>JADLZK010007696.1:0-600000 GCA_015847255.1 Hyparrhenia diplandra
GCTGCCACAGTTTCAGAGGGCACAAGCAACGGCTCATGCCTGCTTGCTGGTCGCTTACTCCAGATAGCCAACTACAGAGCACACTGTATGTTCTGATCAGCAGCATAGTACCTCGGATTCAGACGGCTCACATCTGCAGCCTCCACTTATGGCATTGCTTGGAGCTGGACCTGATTCTGTTTTGGAACCCAACAACAGACTGCCTGCCTGCCTGTTCCGTACAGTACACGCACAGGTAGGCTGGGACCTGGAATCATGATGTTGCAGTGCACACCTCCAACACTCCATCCAGGACAGACAAACTCCAGTCTTTCTTGTTATCTTATTCTTACCCCATTCAGCAGGACACTCTCACTGTCCAGCAGAATTTCCACAACTGATGCCTTTCTCACACATTAGACAAGCTCGCACAAAGATAGCACACTTAGATGGTAGCATCAACTTAAACTATATTTAACATTACAGCTTCCTTTCCGACCTCACATTTTTCTTCCCTTTCGAACAGATACAAACACAAGGTTAGCACACAACAATTTTCCTTTAAACTAACGGCAACTTTTGCCTCGAACCCCCACTAGTTAGCAACCTACCTTTCCTCGGCTGCAACCATCATCACCAGAAACCTGGACCAAAACCATATGGAGGCCTCTGCACCAACCTACTGTCGGTGCGCCGCTCTTGTTGAGCACCATTGATACCGAATGGGTGAAACCCATTCACCATGGGATGGTGGACAGCTGGAGGACCGAAGAAAGCCTGACCTTGATGCTGCAGCTGAATACCAGGATGATGAGGATAGGCTGGATGCAGATGTGGTTGACCTAGCAATCCCTGATGATGAGGATAGGCTGGATGCAGATGTGCTTGTGGCAACCCATAACCAAAAGCAGAAGGGCTGATCAGGTGCTGAGGTATATGCGCAAACTGATTAATAATTGGCTGGGTGGGCCGATGTGCATGGGGGATAAAAACAGGACGAGGCCTCGAGCTAGAAACATGAGTGTTAGCAGCACGGCCAGTGGATACAGTAGCCTTCACTTTCTTTTTTTTGCACATGACTGCTCCCTGAATCAGGTCCCCCTTGCTGCTCTTCTTATCTTTCTGTCCGGGAGGGATGATTAGCAGCTTCTCCAGCCCAAGGGACTTCTCTTGATCAAGAGGCTTCTTGTTATCCTTCTGGATGGGGGAAATTACTGTCGGCTTCTTCTTGTCATCTTTCTGGCCAGCACAAATGACTAGCTTATCCTGGTCAAGGGGTTTGGTCTTCTTAGCCTCTCTCTGAATGGGAAAACTGACTGACTTCTCCTGATCAAGGGGCTTCTTACCATCCTTCTGACCAGGAGATATGACTAGTTTATCCTGCTCAAGGGCCTTCATCTTCTTAGCTTTTTTCTCAATAGGATTAGTGCTTGTCTTATTTGGATTAGCACGCTTCCTCTTAACAGTTTTCTGGCGGGGATTAGTTACTTGGTTAACCTGGTTCAAAGGCTTAAACAACAGGGCCTTTTTAGTTTGGGCGCATAATTTTACCCTTAGAAAAATTGCTCAAATCAGAAGCAGTAGCCCTTAGGCATTCACAGATTTTCTGCATCTCATTCATCCCTACCGATCTGGCAAAATTCTGAGATCGGTCCAAGAAGTCCTCAACCTGCATAAATTGTTTCGCTACATAAACAAAGTTTTGCATGCACCGGCCCAATACAATGTTAAACCAAAAATCCATAGAGCTTACATTCAAGTTGCCAACACCCTTCGCCCAGGTCTTCAATATCCATGACCCTTCAAAATTGCTAGCACAGAGCCCCTTGCTCCCATAAACCCTCCACTGACACTAGCTGCACCAGACAAGGCCAAGAATGTACATAAGTGAGAAGAATGAGCCACAATGTAAACTTTGTCAAAAAACAATACAGTTTTCACAGGCAGTGTAACAATACCCAAAAAAGAAATAGAAGAAATAGAGGGTGGTTGGGTGCACTGTCTTGGACCGAATTTGGGTGCCTATTCTCTGCTTAATGAAACAACCTCCTAGTTCCTCCTAGGTTGGTTCTAATTCAATTCCTTTCAAAATAGAAGAAATAGAATAGATGTAACTAGATACATTTTAGAATTATTTCTTTTTAAAAAAGAGCAACCTAGGAGGAACCACCGAACTGGGTGGTATTTTATTAATTAGGAAGAAACAGTTATCATATGGCGCCCTGGGGGGCTGGGATCCTCCTTATCATAGAGCACTGCATGCGATTGGCATCAATCGTCTCAGTGTAAGTCAGGTTCATAATGGCATGGTGAAAATTATTTACAGGAGTTAATATGTTGTATCACCCTCTAGAACACAGTTGATGTATGGCAGGTTTGTTCTGTAATCCAAGTTCTGATGCGTTCTAGAACTTATAAATGCTGTAGTATGCATAGTGTCCTGAAAAGGTATTCTTTATTTTTCCCATTTTATATTATCCGAAACTGAAACAATATGCTAGAACAGCATGGATTTCCAGGCTAGACAAGTTATATAATCAGCAACCATTGAACAGAAAAAAAAAAGGGAATCCATAGCTTCTACGAAACTGAGAAATTATGCTATATAATAGCATGGACTCCAGTTAGACATGTTTTTTCTGCTTCACATAAAATATCAAACTACAAAGATAAAGTTTTTACTGGACCACTGAAACATGGGTTGCTGTTAGTCTGTTTGGGGAATATCTGTCAACTGAAACTAATGCAGATAACGAGGGCGCCAACAACCTGGGTGTCCACACCCCTCGACCAACTGAGCTAGCTCAGCTTCCAAGATGACTGATAGAGTTATCACACCTGGTGAGATGAGTGAATTATGTCACCAGGTGTGATAACTTTTGTCCTCTGAGAAAAAAATAAGATAATATTTAATTATTAATTAAATTGATTGTTCATCTGATCAGATTTACATTTAACAGGCCTCACACAGGTTATGATCTGTTTGTCAAGTGTAGAATCTACCGGATAAAAAAGGTGTGCATTATTTATTTATACTAAAAGAAAGGCATAAACAGAAAATCATCAACTCATGCCTATTGGTCCAAACATAAAATGAAATATTGACATGTGACAAACATAAATAGAAGGCAAACTTTAAACAGCTCACTTTACTGATCAGTGATACAAAAAGTTCAGCAATAGACTCTTTATTGTTGTGCCCAAAACCCTCGAATAGTGATACATTCTTCTCAATACTTGGGAAATCTGTACCATCTGCAAGAGGATAGAAGCTATCATATTACCATCTGATGATAGCATGATGAACCCAGAAAATGCAGTCAAAGGAGAATGGCATGTGCTCAGATTTGAGTACCTTTCAATATGGCAGAAAATGCAGGTAATATTGGAGGGGACGACTGGGTCTGCAATCCACATTGTAAGATTTAATGAACACATTTATTTTTTTTTCCCGGTTCATATATTAAAGAGTGTTTCTTCAACAGCTATCGTATACATTCAGGTTACAAATCTATCATGGAAATCCAATATGAACAGTGAAACTACTGGTCAATCTACTAATGTTATCAAATCGTCTAATCAATCCTAGTCACCATGGCACCGATCAGCCCAGCTAATCGTGATTAATAAAGACTAATCATGAGTAATCATAGTGCATAGCTGACCACCATAGCGCCAATCAGCCCAACTGACCGTCATTAGTTGGACTACTTGATAGCATTGCAATCTACTCATGATCATGCAGGTTGACAGAGATCAAACAAAAATTTACCTGTAAATGGAAAGCAACTAAAGAAATAATTGCCATGGAGCTCATTGTTCGGTCTCTGGGGCAGTTAACATCATGTACCTTAGCCCAGAACTTCATCTGTAGATTAAACAATAGCTGTTGTCATATCATGTATATGAGGAGATGCATGTTACTTAGCATCTCAATCTAAACCAAGATATCAAGACAAAGAATCACAATACCAGATAACAAAGCATCCGAATCTTTTGTCAATTGATGAAATAAATTTAAATATGACTGATCTTGACATGCCATCTTTGTTTTCTACTGAAATATCACACTCTACACCAGTTCCCTGATCAATAACCTTCAGTACAGGAACTCTAGCAGTCACAATAGGTGAAACACCATAACAAAGACCCTGACCTGATGAAATTAATAAGATTAAAAAGAGAATTAATTTCACAAAACTGCAACTATAACTTCAGCTGGCCATTCAATAAAACAACTTTGAACCCTAGTAACAAGCAACTATAGCTCTCAAGAAAACAAGTTGTGTGGACCACTAAGACTACTCCTATTCGGATGGCAGGTGGGTAGGTGTTGTAGTTTTGTGAAACGGTCACCGTTAGATTGTCACAAATGGTTGTCGTTTTGTGAAATTAATTCAGAAAGATATATTAGACAAGGCAAAGACAGCATAACATTGTCATCAAAAGTTTCTTATTAAGTGCCTCATAACATCCAATATGTACACGTATAAAAATTGCATAGGAATTAACAACATTAATTGGAACGAAAACTTTGCTGGCTAATTCTCCTAACTTGTCCCATTAACTACACCCCTCTCATATCAATCCTACCCTCTTATCAAGAAAGAATCCAATCATACAAGTGCCCAAACAATAAAATAATACAAAGCTGCTTCCAAGCCGAGATCGCCATCCCAATACAATGTCCTTATAGCAATTTCACAACTGACAACTAGCAACAATAATGAAACATTACAGGGAAAATTAGTGCAAATAGCCTCTGTAGGCTATTAGTGACATGTTGGTTTTTACATGGGTGTATCTGGATTGATGTTTGTCACAGAAGCAAATATTGAACTCAATGCAGGAGCCTATCTAAGGTGAGTTGAAGCATATGCATTACACATTTATCTTTTCCTACCAAAGGGTGGTAACACGCACATGCTGTCATCACTGTATCAGAAATTTTGAGAAACATTTCAAAGCCATTTTATTGTGTCATATATTTGTGTTACAGCTCACATGCTGGCACAAGCTAGCAGAAACTGGACATCCAGCTTCCCTTATTACTATAATACTATTGCTGTAGCTATTGTTTTCTCAGAAGAGGAGCCTTTATGGTCACTTCAAGATTACTTCGCTCATATATGAACTCGCTAGATCCGTTTCATTCCCTTATTTGATTCTATTAGCTCCAAGTCTTATTGTGCAAGTAATTCGAGTAACAGATAAGAATAAGAAAATCTAGAAGGGACAAAAAAAAAATGCAATGTGAGATGTGTGAGATGTGCTTAGAACAATAATTACGCTGATGAGAAAATAAAACGTTTGCAATCTTCCTAATAGCAGAAATCTTGTTCCTGCGAGGATACTGATCAATTGTATCAGTATTAAAGTTGATAGAGAGATCCAGGTCACTTTTAGGAGTAAATAGATCCATTGTGAAAGATCCAAATGCTTCCACAGTTGGAGGCCCATTATTTTTACCTGAAAAGTAACACCAACTGTGAACTCAAAAGTATTTCAAACAGAAAGCACAGACTTCCTAATAAAAGTGGCAGCTAAAAATTCCACAAATGACGCTATCAACTAACACCGACAAGAGGAGCGCTTAGCTGGAATGTAACACAACTGTAACAAAGTTCCAACAAAAATTCTGAAAACACAACAGGCCATGAATTAAACCAGGTTCATAATTTCGAATGCACTTCTTTTTTTTCTTAACGCTCTACCGTATAGAGGACAGCATTTTCTATATATGTTTTTCCTACGATTTGAAGCATAAATATTTAAGCTGATAAGATATCCTTAAATAAGGTGTACGGTGAAACCCTATTCTGCTGTTGCATAGCTATCCATAAACTTTCATGTGTTTTAAAGAGGTATTATTGGTTCATCAGTCAAAAACATGCCTGATTGCATATGCACTTATGATTTGCATGATTATATGCGTTCTGCAACCATTCATGAATGTAATCCATTTATTGGTCCCAAGAAAGTTTGGGTTTGTGCAAATGTCTATAAAATGTAAATAAACATCTGGTACAATTAACAATGATCCCAAGAGCGAATTACAAATACAAATCCTTGACCCACCATTCGTATTCATGTAATGTGCTCTTGGGATCATTGTTAATTGTACCAGATGTTTATTTAAGAATCCTTGATCCCCATATCTCAATCAAAAAAGAACCTTGACCCCCATGATTCCCCATGATTCCATACAAATATTTTTTTCCTCGAACATGCAGGAGAATTCTCTTACCAAAAATTCCAGCAGTGATTTTCTTGAAAACGTCGATCATAAGATATCGGTGTTCATAGTCCACTTGCTGTGGTTGCAATGATGCATAGATGTCCTGCAATAATTCCTCTAGAACTGGAAGTAGAGAAGGATCGATGACACACACTTCTGACTCTATCTCACACCTTTCTGCATGGCTACGTAATGCTGCATGTTATCCAAAATGTAGATCAGACACTAAATATATAGAACTTTCAGGTGCAGGTGCTCCTAGGTGGCAAGTACAGTAAGAAATATCTTTGTAACTATTTGTCTTTTGCATGGTCAGATAGGCAACAAATTCGTGCCCTTAAAAGTTATATCTGTACTGAAGACTGAAACAACAAAAGCAACATTAAGCAAACAATTATAGAATGAACCTATGACTCATAATAGTAAATGCAACGAGATACACGTTCACAGGAACAGTTACATGATATGGGTGTAGGTGTTCGGTTCAGAAACAGGTTTCCAATATGGAAGGATTTTAGGGAAACGCCAAATACCAACTGGGATGGGAACCAACACTGGTGCAGGGTATCTGACTCGCAAAAAGATTAGGACACTGGTGTTCGGATAACACGTGTAAGACTGTCCATGATTGCATTCATTATCTGGATGTACACAACAAAACACAATATTTGGATGACCTTGACCATCCAATCAGGATATCACCCAAAATATTGAAGAGAATCTAAGCTTCCAAACTTTCACAAGGAAAGAAGAGAGCAGTGGAAGGATTGTTATTTCTTTCTCCTTTGATGAGGAAGGTTCTTTTTTCGAACCTACAGTTTCATGTAATAACTTGCCACATTGCATTAATACTTTGGCATTCTATCTACAAGACCGCTCAATCCACATACAGGTCACTGATAAGCAGCAAGCAAGTGTAGAAAGGCCGCAGGTAAGCAGATAGAAATGTCAGTGGAAGGAATGTGATTTCTATCTACCTACAGTTGTACTCTACAAGACCAATCCATGTACTGATGTACATACAGGTCACAGGGGAGCAGCAGCAAGCAAAGCAAGTGTAGAAAGGCCTAAGGTAAGCAGACAGAGATGTGTAAGCAAAGCAAAGTGTGTAGCAAGGTCGTAGGTAAGCAGATAGAGATGTGTACCTTGGGAATCCCATGAGATTGCCACAGCGGGCCTGCACGTTGGCAAAAAGAAAACAAAGCTCAAACACACGAAAAAGACGAAGGAAGAAATCTAGCTAGGTTTGCCATGAGAACGCAATGAGAGAAACACGGCAGCATCACGGGCGGTTTCTGGTCTAGCGGAGGAAGGAAATCCTACCACGGCGAACAACAAACAAAAGCACGTACCTTTCCGCATCTAATGGGCAGAAATAACTAAATAACCTACTAAATCGTGTATCGGCATATCGAATTTCATCACTAGAGAACGAAAAAAAGATAAGCAATCGAAGAGTGAGTAAGGGGGGAAGAGGGGGAGACGAAGAACCAGAACGAACCTGGGACCGCGATCCCCGTCCAGGAGAGCGGAGGCTTCGGGTCCTGAAGGAGCCGGAGGCGAAGCGGAGGCGAGTCGGATGTGACAGGCGGCGGCAGCCATCCAATCCAATCGTGCTAGGATCGGCGCCGGCGGGGAGAGAGCACCGCCGCGCCCGCGCCGGAGGAAGGTAGCTCGGGTGGATGAGGGAAGGTTTGCTCGGGTCACAGCATGTCTTTATGTCCGGCGAGGCCTCTGCTGTGTGGGCCCCGCAACGGAACTGGTAACGGAAACCGAAAGGGTCAGAAATCAGAAAATGCGTGGGGCGATCCAACCGCAAATTCGTTTGACCATACGGATTGAAAGAGATGGAGACATGTTAAGAGATATATTTTTTTGTTTTCTAAGGATTTATACCTAGTATATACTATATAATAATATTATGAATCTATAGCTATATGTGCTATAACTAATAAATCTATAAAAAGAACAAAAAATGAAAATAAATCTCCTCAAGGACTTGATTTTACAAAAAATGAAAATATGTAGATTCTCAACGACTTGATTTTACATAAGTCTATATTCCTAAAAATTGCCAACACGCAAGTTACTACCTAGAGTATAGTTTACTAGGGCTTGATTTTACACAAGTTTTTATGAAAGGACTTGATTTTACATGACTCTATACTCATAAATTTTGCATAATATATTTATTATCTCTAAGAGACATGATTTGTGATGCTTTTGCTATGGAATAACTGTGGTTTCCTAACCAATCTCATAAACCAAGTATCTAACAGAATATGTGTGGCACTGACGACACAACCAATAAGTATCTATTGCACTAAGTGAGATTGGGGGCTTGGATGAGGTAACTGAGCTCCAATTGTATGACATCTTAACTGCTAGTGAACGGAAGTTGGAGAGTTTGTTAGCGCTTCCAATGGCGGGAAGGAAAACATGGTTGTTGATGCAACTGAACAAGTGAATTGAAGAAATGTTGCCACTCATCATGTGTGATCTAGTTCATGGAACAAATATAATTAATGAAGATGATTGAGTGATGCAAACTCATAAATTGCTACTTTGTACTTTAGTTATGAACTGGGATTGTGTTACATTTGTAGTGTACTGTTTTATTATCTTCTAGTAATATTTGTAGTGAGATGCTTACTGCTCTATTATTTTATGATATTTATAGTGTGTGTGAGAGGGAGAGACGCACATCCTAGCTGAGTGGAATGAGTTTCCACATACATCCAAACATGATAATTGCATTGAATCAGATTCTCAGTAATTTAATTCCTATTGAAGCTAATTACTATAATTTCATTCCTAGAATAAGATTCAATTCTTAACAAACAGGCTCTAAGTGTCCCTCAACACCATTATTATAACACTTAAAACTAGTGATCCTTCATCATCACATTTATTTTTTAAAAACTGAACCGAACACCATCAACCAGGGACATGAAACCATGAATAGTTGAATACCATCAACTACGCAATGAACTACAGTTCGCAGATTCCATGTTCGTCGAATACAAGACTATAGCATAGATCTGGGGAAAAAACAGACAAGCAGGGTGCAACTGCAACACTGTCAGAAAGGCCTGTCCGTATATAACTCTTGGGCATATTACCAAATCAACAAATTATAGTTTCAAAAAAAAAAAAACAGATTATGCCTATGTCCAGTGGAGTCCAAGTAAGTTCATGGTGCACAATTGCAGGATGGACGATGTTGAAACCAGGAACACAATCACAAACACAAATCACGAGAATTGGCTAATCCTAATCGAGTGAACGCGGATGAACAGACAAGAACACGTCGGGAACCGCCAGGGTGACAGCGCCCCTTTTCGCTCTTGACAAAGTCTGATACAAATGTGTTTACAACCAACACACCGCGATAACACACTCTCTAACAATCCACCTTTTATACCAAGGCTTTACAACACACGGTTACTTAAAGAAAATTAGCTAAAACATGGATACAAGTCGGGCACAATGCAATCGCTTGATGCACACGACGCGTCGTGGGCGCTGCCACCACCACCATCGCACGCCGAGCCAACTGAACGTGTACTCATTCAAATTTGAATTCCACTCGTTCTCCGCTCGACACAATCGATCGGACCCTCCTCCACGTCATCAGCATCAAGGTTAACCCAACAATCTCCCCCTTAAGCTTGATGCACCCGCACCTGCAGCTCCCTGACACCGAGCATATATGCCTCATCTCCCCAAGCTTTGTCACTCCCATTGCTTTCGTCAGAGAATCAGCCTTCTGCTCAAGTGTGCCAATCCACTTCACTTCAAGTTCTCCCCTCTCTACACACTCCCTGATGTAGTGGAACTTGATATCAATGTGTTTGCTTCGACCATGGAACACTGGATTTTTCATCAACTCAATGGCAGACTTGTTGTCAACAAAGATGGTCACACACTGAGGTTTCTTCTCTGTCAACTCACTCATCAAGCTTCTGAGCCACTTGGCATGCATTGCAGCTGCTGTTGCTGCCATGAACTCAGATTCACAGCTTGACAAAGTTGTATTCTTCTCTTTGTGTGAACACCAACTGATCAAACCACCATTCAGATAGAAAGCCATCCCTCCTGTGCTCCTTCTATGATCTCTATCACCAGCTAGATCACTGTCTGAATAGCCTGTCAGGATCTCTTCCTTCTCCTCTCTGGTATAAACCAGTCCATAGTTCAAGGTCCCCTGCAAGTATCTCAGAATTTGCTTCACTGCATTGTGATGCAACATAGTGGGCCTTTCCATGAACCTACTAGCCATACCAACCGAGTATGCCAAATCTGGCCTAGTGTGCAACAAGTATCTCAAGCATCCAATCACCCTCCTGTACTCTGTTGAATCCACAGCAATGCCTTGCTTATCTTCAAACAAAATAGTACCTGGATTGATAGGCACTTTGGTTGGATTGCAGTCTGCCATCCTGAATCTTGACAAGACCTTCTTAGCATAGCTAGTTTGCTTGATTGTTATGCAGTCAATTTCCTGCTCAACCTCTATTCTCAAGTAGAATGATAGTTTTCCCAGATCACTCATCTCAAATTCAGAGGTCATCTATTTCTTAAACTCTGCAATTTCTGATGGGTCACCCCCAGTCACAATCAAGTCATCTACATAAACACCAAGAATCACTCTTGCACTCCCAGATCCTCTCATGTAAACAGCTGCTTCACTTGCACACTTTCTGAAGCCCAACTTCTTCAGACTTTTGTCTAGCTTTATGTTCCAAGCTCGAGGAGCTTGCTTAAGGCCATATGATTGCTTTTTGCTCAGCTTGTAGACCATCTCGCTCCTTGCCTTTCACCGCATATCCATGGCCGAGAGACATACACATCTTCCTCCAAATCACCATTCAAGAATGCAGTCTTGACATCAAGGTGATGCACTTCCCAGCCCCAGTTAGCTGCCATGGCCAACAACAATCTGACAGTGTCAAGTCTTGCAACAGGTGCAAACACCTCACCATAGTCAATCCCATGTTTCTGTACATATCCCATAGCCACCAACCTGGCTTTGTGCTTCACAATTTCTCCCAATGCATTTTTCTTCAGCTTATACACTCATTTCAACCCAATGGGTTTATGCCCACCGTAACTTCACCAAATTCCGTGTTTTGTTCTTGTTGATGTTGATTTCACTATCCATTGCTATTTTCACTCATCCATTGCTCTTGAAAGCAATTTTCTCATCCATCACTAACGGGACATTGATATCATCAGCAATCCGCAGGTTAATCCATCTGGCGCATCCTCATACACCATTGAGATGCCCCGAATCTCAATGGAGCATCATCATGATCAATATCCATGTTGTCATCAAATGGAGCATCATCATGATCATTTCCACTTTCTCCATGATTAATTTGCACTTTCTCCATTTAATTGAGCTATTTTTGTTTGTTGCGATTCGCTACGATTGTCATTTGAGCCACCACTTCCACTCCCATGTTGCAATCAATTATCCCCATTCCCCCGCAACAAACTCATGAGTATGCCGACCGATTCTCCATCATCAGCAGATCGAGTGCTCGTGCTCCCCGAAACATGATCATCTTGGTTATCACCACCATTCTCACCATTGTAGTTTTGCTGCACTGCAATTTCTCCATTCTCTTCAACTGTGAAATCTGAACTTTCTCCAAGTTCTGCATTCCACCGCCAAAGATTGTCCTCTTCAAATACAACATCTCTACTCACTACTATCTTCCCCTCTCGTGGATCAAACAGTCTCGTGAGCTTTGCTTCCATCCTCCACACCTAGATACACCATGGGCACACTCCTCGTCTTCCGGCTTCTTGAGATGGGTTTTGCCGGGTCGACATGTGCTTTACATCCAAACACTCTAATATGCCCAAGCTGTAGTCTTCTACCACTCCATGCTTCAAAAGGTGTTCTAAACCCCATTGGCTTAGTTGGAAGCCTATTCAACAAATGCACTGAGTGTCTCACTGCCTCACCCCATAATCTCCCTGGTACTTTCATACTCTTCAAAATTGATCTTGACATCTCCATGACAGTCCTGTTTCTCCTCTCTACAACACCATTTTGCCGAGGTGTGTAGGGTCTTTGTCGGTACGCCTCTTGATCCCTGCCTTGTCCTGATTTCCTTGAATGCAAACGCCTTAAACTCACCACCTCTATCCGATCTCACACACTTCACTTTATACCCACAGTCATTTTCTGCTTCTGCTTTGAACTTGGCAATACCTTCAGTGGCTTGATCCTTTGTTTTCAAGATTGAAACAGACATCCATCTAGTACAATCATCAACTATAAGCATGAAGTACTTACCGCCTCCCCGCAGTCTCTCGGAGTGATTGGTCCACACAAATCCACATGTAAAAGCTCTAGAGGCTCATCTCGCTCTCCAGTTTGAATAGTGTGGAATCGACACCTTGTTCGTTTTTGCCGCTAAACATGACCGACGGACTTGATCGGGATGGTTAATCGCTGGTACACCCCCGCCATCTCCTTCTCATGCAACATCTTCGGAGACCGAAAATTCACATGTCCAAGTCTACCATGCCAAAGCCATGACACATCACTCACATTTTGCTAACAGACATGCAGGTTCAACAGTTTTCAGACTAATTTTGTATAATCTATTCACTGCTCTCTGAACATGCATCATTTTCCTACCAGTGCTCTTCTGTACTACTTCAAGCAAATCATCATCCATCACAATTCTATACCCTACTTCGGTCAACTGACCATGACTAACCAGATTGCTCTTTAGTCTAGGAAGGTAATAGACATCATGCAATAGCCACTGATCTCCTAATTCACCTTGAAACAAGATGCAGAGCCCTTACCCTCAATATCAATGGTTGACCCATCCCCAAAGGTTACCTTCCCCGTGATGTTTGGATCAACATCTCTCGAATTTTTCTTTGTCTCCGGGCGTGTGGTTGCTCGCTCCATTGTCGAGGTACCACACATCACCACCGGATGCTCCGAGTCGGTGTAGAGTAGCTCGGAAACACCTTCTTCTCCTCCCAAGGCAAGCCGGCGGTCGTCCGACAATACGTCGTCCGACAACAGACCTTCGAGTCGAGCTTGCTCCTGCGACGCTCACCTCGGCGAGCAACAACACCGCCGGCTCAAACTCCACCGCCTTGACATGATGTGCCTCCTCCTTCTTCTCTTCACCACTAGGGCATCTATTTGCATAGTGCCCGTAGCTCTTGCACTTGAAACATTTTATATGACTCTTGTCGCGCTGTGAGCCATCCGCGCGACCTCCACGGCCGCCACCGCCACCGCCACCGCCTCGCCACGCCCACGCCCGCGGTTCCCTCCACCGCCTTCATGCGCTTTGCCTTTGCTCGATCCTTCTGGCGGCGACCATTTTCTCGCCGAGCTTCCCACTCCGCTGCGTCAAGAACACTGGCGGTGTCGGATCTTGCGCCATCATTGCCGTTCTTGACGCAGCGTTCCTCAAAGGTCTTCAACCGCCCAACCACATCATCAAACGAGCTTCTTCTTGGATCAGAATGTTGCTCGATGCGGCAACCAACCGAATGAACTCTCGGGCACCGTGTTGAACATCTTCTTCACGAGAGCCGCATCATCGATACCCGCCCAAACTTCGCATACCGGACCGACATGCTGCGTCCGCTTACGGAGTACGAGTCCACCGACTCATCCTTCCTCATCCTCAATCCGTCGAACTCCGTCATCAAATTCTCGCAACGGACTTCTTTGACGCTCCCTCCCACCGAATCTCGCCTTGAGCGAGTCGCACCTCCTTCCCGGTCTTCTTCGCGGCAACCCGCATGAGCAGATCGTCGGGGAAGGCACTGCAGCTTCGAAGATGTGCCCGCCTTGGTGTCCTTCGCCTTCCTCTTCGCGATCGCCTCCGGGATTCGGGCAACCACCTCCCCGTCGGCTCCACAACCTCCCAAACACCTTATCTTCCATGATCGCCTGCGTCCTGATGCTCAACCGGGTGTAGTTGGTAGAGGTGAGCGTCGGATACCAGATCCGCTCCCGTCGCCTCAGCCGCACCCCTTTCGGACATGGTCGACTTTGGTGGATGTGGTGATTGATCCGTGTGTGATTATAGCTCCGATACCACGTGTTGAAACCAGGAACACAATCACAAACACAAATCACGAGAATTGGCTAATCCTAATCAAGTGAACGCGGATGAACAGACAAGAACACGTCGGGAACCGCCAGGGTGACAGCGCCCCTTTTCGCTCTTGACAAAGTCTGATACAAATGTGTTTACAACCAACACACCGCGATAACACACTCTCTAACAATCCACCTTTTATACCAAGGCTTTACAACACACGGTTACTTAAAGAAAATTAGCTAAAACATGGATACAAGTCGGGCACAATGCAACTGCTTGATGCACACGACGTCGTGGGCGCGGCCACCATCTGCACGTCGAGCCAACTGAACGTGTACTCATTCAAATTTGAATTCCACTCGTTCTCCCGCTCGACACAATCGATCAGACCCTCCTCCACGTCATCAGCATCAAGGTTAACCCAACAGACGATACTATCTTGGGACTGCTTCCAGCTTGGTCTCCCACAGCCAGCCCCTTGATTGTCAAATTTAACATAAGTCTACTCTCGCAGATGCCATCAATTCCTATTGACATCCGTTTCTATGTTGCCATCTCATCATCACCCCATGATCCAGAAGTGGTAGTCTGGCTAGAAAGAAAAAAAATGATGTCAATAGCCAATCAATCAAGGAGCGACAGCACTATATTTATGTGCTAACAAAGAATGAAAAACAGCATGTATCAAAGAAAAATAATGAAAAACAGCCTAATAGATAAGCTAACTACTCTTCATGGGTTGTATGGATTAGCTAATAACTACTCTTCAGTGTTTTTCCTTGACTGTTAGATGCTTCATACTATGCTTTCCTCCCCTTCTCTCCCCAAATACCAACATCTGCATTCATTGGATCCATCATGGATCAATCTCAACCAAAGGTTGGCTTGCAGCAGATTATCAGGTCGCTCCACTCGGTCCATGGGGTCCTGGAGAATATCTTCAACAGGGTTTCTGATGGCAAAGCTGACAGAATCTGTGAGCGATTTTATTTGTATCCAATGATGGCGTGAAATTTTTGGCATTGGAGGCCAAGGAGATCCGCAACATGTTGAAGGTTGCTATAACTGACAAAGAGGCGGCGGAGAACAGCATTCATACACTGAAGGGTGACAAGGAGCAGGGAAGAAGTTCCATCTTGCAGATTGCTGAGAAAGGATTGCACAAGGTAGGCTTTGGCTTCATCATGGAGGTGATAAGTGCTGAACCAGCAAGCCAGGAGCCGAGCACCTCAGGTTCCACTGTAACATCTAATAGAACAGAAAATGAACATGAACACATCAGTCTGTTAGACAGTTATTCTCCTCCCCAGCTTCAGTCTTCCTCCCTAGCTTCAGTCTTCAACCTTCAATTATCTGTTGTACTTCTGTTCCAGATCTAATACAGTATACTATAAACATGTGCCCTTATAAAAGTTTTATACTAGATTCAGTAGTTTTGATTCAAGAAATAATTCTTCTGCAAATACAACCCTCCAATTAATGACAGTTCCCACCACCTTAAGTCTTTATTCTTTACTAGCAAAAGTGTCCGCGGCGTTGCTACGGGAAAAATTACATATATCAAGCACCGTCGTGCTCGAACTCCGCATCATCGTTGCAGCCCGCGCCGCACTCGCTCTTCTCGAGATTCATGTCTCGGTTGCAGCCTGCCGTTAGCTAACTCTCATGGCCGAAGCTCTACCTTTGCCGCCATCCCAAGCAATGCTCGTGGCCCGTGGCGCACCCGAGATCCGTGTCGTTAGCGTGCTCGAGCTCCACCTCGTTGTTGCGAACCGCCCTCCAAAAATTTAAGAAAATTATCAATACTCAATTCAGTTTCAAGATTTTAGAGAATTCAATGTCATACTAAACATGCGTGCCGCACCTCAAGGGAATCATAAATTCCAAAGCTAAATAACATACCACGTATACAAACACAATCATAGGGGCTTAGCCGCTTGGCAATTTCTTATTACCTCCGTCACTCAGCACATACGCGGACCAAGAACGGTAGGCGCGACGTAGGCTGGCGGCGTTCGCACGCCTTCGGTCGTCGTCGGGCTACAGGCTACGCGTTGTCCGGATATGTATACGTGTATCGGATACGATACGTATCCAACACGCGGATACGTCAGTTTTGAAAAAACAATGACATGGGGATACGGCAGATAAATATTTTTAATATTATATTTAGTGACTAAATACAAATTAACTGCAAGCAAGTTCAATAAATGGATATATAGCCATAGGATGTTCAACTTAAAATACAGAATACATATGCAAAAGGGTATGAAATAAAATTAAAAAGAGGAAATACATACATTAGTAAAGAAAACAAGTTAGTTGGTATGAATACGACCTATACAGGGCAGTGGCTATGCACGTGCCTGCTGCAACCTGCAGCCAATGACGCACGAACGTCCTTTTTGGTCGCTGGATAAGCGTGTGGGATCGGAGAGCTCGTGGTGGTGTGTGTCTGCGGCTCTGCGGGGAGGTGTCGTCGGGCTGCCCGTAGTCACCACGGGAGGAGTGGGCCGGCCGCCTGGGAGTCCATTTGACGTGTCCAATGCAGCCCAGCCGTACCCAGTACGCGTGTCGGAGGTGATACGTATCGTGCGCGGTCCGGTTTCACGGAGGCAGAAAAAGGCAGAAAAAAACGGCAGAAAAAAAGGTGGAAAAATAGGTGGTACTGAAATTTTTCTCTCTTTATTAGTAGGTATAGATAAGAAAATTACTAACCTGGCAAAAAAATATTAATTATATGCATGCCACTAGAATTGGCATGAGCCTTTTTATTCTCATTATACATTGCCAGCTAAAATCATTTCTCATTGGGAAACTTATGAGCTAATCATCAAAATATTCAAACTGTTCCATTTCAGGCTAGTATAGTTGAAAATACAATGAAAACCCTGCATTGCAAGATCAGTAAGGCAGACTTTTGACGAGTCCAGGTAAACCAAGAAAGCCGATGACTAAAGATGGACACAAACAAATAAAAATGTTTCCTGTGACTTATTTTTTTGCGAAATATAAAATTCTTTGAATAGGTCAGCCGGTTATCATTTCCAACTTCTTGCTACTGAACGGGCTCAGAAGATACACAGATAGGAATCACACTTAAAAGAATTGGAAGAAAGAGAGAGCTTCCTGGTTCACAGGGTAAGGATAAATCTATTTTGTACAGCTTGTTATTTGCTAGCCAGGTAAACCAGAAGGACCTCAACCTCAACTCTCTTTTTCAATGCCTAAGGTGGAAGACCTCACCCTAGAGACAAAAGCAGTAGGACAGGGGGCTACAAAGATGGATGGGGGGATGCCAACTGGAGGTAGAAGCTAGAAAATCTGCCATCAAAGAACTCAACCATGAGGTAATCCGTCAGAAATAACTTTAAATCTCACCTACATTAAGATGTTGTCATGAGGCGTACTTCGCATGCCGACAAATGACATGTTTTCATGAGTCGCCTTAGTAAAAACATGTCACCGTTTTTTTTCTCAACTACGGAGGAAAGTTGCATGTCATTTCATTAAGATAAAAGAAAAAAAAAATACAACGAGCTGAGTTTAGAAAGAACCCGAATTGAGGTCCCCAACACACACACAAGGCAGACTATGCTTGTGACAAAACAGTGTCACCACTTACTGACATAGAAAGTGCACATGTTTGATTTCCTGAGTTCTCAGTCATCTTCATACCAACAGGGGCAAACATCTCTAATGGATTGATGGACCTTAACAGTGCAAAATGTCCAAGGTACATTATTGATAGTCATTTATAATGTGATACCATTTCAGATTACCTTGCTCAAAGAAGAACTGGGAAGGGTAAAAGCAGAATTGGAGGCTGCAAACAGCAAGGTACAGCTAAAAGAGAAATTAGCAGCCAGTGCAATGGCAGCACAAGCTGCTGCAGATGCATGCCTCAAGCTTGCTGACAGAAGATCTGCTGGGCTGCAACAAAGGATAGAAGAGTTGACAAGACAAATAAAACAAGATGCACATGGAAGACAGGAGATAGGAAGTACTCGCAGAAGATTAAGATACACCTGCTCGCCATGGCAGCGACTTCGAAGTTATATCATCATCCTCTTGAGCTTGGACATGGTTTGTTGATCTTGATCAGAATGGTAGATTGCTACCAAGCACAGAGGCACTTTTGCAAACAAGAATCTAATTTCTCTTCCCACACATTCCCTAGATTAGATTCATGCCTCACTGGTGTTGTGTTATATACTGTTATGTACCAACTTCTTCTGTATTAAGTTCAGCTGGTGTTGACAGGCCTAACTTTTGTAGCTATAGCATGAAGACAGATCATCCAACTTCCAACTTTCACATGGTACCATAATACCATTTCAGAGAACAATCAACTATAGCGAGAAACGAATAGTGAAAGTAAATAAGCATGTTACTTACCTTATGAAATGCACAAAGACAAGAAAATATTTGAGTGTTGATGTAACATAGATTACTATCTCGGTTTTGTCTGTGCAATGTAGAAACATTATGATATAACAGAACAATGCAACATATGAACCATAGTAGACACAACACTAAAAGCTTTGAGCGGGCATGGCATTTAAATAGAATGAAAAATAATCAAATGAATATCACAGTGTATTTATCTTTGAACAGAGAGAATGTGAATTTCTGAATTGGCAATGAACATTAACAATATCAAGCACAACTATCACTTTACATTCAGGAATCACACATCGGACTATGAGAACGCATACTATGCCCATGAAAATAGCATCAGTCTGGGAGTTAGTACGAAACGCGGCCAAAACAAGCAGATCACTCAGTCTCAGATAGTCTATGCATACAGCATGTCACTTTGCCTTCTTCTTCCCTAAAGATGTAGAAGTAACTGAAGGCAGTGGCCTCTTCTTGTTAAAGGCACTGGTCCTGCTTTCAGGTTCATCGTCATCACTAGCCTCATTCACCTCTTGAGCGGCTCTATTCTCATCCTCCAAAGCCTTTCTCTTCTTCTGGGCATTCACCTTCCCAAGCAACCTCCTCTCAACTGGATCAGTGGGAGCCACACGCTTCACACCAGGTGCGGCTTTAGCACCAAGACCAAGCCTAAAAAAATTTCGCGGTCACATACCAGTTATCCAGGTAAATAAAAGGAAAAATCAATTAATCATATACCTTGCTGGCCGGCCCTCGAAATCCTTGTCATTGTGTTCATCCGGCTCTGATGCACTCATTTTGTCCATCCATGTCTGCGCCTGAGAATGATTGATTATGGCATGGGTCAGATATCTGCTTCTGTAATTGAAAGAAAGTTTGATGCAGCAGAACTGCAGCTTGAGCACTAATTCGATGCAGCATGACGCATCTCAGCAAATTAGAATTTCATTTTCCATAGTGACTGCGTCTAGCAAACTAGCGGCAACGTGTACAAAACCTAACGCTGGCAGTAGAAGATAACAGGAGAAAGCGTTGCATCGAACACCACTGGAGGAAGGAACCACGCTCCAGAAGGAAGGAACAGGAGAAGGAACTGAGGAGCCGAGTAGGCGGTGACTAGGAGCTCACCAGCTTGAGGGCCTTATTGAGCGTGACCACCTTGGGGAGCGGCGCCTTCTTCTTCTTCGCCGCCGCCGGGGGCGGCGGCGGCTCGGTTGCCATCGCTACCAGCTGGTCAGTTAACGCCGCGGTGGGACCGTGGGAATAGCAGCGAACCACGAAGGGCAGCGGCGCGGTAGGCTGGGACTGGAAAGCGAGGAGAGACTCTGGTAGCTAGCCAGGGAGGGAGCGGCGGCTCGGGCGGGGGCGGGCAGACGAACGCGGCGGCGGCGCTGTGGATTCTGGCCGGAGGGTGGAGGAGGAGTAGGGTGGGCCGGTGGACCAGGTCTAGTCTAGTAATCCAATCGTGGGCCGGTCCATCCGTGCAAGCCCAAGTGTCTGAACAATGCGGCCCAACAGAAACTGTTATCCCCTTAAATATGTTTTTAATCTATTGTTGGTATATTTGATCTTTGAACGATTGATTGAGCACTGTCAATCAAATTAAACATGTGCAATTCCGAGTTGTAAGCTTGTAGCGCTAGTAAACCACCTTTACTGCACTTGTACTCCAGCAAGAATATTTTAGTTGCTCCCGAGGGCATGATATGCATGGGAAATTTCAGTCTCAGCAGAAGCACACCAGATGCTCAAGTGGTCGCCAGTGGAGGACCAAGGAACAATGCACATGATCATCTCTGTGAACAAGGTAGTACAAACAATGAGACAAACACAAGGGAGAGGCTGAAAAGGATGTGATTGCTCACAAGCTTAAACAGGCCGATTACACTATTATTCAGCGCGTTTCTGCAGCATTGCTAAGCTCTTAGAAACCAGCATTTTATTGTTGTTATACCTGCCACATGCAATCCACACTACCATGAATCACTCTAACAGGGTAATTGTTCCTCGCAACAGCATTTGACTGACAACACATCATGTGCAAAAACCTAAAAGAATGTAACACGGTCCTACTCATCAGTGACGCATCCTCTCGACGCTGGAGCCACAAGCTTGATGTACTGCAATAATATATGGGAAAGAGACATTCAGCATGGAGCCAAGGATTACTCTGATGCCAACAAGCCAGACAATGTTCAAAGCTATAGTACCTTCCAAAGAGCTCCACGGGTGGACTTGTATGGAGGTGGGGTCCATTTCCTCCGTCTTTCTTCAAGCTGCTGTTCAGCAAGGTCAACATCGATTACCCTCTTACTTACATCGATGGTGATTACATCACCACTCTGGACAAGACCAATTGGGCCACCTTCCTGAAAATGTAGTTCCTTTGTGAATAAAACAAACCTTCCACGGCTTACTTTTACTATCATGCACTGCGGTGAGAAAAATAATCTAGAACTGCTACTGAAAAGAAACTGGTACAAAATTACATAGCTCAGATTAGATTATCGCCACTGGTTGAGTGCCGCAACACAGTACCTGTGCTTCAGGGCATATGTGACCGACAACAAATCCATGTGACCCTCCGGAAAATCTACCATCTGTCAGTAGGGCACACTCCTGTAATGAAGATTGGACAATGGTCAGGAGGTTATCACATCAACTGTAGCTAAGAATAACTAATCGAATGAAAGCAGGATAGTTGCGACTTGCCAGGTGCACACATGCAATTAGGTACTTAGGAAGCACCAGATAATGCGAATATAAATAACATGGGCAAAGGAAATCTGATCCTTTGTATTGTACACCCTCCATTCTAGATATGTAAGTTTTGCCCCTCCATTCTAGATATGTAAGTTTTGCTATACACTATGTCTAGATACATAATAAAAACAATTTATCTAGAAAAGCCAAATACGCCTTATAATTTGGAATGAAGTATTTAAGAATGTGCGAAGAGCTCTCATTGCTTTGAAATTTCGAACGATTTCTGGAGAGCAGAAGAACATCAAAATTGTGCTTCATCTGAGATGAGGAAGATGATGCATGTCACATTACCAACTATGGCAATATCATTCATGAATGTGAGAGATGGCAAAACGCCTGTTTTAGTATACTACATCTAAGACCAAAAAAAAAAAAAAAATCTATAGTACAATTGCTGAAAAATGACGAGCTATGAGCTAAGTGGTACCTTTCCAAGACCAGCACCCATTATTGCGCTTGTTGGAGTCAACATTTCAGGCATCCCAGGCCCACCTTTTGGTCCTTCTCCTCGGATCACTACTACCTTTCCCTGTTGTAACCATCAGGGTAATAAAACATTAGAATGAGAAACTTGTTCTGCAACTATATATTCCACTAGCAGTGAGAAGAAAAGGCAATCATGCCTCTCCAAAAAAGGGAAGCAATGGCAAGAAATAGGGACAGTACCACATGCAGAATTACTTGCATGGCACACATTACCTTGAAATTGGCTGGGTTTTCTGAGATAGCTGTAATCATGGATTCTTCACCCTCAAAAACTAATGCAGGCCCTGAAATTTACCAAATAACAGTTAAATTTCACACAGAGAACGGAAGCTTCCAAAGATTGGAGATAGAAGCAACAAATCACCTGAGAAGAACAGTCCCTCTTTGCCAGTTATTTTTGCTACAGAACCTTCCGGTGCAAGATTGCCATAAAGTATTTGAATATGGCCAGTTGATTTGATAGGATTGTCAAGTGGTCGAATAATTTGCTGTGAGTCAGAAACAAATATAAATGTCAGGATTCAAGGTGTTAGCTGACAAGGCTAAAGAAATCACAATTGAGCATTACCTGCCCTTCAGACAGAGGAGGGGAAGATTTTGGCATTCTCGGCTAGAGTTTTCCCAGTGACTGAAATGGGAAAAAGAAATACCATGTCATTAATTAAAATATAGAGATCTTAAATTACACAATAGCAATTATTGACTGTACCCACCAGTCATGCAATCACCATCAAGAAGACCTTGCTCCAGAAGATAATGAATGACTGCAGGTGTTCCACCAATCTGTAACATGTGGCTTCTTCTCAAACAAATTGCATCGGTTATTGATTAATTTAAGTTTATAAATATATTCTCGCTTTATTGTCTTAAGCCTTAACTTTTCATATAAAATATGTCAAGAAAATCACAATGTTTAAGTACATTGAAAATAAAAACATAGCAAAGCTATAGTGGATTGAAAAGGTAAACTGGAAACTTAAGCTGGATCGGGTATGGCTCAAGAGAAAATGAATCTTAGTACCATTATAAGGATTTACCTTATGCAGATCCTCCATGACATATTTGCCACTGGGCTTGAGGTCTGCAAGGAAAGGAACTTGGTCACTGACCTTCTGAAATCATCAAGGGTCAAATGCAGACCTACAGACCTGAAAGAAGACAACCAATGAGCATTTGTCAACTTAAGTGGAAAGCACAAGCCAGAAGATGATAACTCACCGAGCAATGGCAATCAAATGCAGAACAGCATTAGTCGAACCACCAAGTGCCATAACGATAACCATTGCATTTTCGTAATGACTTCTCAGTGATGATGTCCTTAGGCTTCAAATCCATCTTTAGCAACTCTAAAAGATACTTCCCAGCGAGACGGCATTCTTCTAGCTTTAGCGGGTCTTCAGCAGGTGTTGAAGAACTTTGGTACATAAAAACAGCAAGGTTCATAAAAACAAGTCAAAAATACATCCTCCAACCATATTTATATAACTGAAAACCATATCTACTGTTTAGTGACAAGTGAGGAAAAAAATCCAGATATAATTCACACCTGTATGGAAGACTCATGCCCAATGTTTCAATAGCAGATGCCATAGTGTTTGCTGTGTACATACCACCACAGGCACCTGCCCCTGGACATGAATTGCGGAGGACATTCTTTCTTTGCTCATCAGTGATTGAACCACTAACATATTCTCCATAGCACTGCACAAAACATCAAAATGCAAGCAAACCTTAGCTGGACAATGTACATTGCCAAATATGTCCTTCTATTCTATCAAAGTAGAGTTGCTGAACAGACCAAAGGTGATAAACATACCTGGAAAGCAGATACTATATCATAGGAATTTCCCTGAAAGTGGCCAGGCTGCATAAAAAAAAATCCATAAGAAAATTGTCAATAAGAAGCAGTTCGAAAAGCCATGCATATTTAACAGATTCTATCACTGGTTAAGGACTCCAAAACAAACACGCTGGCAATTGCCAACCATGTTAACCTGAATTTCTAGCATAAATTACTCCAGTGTATCGATCTGTTATTCTGTTCTCATTGCACTAATTGCACGAATGTGATGTCCAGGAAAGCAGTTTGTTCCATCACAATTCACAAATGTCATTTCTGTATTCAAGCAAGCCAAATATTCTGTTGAAGAACAGCACATCTCAGAATTAGCAATAATACAACAAGAGACCAGGGGACCATTACCTTAATAGTTCCACCATATATCATGATACTAGGTCGATTAAGCCGTCCCATTGCCATTATTGTACCTGGCATCTGCAAACAAAGGATAGCTAAATCGGTAAATCCGGTTGCAACGAAGATCTAAGTTGCATGATTATTCCAGGACAGGGTAGAACAAAGTTGGAAATTTTAACTCCCTCCTACTAGTTCCTAAGCTCGGACTGAACAAACAGGTCCAATCACCTCAGCACCCATTCAAACAAGTGAGACACATTTTTCTGCCAGAGACATAGGAAGCTTGTTGCTTTTCAGCAAATAGTGCAATTTTGTGGCATCCAGAAGAAAACTAAGTTGCTGCTAATTTTTATTCCCTTCCTACAAAGGAGCCAAAATTTCACCATCAAGAAGCAACACAATCTCTAGCAGGAAGTAAATACTAGCCGAGACAAGGATGAAGAATTTAGTGGCGTTTGAGTATCATGTGACAATTCAGGGCTTCGATGTGCAGATTATGAGAGCGGCAACCTTTGACTCCACTCGCACAGTCCCACTGAACTAACTAACTGGTGCCCGAACACATTTCAGAACGCCCAATCCATCCATCAAATCTGCAAAACAGCAGAGATATCGGAGAAAAGGGGGAACTCACGTTCTTGTCGCACCCAGGTATGGAGATGTTGGCGTCGTAGTGCTGGGCGCCCATGACGGTCTCGATGCTGTCGGCGATGAGGTCGCGTGACTGGAGGCTGTAGCACATGCCCCGTGTGCCCATGGAGATGGCGTCGCTGACGCCGACGGTGTTGAACCGGAACCCGACCATGCCGGCGTCGCGGACGCCGTCGCGGACGGCCTCGGCGAGGCGGAGCAGGTGCATGTTGCAGGTGTTCCCTTCGTACCACACCGACGAGACACCCACCTGCGGCTTGCGGAGGTCG
The DNA here is from genome assembly GCA_015847255.1 of Hyparrhenia diplandra. Taxonomy (NCBI): domain Eukaryota; kingdom Viridiplantae; phylum Streptophyta; class Magnoliopsida; order Poales; family Poaceae; genus Hyparrhenia; species Hyparrhenia diplandra. Next base: position 25,084 of record JADLZK010007696.1, read on the forward strand.
GCGTCCGTGAGGCCCACCCCGTACAGCACCGCCTGCGAGGCGCCCTGCGACTTGGGCTCCGTGATGCGCGCGCTGTACTTGTTGAGCTTCGGCTCGTCGGAGACCGCGGTGGCGCGGACGCGTGGAGGAGGCGGCGCCGGCCCGTGACGGGGCCGGCAGCCGGGAGGGTGGGGAGGTGAGCGCCATGGACTGCATCGCGGCGGCGGCGGCGGCGGAATGGGGGTTTAGGGTTTTGTTGGGTGGTGAATTGGTGATGAGAGTGAGAGCTAGGTGACGCGGAGTGGTGAGTGAGTGGATGGAAAGGACAAGTGGAGCGGCGGGCCGAGCGTGCGTGCGTGCGTGCGGCGGCTGGCGGCGGCACGAGGGGAGGGAGGAAGGCGACGAGACAGCGCAGCCGGCCAGCCGAGTCGAGAAATGGACAGGGTGGCGCGCCTGTTTTTGCCTCGATCCCCCAACAACCTTTAGGAAAACCGAGGTCCTTTTTGTCTAATTTTTGTGTAGAATTCCTGAACGTTTTTCTCTCTCTCTCTTTCTTTTCAGGCCAAAAGGTTGGCATAATTTAAGCACCAAGCAATGACAACCAACACGGTTATCTCAATCTCTCTTGTGAGATTAGAGAATAAAGAAGATTTCTTTCTTGAGACTTGTAAGATTTTGGTCATAAATGATTCCACACCTAGAGTTCACATGTTTTGTGGCTCTTGATTAATAACAAAACTGACTAGGGATAATCTGGCTAAGGCCGGTCTTAGTGGAAGTTTCATCGGAGTTTCATTTCAGATTTAATGGTTTGTCATGTAGACATTTTTGGATGATGTGGCACCGTATTTAAGAAGAGAGAGAAGAAATGAGTTTCATGGAAATGAAACTCTCTCGACACTAATACCAACTCTCCATGAGTCATGAAATTTAATGCGTATGATACTATTATTGAATGAAACTCCATTGAGAATTTGAGAGTGAAGGTTTCATCCGAGTTTCATTTTCTTTTAGATGACATGGCGGGTTTTGAAAATAACTTATTTATGAAACTCTCCACCGAGACTCGACCAAGAAAAATTGGACGATGAAAACTGGCTTTCTTGTTTGTCACTAATCAGAGTTGGTGTTTGATCTCTCGGATAGTAGGCATTTATGTAAGAAAGGAAACTATGAATTTTGGTTGGTTTTGGTTGAGTAATAAAGAACACATCCTATTAAATATTGTTACTACTTCTGTTACTATACTCACTGGGCTATTTGAAAACTCAGGAATGACATTTGTTTTCAGATAGTTACCTCGAAAAAGTATGAATGTATCATTCTAAAAAACATATCAGTTATGTGCCTCCAGAAAAAAGAAGGATACATCTATTTGAAGGAGCTAAGAGCACCTTCAACAATAGCCCCCAAATCCCCCCCAATATAATTGAAAGGTTGGGGCGTATTTTTCCTAGTGAACTCTAAAATAAAAAATTCAGTCTTAAATATTAGCGTGTCGATTTTCTTGCACCATAAGACATCTTTTAATTTTGATTAGACAAGATTTGGAACCCAACTCTAGAGAGACAGTTCTTATTTTTTATAGCGAGAAATTTGAAAAGAAGAATAAAAAAATTTAGACATGTTGTATTTAAATAATCTGTTGGAGCTAATTTTTTCACACCAAATCCATTTATCCACCATCAATCAAGAAAATAAAGTTTTTTTTGTGAGGAAACAAAATAAAATATACGTAAGTAGTTTGAGGGTGTGTTTAGTTTCTCTTCACCAACCCAAAAGTCTTCGATTCTCGCCACATCAAATCTTTTAACGCATGCATGTGACATTAAATATAGATAAATAAAAAAACTAATTGCACAGTTTGGTTAAAAAGTACGAGACGAATCTTTTAAAGCCTAGTTAGTCTATGATAAGATAATAATTATCAAATACAAAGCGAAAAGTCTTCAAAATCCTCGAACCCAAAATATTTCACAAACTAAACACCCCCCTCAGTTGCACTAAAGCTCACAGCGCACTCGAGCGGCCCATTTTCCTGCCGGCCCAGCAGTGCCTAGTGGGTCCCACGACGTCCCCCGACCCCGTTCCCTTTCGATCCCCATCCGCTGCCATTCCCCGTTCTTCTCCCTCCGTCCGACAGTGCCGAGGTCGGAACCCAGCAGCCGCCCGCCGTCCCATCCACCAGCGCAACGCAAGGGCCAATCGACCGACGGCAGCCTGCGGCGCAGCCGCGCCGCTAGCCTCCTGGCCTGGCCGTCCAGCGCCTAAGCCAGGGGCGGCAACCATCGCAGCGCGGCCGCCCACGACCCACGGCCCATCCCGCCAGAAAGTTATCCACGGCCGCAAGGCCCTGCAGCCGGAAGAGGGAAGCCGCAGCGTGCCACTGACTCCGATCCCCCCCTCTAGTCAACCCCAGGCTGACCGATCCTCCTCGCCTGACCACGACGCCATCTTGATTCTTGCACCACGCCTACTTCCACCCAACCACACAAGTCTTCTCTCCCCAGGCCTAACCTTTCCTCCCCGCGGCGCAGCCTCTACTGGTTTTGCACTGGCGTGCCGTGACGACTGACACGGAAGGACGCGGAGATCCACAGACAATTGGATTGATTTCTTCCTTCCTCGGTGAGAACTCCAAATCATTAGCTAGGTGGATAGGTTCCCTTGTTCAGTTGTTTGCTTTGTCCTGGGGGATCTTCTCTTCTCCCTTTTCCAAATTCTTTGCCCTGCCGCCGTGTTTACTTCGTGTTTGTTGTATTATTTCTCTAATCCATCCACGAGTCCAACAGGTTCTTCATCCTCAGCCTACGCAAGATCCGTTTGAGTTGGCCCGCCCCCATTGGACTACCCAAGGTGCGGTGGCATCCACCCAGGTTTGAACGCTTCTATTGTATCATGATGTATAATAATTACCATAAAAAATCACCAGAGGCTGTTTAATTTTTTTGCAAAAACAAATTGACTGAATCCCCATGCCCTCATGCTGAATATACCACTCAGAGAGTTAAATTTTCACTAAACTTCCCATCTCTGCTGCAAAATCTTCAAACTTTCTCGTCAAACTAGAGTGTTTTGTTTAGAGAGCTTGTGCAATGATTCATTGGAAGGACCATAGCAAGGAACACAATGATTAAATGGAAGGAACATAGCAAGAAAAAAAAATTGGAAGGATTAATTGTGCTTTTATATGTATATTACTAGCTATCCTTGATGCTTGTTGTTGTTTGCTGTTTTGGTATGGCAGGTCAAAGATACCTGGGTAAGTCAGAGCATAGAATAAGGGTGGACTGCTATTATTTTTCCATAGGATGGAATCCTTGTGGAAGCTGACGTACCTGCTTGAGCCGGCATCACTTGCTCTAATTGCCACAGCCATTTCTGTGGCCTATGCATCAGCATCACGTGCTCTGGACTATGGCAAAGAGATGGAGAGAAACTTGGATTTTTCAGAGGCTTCCATTACATTGGATCAGTCGCAGGCTCTAATGATTCCCTTGCAAGTTCATGCAGTCTGTTGCTGATGTTCTACTTGTTCTCGCCTGTCTCACATCTCGTGACTGCTTTTACTGCTGTGGCCTCAGCGATGGCACTGTTCTTTTTGCCTGTCTCCGCACATCACCTATCTCAAGACACAATTCAATCTAATGGACCCATTCGTGTCCAGGTGTTGTTCAAAGTCGTTTACACGGTTGCAAGGTTTGCTGATGCTCTTCTGCATAGCCACAGTCTTTGCCTGGTTGGTTTCAGGGCATTGGTTGCTAAACAACCTACTGGGGATTTCCATATGTATAGCGTTTGTCAGCCATGTGAGGCTTCCCAACATAAAGATCTGTGCGCTGCTTCTTGCCTGCTTGTTTGTGTATGATATTTTCTGGGTGTTCTTCTCAGAAAGGTTCTTTGGAGCAAATGTCATGGTCTCTGTTGCCACACAGAAGGCATCTAATCCTGTTCACACAGTAGCAAATAAGCTCAGCCTGCCTGGGTTGCAATTGATTACAAAGAAGCTGGAGCTTCCAGTCAAGCTTGTATTTCCCAGGAATTTGTTGGGTGGGATTGTTCCAGGAAGCAATCCTGGTGACTACATGATGCTTGGCCTTGGGGACATGGTAAGCCCAATAAATTGTATTCCTGCAAACATTTCATGCTTTTAGTACTTTTCTTTTTATAACACCTGCTGTTAGTCCTTAAACCTTCTATAGAATAAGTAGCCTTGAGTGCTTCTACTTTTAATATCTCAACGTGTGCTGAGCTTCATATTATTTGTCTTGTCTGTATGTATAAACTCTTGTTTCAGAATATGACCAAATGACATGTTGATTAACATTTTTAAGCTATGTAGATGGAATTGACATGCAAAAGCAGGCCACACCAAAGAAAGAAGTTATGTAACTCAAGTTCCACTGCTCAGTGTCTGCCACTTTTTGGCAAATCTTAGTTTATCTTAGTTTATCAAGGCAGCAAGCTATGCACTGTGCACTCCTCTATGGCTCCATAATGAATAAGTTTTGGTTTACAGGAATGCACTTAACTACTGTACAAATCTATATCTAAATTGATCAGTGGCGAGTGGGTACCCACTTTGTGGCTCTGGGTCACTGCCAAGGGCCTGTTTGATCAATGCCTATGCCACAACTGACCTTAGGCAAAACGTGGTAGCTGCAAGAAGAGAACAATTAGTTCATTTGCATTCTATTTTTTCCTGCTTTGAAAACTTATAAGGTCATTTTGATGAGTTTTTTGGTCAATCGAATGACCTAGAGAAAAGAGAACTTGCACCCCTACTAATTGGGAAAAAATCTGCTTCCTTCCTGCATGTTGCTTCTCCAAACTTCTTAGGTAAGAGATGAAACAGACCAAGTGACAGCTGTGATGTTATAAATAGCAAAAGTATGCCTGATCTTGCAAGTTTTTAAGCCTAAAACACTATCCAACGACACTGATGAGAGCTACGTTTTGTGTACTCCTGTGGTTACAATATACAGTGCACTGCTGCTGGTTATTGAGGATTTGTGTATTCACCTCATAAGATTTTTTTTCAAAAGCAGCATGACTGCATCATATTGATTTGAGTCCTTTTCTGCCTAGTCTGTAACTTATCAACTTTGGTCGTGCTTTTTAAGTAAAAATCTATTCGAACCACTGATGATTTGAATTTAATCACCTAGATTCTTGTTTCTTCCTGCAGGCCATTCCAGGGATGCTTCTAGCTCTGGTACTCTTTTTTGATAACCGGAAGTTGAAGGATGTGAATGTTCCATCAGATGTGTCTCCCCTAAGGCGGCGGAATTATGTGTGGTATGCTCTAACAGGGTATGGTATTGGCTTGATAGCTGCACTAGCTGCTGGGATCCTGTCTCAGTCTCCCCAACCAGCATTACTGTACCTGGTAAGTGTTGTCAGGTTTTACAGTCAGGTTTTGGACATCATTGCCGTTTTCCGTTCTGTTAAATTATACATCTGACTTTTTTTTTTAAGAGGAATGCTTCTCTGACTTGGTCATGTGTGGTATAGTATAGTTTGAAGCTATGGTGATGCTTACAGCATCTCTTCGTTTCTGACAGAGTTCTTGGCTTTCAGGTGCCATCAACACTGGGGCCTGTCATGTACTTGTCATGGTTGCGGAATGAGCTGTGGGAGCTATGGGAAGGGTCTGGAACTATTCTAAACGAGAAAGCTCGTTTGTTGGAGGTCTGAGATCCAAGTGAACAATAAAAAAGGATCTAAGCCTGCTGTGATTGAATCTAATTAAACATTACTTGACCTCCTCATACTGAAGGAGAGTATTTATAAATTAGAATGTTCTAGTCATGTAAGCTACTATGCAGTTGCGCCCTCGCAAGAGGAAACACAGACAAATCATGTAACTGTTTGTAATAGAAAGGTTCAGTTCAATACATTTCTGCGACTGCTTGAATGGCATTGAAAGTTTCAGATCAATGCATTTCAGCTTTTTTCCATAGGTTCTCTTGTCTCGGACTTTTTTTTTTTGTTGTTGAAATTGTCTCCGACTGTATGAATGTAAGGCAGAGCCGTGGCTGATGCCAATTCACGGTATGCCTAATATGGGGAAAAATATATGGTGAAAAATTGTCTTGGAGGTGGAAAGCTTGTGGAAACGATTTGAAAAAAGTCGTATTTATTTTTGTTTCAAAAATTTTGAAATTTGACTTGACGCATAGTGCATACAAATATGTACTTCACATAGAAAAGTTGGGATGTAAACTCAAATCCAGAAAAATTAAATACGAAAATGACAATGATTCAGAGGGGTGCACTAAAAGACAAAAGTACTTTTGTCTTTTTAGTGCACCCGAATCTGAAATTTGTCATTTTTATATGAATTTCTTAAAACTGAGTTTGCATCCCAACTTTTTATATGAGTATATATTTGTATGCACTATGCGCGGTGTCAAATTTCAAAATTTTTGAAACAAATAGAGATATGACTTTTTGAATTGGTTTCCATGTTATTTTAAGATGTGGTTTTCCACCATATATTTTCCCGCCTAATACTACCTTTTTGTTGTTGTTACTTGCTAGCTAAGCTAACCAGAATTGGAGTTTGGTTGAGAGCCAGTTAAAAAAAAATGGTAATGGTGGGGCTTCCACGGCATTTGTTGAAGAGGTAGTGGTAACATCCGCAGAGGTCTTTGCTCCACTGATGAAATGTGGAGGATGACTGAGCAACTGCCACTGAAGGCTCTTATTTCGTTATTTGCCTATGCTAAATTTCGATGCCATTTCTGGGCTGTTGGTTAAGCCACAATATCTCAACTGGTGACGCTTAGTGCAGGCCAGTGGACTACCAGCAAGCAAGCAAGACGGGAAACTTGTCAGCATAATCTGGGAGTTGGGAAGATTGATTGTTCTTTCTCTGAATTTTCTGAAGCTGATGGAATTCATTTCCCCGAGCACCACTATTTTCAGAGATGGAATGATTATTCCCAAATTGAGAGTAGGATGCTGCTGGTAATGTGGCCACAATCCAAACTTACGAACTATGAGAGACTAGTCTAACAATTTCCCACACAATGATCAATTTAGCATACAATTTCAATGATCAAGGAAGCATGTCGGCTGGCAGACCAGTCAATTTGGGAGAGGCCTTGCAGTTCCCACGCACTTGATCCCTCACTTGTCGAGTCGAGGCCATCCCAGGCTCCCAGCTCACATTCACGCACACCAGACAGAGACGCGAGCTTTCACTTGAAGTTGAAACACATCCCATGGGTTTCTGCAACACGGCTGCCATCTGCCATTCCAAAATATTCCATATATGTTTGCTTGATTTAACACACTGGTACACTTAGATGACTAATAAGTAATAATGTTAGTGGAAACATTTAGATCAAGGAAGCAACATTTATAAAATCCACTGTGGGGATCTCTTTTGCTTTGATCCACCCCTTGACACTATGGCATCACTATACATCACTTGCTAACAACTACTTGAGACATGCAGATCAAGGAAGCAACATAATTAATTCTAGTAACTAATAATTTGGTCACGAGTCACAACGATGAAACCATGGAGGACAGCCAAACAAAACCAGCAGCAAATTCATGGATCCCCAAGAGTGATCGTACCAAAAAGCCCACTATGATTGCACGCTTCCTCCTTGATTTAGGAGAGACTATGCACTTCATGCATTCACACTCGCTCCCTCATCTGTAGACGCCATTCCCAGTGCTGTAGAAACACACACAAAAATAATGAAAACATCATCAGCAAATTGAACACATGAATGTGCCCACAAGGTCCTGTGAACGGTTAACCAAACACCGATTGTATAGTGATAATAAAGTCATAAAATAAGCTTGGCTCAAAATCTGAAGAAACACCTCTCTTTGTTTAGCATATATCATCCACATTCTTCATTTTATGATTAAAACTGCTAAATCACACCGAAGGAACGTATACATAAGGTTAAAGGATGGGCATGGCAGTTATATCTACAATATAATATGAGGGTAAAATGTCATGTAGGTAATGATTTTTTTTTTGTCTTTATGTGTTGGACATATTCCAAATTTGGTCAAAAATAATATCAATCGTCAAAGCCCCATATCCATCGATCAGCGACATATATATCAATCGTCAAAGCCGCATATCCATCGATCAGCGACATATATATCAGATAACCCAGTTTGGCACAAGATTGTGATGTGATAAACTCATTGTTCTTGCCACACACACATCATATGGTTCAAAATAAATTTACTGTCATCACTAACTGAAATCCTACTAATTCTGCTGGCAAGTGAAGCATTAAGCAATTTGCGCCAACTGAAATCCTACTCATTCTGAAAGTTCATGCAATTGAAGCATTAAGAAATTTGCCTAACGTACCTGGAGTGTAGAAGTTCACGTAGGGAACAATACCACCACTGTAGAAGTCAGGGTTGTCTGCAAGCTTGTCGATCCTGCCAGACTTTTGATCAACGGAGAAGAAGCCATCATTTGTCCCCACCAAAATCATGCCAGCGCCATCCGCAAATCCAAGCAAATCGATGTCGGGGGCAGTGCTGAGGAGCAGGCTCCTGAGGTCAATTACTCTGCCTTGTGTCCATTCCATTGCCAGGGCACCACCGTTGGGCCTAGGCTCCAGTGACCAGAGGCAAAGTTTGAGTCTTCCAATCTTGTGAATCCCAGGCCTGCGTCCTCCGTGGTCGTGAGCACAGTGCGCAACATCGATCCACTATGGGACGCTGGAGCAGGGCCGGCGATTAGCAAGTGCGAGGTGGGCGACCGTTCAGGGTCTCTAAATTTACAGTTACTACTAGTCTGCTATGCTAGTGTTATAGTGCTAATTGCTTGCGTACTTTTTACTCTTCTAGCATTAAGATTTAATCTGTACCTAGTGGTGTAAGACCCATATAAATTTGAAGCTCTATAATTAGGTGAAAACATACTTTAATTTTTTCTTAAAATTTAAGGTCTCATCATTAATTTTGTTAGGGGCCTCCAAATCCTAGGTACGACCCTGGCTGGAGAGGCAATGCAATCTGAACATGTCGCCGGTGGGGCAGATAGTACTTGAGGATTCGCCTCCTCAGGAACAAGAAGTAGAACGCGTTCGTTCGGCGAGGGCACTTCTGCGCACCGCGTCGACACGAGACCGGGTGGGTGTTGCGCTGTGTAGATGGGCTCGCTCACGCTGGGGCCTAACGAGGATTCGCAGCGAAGTTCTGTTGTCGTCCAAGCCCACCGATGACGCGGAAGGACTCGCCGGCGGTCGTCCACGAGGCCCGTTCCGTCGCGAGAGCAGCCACGGCCTTCCAACGGCCGCGGGCGCCGGGCGTGGCGGGGACGAGCTCTCGGCGGCTTACGCCGGGCCGGCGAAGAGAAGGGTCCTGCACGGTGAGGCGAATCGAAGCGGCGCCGTCGCGTCGAAACGTCGCGGCCGTCGCACGGAGGCGGGAAGTGATTACGGCCTTCGGTGCGATGAAGCAAAGGCCTTCGCGTCGTGGAGCACACCAAAGCACCGGGCGTGGAGGGGCGGGCGACGCGATGCGGGCGAAGCAACGGGAAAAGGAGGGGGTTACCGGGGCGCCGTGGTTGTGGATGAAGAAGCCCGACATCGGGGCACCCCGCTGGAGGTGATTTGCGGAAGCGGCGGAAAGGGCGCCCGGCCGAGCCGAGCCCGGGCAGCAGGCGCGGCGACGGGAGGAGGTCTGTGAGGGGTAATCCGGGGGAGCGGACGGGGATCTCTTCCGAGCTCGTCCGGCGGCGCCAGCCGGAGAGCGCGACATTGGGCGGCGGCGGCGGTCCTCGCCTCCATTGGGGCGACTTGTGGGTCGGTTGAGAGACTTTTACCCGTATGCTTTTAAAAAGTTCGGCGACCGGCATGTCCTCCAAAAATTCGTTATTACCTATGTGTCCAAGTTCATTTTTATTTTGTCCCTCGTACCCTTCCGTTGGCATATGAGACTAACGGTGTCAAACCACCATGGAAAAAGTCTCAAATACCCCCCTTATGACAAGCGGGCCTCACGTTCATCCTTTGCTGCTTTCACTCTCCACAGGTGGGGCCAGGTTGTCATGGACTCCAAATCTTCTTCCTCCTCAAGAAGAGCAGGGAGCGGCTCCATCAACAGCTAGGGCACGTTCGGGCACGACGGCGGCGAGCACGCGAACTCGGCGCTGCTCCTCGACGTTCCCCTCGTGCTCCGCCTCGTCCGCTAGGGTGGCCAGGCTCGTTGACGCGTACCTTGCCCAGCCGATTGGACACAGCCGCCGCCGGACGCGCTTACCCGCAGGGCGTGCGCGCGTGCTCTCCCTCGCCGTCCGCCCAGGTGCACGGCCGTCGAGGTGCAGGGACGAGCGGCTGTGGCCCGCGCTCGGCGTGTCGTCGCCCGCGCTCGGCTGTGCGGCCCGCGCCGCCGCGCCGGCCCCGCTCGTACACCGGCCGGCCATCTTGCTCGAACCCGTGCGGTCCGCGCCGGGCCCGGCTCGTCCGCCGCGCGTCCGTCGGCCATGAAGCGCACACCCGCGCATCCCCCGGCCGCGACGCCGCGCCTGCCCGCGAGCGCTCGGCTCGCCCGCGCGTCCCCCGGCCCGCGACGCTCTGTTCGTCCGGCTCTTCGCCACCGCGCGGAAGGCCTGGCGGCGATATCAAGTCACGGTCAGCGGACTAATACGAAGAGGCACGACGCTTCGTGGCCATTGCGTATTTGCATGCGTACTATTTTTAGAACGATTGGCTGCGTACGGGACTCTCTATTCACGGTGGGTGCTGGCGTCGAAGGCCCTACGGCGGGCGCGGAGCGCGTCGGAGCGCGCGGCGAGCCCGTGATCGAGCGAGCCGAAGTGGTCGGAGAGCTGCTGGTAGAGGCGTGTGCAGGTGACCTGCAGCTGTTGCGGGGTGCTCTCTTTCGGCCTTGAACACACGAGCGACGGCGACGAGGAAAGAATGGATGTGTACAGTGCATGGGATGAATCAATACACTACTTTTTACTTGGCCTTGTTAGCTTGCAAGGCAGCCTGTGCACTTGGCCAGCGCCGCACGCACGCGCCATGTCCCCTGGCCGGCACGTGCTCTTCTTTTAGGAGGGAGAATATGTTAGAGTGGCCGACAACCTGGCCCCACCAGTCGGAGAGAAAGAAGTAAAGGGTAAGGGTATGAGAGAGGGGTATTTTTAGACGTTTTTCACTCAATGGGCCCACATGTCGAGAGCTGGCAAACGGCAAACAACCGAACGGAAGGTGGACGGAAGGGCATGGAGGACAAAATGAAGTTCACGTTAAGGCACAGTGCGAAAGATTTTTGAGGGGTACGGGGCCGGACCAAACTTTTATAAAGGGCACTGAGGGTAAAACTCTCTCAGTTTGACTCCGTTTGCCAACTTTCCTTTGGATCGCCTTTGGATCTGGTGTAGTATCAAATCAAAACATCCAAAATTTAGAAAAAAAAAAGTAATAAATGATCCAGCTTTTTACTTAGAAAAATAGCATGACATTACTCCCTCGGTCCCACAAATAAATGCAATTCTAGAATTTTTACAATTCATCTTTGACTATTCGTCTTATTTAAATTTTTGTAAAAAAAAAATAAATCATTATAAAAATATCTCTAACAAAAAAATAGGCCATAAAAAATACTCCCTACATTCTAAATTGTAGTTCACTTTGTTTTTTTCTATATACATTGATTTTTGCTATTTACCTAGTTATGTATAGATACAAAAAAAAAAATGAATATAGAAAAGTCTAACTACAATTTAGAACCAAGGGAGTAACATTTATTCGTTTAGATACATAGTAAAAGAAATAAATTAAAAACCAAAGTGAATTATAATTTAACATGGAGGGAGTAACATTTATTATTTATTTTCTATAAGAGGAACAGTCAAATAGAAATCGTAGAAGTATAGAATCTAAATCTCCTATAAAAGAAGTCCCACTAAGTGAGTTCTCCGGATTCGATTGGCAGGTGAGTTAGCATCCGTTACTGTCCATCTCCACCCGCCTGCATGTCGTCCGGCTCCACCCACCCGCATGTCGTCATCGCGCCGCCCGCATGCGGGCCGTCCGCCTCCTCCCCCCTCGCGCCCCGTCATTGCGCCCCCTCCCCATCGCGGATCTGCCCGTCATCGTGCGGCCTCACATGCCAGCCGTCCGCCTCCTCCACTCGCGCCCCCATCATAACGCGCCCCCCTGCTGACTGTCCGCCTGCGCCGCCCGCTGACCTTCCACATTCAGGTAATCTATAACCCCTATGTACAAGAAGAGATGGTGGTTCTCTGCTCTTTCTACGCCCCCGGCGGCCATCCCCCGTGATCCACTACACCATGGAGGCCATGCCGGATCTGCTGGCCACCCCAACCCCCGCGGTGTTCCTGACGGTACGTGGGCGGGGAGGAGATTTGTGGTGCCCGCTCCCATCCTGAGCCAATGCCCCTGCCATAGAGAACACAGACGCCCGTACCCGTGCAATCACCGTCCACGTCAACGGCGCCTCAACCCTACTGCCTGGAAGTGACGAGCACAACTGGTAAGAGCACTGAGCAATTGTTCCTCATCATTCTCTTCGTCTTGCAAGATTCCCAAATCTTTAATCCTAATTTTTCTTCTATCTAATTTGCCTTTCTGCCTTCTTCCTCTCCATGACTATGTTCCTCGGTTGATGTCCCCTCCATCCTTCTGTTCTATGCCCATCAGCTGGTCGATGAAATGTCCACAAGAATATTGCACTGGCTTCCAGTGGAACAGCGCGTATCCCATCCTTCACCGTTCCCAGCAACATCTGGTAAATAAATGTAAACTGTTTAAATATAAATATTATCTAATTTGCCTTTCTGCCTTCTTCCTCTCCATGACTATGTTCCTCGGTTGATGTCCCCTCCATCCTTCTGTTCTATGCCCATCAGCTGGTCGATGAAATGTCCACAAGAATATTGCACTGGCTTCCAGTGGAACAGCGCGTATCCCATCCTTCACCGTTCCCAGCAACATCTGGTAAATAAATGTAAACTGTTTAAATATAAATATTATATTTATTTTACAGCAAAGTAATGTAGATGGGGCCAGCTCTTCCCTAGAACTAATTTTTGCATCCACATGTTTTTGGTTGCGCTTTGTTGTAAATGTAGATACTTTGTTAGTCTTTCTTGAAGGAACTGAAATCGGTTGGCCATCCAAGGGATCACAAAGTAATTGATGTTTGTTTGGTTCACCAAGCTTAACTAGATCAATGATGGTGCTATACAGAAGAGTGCAGATAAATTATTTAGGTCCAACATGTTATAAAAAGTGCATAAGACATACGTTTCTTAATCATTGTATTCATGGGAACACTGAGCGGCTGAAGGTTAGTTCTTCATTACTTTGCAATAATTGTATAAATATTCATGCTAATTTGGAGTCTAAATGTGATATGAATTAGCTTCAATCAGAAACATTACTTTTACAGGTTATCCTACTGGAATACTTTCACCTTAAAGGTTACTCCTTCCACCGAGAAGATGAGATAAAAGTTTGAATGCTTAATAGTAAGCATCTGATCATGATTCCAAATTTAGTTCCCCATTTTTTTTTCACATTCAATTCTTCAATCGCCAAAAAGTATATCATTGCAACTTTCATAGACTCATTATTCTTTACCATTGAAATTTTTGGTGAAATATCAGCAAGCAGCCGTTCAATGGAGGTGCTGCAGCCTAATTGCATTTTTTTATATTCCCTTTGGTGCTTCCTAACTGCATGCTCAATCCTTTGGAATGCTACTAGCACCACACAGCCAATCATGTCTATTACACAGGTACTTTCCTTATTTTCTACCTCTATTCAGAATTTGTAAAACCTGGATAGGCTGATTTCAGCTGTGCAATTACATGATGCTATTCTAAAACACGTATTCATCTCAGAAATTCGAAGTCACCTATAGGTTTGGGTGCCTTTTTTCTTGCGACAACCACCCCTTCCCTATACAATATTCTTATACATTGTCACATTCTCTGTCGACCTCTCTTTACAAAATAAGATTGCACTACAGTTATCTGCAGCTATCTAGACCTTCCTACACCCCCACAAGTTTTCGTCATATTTTTCTTGCTTCTATGCAAAGAAAATGCCTCTGAATTCGAGGATCAAGAATGCAAATTGGTATATAATAAGATTGTAGATTTTAATTATTTTTACTCCATGCAATAACTCATCATCATTTTTGTTGCACCACCCCTGCTCCCTCATTCTCTGATGTTGCTACATTCTGCAGGAGGCTGCACTCCAAAGTTCACGATATTGAGTATTTTTCGATAGCAAAGGATCACAACGTTAACAATGGCAAGCAACTTCTTTGGGTAAAAACTTCTGCTGCTGATCACATAATCTGTTCTATTTGTGCAGGTATCTTTCACCTGGATAGCCTGCTTCCTACCTCTACATTAGACATTCCCTCTGCTATCTCTACTTTACCCCTTTTAGTACAGCATATGCTACTAAACAGCTTCCTGCTTATAAGGTACGATTTTGTTAGGACTACAATGGAACCTATGTATAAACCTTACTTTTCACCCACTATGTACGCCAACAAACAGTACTAAATGGTAATACATACTTACGTGCTCTCTGTTGCTTCTTTGCCTTTTGGAGAACAAAATTTCTCATGTCTTCTGGGTCCAAACTATATTAACACATTCTTCAACTAATTATACTGTTCTTTTTTTCCCAATATGATCATAGCTGCGGCATGTGGGCACGATTTCCACCGCGTCTACATCCACCGCTGGCTGATCACGCTAGCGCCCACCTACCCCATCTGCCGTGCCACCGTTGCGCCCACGCCGAGGGGCTCGGCCAAGGTCTAGACTGCGCCGCCTAAGATATCGATGCCCTGTTTGACAGTGTTCTGGTAATGGTGTTAAGCTAGATTCCATGCAGTTCTTAATCTAGAACTCAAACCATCACAGCATGTCGTAGATCCTTGCATCATTGCATGCAGATACCTTGAATATCCAAAGGTAGCACCAACAAAACCAAAAGTTTGTTCTTTGGTATGGCACAGACAAACGAAGTTAACTTTCATAATATGTTTTTCAAGGTTCCTTTCTCTCGGAAGATTCATATTTATATCTCGCTTTCATCAATTTATGGTTACATTAGATATATGAAGCCCTTGCATATGAGCCTGGTAAATCATTATTATTTTTTACAGCATGACATATATTTTTTTTTTTTATAACAGCCGCATGAAGTGTGAGGTGTCCACTAATTCTCTCTGATATATTTTTTTTTACCGGCGGCAACGCTGGGAATCCTCCTAGTTACGTTTATACGTGAGACAGAGGGAGTATCTGTTAAACGATAGATCGAGGAGAAGGAAACTAGGGTTCATACTCAAGAAATGATAGCTTGAGGAGAGGAGATAGAAAGAAGAGATAAAGAGATTGGAGGAGGCGTGCACCATGGATGGAAGGCCTCGGAGCTGCAGTGCCGGCCGGGGCGACGCGCCGCCGCCAGGCATCCGAATCGTGAGGTGGGCTGGGTGCCTTGAGTTGGCTGGATTCCCCTGGGTCTGTCTGTTCGTGGGTATTTACAACTTCTTTTTTTTTTTTGAGGCAGGGTATTTACAACTTCTTGCTCAACTTAAACATGGGATAGAGTTTTTTTTTTTTTTAACAACAAACTTTAGCATAGAGTTAACAGATATATGGTAGAATACTTGTGATCGTTGCTAACGATTTGTTAGCAAATGTTTTTGTAGTGTTGGCTCAGACTTCGTTAACAATCTAGGAACCAATGCTAATACAATTTGAGTTCTTTAGGTTTGAATTTTAATCTGGACATTCCACTGAAGAAATGACTGAGCTTAATTGCGATGCCATTTCTGGGGTTTTAGGGTAAGCATAACATCACTACTGTTGACGCATGGTACAGCCATGGCCAATAGACTACCAGCAAGCAAGCAAGATGGGAAACTTGTCAATCCTAAATCTGAGAAGGGAGCAGATTGTTTTTTTTTTTTCCCTCTGCGTTTTCTGAACCTGATGGAATTCATTTCCCCAAGCACCACTTCTTTCAGACAAGGAATTGTTTTCATTTCCAAACAAATGGTACTTTGGGTGACAATCCTAAGTTTACAAGCAATGAGAGGCTATAGCCTAACACTTCCTCACACAATGATCAAGGAAGCATACAATTACTCTTTCTCCGACAATGATCAAGGAAGCATGGAGGCTAGCAGACTAAAAAGGGCAGCAAAATCATGGATTTTCAAGAGTGATGTAAGAGTAAACCACAGACCCCACTAACCGTGTGTTTGGATGTGGGATCTCTGGGTTGGAATGGCTCCAACCCCTGTTTTGGGGATGGCTCCAACCCGCTTTATGTTTGGTTGTGAGAATGGAGCCGTCCCAGTTTCTTGTTTGGTTGCGGGATTGCAGAGGGTTGGAGCCAACCCACCACCTGTTTGGATGGATGCATTATGAATCTGATCACCCTCCCCTCAAATGGTGATCTTACCACCACTTGTGCACATTTGAACACAATATTTTCAATGAAATTTCAGCAGCATTTCAGCACATTTCAAATGGCATTTCAGCAATATTTCAACACATGAATATAACAACATATATGTAGCTAGGCACCACATTTAACAGCCAAGTAAAAGTCTTAGGCCACATTAGACATAATACCAAGGTCAAGTATTACACACATTACATCAAGTTCAAGCCTTACACGCATAAAAGTCTAAGGCCACATTAACCCACTGGACTAAGTCACATGCTTGCACAATGCTTCAAGTTCAAGCCTTACATAACATATAACAAGTTCCAAGGCTTCTACATAGCAAGATACAAGCTTACTTACTAACAAAAGATTAGTCCTACCACTACAACTTACCCTTACTGCTCAGGGTAGTTGGTAGCAATGTGTCTTGCAACCCAATTGAATCTATGCTCAAAAGACAAGGAGTTAAATTGTCTTGCTATGCGAGGATTCTCCACCAAGTAGGCATGATACCAGGATAAGTGAGTCTCATTGAAACTACCCTTCATAGCCATCAAGTTGTCATACAAATCAGCCGGCACATCATCGTCTACTTTGCCCACTTCCTTTATCGCCTTTGCTAACTTGTTACTTCCTCTGTTAATTGCAGCCACCAATGGATCAAAATCAGCCCTCTGCCTCTTGTTGGTCTTCTTGCTATTGATGGTCTTGCCTGTCTTGTTCTTGTTGGGCCTGCTTGCAGATGATGTTGCCCCATTGTTATCTGTACCCATGGTACTTGCAATGTCAGCCCCATCATAGGCCAATATAGGTTGTCTAAAAACAAATATAGAATATGACATAAGGTTCAGCTCATAGCTCACCTCGAAATATGGATCCCACCTTGGGTTTCCTTCTATGTGAGGTGAAATGTCCAATGAGGGGGCCTAATATAATTCTCTCAGTAGCTCACCAATAGCATGAAGTACTTTGTTGAAATAGCGGGTGACCGTTTCTCCGGATCTATCAAAATTGGTGGCAATTACTCTATTCCTAACATTGTGTTCCACAGTCCAAAGAAACATTGCCACTTGTTGCTCAACACACATATGAACGGTATCTTGAAGTAAAGCCCTATCTCTAAACAACTGACAAAACCGAAAGAAACGGTCTCTATTCATTCTCAACATGGTTACACAAACTGTGTCATTCCTCCAAATTTTGTCATTCAAATACTCAATCCTCTTCCTATCCCTTTCAAACATTGGGGCATAAGTAATCCCTTCCCTTCTTGCAACTCGTTTTCTTTTCCTAGACCGAGCAATAATTGCCATGACCGACAAGAACCAATATGAAGCAGCAGCACAAATGAGAACCTTCTTCCTCTTATCCATCTACATACCACAGAATAAATTTGTGACTACAAATGAACTAATGATAATATCGACTAGGGTTTCCATGTACCAACACAAATCCATCATGGATCTACAGCAAACATCTATCACACATGAACAAGGATGAAGAATAAAGCATGGATCTAGAAGAAACCCACTCATTTTACCTTGAAAAATGGAGGCAGCCCGGTGGAGGGAGGGAGGTCGTAGCAGGGGGACGGGGAGGCCGGCGGGGTGGGACACGGCCAGCGGCTTGGGTTCAAGCGGTGGTGGCCGGCGCCGACGAGGAAGTTCCGGGCGGCGGCGGTGTCCCGGCAGGGGACCGGGCGGGCGGCGGCGTAATGGAGCAGCAGACGGGCGGAAGGGGCGGGGTGGCAGGGGGTTGGGGGGCGGCGCCGGGGCCGGGGGGGCCGGCGGCGGCAGCGAGGCGTCATGTCCGCGGTCGGGAGCGCCGCCCCGCTGCCGTCCGGGTGAGTTTTTTTCTTCTTTTTTTTTTGACGGGGAGGAGCGGGTGAATGAGGATAAGGCCGACCCCTGGTGACCCCCGTGACCGCCACGGCGTAAGCCAACCCGCGCTGAGCCGCTCCGTTCGTGAGATTTTCACGGACCAATCCAACCCGCATCTTGCGGTATATTCCTTCCGGGTTCAACCCAACCCCTCCCCAACCCCCATCCAAACAAGCAAAAACGGGTCCGACCCAAACCTGGGTTCAACCCATCCATCCATCCATCCAAACACACGGTAAAGGTTGCCTCTGGGCATTTCCTTGTCAAATTTGGAGAGAGCCCTTGCACTTCGCACTTGAGCCCTCACTTGTAGAGGCCTTCCCAGCGCACACCCACGCACACATACACCAGATAGATCACAGAGACGCAGCCAACATGGAGAAGTTGAGACATCCCATGGGTTCTTGCAACACAGCTGCATATATGTTTGCTAGATTTACTAATAAAGCGGTATGCTTACAGGACTGATAAGTTATGCTAGTTTTAACAACATAACTGATCGACTCCCTTGACACAATGTCATCATTTATACATCAAGGAAGCAACATGATTAATTCCAGATTTCTAGTAACTAATATTAGTCAACCATCACAATGACCAGACCTCAACGCACCCTTCCTTCTTGATTTAGGACAGACTATGCACTCATGCATTCGCACTTGGTCCCTCATCTGTAGATGTCATTCCCAATGCTGTAGAAACACACACAAAAATAATGAAAACAGCATCAGCAGATTAAAACATGGATTCGCCATCAACGAAACATTTGTTTATTCATAACCACGAGGACCTGCTAATGGTTAAACAAACAGCCCTTGCATGAAGTCATAAGATAATCTAGTCTCAAAATCTGGAGAAGCACCTCTCTTTGTTCAGCATATATACACATTCTTCATTTAATGCTTAAAATTGCTAAATCACAACAGAGAAATACATATATAAGGTTAATGGGTGGACATGAGTCATGACAGTAATATCTATCCGGATGGTAAAATCACATGCAAGCAGTGACTTTTTTAGTCTTGATGTGCTGGATAAGTTCCAACCTTGGCCAAAAATAATATCAATCATCAAAGCCCTATATCGATCGATCAGGGACATGTGCATGACCCAGTTTGACACTATATATTGTGATAAACTCTTTGTTCTTGCCACACACACCATTGTTGTTCATATATTCCGGTCAATAACTGAAATCCTACTCATTCTGATAGTTCTGGCAAGTGAAACAATAATTGACATGTATATGACCCAGTTCGACACGAGGTGTAAACTCATTGTTCTTGCCACACGCGCCATTGTTGTTCATAAATTTCTGTTAATAATAACTAAATCCTGGTCGCTGTGATAGTTCGGGTAAGTGAAGTATTAATCGTTTGATCAACGTACCTGGAGTGTAGAAGCTCCTGTAGGGAACAATGTGACGGTAGAAGCCAGGACCATCAACTAGCTTGTCAATTCTGGCAGACTTTTGATCAACGGAGAAGAGGCCATCAATCGTCCCCACTAAAATCATGCCAACACCATTTGCCAATCCAATCAAATCGCAGACAAAGTTTGACCACAGGCTCCTGAGGTCAATTACTCTGCCTTGTGTCCATTCCATTGCCAGGGCACCACCGTTGGGCCTAGGCTCCATTGACCACAGACAAAGTTTGGAGCCCTCCACTCTTGCGAATCCCAGGCCTCCGTCCTCCGTGTTTGTGAGCACAGTGGTCAATCCACTATGGCACCCTGGAGGTGGTCGAATCATAGACACGTCGCCCGTGGCCAGGTCGTACTTGAGGATGCTGCTGGTCGCCCCCATGAACAAGAAGTAGAACGCATTCCTGACGAGCGCACCGTGCACCGAATCGGCAACACCAGGATCCGGGTGTTGCGCTGTGTAGATCGGCTCGCTCCATGCCGCGGGCCCTAACGAGGAGTATACGCAAGCGAAGATCCCGTTGTGGTCCAAGCCCACCAGTACGACGCGGAAGGACTCGCCGGCGTCGTCCTGGAGGCCGTTCCGGTCACAGCAGAGCAGCATGGCGTTCCAGCAGGGCGGGCGCTGCGGCAGGGCAGGGACAGGCAGCTCCAGAGGTCCGCCGGCGGCAGAGAGAGGGTCCAAGACGGCGAGGTGAATCCCCACAGAAGCCAAATCTCTGCGTTCGTAGACGAGTTGGCCGTCACGGAAGACGAGGCCGCCACGACGCTCGAAGCGGCGGAGGAGGACGCGGCCGCCGCGCGCGTCGAGCGCGAGCCAGCACCACGGGGTGTAGGGGGCGGGCAGGACGCGGACGTGCGGACAAAGCCGGCAGACAAGAAGGGGTTACCGGGGCCACGGTGGTCGTGGATGAAGAAGCCCAGCATCGGGGCACCCCCGCGCTGGAGGTGGAAGTCGCGGAAGCGGCGGCGGAAGGCGCCAGCCGAGACGAGGCGGGCCCAGCGCTTGCAGACGAGCGCGGCGCGGACGAGGTGCGCGGGGTTGTCCGGAGGGGAGCGGGCGAGGACATCTTCCACGAGCTCGTCCGGCAGCGCCGGCGGAGAGCGCAGCATTGGCGGCGGCGGCGGATCCTCATCCTCCATTGGGGCAGCTTGCCGGGGGCAGTGTAGTCACTCAGTCAAATTTGGTTGCCAACTTTCCTTTGAATCTGTACCATCAAAGGATCCAAAGTTTAGAAAATTGCAATGAAAGATCCAGCTTCAGAAAAAAAGAGCATCAAAAGATAGATCGAGGAGATGGAATGGAACCTAGGGTTCATACTCAAGAAATGATAGCTCGAAGAGATAGAAACGAGAGATAAATGAGAAGGGGTGGAGTAGGCGTGCATCATGGATGGAAGGCCCGAAGAGCTGCAGTTCTGGTGGAACCTCAATCTAATTTGAACATCCATTTTGGATTTTAATGACAAACGACTTAGAAATTTAAATTTTGGTAGGAAGGAACCACTTCTTTCTAGTTCATTTTTCAACAGAGGATATCCATCGATTTGGATATTCACGACATCCAACTTCCACATAGGGCTGCAGTCCCGGCC
This sequence comes from Hyparrhenia diplandra, assembly GCA_015847255.1. Taxonomy (NCBI): domain Eukaryota; kingdom Viridiplantae; phylum Streptophyta; class Magnoliopsida; order Poales; family Poaceae; genus Hyparrhenia; species Hyparrhenia diplandra. Next base: position 46,417 of record JADLZK010007696.1, read on the forward strand.
GGGCGACGCCGCCGCCGCCTGGAGATCTGCCGCCGGCCGCCGGGCACCAGAATCGTGAGGTGGGCTGGGTGCCCCCGTGAGTTGGCTGGATGCCCCCGGGTCTGTCTGTGCGTTATTCACAACTTCTTTTATTTATTTATTTATTTGAACGATTTGAAACGACTCTTTTTTTTTTCCTTCTTCTCAACTTTAACATTGAGTTAACAGATATATTATGGTAGAATACTTGTGATCGTTGCTAACGATTTGTTACCAAATGTTTTGTAGTGTTGGATCGACTTTGTTAACAATCTAGGAACCAATGCTAACACATTTGAGTTCTTTAGGTTTGAATTTTAATCTAGAGATGCCATGTTAACGTTTTTATTCATGAACTCTAGCATTTTAATTGTTAACACCATTTAATTGAATTTACACTTTATGCTACTTTGTAAATTGTAGTATATGAAAATTATGGACTCATCACTACATTATAATACACTTAGATTATCAATCATACGCCTGACACTACATTATAGCATGTCTAATTGCCCTTGCTGTAACTTGGTTATGTAAGAATTGACTTATACTTCCTTCGTTCTCTTTATAACTACTCAACCAACTCTTTCACATCTACCACCTCTCGTCTTATCCTTCCGCTTTCCCCAGCCCCATCCCCAGCTCCTCCGCCGCATGCCATCAGCCACGATCTCCTATATCGCTTGCCTTCGACCACAAGCTCCTCCATTGCACGACGCACCCCCAGCCCCATCACTCCTACACCTCGAGCTCATCCTCTACCTAGATCTAGGAATTTAGGGGGGCTCTCGGCCCATGGCTAACGGCTAGCCATACCGCACGTCCCTCCCTCTCTTCTATGTCACAATACATGCAAGGTGACGATGGATAAGGCTGGTACTTGGGCGGCGAGGGTAGTGAAGGATTTGGCCGGCTTAACGCACTCGTCATGAGAGCACGGCACGGGTGTAGTCTCCATACATAGACAAAGGCCAACACAATAAAGGGCACGCAGGCCAAATCGATGACCCACTCCCTAATACTATTATGAGCCCAGGGCCAATGTTATGACATTCTCTTCCCAGGCAGCTTCACACCCATGGAGGCACCATGCCCGCCGGAGCGCGATGATGTTCGTGGGAGACGGTGGCGGCAGCTAGTGGCGGGCGTGGAGGCCTGATGCTGCGGTGGGGCGGAGATGCCCCACGCTGCGAGGCGTGTGGCGGGTCGGGCAAGGAGGAGTACCGCCTGTGGTTCGACGTTAGAAAGAAGAACGGTCGTTCCGGGTATGTGGCGCGTGCACGGGAAGGTCAGACACTAGGACGTCGACGCTTGTTCTCCTCTCCTCGACCGGCTGTGCTCTCCCGGCGGTGTCTCATTTTAGTGGCGGGAGTCCGAGAAGTTGCTCGGCTGATTTTGACTGATGGCTGATTTTTAGCTGATGTAATAGTATTAGAGAGGATAAGCTGAAACAAGATAAGCTAAAATAAGCGAACACGTTCTAAACCTAGGAGAGAGAACAAGGGCGAAGGTTTAGACAGAGTTTAATGGGAATGAGCGATGTCTATATCGAACCGAGGCCGGTTCGATAGTCTCATCTATTGCATTGAACCGTGCTAGGACCGAGCACCGCGGGTGCCCTGATGGGATTACAATATATACGTGGCAAGTGGCAATGTGGCATCAAATGCTTGACAGTCAAAGTACTGCTGCTAGTACGTAAAAATTTAAAAAATACTAAGCCCTGGTTCTATTTAATGGCATCATCAAATGCCGACCGGTTAAACTACCGCTACTAGTAAAAAATAAAAATTACAGTACTCCTACAGCGCAATGGCGAAGGCCATTGTTGGGGGGCTCCCACCCAGGGTTCAAATCCTGGGTGCGACACATTATCCTGGATTTATTCTAGGATTTTCCGGCTACAAGCATTAAGTGGTAGGCGACGTCCCGTCCGACAAATGAGGCGCTGTGGTGACTTCGTGAACTTCAAGATTGCCGGCTCGGTCCTTCGAAGGTGCTCATAGGGGTAGGGTTTGCATACGTGTGTTCATAGGGGTGAGTGTGCGTGCGTGTTGGCGTCTGCGTTGTTACGTGTAATCTCAAAAAAAAAATATATATTAAAGTTCTTGTAGTAGAAAGAACAATTGACTTCTATTAAACATGTGTGTGCTAATGCTCGTGAAGGAAGTTACAACAAATGGGTGGCATTATCAAATGCTTGACAATCAAAGAAGTCAGAGATAATTTTGGCTCGCTCTTTACATTGCAGTAAGAACTAAGACACAATTAAAAAAACAAATGAAAGTAATGTTATTGGTGAACTAGTGAAAACACAATCAAAATACTATTATTAAAAGATTATTAAAGTCAAAGAGAAGATGGCTCGCTCTATACATTGTAGAGTATTTAAACAATGCCAGTTAAAAAAAAAACAAATCAAAGTATTGTTATTTGTGAATATAAGTGAAAAAAAAAAAGGCAATGTCTGAGCCCAGGTTCGAACTGGGGACCTTTAGTGTGTGAGACTAACGTGATAACCAACTACACCACCCAGACAAATGTGATTGAGAAATGAAATTAAAAGCTTACTAACCTTGCTTTTAAAAAGGGCCCAATATCTCCAGCCCAGCACAACATGTGCGTACGTAGCTCTCGTCTCGTCTCGTCCCTCCGCTTCTCGCTTCCGGCGCTTTCTACATTTCCTACGACGCCTCGCCTCCTCCAGCGACCAGGACATTTCAGCGATGCCGCCGGCGGTCCCGGGATCCGACAGGATAGTTCGCCGGACGGCGATGGTCGGCGCAGCCACCGCCGCCTACTTGCTCCTCACCGCCGACTACGGGCCCAACTACCCCAACCCTGTACGTGCCGTACTCATTTCCTACGACTGCACACTCTTAAATTAGTTTGATTGTGAGTGAAAAAGTTACCATACCTAGGATTATGCGTTTTGTAGCTAGCCTTTAGTCGCTATTTGAATATGTTCGGCTGAATTGTTTTTGTGCTTCAATAGTTGATATGCCGTCTGATGCCGATACGTTATAAGAAAACCATTCTACAAGTTGTGGTTGATAAATTCAAGTGAACAAATATTTGTTTGGGATAAATGCAACAGTAGATAATTTGATTTGGCTAAACATATAGCTACCAGCTGGGGATTGTATTGCTCAGCGACGGCGCGACGACTCGTGCATCGGTTATGCATGGTCTTTTGTCTGTACAAAATGTAAGCAACCGAACAAAGAGACTCTGAATTCTAACCTTGATTTGGGTGCATGTCAATGCTTGCTAACCGTTTAGTGATTCACAGAATGAGGTCTTCTGTTGTGTTCTGTAACAAGTCCTGTTTCTTGGTTATTCTACTCTACTCAACAGTAAACGTATAGCTTCAGTTTTTGAGAGAAGACGACGATAAAAACTTCCAGGATACTTTTTAGTTTTCTTTGAGTGTGCTAGAGGCCTCTTCCCAATTTTACCAAGAATAAGATGTTTATACAGTAACTTTTGTACATCCTGATGCTTCCATTAGGCATTTTACCTATTAATTATGGTGCTACAGCTGATAGATGCCTCAATTTCCTCGAATGCAGATAAGGGGTGCCATGGAATCGTTAGCTCTGTTCTCCAAATCCAAATCAAACACAGACAGAGACAAGGATGTTCCTCAGGCTGCTGAAAAAGATACAATTAACATGGAGCCAGATGGTAAGGTAGCAAGAAATAGCAGTGCATCGCCATGATAATGTCGGTTACCCGTCAGTTGTAAACTTGTAATAGTTGTCATGTATCCGGATGCAGAGGCAGCTATTGCTACCGTGACCTGATAATCGTTTAACTTCGTTACTGTTGTTCATTCATGTTTTTTTTTTAAAAAAAAAGAAACAAGGCTAAAGACAGCAACATGTTGACACGCCCGTGAGCCACATCACAGTTATTCTACTAGGCTTCTCATCGGCTGATTGTTTTCACGTCTGATTTAATTCAGCAGTTTCAATAGTCTTCTATGATACGGAATAAACCACAGTGCGCTGAATGAAATGAAAAAATGTGTAATGGCAAAGACCATTGGTTGGGGGGCTCCCACCCAGGGTTCAAATCCTGGATGCGACATTTTATCCTGGATTTATTTTAGATTTTCTCGGTATTTGTTGCATTAAGTGGTAGGCGACGCCCCCGTCGATAGCGAGGCACCGGTGGTGACTTTCGAACTTCAAGATTTACCGGCTCGGTCCTTCGAAGGTGCTCATAGGGTAGGGGTTTGCGTATGTGTGTTCATAGGGGTGAGTGTGCGTGCGTGTTGAGCGCTGCGTTTGTCTTGTGTAATCTAAAAATGTCTAAACAAACATAAAAATGCTTAGGGAACTTTCAAAGTCTAGGTAAAAAGACACATAAAAATATACTACTCACATAAAAATGTTGTGGATGTGAGAGCATTTTTTTGGATGTGTATCACAGTGACGAGATGTCATCTGATATTTTGTCCCTAATAATGTTTAGAAACGAGCATGGATCCATAACTGTGCCCACTGTTCCTTACCATCTACTGACGCCCTCCGCTCGCTCGTCCACTCTCGATCTACCGACCCTCATCCTTTTTCCTCTAGTGTTGTTCCCTCTCTTCCTCCTACACAACTCCCTATGCCCTTGTTCGCTCACTCTAACACCATCTGCGCATGCGTCCCTCCTCTCCCCTTCCCTTGTGTGCCGTCCCCTCTTGTTCCATTCGAGAAGAGACGATAACACCTACATTTGTTTGCTTTAATTTTGGGAGTTCATCGCACAGATGTGACCAAACAAAGTCCAACCAAAGGTCGTCCTGTAATATAGTGACCAAAGCAACGGTGACATGCTTGGCCGCCAATGAGCACACCCCGAGACTATGTCATAGACCTCACAACAAGCACAAATTCGATAGAAGTGTAGCATTCACAAATACAATGACAAGAACTATTGGCATGTCAATTGTGGCTTAGGCTTATGTGACAAGAACTATTCACAACAAGTACAATTTTTTTTACAGCTCACGAGGAAAAAACAGAAATTTAAAGCTGCAAAAAAAAAAATGAACTAAAGCATACCATATTATATGTTCATTGTGTAGATTTACTCATTCGAGTCTAACACAATTTGATTTTTTTCATTTTACGATTTTTACGTGATTTACTATGATTTTTCAAAACTGCTTTAGGGGGTAATTTGACCGGGTTTTGAAAGTTCGGGGGTGATATATAGACCGTTTCAAAGTTTGGGGGATTATGTAGTCTACCACGTAGTTGAGGGGGGTGATGTACTTTTTCCTATTATATTAGAAAACGGCAACGGGGAGGATATAGTACAGTACAACTTCAGGGTTGTTTCTGTAATTTCCGCAAAGTATCCCCGCCTTCGGGACGAACCCGCCTCGCTTCGCCTCGCTTCTCGGCTCCCGTCCCTCCGCTTTCCACCCGCCGCCGCCGCCGCCGCCGCCTTGCCCGGCCCCTTGCCCAGCATGTGGGGCAGCACCGACGGCGGAACGCCGGAGGTCACCCTCGAGACCTCCATGGGCGCCGTCACTGTTGAGGTACCTCCCCTCTCTCCCCTCGGCTGCATCTCCTCTCTTACCACCTCTCCCTTTTGCGCTGGGCCCTCTCCCTAAACTTCTACCTCATGATTGAATGCTGATGGTCCTACTCGATCCGTAGATGTACTACAAGCACGCGCCCAAGACTTGCCGGAACTTCGTCGAGCTCGCGCGTCGCGGCAACTACAACAACGTCATCTTCCACCGCATCATCAAGGTATCTCCTGAGTTTCTTTCCTGCTTGTGTTGTCTGATCTTGGGTACTTAATGAGTCCTTGTGCCTGCTTAGGATTTCATTGTGCAAGGTGGGGATCCTACTGGAACCGGCAGAGGTGGCGAGTCCATCTATGGGTGAGCCGTCTGTCCTCCCCTTGATTTATTCTTAAATCAACGACTACGCTGTTTCCATTGTTGATTTTGAATGCTAGCCTTCAGCAACAGAAGATGTGTACCCAGTATTGGATGGGGTAGAGTATAAAGCATAGTGTTGGGAAGGATTAGCTACTCTTTTTTATAAAAAAACATTTCAGGGGCCATGTTCCCACTGATTTTGCCCTGCTATCTATGTGTGTTATTGTTTGATTAACGATTGCATCGTCTGTTATCAAAAAAAAAAAAACCCCGATTGCATCGTCATGTTAGTAGAGTAAATGCTATCTTACAACAGAAATAGGTGGAGCATTAGCATACATTGTGTTGGGAAAGAGTGACTACTCTGCTTGTACAACGATTCGGTGGCCTTAATACGACTGTTGTTGGGCTTCTAGTTTGGGCAAAAGCTAATTTGCTAGACAGCTGGTAATATGTTTCACTGTTTCTTTTCTAGACAATCTGTAAGATGAAATTGTCTCTGCTATTCATTCTCTTTAGTTTTAAACTTGTGATCCTGTCTAAGATTAACATTCTTACTGCTGTTGCTTTCTTTGCAGAGCAAAGTTTGAGGATGAGATAAAGACTGAGTTGAAGCACACTGGGGCTGGAATTCTGTCCATGGCAAACGCTGGTCCAAATACAAATGGAAGCCAGTTCTTCATAACTCTTGCGCCTTGTCAGTCACTTGATGGTAAGGAATAAGGATAGGTGTCTGTTTTTTTTCTTGTCTAATTTCTTTGACCTGTGTCAACCTTTTCACTTTTGTGCTGAAAAACATGACGACTAACTGATTAAGTATTTCTTTGGGGGATGGTGTGTACATATAAGCTGTAAAAAAGACATTTCACCATAAAGAAAGCTGATAAACTATAGAGAAGCAATGCTGACTAAAACTGAGTTAATTAAATTTAGAAGTTTTGAAAAACATAGGTCATCGGTGCTAATACAAACAGTTTAGAGATCATGATGACTACATAAATGTTCTTTTTTACTTCCCACTACTGTTTTCATCTGATGTATTCAACGTTAGGAGTCCTTCCCTCTTGAAATGTCAGTTGTCAAATCTTAATTGGTGGATAGATAAATAGCATTTGGGATGAACTTTTCTGCATTGACTATGCTTGCAGTTTCATACAATTAACATGATGTAATGTTCCAGGGAAACATACAATTTTTGGGAGGGTATGCAGAGGAATGGAAATTGTTAAGCGCCTTGGTAGTGTGCAGACTGACAAAAATGACAGGTAAACTTTCCATCTGATCTCTACTAAAGAGAAGGTTTTACTTAGGGCATTGGCATAGGTGCATTGCAGCATATAGTGTGCAACTGTGGATGACAAGTTTCTTGATATGTGTTTGTTTTTGCCTGTGTATTTGAGTGAGCACTATGACACAATTGATTTCTTACTAAAGAAGAAGATATGCTGCATCGCACCCTTTACAACCATTGATTAGGAAGTTGCATCAGATGTATTGTATGCTGCATGATGATTAGACAATAGTCTATATAGTAGGCAAACTATATCCCTGTTTTCTGGAATACCACGTTTCCCCTTTTTTTTGGTCTGATAGTGAAAACCTCCTGTTTTAGTCTATGATATCTGAATCCGATCCCTGTTTTGCGTCCGCTGAACTTTCTTACCCCTTTGTTGGTTTTAGGCCTATCCATGAAGTGAAAATCTTGCGAGCCATCGTCAAAGATTGAAGCATCGCTCAGATGTAACTTCGAATGTTGGTTTAGGCTTAATAATGGCCCCGTTCATGTAAGTTGCCGGACCTTTGGGAAAAGATGAAAGATACAGCTAGTTCCGGCCTGTATGACTCTCGTCTCTCTTGATCTGCTTGACCTGAAAACCTACCTGATGAGTCGATTGTACCTTTTGAGCAAAGATTATATGCGTCTATGGTTGAGTTTCTCTGCATAGAGTACGCTGCAGAAAGATTATTGTAGCATGGGTTCACCCAATATTTGCCTGTAAGACTCGTCTCTCTTGATCTGCCTGACCTGAAAACATACCTGGTGTTTGAAACAACTTATATGCGTCTGTGATTGAGTTTCTCTGCATGGAGTACGCTGCGGAAAGATTATTGTAGCATAGGTTCACCCAATATTTCTCCTTGTTGATGTGATGTGATGGTCAACCAATCCCAAAACTATCTAAACTTCTGGTATGGAAGATGGAAAACTGATATGGGACATGACACTTTACCAGCACTAGATTACAAAATAGTACCCATGCTGTGAATCGCACAACTAAAAATCTAACCTGTTAGATACTTTGTGGTGTGGATAACCACATCGGCAAACACTTAGCAAATAACCTAATAAGGGCACTCCCAATGGTGTATTAATGGTAGTTTCTATCTCTATTAAATGACTTGCTATTAAGCAAAATGATGATGTGGCAGCCTAATTAATGAGGAAAGAGAGCAAAAATCATAGAAATGGTTTCTTCATGGAGAAACCATGTCTAGTCTTGACCCAATGCACAAGAAACCATAAATTTGCCATTGGGGAGAAACCACTAGTTTCTATGGGGTTAATGTAACTCTCCCCATTGGTGGAATTGGGAGAGAGAAAGATAAAATAATTATTACTCGAAGAAACTACTACTGTGAAGAATGGTTTCTATAGATGATTTCCTTTGCTATGGAAAACGTGTCAGTTTGTTCCATTGGGACTGCCCCTAACAAATGCCCAACGAATGACAACCAATATTCATGTAAGCGGAATTGAGGAACTTTTTACCACCAAAGCATGAGGAAGACTAATCTGAAAATTATTCTCCCCAGTCCTTTATCGTGACTAGATCTAACGACAACAAAACGGAGAAGAAATCGGAGAAAATTATTCCATAGCGGTGATATCATCTCCATCTTGATGCCGCCACTGGGAAAGATAGGTCTCCATGCCGTCATGCCGGTGAAGTTGATGACGTTGTAATTGTCACACTCATCTTCAGTAGAGCCGCAATGGAGTTGCCCCTTACCGTCGCCGGAGAGGAGGGGACCTTGAAGACACTCATCACATGGTTGGGCAGGGCTTGTGCAACAGATTTAATAAGGATTTCTTTACCTACCGTAGATAATTCCACGCACACATTCTCTTCTGGAACCGCTCCTCACCAAGTGGATCTGCTTTCTCTTCTGCAACCACTTGATAATCACCATCTTTCTCGGGTGAGGGGCGTATAAATTTCCATGCAGCACGAGGCATGCCGACACAACACAAAGCACGTATTTTTTGCTCGGCACGAGCACGGCCTGGCCTCATCCCTTCGGGCCTTGTCGACTCGATCCCCATCGGGCCATGCTGGTCCGTTACGGTGTCGTGCCGGGCCGGGCCAGCCGTTGGCCATCTAGAGTTGGAAGACACCTTTCTTCATTCGACCTATAGGCATCGGGAATCCCAAATACTTTGCGTCGAAATCAATTCTCTGAACCCCCGCTGTCTCACCTGATCAGTTACCGCATCATCACGTGTCTCACTCATGAACCATTTTGATGGATTAAGCTTCTGCCTAGTACTAGTAATATAAATTTCTTAAACACAGCGAGAAGGTGCGTGACTGCCACTGACTAGTAAATTATCCGTTTTCATCCGGGTGGGAACGAAAGCACTTTGTTCTTGATATGATCTGCTCCAAAAACGGTCTCGATCAGACAACGGTTAAGCAGATACTTAGAACTAATTTTGTAAATGACATCGCAGACACTTATTGGCCTGAAATCTTTGATCCTTCCACCAACCATATCATTCAATTCAATTTTGGTGCTACGTAGATTGACAAATGGCAAGTGGCCGCGCGTGTATTCTGTGGCCATTACGTACTGATGTAGAGATCACATTTGGAACATGAATGATCACAGTGATAGAACCAGGGGCCAATCCCCCCCCCCGCCCGATGTGGCAAACATTGTTCAGCACTATGTGGCCAGTGAGTCTATGTATACTTAAGGAGGGAGAGAGATAGAGAAGTGAGGGACAAATAAAAAAATCGACCTGGTTCGGTCCTTCACCTTGATCTCTCTCGAGCTCGAGTTCTTCTCTTCCGATCCCCTTTAATTTCCCAATAATCTAGCTATATTACTAACACCACCATTCTCTTAATTTGGCCGCTGGTTATGGCGTCGGCACGAACGAAAACTGGATCTGGCCAGTGATTATCTCTGGATTCCTTCTTCTGTGCCTCAACAGCTAAATCGTCGCCTGGTGCTGCCGCCTTCGGTCTCCCACCATTCCCGCCTCCGGCTATTGTCATTCCGCCACTTGACGAACGTTGTCAAGGAGTTACTGATCGTCGTCGTCATCGGGCATGTCAAGGACATCGCCGTCAGGGGATGCACGTGTCCCCCCCCCCCCCTCTCATATTTCATTGGATTTGCTTTAAGATTCGTGCAGAGAGTTTAGTGTAAGACGTAATATAAAGTTTAGGATGTAGGGTTTAATATGAGTTTACGGCTTAATATTGAGATTAGGTTCAAGGCTTAATATAGAGATTAGGGTTAGTGATTAATATAGAGATTAGGGTTTAGGGATTAATATAGAGTTGTGCAGAGAGTTTAGGGTAAGGCGTAATATAAGGTTTATGGTGTAGGGCTTAATATAGAGATTAAGAGTTTACAACTTAATATTGAGATAAGGGTTCAAGGCTTAATATAGAGATTAGGGTTTAGGGATTGATATAGGTTCAGTTTGGTGTAGGACTTAATATAGGGATTAGGGTTCAAGGCTTAATATATAGATTAGGGTTTTGGGGCTTAATATATAGATTAGGGTTTTGGGGCTTAATATAGATTTTAGGGTTTAATTTAGTGTTTAGGTAATTACACGAATCGAGGGGGGGGACGACGCCTGACGCCCTGATAATCGCGTGGAGTCTTGGGCCGGATGGTGGAGTCAGGTGGTGCCTATGGTATTTGGACAACGTCATCGTCGTGCGGTTGTGCAATCCGTCGAGGCGGCGGCAAGTAATGTGCGGGTCGCCCCCAACCGTGCCAATGACGACGACGACGACTAGCTGGTTCCTGTCCTTGCGGAGACATGAAATGAATAAATGTGAGTGGAGAGGATGCATTGTGGCACTAAAAGAATTACAATGGGCAATATAGTAAAAAGGAATAGTTACCTTTCATTGGACAGGGCTCTCAAATTAACATCTTGGCGAACCATCTCAAACTGCGGGGACATTGAGGATGCAGATCTTGAAGAGTTAAACAAACTTGGTATTCAAGACTTTTCGATTTGAAGCCATATATGGGTCCGAAAAGTAGCTCGAAGCTACGATTTCCATAGTTGAAAACGTAATCATTGATTATGCTGAGGCTGAATTGAGAACATTTAAAACCATCGAGGTGGTTTGTACAAAAATGAAGATTGAAGGGTGGGAGCGAAAAATGCCCGTAAAACATCTATTCCCGGTTTGGGTGAAGAACTGGGAGTAAAGGTCTAGCTTTATTCCCGGTTTGAATGAACAACGGGGAGTAAAGCTTTATTCCCGGTTTGGACAAAGAACTACTCCCGGTTAGAGTCCCCAAGGGAATAAAGATAACTGGCGGCTTTGGGCGGCTCTGCTTTGCATGGCCTTTTACTCCTGTTGGGGATTCAAACCGGGAGTAAAAATACCTTTACTCCCACTTCAATTTCGAACCGGGAGTAACCGCGTTTTTGGGCTCGAGAGTAAAAGTCAGTTGTATAGTAGTGGCTCGGGCATGCTTGGAGGGGATTAATATGGTGCTGAGGTGGTCGGATGTTCCAATGATTCTTGAGTCGGACCGCCAATCGGTGGTTTCTAAAATCCACACAAAATGTTGTGATCGTTCAATTCTGTAGCATATTATTGAAGAGATTCATGATTTGGGTAACTAGTTTGTAAGCTTGATATACCTAAGATTAGTAGAGATGAAAATAATGTAGCGCATGAGTTGGCGCAGTTTGCTATTAGGTCTAGGGATTGTAAGTGTCTGTTTGCTTTTTTTTCCAGAGTGGGTTATGAGTCTCTCATGTAAGGATATTACTTAATGTTTAATAAATTTTTTGTTTCATAAAAAAAAAAGAATAGTTACCTTTCGTAAGATAGAACAGTGTCCATATTATTTATGCATGGCTGGAGATCACTAAATTATAGAGAGGACGATAATTTGGATGGGTTTAATTAGCTTTCAAAAGGATAGAGTATTGCTAAATTACATGTAGGAACTAAATTTCGACCATATATTATTTTCTACTATCTTTATAATTATATTAAGCAAATGTTCATTAGTGCTTATGTATGAGTTTGGGCCATTCAATAAGCTCATGTAGGTGTTGGGCACCCTGATTAATAAGTATATACATGTATTGTCGCAAAAAAAAAAAAGTATATATGTATATAGGACACATTCTTCTATATATATATATATGTAATCTTAAGACTTGAGGAAAGCACAATCATTGATCTCTCTCCTATCAATTCAGTCGGTATAATAATATGGGGGACAACGGCGCAGGTAGCCGCCTGCAGTACATCTTGATCATTCTGTCCATTATGTTTTTGGTGTGTATAGTAGGGTTTGCGTACGTGTCTTCATAGGGGTGAGTGTGCGTGCGTCTGCTGTGAGTGTCTGCGTTGTACTGTGTAATTCTTAAAAAAAAATGTAGAGCTTTTGTCGAGAAAAATTTCTAGATAGCCCAAGCCCTATCCACTACTCCGTAAGACTAGCAGGCTCAAGGTCAGGCTCAGGCCAGGCCCATAGACCGGGTACGAAAGGTCGGCGTGCTCAATGCGGCTGACAACATGTGCTCAAGGAGATAGAAGTGACAGACTAGCAGTTTTATCATCAAGCTCCTCGTCTCCGATTCATGGGATGCAGGGGCACACCAAAGATAAATTAGTTGTCATCAACGTTGAGCTAGCAGCGGCTGCTGCTCCGTCATGTTGGTCGGTAACCAGCAAACCTCATCAATTCTTCATAAATGACCAGGTAAGGAAGTAAAATAGCATAATGACATCTGTTGGAATTGCCTCGGTTAATTGACTCAGCAAGTTATTTTACTGTCATATTTCTACTACATATACAACCAGCGCCTTTGTTCTTTTGTTTCTAATGCTGCAACTGAAGTTACCATATCATGAACCTACACAGGGGTAAAGCTTCTAACAATCAAACTCTATAAGCTTGTACCTACATTTTTTTTTGAGAATGACACAGTACATCGCAGACGCTCACAACACGCATGCACTCACCCCTATGAACACACGTACGCAAACCCTACCTCTATGAGCACCTCCGAAGGACTGAGCACCCGACAGATCTGGAGATTCTCGAAGTCACCATTAGCGCCTCGTCGTCGACGGGAACATCGCTTACCACTTAATGCACATTTGTCTACAAGTCACAAACCGCAAGTGTCAATAAATCAGACACTTATATCCCTCCCTCTAAACACAGACATCGCTCACATCAATCAACCTACAGTATATCAAGTACTCCCTCCATTCCAAATTGTAGTTCACTTTGGCTTTTCTAGATACATCGATTTTGCTATGCACCTAGTTATACACTATGTCTAGATACATGGTAAAAGAAATGAATCTAGAAAAACCAAAGTGAACTACAATTTGGAACGGAGGGAGTATATCAGTATTGGTCTGCATCAATGGAGCGTGCCGCCTTCTTGGTCATTGGCTGCAGGGGTATGCTAGTGCATACCTTAGCATACCCCGCCACTGTAACAACTAGCCAGAAAAGCTTTGGCGACAAAATATAAAAATAAAAAAGACGGCCACACACACATGCGCGTCATTCAATTTAGTACAACATAAGTTATGTCCCTGATTTATTGGCACGTAGTACATGATAATCCGTACATTCGTAGTGAGAAAAATAATTAAGGGGAAAAAACAGCAGCTAAGCATGAGCGGATATTTCTTATATATCTTAGTAACTGAAGCGGCAACTGGTCTGTATGTGAAGGTGGAAGGGCGAGGGTTCCATAGCAGAATTCGGCTACACCCAGTCGTGGTGAGATGAGGGTGAGGGTCCCGGATAGTTGTGGAACCTGCGAGGTAGCAACCGGCGGAAGTTAAAGAGCGAGGAAAACTGTTCAAAAGCATATTGCAGAAATAATGGCCTGATGTGACGTGGAAAAGGCCGCCAATAACTTACTGGCCCAGCTGAAATAATAACAAGAAGCAGCAGTAGAAATAATACTAGTAGTAGAGTAAACAGTAGTACCATTTAATCACGTACATGCATGCATCATGATCGGGTGTCCTCCTCCTCCTCCTTTTTTCATTCCGTGGCTCAATCATCATAATCCGATCGCCTGTGGTGGTCATTGGAATTTCTTTTGTTAAAAAGGAATCACAAATGCGGAACACAGCAGCTCAAGGTTGGATTCGATGGAATTTAGTACATGTGAGTACTACTAGATATGTGCATACCTCTTCATAAAGTCTTTACCATGGTTCACAATGTGGAGCGTGGGGTGGTTAGGATGCAATAGGATTGTGCGCCTCAGTGCAGCCTTCTGTTTCTGCACGTCATCCTCAAAGACGAAGCCACAATCGAAGTGAACTTTGACTTTCCGGAGAGAAAGGAGGTACTCCAAGCCAAGGTCCTCACAGCTAATGTTGCTCTCCATTAATTGCTCCACCTTTACTCTAAACTGAAGCTCCTCGAGCTTTGGCATAACAACGGTGGTTGGTACTATTACTCTGCAGTCGACTTTCTTTCTACTTGTAACGGTAGATCGTAATTCTGAATAGGAGATAGTAAACGAAGCCTTCAGATCATCATTTGCTACAAACAAGACCGTTGAAATAGGCGACACCCAGGATTTCATCTTCTGGAAGTAGCCATCTGCTTCATTATTACTACTACTGGTTATTGTTGACGTCGATGATGTTTTCAGCTTCAGGTAACAGAGCTCGGGCAAACTGCCTAGTGCCTTGAGACCCTGTTCACCCATACTATCAGCATGTATCTCCAAGTGGGTGAGGCTAGGAAGATGTGCAGAATTAATCCATGACGGCAATCTAGGGAGCGTAATATCAGGAAGAAACAAACATCGGAGATCTCCAAAGGGCACCCATGCATCCCAGGCATTCAAGTCAGCACTCATATAATAACTAGCATCCAGTGTTAGATGCTGCATCTTCTGGAGACTGCCTAGAGACTCCATCAAATATGTCTGCGTGCTCTCATCCATCTCTCTGATGTGATCAACCCTAAGCGTCTTCAGTTCACATAGGTTGCCTAGATCCTTCACAAACTGCCTCTTGTTATCTATTCCATAAACACTTATCTGTAGCTCCTCCAATGATGTCAACTTCCTTATTACCCCATCTGGGGCCCTGACCTGCCTAACACGTAGGCAAACCAACTGTGTGAGCATGCCAATGCTACACGGCAATTTTGTGATACCATAAGACTCTAAGTCCAATGTTTGTAAAAACTTCATCCTGCCAATTCCTTCTGGTAGCTTGTTAATCCACGAATCTCGTATCCCAAGGTACCTCAGATGGAGTAGATTTCCAATATACTCAAGGTAGTCATCTTTACTAAATATGCAAAACTCCAAAGCAAGCACACGAATGAATTTTAACCTTGGATGCAAGGCCCACTTATTGATATTACACTGCAAAACTATATATGACCTCACTTGTGGCAGGTTCACATTGATATCCTGTGTGAGATCTAGTTTTCTGTTTGTGGAGGCTAACCGACGTGCCCGGCTTTGTGATAATGTACCGTCATCATCACTGACAAAGTTTTCTTCTTGTGACTTTGAAAGGATGAGGTCAAGTACCATATCATGAATACGACAACCATCCATGATACCATGGACTCTAGAATCCACCCCTTGAATCATGCTTACGTTTATGAGATCATGGAAGTATTCCTCTCCTACCTCGAGCGACCCACGTCCTGGTTTCTTCTCAACAAAGCCTTCAGCTATCCACTTCCATATCAAAGAGTCCTTATGGATAAGATAATCTTCAGGAAATACACTTAGGTACAACAAACAACTCTTCAAATGAGCGGGAAGGTCATAATAACTAAGAGACAATATATGCATAGTGTTTTCCATATGCCTATCATTCTTATCTTGATAGAAACCAGGAGAGTTGCAGACCTCAATCCATTCTTTTCTTGATTTGCCCAATAAAAAACTTGCCATCGTGATGATAGCCAATGGTATACCACCACACTTCTTTAGAATCGTATCAGATATCTCGTGCGGGTGATTATTTGGACATTTGTCTTCACCACCAAATAATCTTGTATGAAATAACTTTTTGGAGTTGTCATAGGAAAGTGGTTCTAGCATGTAAACCTCATGTGTGTCTTTGGCAACTTCAAATTTTCGAGTAGTTATGATTACTCTACTTCCACAATTATTTTCAACAAGAGCTGACTTTATTATATCCAAAGATTGAGGCTCCCATATGTCATCAATAACAACAAAATACCTATCCATACAACAAACACACGTTCAGGCATAAATTATGATAAAAAAATGTTCCAGTTGCAACACACGTCCATATGGTCCTAGTTAGTTGTAATATACTGATGCCTTGTGCATTTATGCAATGAGCAACAATCTAAGTGTAGCAGTGTGATCGAACAATATATTTGTATTAGACTTAGGGGGTGTTTGGTTAGAAAAGTCATAGAAATTTTTAGTTCAAAAAAGTCTCTCCAAGAGTTTTTTTTTGGACTATAGAGGAAAAATTCCTAAAAGTTCCTCTCTGTTTGGTTTCTAGGGACTTTTCTTAAGTCCCACGGACTAAAAAGTCCCTCAACCAAACAACACCTTAAACTTCATTACTTCCGAATGTGAAACTAAAATGGTTTCTTTGCACCACGGCACCGTGTATACTATAGATATTTAACCTTCGTAAGCGAATGCTAAACTTGCATTCTAATAATAACTTCATTTTGTAGCTCCCTCGTTTCCACCACCCATAGCCTGTGGGGCATCAAATCCCCAGCCTCTCCTTTTTACACCGCGCAGCCCAAACCTAGCCCCAACGGCCCAAGACTCCGAAATACTAAACTTAGTCATCATCATGATCACGATTGATAATTAAATTAAAGGATTGAAAGACACAAAGGACAGGAAGTAAGAGGAAATATTGATAAATGCTATAATATATAAATTAATGTGAAATCATTGGGTGGCTTATTCATACCTCTTTGTTACAAGGACCTCATGGAGTTCATCGATGAGCTGCTTTTCATCCAATACTGTGTATTCCATTTTAGTGTATTCTTTTTGTCAAGATGAATAAGAATATCTCGAAATACTTTCTTCAAGTCAGGATCTTGGCCAACCGGAACAAAAGCCCCATAACCAAACATGGATTTAACCTTATCATACACTTTGTCATGGCAAGAGTAGTTTTGCCGAGCCCACCAACTCCCACAACAGAAACAATCTTCATCTTCTGGTTGGACTCGTCATCCCCCAGGGGGGGCGACATCATGGATATGAGATCAGCGCTTGACTTGTCGATGCCAATAATCTGTGATGCTTCTCACGAACATAGCGGTAAAGGCGAGGATCGACGGCCCGCGATGATGCTGCAGGCTTGGCCACAATCTTTGCTAGCTGGGTGTCCCCAAGCCGCTCGGTCACCACAATGCTGGCGGCGAGTATCTACCATGCCGCTCGGACACCTCACGGAGATTCTTCTTGATCTTCTCGATGGCACCAGCGATCTTGTGGCGCTCTTTGCTCTTCTTGAACAACTTGGTGATCTTTTTCAGCCGGACCTTTCATCAAACTTTCCTTGTCGTCGGGATTATGACTGCCCTCAACACGCAGAAGGTAGGTGTCGAGGATGTCCTCCATGCCATAAGACGCCTCCCACGACCAGCGGCGCCCGGATCTTGGCGAGCTCGTCAAGCTGGTCGGGGACGCACCTCGGCAGCGTTGCGGCGGGCGCAGCGTGGGCACTCTCGAGCTCCGGCCACGAGGGACCCGACTTGATCCTTCACTCCCGTCTGCAGCTTGTACTCCTCCTTGAGCAGGTCCTTGAGCTTGGGGATTAGGCTTCCCATGGCACCCACCACCAGCTACCATGGCTCTAGAGGTTGGTTGGTTGCTTGCTTTGTGGGTTGTGCAAGAATGCCTCGCTTCGTGCGCGACCTTGCCTGCATCGGACTGCTTGCATTTGTATGGATTAGTTGGCAATAATGCATCACATGCACTGACATTATAAAACAAATTATTTTTTAAAGCATGGGACAGCTTGGATTTGTATGTATTAGTTGGCATAGTCATTGAACTAGACGCATGCGATACAATTCAACTTGGCATTACCAAGTTGTAAAGCATATTGGTTAGGTGCGTTCGTGTTAGGGGTAGGTAGGCCTCCAAGAGGTCAATGTCGTGGAGGAGAATACAAGATTTTATTTCTTACGGAAGCATGGTAGAACCATCAAGTGAGTTTGTATGCAGGAAAGATGTATATTTTTTAATAAAAGGAATCAAATTATTAGTACAAATTGTACGTGGAGCCGTCCTGCCAAAAGAAAAAAAAAAAGCAGGGCTAGTGGTAGATTAATTATTGTACAAACCTAATCTACTTGGAAACTCGACCGGTTTCTTAATCTTGAGAACAATAGATATATGTACTAGCTAGTGCTAAACTCCAAACAGGTCACACCAATCCGACACAGCATTTAGTTTGTTTGTGAATTTTATAAGTGCATTATTGTTTGGTCATCTCGTCCAGTTTAAGACTAAGCACGTGTAGGTAAATTATAAGGCGCAAAACCAACAGAAGAAGACGTTTGTTATGTTATTGTATTGGTGTCCTGCCATATGGTTTGGGTGTAGCAGGTGGAGGAATTAGTCTTGTGGTCGAAAGCAAAGCTGGTGATATAAATAAATAACTCTAAAAAGAAGTGTTGGTGGTGGTGCACCATCGTGATGCATATACCCATGGACCGCATGGTGCAATCAGAGCAAAGTTTGATCAGTGACAAAAGTTACCATGAAATTTATAGGCGCTTTTGCATATATATCACCACAACTGGCCAAGTTGATGATGGATTAGTAGGACACACATGTACTGTGTAATTCTCAAAAAAAAACTCATGCTTAAATCACAAACAAATTAGTGCAATCTCCGCAGCAATTGAATCTTCAAAAGAAAGAATGGGGGAACCAGTATTTTACCCTTATGTCGATACAACCTTCAAATCCTACGAGGAAGCCAAAAGAATTCTACAACATTTATTCATGGAGATTGGGTTTGGCATCAGAGAAGCAAGATAAAAAAACTACAATGACTACATAACTAGAAAGGATCTAGTTTGCTCATGTGAGGTAACAATCAAACAACTTGTTCTCAACTTGTAACCAACAAATCTATCAAAAGCTTCTCCCCCATACACTGAATACACTGAACCCATACACAAAATATTGCATACAGGGATTCTGCAAGAACCCTAAAGCTGCTTCCATTCGTTCTGGGTGCAAGGCAGGCATTACACTATGGCTTACCGCTGATCATGCCTGGATAATTACCTCAGTAATATCTTAGCACAACCACCCCTGACGCTAAGCTTTGGAGAGAGAAGAAACAATGGGGTTCACACAGCTTCGTAGACCCGATGACAAAAGAATCCATACAAAGGTTGAGGCGAAACAATGTCACTATTGGCCGGGTCTACAGCATTATTGGTGCCGTATCATCTGATTCTAATGTCCAAGTTCGAAGACAAGCTGTGAAGAATGTATGTGCTAAGCTTGCACAACAAGACATTCAATATGACATTATGACATGGCAAAGACCCTAGAACTGCTACAAAAAATGTGCTAAGATGACAAGGACTTAGAAGTGAGATTCAAAACAGCAGAAGCTGGAGACATAGAAGCAATGCTATGGTGCACAGGTAAAAACAAACGAGATTACCTAAAGTATGGCAATGTGCTGACATTTGACACTTCATACCGGACAAACCTTTACAAGCTACCATTTGGTATGTTTGTGGGCGTGAACAACTACTTCCAATCAATCATTTTTGGTGAGGTACTTTTGAATCATGAGAGAACCTAGGATTTTGACTTGTCATTCAATAATTTCATTGAAATCATGGACGGGAAGCACCCCCAAACAATTCTAACTGGTACCATTGCACACACATATATAGATCCCAAAAATTTAAACTGCACTCAAACCACGTGGTTTCGTAGTCCCTTGGTGGACTTCCTGCATGGCCGACTCACATGGGCCTTTATTGGTAGTGTGCTCTAGGATTCCACTAGTTAAGGTTTTTTTCGCCTAAAAAGAATTAGTTAAGTTTTTTTTTACAATAAATACAGATGCTTACACATTATTATACCTAAATATAATATATTAATGCGTATTATATTATGCTTGCCGCAGGGTATGCCCATGCATACCTTAGCATACCCTGCGGCTCCGCCACTAGGTAACAACTAGCCAGAAAAGCTTTGGCGACAAAATATAACAAATAAAAAGGACGGCCACACAACACATGTGTGTCCTTCAATTTAACACAACATAAGTTATGTCCCTAATTTACTGGCACGTAGTAAATGATACATTTGTAGTGAGAAAAAAATAATTAAGAAAAAAACCAGCAGCTCCGCATGAGCGGATATTTCTTAGCTGAGTAAATGTCTGAAGCCTGTGAGGGTGCAAGGGCGAGGGTTCCACAGCAGAATTCGGCTAGACCCAGGCCAGGTCAGCGTGAGAATTGAGATGAGGGCGAGGGCCCTAAATAGTTGTGGAACCTGTGAGGTAGTAGCAACCCACGGAAGTTAAAAAGAGCGGGGAAAACTGTTGAAATTCATGTTGCAGAAATAATTGTCCACAGATGTGAGAGCTGAAATAATAACAAGAAGCAGTAGTGGAAAATGCGGTGTAAAAAGCACTATTTAATCACTTACATGCATGCATCATGATCGTGTGTCCTCCTCCCCTCGTATTTTTTTTTCATTCCGTGGCTTGATCAGATTCAGATCGCCTGTGGTTATTGGAATTTCTTTTTGTTAAAAAGGATTAAAAAAATGCGGACAGAACACAGCATCTCAAGGTTGGATTCGATGGAATTTAGTACAGGGAACAAATACATGTGCGTAATACTAGTTAGCAGGTGCATACCTCTTCGTAGAATTAATAATTATTATTATATCTCACAATTTGGAGCGTGGGGTGGTTACGATGCGCTAGGATTGTGCGCCTTAGTGCAGCCACCTGTTTCTCCACGTCATCCTCAGAGGCGAAGCGACACCAGAAGTTAACTTCAACTTTCCGAAGAGAAAGGAGGTACTCCAAGCCGAGGTCCTCACAACTAATGTTTCTCTCCATAAATTGCCGCACATTTACACCAAACACAAGCTCCTCGAGCTTTGGCATAACAACGGTGGCTGGTACTATTACTCTGCAAACGGCTTTCTTACCAATAATATCCAAATCGTATGCTGGTTCAGATAAAAAGAAGATATTAAACGGAGCCTTCAGATTATCATTTGCTACAAACTGGAGCGTTGAACGATATGACACCCAGGATTTCATCTTCTGGAAGTAGCCATCTGTTTCATTATTACTATTACTGGTTATTGTTGAAGACGATGACGTTGTCAGCTTCAGGTAACAGAGCTCGGGCAAACTGCCTAATGCCTTGAGACCCTGTTCACCCATACTATCAGCATTTATCTCCAAGTGGGTGAGGCTAGGAAGATGTGCAGAATTAATCCATGACGGCAATATGGGGAACGTAATACCACGAAGAAACAAACATCGGAGATCTCCAAAGGGCACCCGTGCATCCCAGGCATTCAAGGCAGCACTACTATTAATCCTAGGAAAATCCAGTGTTAGATGCTGAATCTTCTGGAGACTACCTATAGACTCCATCAAATGTATCTGTGTGCTCTCATCCTTCACTGTGATGTCAACCTTAAGTACCCTGAGTTCACATAGGTTGCCCAGATCCTTCACAAGCTGCCTACCCATGGCATAAACACTTAGCTGTAGCTCCTCCAATGATGTCAACTTCCTTATTACCTCATCTGGTACATTGAACCTCAAAGCACGTAGGCAAACCAACTGTGTGAGCATGCCAATGCTACACGGCAATTCAGGGAATTCAGAATTCATCACATCCAATGTTTGTAAAAACTTCAGCCTGCCAATTCCTTCTGGGAGCTTCATAATCTCTGAATTTATCCCAAGGTACCTCAGATGGAGTAGATTTCCAATATACTCAAAGTTGCAATCTACACTAAATCTGCAACCCTCCAAAGCAAGCACACGAATGAATTTTAACCTTGGATGCAAGGCCCACTTATCGATAATATCACACTGCAAAACTATATATGACCTCACTTGTGGCAGGTTCACATGAATATTCTGTGTGAGATCCGGTTCTCTATTTCGGAGCCTAACCGGCGTGCACGGCTTTGTGATAATGTACCGTCATCATCACCGACAAAGTTTTCTTCATGTGACTTGGAAAGGATGAGATCAAGCACCATATCATGAACACGACAACCATCCATGATACCATAGACTTGAGAATCCACCCCTTGAATCATGTTGCTTGTTTATGAGGTCATGGAAGTATTCCTCTCCTACCTCAAACAACCCACGTCCTAGTTTCTTCTCAACAAAGCCTTCGGCTATCCACTTCCATATCAAAGAATCCTTGTGGATAAGATAATCTTCAGGAAATACACTTAGGTACAACAAACAACTCTTCAAATGAGAAGGAAGGTCATAATAACTAAAAGACAATATATGCATAGTGTTTTTCATATGCCTATCATTATCTTGATAAAAACCAGGAGAGTTGCAGACCTCAATCCATTCTTTTCTTGATTTACCCAATAAAAAACTTGACATTGTGATGATAGCCAACGGTATACCGCCATGCTTCTTTAGAATTTTATCAGATATCTCATGTGGGTGATTATTTGAACATTTGTCTTCACCACCAAATAATCTTGTATAAAATAACTTCCTAGAGTTGTCATATGAAAGTGGTTCAAGCTTGTAAACCTCATCAGTTTCTTTGGCAACTTTAGATTTACGAGTAGTTATGATTACTCTACTTCCACAATTATTTTCAACAAGAGATGACTTTATTATATCCAAAGATTGAGGCTGCCATATGTCATCAATAACAACAAAATACCTATCCATAAAAAAGTGCAAGAGAAATTAGAGACTAATTAATGCTATCTGGTTCCATGAAGCAGTAATTCTTTTGGCACCAAGAATAATAATTATAATTAAAGTTATCTGGTCAGAAAATAACAAAATCCTTCTGCTTTTTACATATCACATTAGCTTTGTTCCCGCGTCAATTGCAACTTATGGGAGCATTATATTTGGTCATAAATCAATGCTTCGTATCAATATCGTCGAATTGCTGTTCAAAATTACGAACAACATCATTTTTTGATAATAATAAAACATATATTTAGATTTGAATTATCAGTGTTTTTGTTCCCGCTACAATGCATGGGTATGACTTATTATATTATTAATTGATATTCATGCATGTCTAATGAAAGCTCATAATATTGATGATTGGATGACTAAAACCAAATTTTAGAAACATTGTGCTAAAAAAATTAGTTTTGGTAATTATGTAACTTTTTTTGATAGTTCAGGTATAAATTATGATTAACAAAAAATTTGTTCAACCCACGGCCATATGGTCCTAGCTAATTATAATATACTGATGCCTTGTGCATATATGCAATGAGCAATCTAAGTGTTGTAGTGTCATCGAACAATATATTTGTATTAGACTTCAACTTCATTACTTCCGACAGTGAAACTAAAATGGTTTCATTGCACCACGGCACTGCGTATACTGTAGATATTTAACCTTCACAAGCGAATACTAAACTTGCATGCTAATAATCACTTCATTTTGTAGTTCCCCTCGTTTCCCCAGCCTCTCCTTTTTACACCGCGCAGCCCAAACCCAGCCCCAACGGCCCAACATCATGATTGATAATTAAAAGGATTGAAAGACACTAAGGACAGGAAGTAAGAGGAAATATTGATAACATGCTATAATAGATAAATTAATTAATGTGAAATCATTGGGTGGCTTATTCATACCTCTTTGTTCCAAGGACCTCACGGAGTTCATCAATGAGCTGCTTATAATCCCATACTGTGTATTTCATTTTAGTGTATTTTTCTTTGTCAAGATGAATAAGAATATCTCGAAATACTTTCTTCAAATCAGGATCTTGGCCAACCGGAACAAAAGCCCAATGACCAAACATGGATTTAAGCTTATCATACACTGCCTTGGCAAGAGTAGTTTTGCCGAGCCCACCAACTCCCACAACTGAAACAATCTTCATCTTCTGGTTGGACTCATCATCCCCCTTGGGAGACACCATAGATATGAGATCAGCGCTTGACTTGTCGATGCCAATAATCTGTGATGCTTCTCTGAACATAGCGGTAAGGCGAGGATCGATGGTTCGCGATGAGGCAGGCTTGGGAGCAATAACTTATTTCTTTGAGTACCATGCCGCTCGGACACCTCCTGGAGATTCTTCTTGATCTTCTCGATGGCACCAGCGATCTTGTGGCGCTCTTTGCTCTTCTTGAACAACTTGGTGATCTTTTCATCCAGACATTTCATCAAACTTTCCTTGTCGTCGGGATTATGACTGCCCTCAACACGCACAAGGTAGGTGTCGAGGATGTCCTCCATGCCATAAGATGCCTCCCGGACAGCGCGGCGCCCGGATCTTGACGATCTCGTCAAGCTGGTCAGACACACCTCGGCCACCTTGCGGAGCGCAGCGTGGGCACTCTCGAGCTCCAGCACGAGAGACCCGACTTGATCCTTCACTGCAGTCTGCAGCTTGTACTCCTCCGTAAGCAGGTCCTTGAGCTTGGGGATTAGGCTTCCCATGGCACCCACCACCAGCTCCATGGCTCTAGAGGTTGGTTGCTTGTTTGCTTTGTGGGTTGTGCAAGAATGCCTCGCTTCGTGCGCGACCTTGCCCGCATCGGACTGCTTGCATTTGTATAGATTATTAGTTGGCAATAATGCATCACATGCACTGACATTATAAAAAAAAATTATTTTAAAGCATGGGACAGCTTGCATTTGTATGTATTAGTTGGCATAGTCATTGAACTAGACGCATGCGATACAATTCAACTTGGCATTACCAAGTTGTAAAGTATCTTGGTTAGGTGCGTTCGTGTTAGGGGTAGGTAGGCCTCCAAGAGGTCAAAAATTTTTTAGAAGAGGCGGCAAAAGCTTTGCCGCGATTTTTATTAGCCGAAAAAAGAAAAAGGTCAAAGTCGTGGAGGAGAATACAAGATTTTATTTCTTACGGAAGCATGGTAGAACCATCGAGTGAGTCTGTATGCAGGAAAGGATGTATATTATTTGATAAAAGGAATTAAATTATTAGTACAAATTGTACGTGGAGCCGTCCTGCCAAAGAAAAAAGGAAAAAGTCTACATCACCCCCTCAACTATGGGTGGTATACTACATAATCCCCCAAACTTTAAAAGCGCCTATATCACCCTTGAACTTTTCAAAACCTGGTGAGTTATCCCTAAAGCAGTTTTGAAAAATCATAGTAAATCACAGAAAAAATCGTAAAATGAAAAATCAAATTGTGTTAGACTCTAAATGAGTAGATCTACACAATGAACATATAATATGGTATGCTTTAGTACATTTTTTACAACTATGAGGAAAAATAGAAATTTAAAGCTGCAGCAAAAAAATGAACTAAAGCATACCATATTATATGTTCATTGTGCGATCTACTCATTCGAGTCTAACACAATTTGATTTTTTTCATTTTACGATTTTTCTATGATTTACTATGATTTTTCAAAATTTTGTGGTAATTAAACTGGGTTTTGAAAGTTCAGTGATATAAGTTTTCTTAAATTTAGAGGGTTATGTAGTCTACCACCCATAGTTGAGGGGTGATGTAGACTTTTCCAAAAGAAAAACAAGAGCAGGGCTAGTGGTAGATTAATTATTGTACAAACCTAATCTACTTGAAAACTCGACCAGTTTCTTAATCTTCAGAACAATAGATAGACGGGCGCACTTGCGCCCGGACGTCCGGCGCAAAGCACGCGTCCGGACGCCGGGACGCCGGAGGCCCATCACACAAATGCCAGCCCATTAGCTAGTATGCCCCTAACCAACTTCAACACAGGAAACCAATCGAACACAAGCAGAGAAGCGGCGCGCCCCGTCGGCATGGGCGACTCGATTCCGCCGTGCAGTTTTGGCGTGGAGCCGGGCTGCCCTCCCACACCGGTGCCCAGCCGCTACCCCGGCCGCTGCCGCCGCACGCCTTGAAACATCGCCATCGCACACCTGAAAACTCCACCACGCCGTCAGTGCCTCAAACCACACGATGGCGTCTCCGTCTCACCTGAAACGCCTTCAAACATTGCCAGATCAATCGATCGGTCAACAATTATCAGAAAAAGCTGATCGATCGATCGGCAGTGGTGAAAGTGCAATGTACTACATGAACAGAGCGCCATCATTTTTTTTTCTTTTTTTTTTTTGGCAACGAAAGATCTGCACTCATACTGTATAGTACGCGCCATCACACGAGCCATCCATTTAGTTCCAATTCAGTGTATGTGTACAACCGTGAAACATGAGGTACCAGCATTATAAGATGTATCAATATGCTTTGTATGCGAATGCTTCGAGGACCATCCATTTATTCTGTGATGATTTTATTTCAACAAGACTTGCTGATTTTGACCTCATAATATCCGGATGCGATAGCGCCCGGACGTCCAGCCCAAGCGCGTGTCTAGACGCCGGGACACTGTTCCTATACTACCGAAACATTGCTATGTTGTCTTATGAAACACATATTTCAGTTCTTCTGAAACATTACTTGTTGTACAGTGAAACATATGAAGAATTTGACTACAATCATAAAACATGCACTTCAGATAAATAAAGCCAGTCGAAATAACTAGTAGAAGAACTACAAAGTGTTGGGCACAGCTAAGGGAACACATGAAACACGAAGCTGCACAAGGAGCAAAAACTTCCACTATAAAACACATGAAACACCTATGGAGTCTCCACGTGCGTCGGGGAGTCATTGCTGCCGGCCATGGCGGGCGATGGGTTGAGACAAAGAGAGAAGCCAAGCGGCCTTGCGGGAAAGCAGGGGCACGACCGAGAACCCACCTCGCGGTGAAAAACAATGTTGAAACATGATAAATGAGTCGATGAAACATTTCAATCGGTTTGCTAAAACATGCCACATTTCAATCGGTTTGTTGAAACATCTCAATCGATTTGCTGAAACATCTCAGTCGGCTTGCTGAAACATTGGCAATATATTGCTGAAACATTAGAAATGAGCATAATGCAACATCCATAATCGAAAAATATGAACTCTAATCTCAGCAAACCATGTTAACCCTACTTTCTGCAAACCGTGTTATTAACCCAAATCTCAGCAAATCGTGCAAAACCTAATCTCAGCAAACCGTATTAACCCTAATTATTGTATTTTTAAATGGTGGGCATGAAACAGAGTGATTTGCTATCTGTCACATCTGGATAGGCTCTATTGCAATACTAGAGTGTGAATGTTGTTGCAATTGGAATCCTCTGGAACTGAAACAGCGTAAATATACTATTTGAAACATATTATTTTGACAGTTGAAACAAGAAATGAGAGAAGTTGAAACATATATTATGTAAGAACTGAAACATACCATTTGTAGTTATTGAGAAAGAGCACTAATGCCAGTGAGACATGGTTGATTAAAAAGCATGTAAAATCATAAGAAATAAGATGGAAATTAATTGAAACATTTAAGATAGAAAACTGGAACAAACAATTGAATAAGCTGAGACATGTACTTTTCCATCACTGAAACATATCATCCCAAGTACTTTTGAAATAGACGGAAAACAACAGTTGAAACATACAACAATTGAAACACTTAAACATTGTTTTAAAACATCGATGAAACATCCCTCTAAAACTTGTGAAGCACTCATTTTACTTTTGCAACATAGAAATTATTCAGTTGAAACATCTCTCTGAAACACATCTGAAACAACTGAAAACAAACAAATAAAACATTGAAGCAGCAATGTAGCAGGGATGCCTTTGTGAGAGCGTAGGCAACAGCCGGACGCGTGCAGCCAAGATGGGCAAGTAGGGGGTGGCTGTGTCGTCGCCCAGAGGAAGGGAACCCCGACCCCGTCGCTGCGACAGGCCGAGCAGCGAAGGAGATGGAGACCGAGGCAGGTCGGGCATTGTAGCCCCAGCGCTGCAGCCTCCATCCGCACGCGCTGCAGCCTCAGCGCTCCCCATCCACACGGAGATACCCAATCCAGCGCTGGAGCCGACCCGTCGCTGATCAACGCAGCTCCCTTCGCTAATCACCACCTGTAGGGGAACCAAATTGGCATGGATGGGGGCGGAGGAACCTAATCAAATTGGCATGGAAGGCCACGCATGCACACGGGGATCGGAGGGAGAGGCCACCTGTTCGAGCGGGGAGAAGCAGCGAGGTCGGAGATGCGCGTGGATGAGGGCGTCGGATGGGGATTAGTCTGTGGAGGAGGACGACCGACACAAGCAAGTGGGGGGTACGTATGGGTATCTCTGTGGGCCAGGATTCGTTGAGCCCAATGAACGAGCACGTCCGGCCGGCCGGACGTATGTAACGAACAGTTTCCGATAGACATACGTACTAGTGCTAAACTCCAAACAGGTCACACCAATCCGCAGCACAGCATTTAGTTTGTTTGTGAATTTTAGAAGTGCATTATTGTTTGGTCATCTCGTCCAGTTTAAGACTAAGTACGTGTAGGTCATTTATAAGGCAAAACCAACAGAAGAAGACGTTTGTTATGTTATTGTATTGGTGTCCTGCCATATGGTTTGGGACCGTAGCAGATGGAGGAATTAGCTAGTATCTTGTGGTCGAAAGCAAAGCAGGCATCTGCTCGAGTGGACCTTTTTTAAAATTGGCACGAATCTTAAAGCATCATTAAAGAAATTAATAGTTTTATTTTATTCCCGCCTGGGACCCGCTGGGCTCACCCTGTCCAAACGCCAGCCCGAACCCAGCCCGGAGACTCAAGTGCCGTGACATCCGCGAGTCCCTCCGTTGCCGTACGAGCCGCCATCGATCCCAGGCGGTACCGGCCGCAGCGGACGAGGTGAGGCGCCGGTGATAATAACGCTCTGCCTACCGGCGACGCCTATCCCTGTCCGCCGTCGTCATGCCTTGGGCCAGGCCGGCACGACGACGGGTGCCGACCGGTGGTACGGCTGCGGGTGCGGGTCGTGCTGTCTCTCCGCCTCTCCGGGCACGCGACGTCCGAGACGGGCGCGGTGGTGGGCGTGTGGTGGTGGTCGTCGGCGAGGACAGCGCGCCGCGGCAGGGAAGGAGTGCGCTGGACGGGGACGGTGTCGCGGATGGCGAGGAAGCCGCGGAGGCCGAGGACAACGGTCTGGCGCTGGAGGACCAGATGACGTACGTCGCGCTCGTCGAGCTCCAGCGGCTCCTGAACGCCACCATGGGCACCCGCACCAGCTTTGTCGGTGGTGACCTGCAGGGGCTTCGTCGGGTTGCCTGCAGGTCGCTCATGGCGCCACCGTCATCGCCGGGAGACGCGAGCTCCTCTCCTTGGCGTCGTGGTCAGCGGCACTGGCCCCTGCGTGTCGCGGCCTCGCTAGTGATGGCGGTGGGCAGTGAATTATTGAGGCCATGGGCAGCGTACGCGAGTGGTGGCGAGCTCCAGGATGAGCAGCTGCTCCTGGGGCATGATGTTGCCGCGCAAGTGGCGTTGTTCATTTACTCTCCTGTTGACAAAGCCTGAATGCCTGATCGGGATGTTTCTAACTCACGGTATCGTCGTCATCGATTCATGGTGTCCCAGCATGGACGGAGGTGGAACGAGCCGCGGGGGGGCGAAGGAGGTGAGGCCGCAGGTGCCATGGCCGCCGGTGCCCGGGATCGACTGCGGCTCCTACCGTGGCTCTTCACGCTCGCTACGATGTGATGGCGGCGGACGCCGCAGAGACAGACTCACGAAGATTTTTTTAACGGGAACGTCATCATCATGGACGGCAACGGAGGGACTTGCGGATGTCACGACACTTTAGTCTCCGGGCTGGCGTTTGGACAGGGTGAGCCCAGTGGGACCCAGGCGAAAATAAAATAAAACTATTAATTTCTTTAATGTTGCTTTGAGATTCGTGCCACTTTTTAAAAGCAGGTCCACCGGAGCATATGCCATAAATAAATAACTCTAAATGAAGAGTTGGTGGTGGTGCACCATCGTGATGCATATACCCATGGACCGCATGGTGCAATCAGAGCATCAGTGACAAATGTTACCATGAAATTTAATTGCGCTTGAGGCCGCCAGATCTCGCTTATAGGCGCTTTTGCATATATATTACCACAACTAGCCAAGTTGATGATGGATTAGTAGGACTAGTTTACAGGCGGCGTGCGTGGCAAACCTGATTGGACTTGCTTATCCATGCTAATGATGCCAATGAGGTATACGGGGCGCATGAGATTTCTTTTTTCCTTGTGGCGACTGAGTCCAAGGCCACAGAGAACTCAAGAGACAGGGTGCCTTGGCATTGCATCTGCTCTGCTCAGCTCTGTTTCTACTCCGGTCTAACTTCCTCTTTGCTCTGTTCACATATTTCCTATATACGATGCACAGCTTTTGCCATGCTTCGAAGTATTATTACGCATACATTACATATTCATATATATAGGCAGGTCGTGTCCCATGCTTCAGCCTCCACGCACCGGCAGTGATAGTCTGTTCTAGGCTAGGCTTCCATCCCAAATTATATAAGTCGTTTGATTTTTTTTTAACTCTAAGTTTGACCACTTGTTTTATTCAAATATTTTATACAAATATAGTCAAATTTTAGTCATTAATGAATAACATTTCTATCTATCTATCTATCTATCTATCTACCCTATTAATAATCTGGCCAACATTTTCTTTCCTACATCCACACAAGAAAATGTCCCCGCTAAGAAGACTTTCTCTCATCCACCCCAATAAGTGTACCCAAGAAAACAACACTACTAAAATAAACTGACCGGATTTATTCTCTCCATTCTCTCTCTTTACTCACTCATGATCCAATGGTGGAGATTGCGTGTGTCAAACTGGTCTGCCCCTCCCACCTTCCACGCCGCGCTCAGCCTCCACGCTCAAGTTCCGCGGCCACGGTTCGATCCTCCTTCGCTCTCTTTTTTTTTACCGGCGCAAGGACCAAGCGGTGGCGGAGAGAAACGGCTTGTTGCGCAATGAGATCATGCAGGGAATACCGCTGTGCAGGGCCGCCAGTCACGATTGGTATGCGGGGCTGCAGCCTCGGCCGCGGGGCCTGGGAGGCCCCTGATGGCGGCGCGCTGTGCCGGGCCTATGACGAAGCCGAGTCGGTTCTACCCGGCCGATGCGACGGGATCGGAGATTGCCAGGACCGAAGGACAAAGACGTCGGCCAAAGGTTGATGGAGAAAAAATTGGACGAAAGGAACCGATGAACTATCGATGGATTTGGGAAAAGAAAAGTCCCGCCCGAATACGCGCGACAACTTTAGATGATGGTTGCGCGGATGCAGAACAGGGTATGCGAGGCGTAGAAGTAGTCCAGCAGCAAGTAGATCATGGAGAGCGTGAGCGCCAGCAAAATCAGGTGCCCACGCGGGTCCAACAACGGCTTGAACAATAGGTGTGGCTGCCGACGTGCATCAGCGAAGCCGCCGCGTGTTTCTGGGATCGTGAGCTTTGCCGTGTGTTTCTACTGAAGCATGGCTCCCGTCATAAACATATTGACCCTGCTAAATCCTTTGTTCAGTAACGTGGATATATTCATTATTATCTGATGAAAAATTGCCAATTTAAAACAAATTGTAATGAGGAGTTTCATATGGATCGGATAGGACAAGCAAACATGCACACGGTGTTCTTGAGGTACATATGTTTAAGTTCTAATCCCCCCTCTGTTTGGGCACATACAAGTCCTTGCTCCACTCATATTGAGTGGTCGATTCTAACGACTCCAACATTTTCAGTTGGGGCAAGACTTAATTTTCTTTAATGGAACTGGGCTGCTAGATTAATTATCTTTAGTGAAGCTAGACTACTGGAAGAATAGAGGATATATAATCATATTGCCATGGCAACTTTGAGATGAAAAGATAACTTCAGAGCACAATAAGAGAGCATGTCTTTCCATGTTTCGCTTTTTCACGGGACGCAGAAAAATATTTGGTTATACAATATATATAAAACATATGTTATTGAATCTTTTATTTTGTACAAATTTTATATTATTTTGTATTTTACCATAGCGTTAGCACGGGCAATATACTAGTATTATTAAAAACAAGCCACGACTAAAGAAATAAAAATTTACATAAATTTTTTAATAATCTGACGGTCAAACTTGAGGATAAAAAAATCAAACGACTTATAATTCAAGATATAGAGAGTATATACTAGCGCTAAACTCCAAAGAGGTGACATCAATTCGACTCAGAATTTGGTATGTTTGTGACTTCAAGAAGTTGAATAATGTTCGATCATCTCTCGCCCAGTACAAGACTAAGTATATCTAGTAGGTCAATTTTTTGACACTGAAACACCATTCCATATATTAGCAGCAAGACGCTGCGATAACAATTACACAGTCAATGGTAATACCATTGAGCGCATCCAGGAGCGGACACAAATTACAATGTGCTGGATTAGCACATAAACCAGAGAAGGCTACATTTCCTTCATTGATTGCGCCTAGAGCTTGCTTTGCTAAGTAATCCACCATATTGTTTTGCGTTCTTCTAATCCTGTGTAAACAAGAGGAAGTGGCCTGCAGCATTGAAGTGATGGTTTGTGTGTGAGGCTTGACTCCCCATTCCGGTGGGTTTGCGTGTTCATCCGCATTGATGAAGTTGACAAGCTGCAGGTTGTCGGAGAAGTAGTTAATATCATGAAGCCCTTGGCGTGTCAATAATACCGCCGCAAGCTCGGTGGCCACC
The DNA here is from genome assembly GCA_015847255.1 of Hyparrhenia diplandra. NCBI lineage: Eukaryota > Viridiplantae > Streptophyta > Magnoliopsida > Poales > Poaceae > Hyparrhenia > Hyparrhenia diplandra. The sequence continues at coordinate 79,414 of JADLZK010007696.1, forward strand.
GTTTCGCCATAAACACCGAAGTAGGTCCCTCGCAAGACAGCCTGGATAAAGAAGCTAAGTGGTCTCTCCACATTGGTGTCGACGAAGAATATTCCAAGCCCTGCCCCGTCGTGTTGTTGTTGAGGAGGAACAGGCTGCAAGGCTGCATCCGTGTAGCATCTTGGTCCTAGCTGTGCTGCCGGAGATTCCACTAGGAATCTGTCATTATATCCTGCAGGAGAGGTAATCATACCTGGGGCTGCTGTTATCATTGTTGTGGGGAGTGTAGTCTCGGGATCCTACGAGGTGGGTTGAATAGTCGCCTCAACTTGATCCCTTCATCCCCCCGGCGATAGGAAGCAAAATACACGGAGGCAGATTGGAAGGCGAGGTGGATGTTGGAGTGGTCGTGTCCCTGCTGAAGACCTACATTATGAAAAGGTATACCTTGGGCTGAGGGTTGCCGAGGGGGGCGGATTTGTGGTAGTTGCCTCCTCAGGAATATCTGCACTTGTGTCTTCATGGGTTGCTTTTAAGTGATTTTGCATATGAGCTAATGCTGCTGCTTGGATTTGAACCGCGCTCCATCTTCTCCTTTGGAACCTGAAATCATTTCTTGTTTTCCAAATATACCACATTAAGAATAAAGTAGTGCATAGAGTCAGTTCAGATGGGTTAGGAGAAATCAAGGTAGGAAGAGCGATCTGCATCCCATCCTCCTGAGTATTTATCAAGTGGACAGGGAGAGGCTGGAGAAGTGGACAAGACCTGCCTAGACAGCTCACAGAGGAAGAATAGATGATTATCATCCTCAATGGCATCACAATGATTGCAGTACTTACTGATGTGTGAAGTGAACCTTCCCGCTCTTTCTTCAGTTGCAATAGCTCTTCTCAAAAGTCTCCAAGTAAAGGTTTTAAGGACAGGAGAAATAGTCTTGCTTTTCTAGGTTTTTGAAGAATGTTGTTGGCATCAATAGAAATACTTCTAGAACCATGATCAGGGAGTGTGTGGCCCTCATTAGATCGAAGGTGAATGTAGATGTGGGCAACCAAACAGAAGACGTTTGTTATTATGTTGGTGAAGCACTTCGCCGTATTGTTGTATTGTTCGGGTATAGCAGGTGGACAAAATTGTCTTGTCGTTGAAAGCAAAGTTTATGATAAATAAATAACTCCAAAGAAGTGTTGGTGGCATGGTCCAATCAGAGCAAATTTGATCAGTAATAAATAAATGTTACCAAGAGGCGCTTTTGCATATAAATCACCACAGGGTCCACAACTGGCCGAGTTGATGATGGATCAGTAGCACTAGTTTAGTTTACAAACGGAGTGCGTGGCAAAACTGATGGTGCTTGCTTATGTCACACCCCAAATTTTGCAATTTTCGAAAATAGGTTAAATTGGTTTATTTATGAATTTTGTGAGCATTGGAATGTAGGTAAATAATAAAATTTTGAGAAATTAAAATAAAATATAAGGTATAGAAACATGTATTGTGCACTCATGCTGATGCATTTTATTTATTTTGTTTGAGTGGTTTTGAACAAATATTGAAAAGGATTTCAAATTCTCTTTGAAAAGCTTTTGAAAAGAGGTTCAAATAAAAGAGAAAGGATTTCTTTTTCCCTCCTCCTATTTTCTTGGCTTTTGGTCCGCTCAGCTTGCTTCCTGGCCGGCCTGCTCCTCTCCGCGCGCTGGCGCCCGCGTGGGCCGGCCCATCGGCCCGCAGCCCAGCGGCTGCCCCTGCAGCAGCGGCACCGCGTCCCGCCCGAGCCACCGACCGGCGAGCCCCGCCCGAGTGGGACCCACACGGGAACGATGTCGTCCCCGACCTCCGCCCCGGATCACGCGGGATGACACCGCCGCCGCCCGATCCGCATCGTGCGTGCGACTCGAGGATCCCTGCGGCTATAAGAAAGACCGGCCCTCCACGCGGCGCCTCCCTTGAAACCCTAGCGAGCCGAGCTGCCACTCCGGTGCCCTAACCCTAGCGCCCGGCAGCCGCCGCCATCGAGCTTGAGCGCCGCCGCGTCGATCTCCCGCTCCGGTGCACCCCGTCGTCGATAGCTTGTCCCCGAGCCCCGCCGCATGGTAAGGATCACGCCGGGGCCCCCGCCATTCCGTCTCTCCCTCAAGGCCGCTTTCACGGCGACAATGGCGTCGCCGTCGCATCCACCTTCGGCCGCCCGGCGTCGTCCGAGTCCCCCGGCCGATACGCGTCGTTTCCGTCGTCTCCATCGAGTTCGCGAGATCTAGCACTACGCTACCGGTGCAACCCGTGTAGCCAGACGAGCCCTAACGCTAGTCCGGCGAACTCCGGCGACCCTCCGCCACTCCGGCGACGCACCGCCCGCGTCTCCCGCCGCCACGCGGCGACCTTAAAACGCCGGCCATCCACAACCATCGAGATCCGTCCCGGGGACGGTCGAACCGATTTAGGGTATCGGTCAACCGAGGTCAACCCGGCCCGCCTTTATCCGGCGTGGCAGCCACATCGGCGCCACAGCGTGCGCCCGTCCTCGCCCGCGTAAGCATTGGCCGAGTCAACACGGTCGGAGCGCTGATCAGCCTTGGCTGTTTTACAGAAAAGCCCCCGTATTTTCCCTGATTTATTTAAAAGGTCCACCGCAGAGCAAAAGTAATTAGATAAAAGCCCCCCGACCTGTGCATTTTTTTGCGAAGTTAGCCCCCGGCGGCTATAGTTAATAGCAATCTAACCCTCGGTTTCCGCGGTTATGCCCTTAAAGCTTGTTTTGGCCATAACTTGTCCGTTTTAAACCGTTTTGATCCGTTCAAGTTGCGTTGGGTTAAAGAACGACGTAAGCCACGCGCGTTAGCAGTGATGTTAACCGTGTTTTGAATCTTTCAAATTTAAAGTTTGATTTAAATTTGTTTTACTAAAGGAAATCTTGTTTAATTCGTAACTTTCACGTTCTAGCTCCGATTTTCGTGATCTTCGCGTCTACGTGTTCGTAGTGAGATGTAGATTTGTTTTATAAACCTTTTATCTTGTTTTCTTGATGATTGGTGTACTGTTCTAATATAATTCTATTGTTTGCTTCGTGCATGAATGTCTTTGGATGCGTGTTGTTGCTATATCGATCAAATAGACCGGTGAGCTTTTACGTTGTCGACCTTGAAGAGGTTTACGATCAAGAAGAAGTTTGTCTGTCAAGAAGGGTTTGTCTTGAGCTTTGGAGGTGAAGAAGGATTTCTCTTGGAGTTTTGGACCTAAAGAAGCATCAATATTAAGGCAAGTATAGTTTTGGGATATGCTAACTTTAAACCATGATCATATGACTTGATAAATGTTTATGCATTGAATGATAATTGTGAAATGTTTGGCAACATGTGGACTTGTCTGCGTACTAGTGTACTCGCAAAAAAACAAGCATAAACCGTGAGGGCTAATGGGCTCGGGTTTTAGTTCAGTATGAGGACCTTGTTTAACTTGTTAGTGGTTACCGAAAGGCGTTAGGGGAAAACAGATCGTGGATCCCCCGTGGAGGGTTGTATCACACGGACCGCCCGTGACCGTGGATCGGCGCGCGTGTGTCACACCCGGACCGACGGAAGATACCTAGCGGCCCTAGCATGTTAGATGAACCTTTGAAAGACTTCATAGTGAACCCCGCAGATCTACCTCGGTAGTGGGTCTAGAGGTCGACGGGCCTCACACGTAGGGCAATTCACGCTCCAAAGTGAAAGTGTACACCCGCTGGCAGTAAAAGCGGTATATCAGCCGTGCTCACGGCCATGAGCGGCCTTGGAACCTTTGTATTAAGATGATGACCTATGTTTGTTTAATAGATCATAATTTATTGTTTATGCTCTACATTATTATGTTATAATGATCATGGGGTTATTGGTAAGGTATTGCCTTATTATTCTTGCTGAGTTCAACATGAACTCATCCTTGCAATTTCCCACTCAAACCAGGAAGATTGTCTGAGTGCTAGAGTTTGAAGGAGTCGCTTGTGATCAACCGGGGTCGGTGTGTCCCTGCGTGGAGTGGAGGCTTCATCCCGTGATCGGAGTGTCTTTCCGTTGTTCGCGCTTTGAGGTTATCTTGTTATATTAAGTTTGTTATTTATTAAGCATTATGTTTTGATATTTCCTTTAATTGTAACTATATGTGAGATTTGACTTCCTGGGCTTACATATGGTGTGTATCTGGTTTTGTTCTTAAAAACCGGTATGACAATTGGTATCAAAGCTATGCTGACTATAGGACGCAAAAACCTAGTTAGAAATTGGTCGCCTTAAGGATTTGAATTGTTTGAACACCCTTGTTCAAGAAGCCTTGGTATTTTTCCTCCATACCGTATCTCCATCCTTGATGTTTATCTCCTCCTTGGTGCTTGTTTTAATAAAACTTTGTTCACATCTCCAGCCCTTGCTTTGACATGCTATTAGAGTCTTCTCCTATCGCCTTCTGGCGTCATCTGGAGAAGAGTTTTAGGATCTTTGCCCTTTATGTGAAGAGAACGATAGATCCAAAAGTTGAGTCAATGTTTGAGTTGTGCACTTCAATTGCTATGTTGAGTTGTCATGATGCTTTTTGTTTGATTCGAATCTTTGTTTGATTGCAATGATGTTGTAGATTCTTTACGCAATGTCATTTAGATAGTCTAATAAGGCATAAGGATTAATGAATAGATAGTTGGGGTGGTTTATCCCCTGTCTCGGTAGTGTGTTCTTTATCTAAGCAAAGGGTTATCAACGGTATTCAAATCTAGATGTCCAAAGATCATGAAGCTTTTATGGATGAAAGTAGACTCCTATATCTTTCATATGCCAATGGAATTTTCGATGAAAGTGAATTTTGTTCGGATATCGGAAGGTCATTATGTTAGATAACTTGCATATGAGATCATTCTTGCTACTGTTTTGTGCCCCTAGTTGATCTTTTCTTAAGGGGGTAGACAAGATAAAGATGTTTGTTATCTCTATGTTTTGGATCTTCCCTTGTCTCTCATCCTATGATGTCACCTCATGAAGTTGCATTTAAGTTTGCAGTGACTGATCCCTAATGCATTCGTATTGGAAACAGATGGTTGCTACTAGGAGAAGTGCTTCACAAGGTGACCGAAAAGGATGCTACCACTTCCAATCCACCACCAACAAAGCAAATTCTTCAAACTATAGAGCAAGCTTTGACGACATTGCACTCACCATTTGCAAACTCTTGTTCAACATGTGATGAACAACCAACAGCAAGCACCAACTATTAGCAAGCGTGGTGAATTTATGATGGGACACCCACCAAAATTCTCTCATGCAAGTGACCCACTAGAAGCGAGATGACCTGGCTTAGAGTTGTGGAGCGACATCTTGACATAGCAGAGTGTGATGACCATCAAAAGGTGCTTTATGCTTCCGACAACTTCAAGGTGCAATTTTGAGGACCGGTGGATATCTTTCAAGTATGGGCGTTCTAATGATGAAGGGCAGATCACTTGGCGGGAGTTTCAGAGAGAATTTCAGATCTTATCACATTCCCGCCGGGTTTGATAGAGCTTAAGCATGAAGAGTTTCTCAACTTAAAGCAAGGTTCTATGTCGGTGTGCGAGTATCGTGACCGGTTTACTCAGTTGTCACGGTATGCTCCCAGAGAGGTTGATAGTGATGCTAAGAAGCAAAGGCAGTTCTTGAAAGGACTAAATGATGAGCTGCAACTACAAATGGTGACATGTGAATATGCTGATTTCCAAACATTGGTGGACAAGGCAATTATAGTTGAGAACAAACGTCGAGAGATAGAAGAAAAGAAGAAGGGGTGGAAAATGCAACACCAATCTACAAGTAATGACACCCCTCGCCCTCATTTTGGTACACAACTAGAGTATCAAGTATCACCCCACAAATGTTTATGGAAGTACATATCAAGATCAAGATCAACAACCCAATGATGAAGTGCAACATTTCTACTCTCAAGAGCCATGTCTACCACTGCCTTCTATTCCCTTGATGGAGAATGACACTCCTATTAGGGAGAAAGATCGTGATGGTGGTAAGAAAGGACAGTATGATAATAATTGTCTTGAAGAGTTAGTTAAGAGAAATCAAGTCCAGAACCAACCCCAACAGGAGCCATAGCAAGATGTCCAGAATAAGAAGGTGCACGGAAATAAGTTAAAGAGAAAGTACATTCCTGGCATACTGAATAATGTGGGTATGGTTAATGTTCGTGGAGCTAAGGAGTTCGTGTGTGGTATAATTCCTGTAAACTCAAGTAACGCCTTTGTGATGTTTGACCCCAGTGCTTCACATTCATTTATCTCTAGTGAATTTGTGAAAGATAAGAAGATACTTATGCTTCCAATCGGGGAAACCCATAATAGTCAACACACCGGAGGGAGAAAAGAAGGCAACCTTCATATGCCCGAAAGTTAGTCTTGACATAAGTGGGGTGAAATTTGAGGTAAACCTTACTGTATTAGAAATGGTGAGCATTGATGTTATTCTTGGAATGGGATGGATGTATGCTCGTAAAGGAGTGATTAACTATGCTCAACGTTCAGTACTTCTTACCACACCATCAAAAGAAAGAATTGAGTATGTGGGTATTCAACTTGAATCGGATGAATGTGAGAATGACTCATCTCAAGGTGTGAACACAGAGGACACTAATGAGGATGGCAGCACTTTAGATGTCAATGGAGAGTAAGAAATACTTTTGGAGGAAATCAACATAGCTATGTGAAAATTTTTGAGTGGAGTAAACAAATAGAAGGGGCAATGTGAGAAGGTAAGGAGTATCAGACCAAGTTTTACCACTTCTTTGAGTAGTAAAGCAATAAGAATGGCACTCAAGATAGATATGTATCTATCCAGAATCAGGAGCTTTTTCAGTGGAATATTTGTGCACCAGCTTGTAATCTTGAGGCACGCGTTGTTTGTTAAAGATTGGATTTAAGTTCTGAAGTTGGAATATGTTATCCAGATCTTCTTCCCCTGTTTCCCTCCGGTGATTCGAAAGTCTCTTCCGAATCTCGGGACGAGATTCATCTTAAGGGAGGTAGAATTGTCACACCCCAAAATACCCGGGCCGATAGGAAGCAAAATACACGGAGGCGCATTCATCTTAAGTCTCGAGGATCCTACGAGGTGGGTTGAATAGTCGCCTCAACTTGATCCCTTCATCCCCGCTGATAGGAAGCAAAATAACTGGAGGCAGATTGGAAGGCGAGGTGGATGTTGGAGTGGTCGTGTCCCTGCTGAAGACCTACATTATGAAAAGGTATACCTTGGGCTAAGGGTTGCCAAGGGGGCGGATTTGTGGTAGTTGCCTCCTCGGGAATATCTGCACTTGTGTCTTCATGGGTTGCTTTTAAGTGATTTTGCATATGAGCTAATGCTGCTGCTTGATTTGAACCGCGCTCCATCTTCTCCTTTGGAACCTGAAATCATTTCTTGTTTTCCAAATATACCACATTAAGAATAAAGTAGTGCATAGAGTTAGTTCAGATGGGTTAGGAGAAATCAAGGTAGGAAGAGCGATCTGCATCCCATCCTCCTGAGTATTTATCAAGTGGACAGGAGAGGCTGGAGAAGTGGACAAGACCTGCCTAGACAGCTCACAGAGGAAGAATAGATGATTATCATCCTCAATGGCACCACAATGATTGCAGTACTTACTGATGTGTGAAGTGAACCTTCCCGCTCTTTCTTCAGTTGCAATAGCTCTTCTCAAAAGTCTCCAAGTAAAGGTTTTAAGGACAGGAGAAATAGTCTTGCTTTTCTAGGTTTTTTGAAGAATGTTGTTGGCATCAATAGAAATACTTCTAGAACCATGATCAGGGAGTGTGTGGCCCTCATTAGATCGAAGGTGAATGTAGATGTGGGCAACCAAACAGAAGACGTTTGTTATTATGTTGGTGAAGCACTTCGCCGTATTGTTGTATTGTTCGGGTATAGCAGGTGGACAAAATTGTCTTGTCGTTGAAAGCAAAGTTTATGATAAATAAATAACTCCAAAGAAGTGTTGGTGGCATGGTCCAATCAGAGCAAATTTGATCAGTAATAAATAAATGTTACCAAGAAATTTAATAGCGACTGAGGCCAGCCGGCAATTGCTGATAGGCGCTTTTGCATATAAATCACCACAGGGTCCACAACTGGCCGAGTTGATGATGGATCAGTAGCACTAGTTTAGTTTACAAACGGAGTGCGTGGCAAAACTGATGGTGCTTGCTTATCACTACCAATGAGGCCAAGAGGTACGCTGCGCACGAGATTTCTTATTTCCCGTGTCGAACTGAGTCCAAGGCCTGAACCCAAGCAGAGGACCGATCAGACAGTGTTGCTCCGTAAAGAAAGTAGATGACATGTATATACTTCCACCAAGTTAAAAAAAAATGATGACAAGGACTTCGAAGTGAGATTCAAAACAGGAGAAGCTGGAGACATAGAAGCAATGCTATGGTGCACAGGTAAAAACAAACGAGATTACCTAAAGTATGGCGATGTACTGACATTTGACAGTACTACATACCGGACAAACCTTTACAACATAGCATTTGGTATGTTTGTGGGCGTGAACAGCCACTTCCAATCAATCATTTTTGGTGGGGTACTTTAGAATCATGAGAGAACCTAGATTTTGACTGGTCATCATTCAATAATTTCATTGAAATCATGGACGGGAAACATCCCCAAACAATTTTAACAGATACCATTGCACACACATATATAGATCCCAAAAATTTACACTGCACTCAAAGTTGTGTCCACACAAAGGTAGTCTACTTGACTGGCTACCACGTGGTTTGGTAGTCCCTTGGTGGACTTCCTGCGTGGTCCGACTCACATGGGCCTTTATTGGTAGTGTGCTCTAGGATTCCACTAGTTAAGGTTTTTTCGCCTAAAAAAACTAGTTAAGTTTTTTTTACAATAAATACACATGCTTACACATTATTATACCTAAATATAATATATTAATGTGTATTATATTATACTTGTATGGAAGGGTATGCCCGTGCATACCTTAGCATACCCTGCGGCTCCGCCACTAGGTAACAACTAGTCAGAAAAGCTTTGGCAACAAAATATAACAAATAAAAAGGATGGCCACACAACACATCATGTGCGTCCTTCAATTTAACACAACATAAGTTATGTCCCTAATTTACTGGCACATAGTACATGATACATTTGTAGTGAGAAAAAATAATTTAAAAAAAACAGCAGCTCCGCATGAGCGGATATTTCTTAGCTGAGTAAATGTCTGAAGCCTGTGAGGGTGCAAGGGCGAGGGTTCCACAGCTGAATTCGGCTAGACCCAGGCCAGGTCGGCGTGAGAATTGAGACGAGGGCAAGGACCCTGAATAGTTGTGGAACCTGCGAGGTAGTAGCAACCAGCGGAAGTTAAAGAGTGAGGAAAACTGTTGAAACTTATGTTGCAGAAATAATTGTCCACAGATGTGAGAGCTGAAATAATAACAATAAGCAGCAGTAGAAAATGTGGTGTAAAAAAAAGCACTATTTAATCACGTACATGCATGCATCATGATCGGGTGTCCTCCTCCCCTCGTCCTTTTTTTTCATTCCGTGGCTTGATTCGATCGCCTGTGGTGAGTGGAATTTCTTTTGTTAAAAAGGTATAACAAAATGCGGACGGAACACAGCAGCTCAAGGTTGGATTCCATGGAATCTAGTACAGGGAACAAATACATGTGCGTACTACTAGTTAGGTTCATACCTCTTCACAGAATTTTATTTATAGTACTTAATTTGGAGCGTGGGGTGGTTAGGATGCGCTAGGATTGTGCGCCTTAGTGCAGCCTCCTGTTTCTCCACGTCATCTTCAAAGGCGTGAAAACAAAAGAAGTGAACTTTGACTTTCCGAAGAGAAAGGAGGTACTCCAAGCCGAGGTCCTCACAACTAATGTTGTTCTCCGCTAATTGCTTCACATCTACACCAAACTCAAGCTCCTCGAGCTTTGGCATAACAACGGTGGCTGGTACTATTACTCTGCAGTCGGCTTTCTTTCTACTTGTACCAATGTCCATACCGGTTGATCCTATATAGAAGATAGTAAACGAAGCCTTCAGATCATCATTTGCTACAAACTGGACCGTTAATAAAGGCGACACCCAGGATTTCATCTTCTGGAAGTAGCCATCTGCTTGATTATTACTACTAGTTATTGTTGATGCCGATGACGTCATTGTCAGCTCCAGGTAACAGAGCTCGGGCAAACTGCCTAGTGCCTTGAGACCCTGTTCATCCATACTATCAACATGTATCTCCAAGTGGGTGAGGCTAGGAAGGTGTGCAGAATTAATCCATGACGGCAATCTGGGGAACTCAATACGCGGAAGAAACAAACATCGGAGATCTCCAAAGGGCACTCGTGCATCCCAGGCATTCAAGTCAGCACTAAAAAAACTAGCATCCAGTGTTAGATGCTGCAACTTCTGGAGACTGCCTAGAGATTCCATCAAATATATTTGTGTGCTCACATCCATCATTCCGATGTTATCGATATTAAGCACCCTGAGTTCACATAGGTTGCCCAGATCCTTCACAAACTGGCTCTTGGACTTGTCGTCCATGTAAAGGACACTTATCTGTAGCTCCTCCAATGATGTCAACTTTCTTATTACCCCATCTGGTGCATTGAACCCCAAAGCACGTAGGCAAAACCAACTGTGTGAGCATGCCAATGCTACACGGCAATTCTAGGAACAATTGAGCATCCTCCAAGTCTAATATTTGTAAAAACTTCAGGCCGCCTATTTCTTCTGAGAGCTTGTTAGTCCATGAACCTCGTATCCCAAGGTACCTCAGATGGAGTAGATTTCCAAAATACTCAAGGTTGCAATCTTCACTGTATCTGCAACCCTCCAAAGCAAGCACACGAATTAATTTTAACCTTGGATGCAAGGCCCACTTATGGATATAACACTGCAAAACTATATATGACCTCACTTGTGGCAAGTTCACATGAATATCCTGTGTGAGATCCAGTTCTCTATTTCTGGAGGCTAACCGACGTGCCCGGCTCTGCGGATAATGTACCGTCATCATCACCGACAAAGTTTTCTTCATGTGACTTGGAAAGAATGAGATCAAGCACCATGTCATGAATACGACAACCATCCATGATACCATAGACTTCAGAATCCACCCCTTCAATCATGCTTCGTTTATGAGGTCATTGAAGTATTCCTCTCCTACCTCAAACAACCCACGTTTTGGTTTCTTCTCAACAAAGCCTTCGCTATCCACTTCCATATCAAAGAATCCTTATGGATAAGATAATCTTCAGGAAACACACTTAGGTACAACAAACAACTCTTCAAATGAGAAGGAAGGTCATAATAACTAAGGGACAATATATGCATAGTGTTTTCCATGTGCCTATCATTCTTATCTTGATAGAAACCAGGAGAGTTGCACACCTCAATCCATTCTTTTCTTGATTTACCCAATAAAAAAACTTGCCATCGTGATGATAGCCAATGGTATACCACCACACTTCTTTAGAATTGTATCAGAAATCTCATGTGGGTGATTATTTGGACATTTGTCTTCACCACCAAATAATCTTGTATAAAATAACTTCCTGGAGTTGTCATATGAAAGTGGTTCTAGCTTGTAAACCTCATCAGCTTGTTTGGCAACTTCAAATTTACGAGTAGTTATGATTACTCTACTGCCACAATTATTTTCAACAAGAGCTGACTTTATTATATCCAAAGATTGAGGCTCCCAAATGTCATCAATAACAACAAAATACCTATATCCATATAAAAGTGGAAGAGCAATTAGAAAATATAAGAGGGGATTCGTCTACCTATCCATACAAAAGTGCAAGAGACAGGGAAAAAAAAATGAGTCAACGTATGGTAATCTCTATCTACATCTACAATTAGAAAATACGCCACGGATTCGTCTACCGCCCGTGGTGAAGCCACGACTCTCGTGCCCCTTTGGTGCTTTTTACTGGGCCTCCTATGTTGAGAGTGCCAGCCCCACTCGCCCCATGAACATCTCTCTCTCCTCTCCATCTCCCTCACCCTTGGAAGTGCCAGCGCCATCATATACTCGTTTTCGACCTCCCGAGAAGTCAATTCTTTTTAACTTTTTTAACTTCGACCAATTATATATTAAAAAATGTTAATATTTATAACACATTATTAGTATCATTAGATAGATCGTTGAATATTTTCCATTATAAACTTGTTGGGAAATATAAATATTACACCTAATTTTCTAAAAATTTAGTCAAAGTTGAGAAAGTTTGACCGACACGCACTCCCTCCGGTTTGGTATTAGAAGTCATTTAGCGACACCGGTCTCCAAAACACAACTTTGACCTCTTGTTATTATAAAACTATTTATGGAAATGTGATATATATATATATATAGAACTATTAGTCCATAGCTAGCTACAGAATTTTATATTTTGTAGCCGGATCAAAACTGCAGCCCGACACCCACCGCAACCCAATGGCGAGGCAGAGGCTGGCTCAGGTGCGTTGGCAACAAATTCCGAATTAGCCTTTAATTAGGTGGTCCCATCATAATGATGCACATGCATTGATTTAATTCGCCATAATTTTCTCTTTCCTTCCACGGGTGCAATCCAAAGATCACACCACAAAAACACGCTTTGCTTCTTGGATTGGTCGTGACGGCGACGCTCAGGAGATGTGTTCGGTAACGCATCCGCCCGTCTCGACGCCGGCAAGAGCGCCGGTTCTCACCCGACCGCAGCCATGGCGGCCCTCCCCATCCGGCCGGCAGCCTTCTCCTGCACAAACGTAGTCTCGCGCAGATGTGGCACCCCTGCGGCGGCGTGGCTTGCCCTGCACCCCCGGCGGCTCCTTGCCAGGCGACGGCGCAAGCCCTTCTACTTCTGTGGGCAGCTCCTCGGAGGACGGTGCCCTCGGCGGTGATGCGTCCCGGGCGTGGCTCTGCGGTGGCGGCGCGCCGGTACTGGTAGTCGGGCCAGTGGTTCTCGTGGCCAAGATCGCCGCGTGCTAAGCCTTCGCGTCGTTCTACTGTGACAAGCTATCTACCTGAGGTAAGTAGCTGCAAATATCTCTCGTCCTCGTTCAACCTGGAGCCATCGCCCATCGGATTAGCACCGTATTCATTTAGCATACGCGTACGTACGTATGGCTGCACTGTGTTTGCAATTTTTTTTTTCGTAGCGGGATCTCATCTGCATGCTCTACTGCACATCGATCTAACCCAGCTGCATGGCTAGCTATGTTCTTTTCTTATCAAGGATTGATTTTTTTAAAAAAAAAAAAAACTTGTGTGCAATACAACAGTCCAGTGATACATCGCCGATATATAGTAAATCACTAGAATCATAGTTCCTGCTTATTAACCTTTTATCCATAAATCATATATGCCGTTGAATCTGTACGTAAGCGATGGTCCTTATACTTTTTATTTTTTTTCCTCCAATTTTAGAACGATACTAGTAACTCAGACTCCAATGCTATCTCATACAAAATTCTAGTAATCCAGTTTAATGCATGCTCATGTTTAAATAAATCTATCTTGGGGCATCTTTTTTTTTTTTTTTTTACAAGATCTTGGGTCATCTTATTCATACCCGTTCAAGTTAAAGCATCATAATATTCATAATTGTTCATATTTTTTATGATTTCAGGCAATGAAACGTCTCGACAGAGAGCAGCAAAGAAACATGACATGTTGATCTCAGTCGGATCACTAGTTCTTCTCTCTATCAGCGTGGATTCGAGACTCATCTGGTCCTGTTGAATGCAGACGTAAACGTTCCTCTTATTTTGTTTCCTATACATCTCAATAGTAGAGAATTATAATCCATTTTTGTTTTCTGTGTGCATAGTTACCATGTTTTAAATAGTAGATTGGATCTTGCAATTTTTATTATCTACTAATGGTCAATTTATTGGTAATCTGAGCTTTATTTTTTCTACTAACCCTTCATGACACTGTCATTCTCTAGAGTATGGAGCATATGGCAAGCTGAGGTGCTGATAACGTGTACCTAAAAAAAAACATCGGTTGTGTTGTTGTCCCAAATGGATGTGCAAGCGAAGCAAATATGATTTCCATATTGTATTCCTCCCATACTACTGTAACCGAACTAATTCGTGAACTGAAATTGTCTCAAAATTGTGATATCTTCTCTGCCAAATATTGTAACTAGCTTACGATAATACCTCCTCATTTTATATATACTAGTAACTAATTTTTTGAAATTGATTGACGTTAAGTTGTGGTAGCTTCTTATCTTAACTATCGTCATGTCATATTTGAAGTGTTATACTATATTGTGGTAAATTGGCCGTGACATTACAATAACTAGGTATTCAAAATTACGATAATCGTCTTGAGCCAATAGAAATATTGCAACTATATTACGTACGTTCTAGCACTAAAACATTATAGTAACTAGTTACTGGAAATCACTTTGTCAAATTACGATAACTCCTTATTCTAATAATAGTAACTACTTGACATATTACGGTGATTCCTTCTTCTAATTATAGTAACTACTCAACTCATACCAAATTATGGTAACGGTTACTAGAAAATCAAATCATATAGCTAATGTCATTCACCATATAATAATTAACTAATGAACGAGATGATTGCTGCAGCGCTGGTTACGGCTCTCATTTAATTATTGTACATGAAGGTTCCTGCATGGCTGCTTGCATTAACTGCAGTAAATGGCGATCGGCTCAAGTGGTGCGACCCTGGCTGTGCAAATGGCTCGGTCAGTTTTGGCCTGGCTACAAAATATCTCATTCTATAGCTAGCTACAGAGTATACTCTCCCATTATTGATGATTTATATTCCTAATATTTGACCCAAACATTGTTCAAAACGACTTCTAATACAAAACCGGAGGAAGTAACTCATAATGTCAACTATTTTAGGACGAAGGGAGTAGCGGCTAGGCTATAGCCATGGCGGCTCACGTTGAGGTGGAGATGATGAAGCGCACATCCACACTATCGCCATGCCCCTTATGCTGTGCCGCCACCTTCCTCCCCAAACTCCCTCATCCATACCACTAGATCCTACCCTCCCCAACCAAATCGTCACTAATAATTTGCAAGATTCAAACACACTAAGGGTATAGGGAGTATGAGAAAATATCGATAACATGCTATAACTAAAGACATGCTTAGACACAAACATAATTTTTTTTGCTCACCACATAAGATTTATATTTGACCATCAATTTCAAAAAGTTTATATAGGTTCATGACATAAGATTTATGCTTTTAAATTCACTATGACAAATATTTTCATAATATATAATCTATATGTTATGAAACTATAATGTTTTCTTACATGAAGGTCAAAAATAGTAACGTTTGACTTAAAATAAATTTAATGTGACATTAAAAGGGAACAGATTGTGTAAATAATTACTGATGGCGGCTTGGGCAGTCCCGCACAAAGTCCAAGATGATTACATCAGCAAAACGTCATCAATAGAAACCTTACCTCCCAACTGTTGGTGTTTTCGCATAATAATTGCGCACTCTCTCTCTCCTTATCCCTTGGTCCTCTCGCACACTTCATGGCGGAAACAGTGGCGATGCAACTTGCCACCAGTCTGGTTGCAAGAATGGGAGGACCGGCAACACACTTCTTCTCCGACAACATGCAATTGGTGAACTTTATAAATGCAGATAATCAAGCCAACCCACCTGATTGGAGGGCTAAACCGAACACCCAAGGAGTGATTGCTATGCTTCAGGCGACGGAGTCTACCATAAGGAGAATTAATAGAACTCAAAATCTTATGGCTGATTCTTTAGCTAAGCAGGCTTTAGGTGCTTTGGTTGCAGGAGATAATGAGTTTACTGCGGTCTGTGCTAATCCAGCACACATTCATGCATGCCCTGTGTTAGAGGCTATGCAACATGTACCTTTTATGAATGTTATCCCTCTAGCAGTTTCTTGTTGCTAATAAATAAAAGTATGGCTGATTGTCAAAAAAAAAAAAAAAAACGGCACGCGAGGCCTGGCGCTGGCGTGCGCGCCGCGCGTGCAAGCGATGGGAAGCGGCACGCCGCGGAGCAGGCCGGGTCGGGCGAAGCCAGCGCTGCGGCTCCGCCGAAGTCCCCGCTGGGGCGGTGCATGGCGACCAGCGCGACGAGTGGCGGCCTATACGGGCGCCGCCAAGCAGGCGCGCTGACCACCCTGCGAGGACAAGCACACGCTGGCCAGCGGGGGGCAGTGGGACGAGGCGACGCCGGGCGCATCTCGCGGGCCGAGGGCTTACCAGGTCTTCCAAAGGCATTCGGTTTAAACCGGAAATTCGGTTCGGTTTTTTCGGTTCCTTAAAGTGTGATTTCTTAGGACGAAGCATCGACGATTTTTTCTAAACTGAAACCGACAGGCTCGGTTTTGGTTTATTACTTCGGTTTTTGGTTAAAACCAAACCAAACAAAGTTTACTGCAGCATGAAAAAAAACGAGAAAAAAACGCTAGCCGGGCGCCATTGTCGATCCGCTCCTCCCCCTACGCCGCAGAACGCCACCTTGCGGCCTCGCGCCCGCTCTCCTGCTTGGCGGGCCGCCGCCGCCCCCCGAAGCTGGCTGAGCAGCTCACCACGGCGCCCCGCTGCTCACGCTAAGCGCCGCCAACCGGGCGGATGCGCCGACGCCTCACACGCCCACACGCTGCCGCCACTAGCCCCGCCGCCTCACTTTAATCGGTAGCTAGGGTTAGGTTTCGGGATTAGGATGAATGCGCTCAGGCGGGTTAGGTTTTGAATGAGGATGAATGCGGCTCGCGGTGGGATCTCGTGCGGGAGTGGGGAATGATAGGGGTGGAGTGGAGAGGTGGAGGAGTGGGAGGTCGCGAGCGGTGCCCGTTGGGCCTCAAGAAGGCTCACGAGGGAGGCGGGTGCAAAGTCATGCTCGCTCGGTTCTCCAGCTTTATCGGTTCCATGTGCCGCAGTAAACTGAAACAGAAGTCGTGACCTGAAGTATCGGAAAACAGAACCGGCCGAAAACCAAAAACCGACTTTTCGGTTTGATCAGCTCGTTTGGTTCGGTCTGCTGTTTTCGGTTAAAAAGTGCCCAGGCTAACGACCGGGAGAGAGCGCAGCGAGCAGCGAAGCGCGTGGCGGGGCGGCATGGCGGCCATGGCGCGCTGGCCGAGGGCGACGGCATCGCGTGGCGGCACTAGCGAGCATGGCGGGTGAGCTTGGCGGCGCTGGCGAGCACGCGGGCGGCGATCGCGGCGGCGTGAGCCAGCGGGGAGGGCGCGGACATAGGCGGCGCTGGCGCATATGGCCATGGACGGCAGACAAAGGGGCTATGCAATCAATGCCATAGACGCCGGTCGTTTCTCCCCAACGCGAAATCGGTTTCCCTCGCTGCATCGGTCTGGCGTCGACTTCGTTTCGCTTTGCAAGAAACGATTTGTTCCCGAGGTCTCTCTTTCTTCTTTACTTCTCCTGTTTTTTTTGCTTATGGAGGCCTCTTAAATGCAGATGGAAACGACACATTAATTGGCGTTGGGACTACCCTAACTGGACTGGAGCAATGAATCAACGGATGGCAACTAATTATAATATATGGAGTCAATAAATCCTTGTGCATATAGCAATGAGCAATCTAAATGTAGTAACATATTTGTGTTAGACTTAGACTTTATTACTACACTTGTAAAAGTGTAGTATTACAAGTGTAGTACTATATTGTATTCTAGATATTTGTTGTTTATTAAACCTTTGCAAATGAATATGCAATAAACTGCCATGCATGCTAATGTCTTCATTTTGTTGCTCCCTCATCTTCCAGCATCCCCAGCCTCCTCTCGTAGATCCCCTAGCTCTAATTTGTACGCCAGGTAGCCGAAATGTAGCCCCAATGGCCCAAGGCTCTGAAATCCTAACCTAGTTTGTTTATTCATACACACTATGGACACAAAGAATGATAAAATATTGATAACATGCTATAATAGATAATAATGCAAAATCGTCGGGTGGCTTATTCATACCTCTTTGTTTTAAGGAAAGCACGGAGTTCATGGATGAGCTGGTTTTCATCCAATACTGTGTATTTCAAATCTGTGTATCTTTCCTTGTCAAGATGAATAAGAATGTCTCTAAAGACTTTCTTCAAGTCAGGATCTTGGCCAACCGGAACAAAAGCCCCATAAGCAAATTCAAGCTTATCATACACTGCCTTGGCAAGAGTAGTTTTGCCGAGCCCACCAACTCCCACAACAGAAACAATCTTCATCTTCTGGTTGGACTCGTCATCCCCCTTGGGCGACACCATGGATATGAGATCAGAGCTTGACTTATGGATGCCAATAATTTGTGATGCATCTCTATACATAGCGTAACGCGAGGATCGACAAATCCGCGATGATGCTGCAGGCTTGGCCACGTAATGCTGCTGGCTGAGTATCTACCATGCCGCTTGGACACCTCCTGGAGATTCTTCTTGATCTTGTCGATGGCACCAGCGATCTTGTGTCGCTCTTTGCTCTTCTTGAACAACCGGGGATCTTTTCAGCCAGACCTTTCAGCAAACTTTCCTTGTCGCCGGGATTATGACTTCCCTCAACACGCACAAGGTAGGTGTCGAGGATGTCCTCCATGCCATAAGATGCCTCCCGGACTTCGCGCGCCCAGATCTTGACGAGCTCGTCAAGCTGGTCCGACGCACCTCAGCCACCTTGCGGGCGCAGCGTGGGCACTCTCGAGCTCCAGCACGAGACCCGACTTGATCCTTCACTCCCGTCTGCAGCTTGTACTCCTCCTTGAGCAGGTCCTTGAGCTTGGGGATTAGGCTTCCCATGGCACCCACCACCAGCTCCATGGCTATAGAGGTTGGTTGGTTGCTTGCTCTGTGGGTTGTGCAAGAATGCCTCGCTTCGTGCGCGACCTTGCCCGCATCGGACTGCTTGCATTTGTATGGATTAGTTGGCAATAATGCATCACATGCACTGACATTATAAAACAAATTATTTTAAAGCATGGGACAGCTTGCATTTGTATGTATTATTAGGTCAGTCTCAATGGAAGTTTCATAGGCGTTGTTTCCAAGACTATCATGTCATACAAAATGAAATGAAACTTTGATGAAACTCCTACTCTCAATGGAGAGTTTCATCTTGTGGTTTCATAGACATTTAATTTCATGACTCAGAGAGTTGGTATTCGTGCGAGAGAGTTTCACCAAGATGAAACTTTCTCCTTCTCTCTCCTCAGAGTTTCATGCAAAAAGTAGACTTTTGCTGATGTGGCGTCCTATTTAATGTGCAAATGAAACTTTGATGAAACTCCTACTCTCAATGGAGAGTTTCATCTTGTGGTTTCATAGACATTTAATTTCATGACTCGAGAGAGAGTTGGTATTCGTATTCGTGAGAGAGTTTCACCAAGATGAAACTTTCTCCTTCTCTCTCCTCAGAGTTTCATGCAAAAGTAGACTTTTGCTGATGTGGCGCCCTATTTAATGTGCATGAAACGCCTATGAAACTCCCATTGAGACTGGCCTTAGTTGGCATAGCCATTGAACTAGACACATGCGATAAAATTCAACTTGGCATTGCCAAGTTGTAAAGCATCTTGGTTAGGTGCGTTCGTGTTAGGGGTAGGTAGGCCTCCAAGAGGTCAAAGTCGTGGAGGAGAATACAAGATTTTATTTCTTACGGAAGCATGGTAGAACCATCGAGTGAGTTTGTATGCATGAAAGGATGTATATTTTTTAATAAAAGGAATTAAATTATTAGTACAAATTGTACGTGGAGCCGTCCTGCCAAAAAAAAAAAAAAAAAAGAGCAGGGCTAGTGGTAGATTAATTATTGTACAAACCTAATCTACTTGTCGACCGGTTTCTTAATCTTCAGAACAATAGATATATGTACTAGTGCTAAACTCCAAACAGGTCACACCAATCCGACACAGCATTTAGTTTGTTTGTGAATTTCAGAAGTGCATTATTGTTTGGTCATCTCGTCCAGTTTAAGACTAAGTACGTGTAGGTCAATTATAAGGCAAAACCAATAACAGAAGAAGACGTTTGGGTGTAGCAGGTGGAGCAATTAGCTAGTCTTGTGGTCGAAAGCAAAGCTGGTGATAAATAAATAAATAAATAACTCTAAAGAAGAGTTGGTTGTGGTGCACCATCGTCATGCATATACCCATGGACCGCATGGTGCAATCAGAGCAAAGTTTGGTCAGTGACAAAAGTTACCATGAAATTTAATTGCGCCTGAGGCCACCGGCTCTCGCTTATAGGCGCTTTTGCATATATATATATATATATCACCGCAACTGGCCAAGTTGATGATGGATTAGTAGGACTAGTTTACAGGCGGCGTGCGTGGCAAACCTGATTGGACTTGCTTATCCATGCTAATGATGCCAATGAGGTATACGGGGCGCATGAGATTTCTTTTTTCCTTGTGGCGACTGAGTCCAAGGCCACAGAGAACTCAAGGGACAGGGTGCCTTGGCATGGCATCTGCTCTGCTCGGCTCTGTTTCTACTCCGGTCTAACTTCCTCTTTGCTCGGTTCACATATTTCCTATATACGATGCACAGCTTTTGCCATGCTTCGAAGTATTATTAAGCATACATATACATTTATATAGGCAGGCCGTGTCCCATGCTTCAGCCTCCACGCACCGGCAGTGATAGTCTGTTATGGCAAAACTGATTGGGCTTGCTTATCACTACCAATGAGGCCAAGAGGTACGCTGCGCACGAGATTTCTTTTTTCCCGTGTCCAACTGAGTCCAAGGCCTGAACCCAAGCAGAGGACCGATCAGACAGTGTTGCTCCGTAAGAAAATAGATGACATGTATATACTTCCACCAAGTCAAAAAAAAGTCAGTTTCCGGCAGAGACATGATATTCGAAGCATACCTTAGACTTTTTACTTTTTATAAAAATATTCATTAAAAAGTTATATATGTATAGTTTGAGATTTTTTTTATCAAAAATAATGTGAGCCTTTCATTTACTTTGATCTCATGGTCTAAAATTAGGAGAAACCAGATGGGAGGAGCTGTGCACCAGCTGCGCCACATATGCAATGTGCGGGCACCGAGCTTCCAGAACAAGGTGAGTCGGTTCAGCCTAACAACGCCAATGCAGAGGAAGATGGTGGTAACTGCAATAGAGGCCGCCCGGTGAGAGAACTTTTAAATTCACCTTCATACAAGAAGAGGTAAACATCGCGCCCTACACATCTCAATTTCCATACTCTACTCGTGTCCCAAACTTCATTTACTCCATTACAAATTAAGGCAGTCCGTTATGTCAACTTCTAATATCCTCACCTAGAATGTTCAGCTTGCCGATATCCTCACATTCAGTCTAAAAAAGATCTAACTTTGTACAATGCAGAAAGAGGGGCAAAGAAGGGCCAAACTCATGCTCAAATTCGGTTGACAACATGTGCTCAAGGAGATAGAAGTGGCAGACTAGCAGTTGGCATAGGCCCTAGCTCATTGGAGGACATGCAACTCTCTTCTTATTGTGAGAGAGATATTGGTGGCCAAAAAAAGAGAGAGGAGCTATTAGGGGCTCATCTCCCCCAATATGACAGTTTTATCATCTCCCCCGACAAGCTCCTCATCTCCGACTCGTGTGATGCAGGGGCACACCGAAGATAAATTAGTTGTCATCAACGTTGAGCTTAGCAGTGGCTGCGGCTCCGTCACATGTAGGTCGGTAACCAGCAAACCTCCTCAATTCCTCATAAATGACCAGGCAAGGAAGTAAAATAGCATAATGACATCCTGTTGGAATTGCCTCGGTTAATCGACTCTGCAAGTTATTTCACTGTCATATTTCTGCTACATATACAACCAGCGCATTTGTTCTTTTGTTTCTAATGCTGCAACTGAAGTTACCATATCATGAACCTACACAGGGGTAAAGCTTCTAACAAATCAAACTCTATAAGCTTGTACCCACATTTAATTATCTTACATTTGTTTACAAGTCACAAACCGCAAGCGTCAATAAATCAGACACCCAGAGCTTTACCTCCTCTCCCTCCCTCTAAACACAGATATCGCTCAACCTACAGTATATCAAGTATATCAGTATAGGTCTGCATCAATGGAGCGTGTCGCCTTCTTGGTCATTGGCTGCAGGGGTATGCTAGTGCATACCTTAGCATACCCCGCCACTGTAACAGCTAGCCAGAAAAGCTTTGGCGACAAAATATAACAAATAAAAAAGGCGGCCACACGCACATGCGCGTCCTTCAATTTAGTACAACATAAGTTATGTCCCTAATTTATTGGCATGTAGTACATGATAATCCGTACATTCGTAGTGAGAAAAAAAAAATTAAGGAGAAAAAACAGAAGCTAAGCATGAGCGAACATTTCTTATATCTTAGTAACTGAAGCAGCAACTGGCCTGTCTGTGAGGGTGGAAGGGCGAGGGTTCCATAGCGAGATTCGGCTACACCCAGTCGTGGTGAGATGAGGGCGAGGGTCCCGAATAGTTGTGGAACCTGCGAGGTAGCAACCGGCGGAAGTTAAAGAGCGAGGAAAACTGTTCAAAAGCATGTTGGAGAAATAATGGCCCTGATGTGACGTGGGAAAGGCCGCCGATAACTTACTGGCCCGGCTGAAATAATAACAAGAGAAGCAGCAGTAGAAATAATACTAGTAGTAGAGTAAACAGTGGTACTCCCTTCCATTTCAAATTATAAGTGGTTTGACTTTTTTAGCTCCAAGTTTGACCATTCATCTTATTCAAAAAAATTTATGTAAATATAGTCAAATTTAAGTCATTCTTTAAGAACTTGTATTAATAAAGAACACAACAAAAGAAGTGATATTTTGCACAAATTTTTTAATAAGACGAGTAGTCAAACTTATTGTCAAAAAAGTCGACGACTTATAATTTGAAATGGAGGGAGTACCATTTAATCACGTACATGCATGCATCATGATCGGGTGTCCTCCTCCCCTGGCCTCGTTTTTTTTTATTCCGTGGCTGAATCATCATGATCCAATCATACGTCTGTGGTTATTGGAATTTCTTTTGTTAAAAAAGAATAAGAAAATGCGGAACACAGCAGCTCAAGGTTTTTTTTTTTTTTTTTTTTTTTTTTTTTGACATCAACAGCAGCTCAAGGTTGGATTGGATGGAATTTAGTACAAGGAACAAATACTACATGTGAGTACTACTAGTTAGGTGCATACCTCTTCGTTAAGTGTTTACCATAGTCCTCAATGTGGAGCGTCGGGTGGTTAGGATTCACTAGGATTGTGCGCCTCAGTGCAGCCTCCTGTTTCTCCACGTCATCCTCAAAGGCATCTTCACACCAGAAGTGAACTTTGACTTTCCGAAGAAAAAGGAGGTACTCCAAGCCGAGGTCCTCACAACTAATGTTGCTCTCCACGAATTGCAGCACACGTACATTAAACTCAAGCTCCTCGAGCTTTGGCATAACAACGGTGGCTGGTACTATTACTCTGCAGTCGGCTTTCTTTCTACTTGTACCAATGTCCATACTGGTTGATCGTACATGGAAGATAGTAAACGAAGCCTTCACATCATCATTTGCTTCAAACAGGACCGTTAAAAGAGGAGACACCCAAGATTTCATCTTCTGGAAGTAGCCATCTGCTTGATTATTACTACTGGTTATTGTTGACGTCGATGACGTTTCCAGCTTTAGGTAACAGAGCTCGGGCAAACTGCCTAGTGCCTTGAGACCCTGTTCGTCCATACTAAGAGCACGTATCTCCAAGTGGGTGAGGCTAGGAAGATGTGCAGAATTAATCCATGACGGCAATATGGGGAACTCAATACTACGAAGAAACAAACATCGGAGATCTCCAAAGGGCACCGGTGCGTCCCAGGCATTCAAGTCAGCACAACTATAAATACGTCTACTATAAAAACTATCAAAATCCAGTGTTAGATGCTGAATCTTCTGAGACTACCTAGAGACTCCATCAAATATATCTGTGTGCTCTCATCCATCACTCCGATTTTATGAATCTTAAGCACCCTGAGTTCACATAGGTTGCCCAGATCCTTCACAAACTGGCTCTTGGACTTGTTATCCATGCCACAGACACTTATCTGTAGCTCCTCCAATGATGTCAACTTCCTTATTATCCCATCTGGTTTACGGACCATCAAAGCACGTAGGCAAACCAACTGTGTGAGCATGCCAATGCTACACGGAAATTCTAGGAATACAACATTCCCCAAGTCCAATATTTGTAATAACTTCAGGCCCCCTATTCCTTCTGGGAGCTTGTTAATCAATGAACCTTGTATCCCAAGGTACCTCAGATGGAGTAGATTTCCAATATACTCAAGGTTGTCATCTTCACTAAATATGCAACCCTCCAAAGCAAGCACACGAATGAATTTTAACCTTGGATGCAAGGCCCACTTATCGATACCACACTGCAAAACTATATATGACCTCACCCGTGGCAGGTTCACATGAATATCCTGTGTGAGATCCAGTTTTTGTTTTCGGGAGGCTAACCGACGTGTTCGCTCTGTGATAATGTACCGCCATCATCACTGACAAAGTTTTCTTCATGTGACTTGGAAAGAATGAGATCAAGCACCATATCATGAATACGACAACCAGCCATGATACCATAGACTTTAATCCACCCCCTTGAATCATGCTTTCGTTTATGAGGTCATGGAAGTATTCCTCTCCTACCTCAAACAACCCACGTTTTGGTTTCTTCTCAACAAAGCCTTCGGCTATCCACTTCCATATCAAAGAATCCTTATGGATAAGATAATCTTCAGGAAACACACTTAGGTACAACAAACAACTCTTCAAATGAGAAGGAAGGTCATAATAACTAAGAGACAATATATGCATAGTGTTTTCCATATGCCTATCATTATCTTGATAAAAACCAGGAGAGTTGCAGACCTCAATCCATTCTTTTCTTGATTTACCCAATAAAAAAACTTGCCATCGTGATGATAGCCAACGGTATACCACCACACTTCTTTAGAATTGTATCAGATATCTCATGTGGGTGATTATTTGGACATTTGTCTTCACCACCAAATAATCTTGTATAAAATAACTTCCTGGAGTTGTCATATGAAAGTGGTTCTAGCTTGTAAACCTCATCAACTTCTTTGGCAACTTCAAATTTACGAGTAGTTATGATTACTCTACTGCCACAATTATTTTCAACAAGAGCTGACTTTATTATATCCAAAGACTGAGGCTCCCATATGTCATCAATGACAAAAAAATACCTATCCATACAAAAGTGCAAGAGCAATTAGAGAATATAAGTCTTTTGGCATAATAATTATAATTGAAGTTATCTGGTCAGACAATAACTTGATCCTTTTGTTCCGTTTTACATATCACAATAGCCTTGTGCTAAGTCAAACATTATTAACTTTGACCATCAATTCAAAAAAAAAAAAAAAAAAATATAGGTTCATGACATAAGGTTTATGCTTTTAAATGCACTATGCGACTAATATTTCATAATATATAGTATACAATATATATGGTATGAAACTCTAATCTTTTTAACGGATGGTCAAAAGTAGTAATGTTTGAGTCAAAATAAAGTTAATGCGACATTAAAAAGGAGCAGACTGTGGAAATAACTACTTTATGGCTGACTTGGTTTACTTTTGTAATGAGATGATGTAACACTACTACAGAATTGATTTCACGAGGCACTTAGAAAAGATTTTCCGTGGCGGGCATTTAGAAAACCGCCACGGTTAATGGCTTAATTTACCAGCGGGTATTTTTTAATTAACCGTGACGGTTATAATGTCCGCCACGGTAAATCGATTAACCGTGGCGGTTTTTTAAAAAGCCCGCCACGGTAAATGAAGCCCAAACAGCCCATCAGAATAGGCCCAAACAACCCATTAACAGGTCAAGCATATAAAACGAACACTTCACTCACTCCCATCTAACCCTAACCAGCCCCTTCCCCCACTCTCTCTCTCTCTCTTCTTCCGTTCAGAGCGCCGCCTCCTCCTTCATTCGTAAGGGCGACGGCGCGCTGAAGCACGCAGCGTTCGAGGCGCGGCCCCTCAGGGTGGCGGCGGCGGCGGCGGTTCTCGCGAGGACAGTGGCCTCGGTGCGCGCCGACGGGCGGCGGCCACGCCTCGCGCCGACGGCGGCGACCCACACTCCCGCGCCCGGCCGCGGCGGAGCGATCCCGCGTGCGGAGCGGCGCGGCGGAGCGGATCCTGGCGCGGCGACGCCCCGGCAACGACGCTGGCGTCCATGGCGGCCACGGTCGCGGCGGACCGACGGCGCCGGCGCCACGCCGCGCCGCTCTCCCCACTCCCGGCTCGCGCGCACACAACGGCGGCGGCGAGGCGCGCCGCCTCTCCCCTCGTCTCCTCCCGGCGACGGGCGGCACCGAGCGCAGGGATCCGCCGTCGGAAGCGCGGGGCGCGGCCTGAAACCCTGCGCGGGCCCGGCGGCCCCCGGCCGCCGGGCCCGCTTAGGGTTTCAGATTTGATTTTTCTTTTTTTTTTTATTCATTAACCGTGGCGGGTATTTTGTCCGCCACGAAAATCGCTACGATTTTCCGTGACCCTCCGTCCGTGGCGGACAAATGCCCGCCACGGTTAATTTTTTTGTCCGCCACGGTTAATCTTTTTATGTAGTAGTGTAACTTGCTTTTTAGTATTAATGGAATTTTTCCTTGTCGCAAAGAAAAAAGAATCTTTCTAAAGAGATAAGAAAAAATGAGTCAACATATGCTAATCTCTATCTACATCTACAATTAAAAAATACGTCGCGGACTCGTCTCACCGCCCGTGGTGAAGTCGCGACTCTCGTGCCCCTTTGGTGCTTTTTACGGGCCGATAGATGGACTCCTATATTGAGAGTGCCAGCCCTCTCGCCCCACGCACATCAATCTCGCCTCTCTCTCTCTCTCTCTCTCTCTCTCTCTCTCTCTCTCTCCGCTCCATCTCTCCCCCAACCTTGGAAGTGCCAGCGCCGCTATGTACTCATTTCGTCCCAAAATAGATGTCATTCTTACCTCCCGAGAAATCAATTCTTTTTAACTTCGAGCAATTATATATTTAAAAATGTTAATATTTCATAATGGAAAAAGTCTATATCAACCCCCAAAAAAAAAAAAAAAAAAAAATGGATGGAGGGTGGACTACATAACCCCCAACCTATAGAACGGTCTATATCACCCCGAACTTTCTAAAACCGGTCAAACTACCAATTGTGTTTTTAAAAAATCATAGTAAATTAAAAAAAATCATAAAATAGAAAATTCAATTGTGTTGGACTCCATCTACTCATTTGGAGTCCAACACAATTGGATTTTCCATTTTATGATTTTTCTGTGATTTACTATGATTTTTCAAAATTGCTTTAGGGGTAATTTGACAATTTTTAAAAAGTTCAGGTGGTGATATAGACCGCTTCATAGGTTGGGGTCTTATGTAGTTCATCCCACGTAGGTGGGGGTGTGATATAGACTTTTTTCCTATTTATAATACATTATTAGTATCAATAGATAGATCGTTGAATATTTTTTTCATTATAAACTTGTTTGAAATGTTACACGTATTTTCTAAAAATATAGTCAAAATTGAGAAAGTTTAACCGACACGTATCTCATAATGTCAACTATTTTAGGACGAAGGGAGTAGCGGCTAGGCTATAGCCGTGGCGGCTCATGTTGAGGTGGAGATGAGGAAGCGCACATCCACACCATCGCCATGCCTCTTACGCTGGCTTCCTCCCTGAAACTCCCTCATCCATACCACTAGATCCTAGCCTCCCCAGCCAAATCGTCACTAATAATTTGCAACATTCAAACACACTAAATGTATAGGGAGTATGGGAAAATATTGATAACATGCTATAACTAAAGACATGCTTAGACACAAACATAATTTTTTTGCTCAAGACATAAGATTTATGTCACGAAGATTTATCTTTGACCATCAATTTCAAAAAGTTTATATAGGTACATGACATAAGATTTATGCTTTTAAATTCACTATGATAAATATTTTCATAATATATAATCTATATGTTATGAAACTATAATGTTTTCTTACATGATGATAAAAATAGTAACGTTTGACTTAAAATAAATTTAATGTGACATTAAAAGGGAACAGATTGTGTAAATAATTACTGATGGCGGCTTCTAACTGGACAGGAGCAATGAATCAACGGATGGCAACTAATTATAATATATGGAGTTAATAAATCCTTGTGCATATAGCAATGAGCAATCTAAATGTAGTAACATATTTACACTTGTTTTGTTACTCCCTCATCTTCCACCATCCCCAGCCTCCTCTCGTAGTATATCAAATCCCCTAGCCTCTAATTTGTACGCCAGCTGGTAGCCGAAATGTAGCCCCAATGGCCCAAGGCTCAGAAATCCTAACCTAGTTTGTTTATTCATACACACTATGGACACAAAGAATGAGAAATTATTGATAACATGCTATAACAGATAATAATGCAAAATCGTCGGGTGGCTTATTCATACCTCTTTATTTTAAGGAAAAGCACGGAGTTCATCGATGAGCTGGTTTTCATCCAATACTGTGTATTTCAAATCTGTGTATCTTTCCTTGTCAAGATGAATAAGAATGTCTCTAAAGACTTTCTTCAAGTCAGGATCTTGGCCAACCGGAACAAAAGCCCCATAAGCAAATTCAAGCTTATCATACACTGCCTTGGCAAGAGTAGTTTTGCCGAGCCCACCAACTCCCACAACAGAAACAATCTTCATCTTCTGGTTGGACTCGTCATCCCCCTTGGGCGACACCATGGATATGAGATCAGCGCTTGACTTGTCGATGCCAATAATCTGTGATGCTTCTCTGAACATAGCAGTAAGGCGAGGATCGACGGACCGCCGATGATGCTGCAGGCTTGGCCACAATGCTGCTAGCTCCACCATGCCGCCGGTCACCACAATGCTGCTGACTGAGTATCTACCATGCCGCTCGGACACCTCCTGGAGATTCTTCTTGATCTTCTTGATGGCACCGGCGATCTTGTGGCGCTCTTTGCTCCTCGTGAACAACCCGGTGATCTTTTCAGCCAAACCTTTCATCAAACTTTCCTTGTCGCCGGATTATGACTGCCCTCGACACGCACAAGGTAGGTGTCGAGGATGTCCTCCATGCCATAAGATGCCTCCCGGACTTCGCGCGCCCAGATCTTGACAAGCTCGTCAAGCTGGTCAGGACGCACCTCGGCAACCTTGCGGAGCGCAGCGTGGGCACTCTCGAGCTCCAGCACGACAGACCCGACTTGATCCTTCACTCCCGTCTGCAGCTTGTACTCCTCCTTGAGCAGGTCCTTGAGCTTGGGGATTAGGCTTCCCATGGCACCCACCACCAGCTCCATGGCTCTAGAGGTTGGTTGCTTGCTTGCTTTGTGGGTTATGCAAGAATGCCTCGCTCCGTGCGCGACCTTGCCCGCATCGGACTGCTTGCATTTGTATGGATTAGTTGGCAATAATGCATCACATGCTCTGACATTATAAAACAAATTATTTTATAGCATGGGACAGCTTGCATTTGTATGTATTAGTTGGCACAGTCATTGAACTAGACACATGCTATACAATTCAACTTGGCATTACCAAGCTGTAAGCATCTTGGTTAGGTGCGTTCGTGTTAGGGGTAAGTAGGCCTCCAAGAGGTCAAAGTCGTGGAGGAAAATACAAGATTTTATTTCTTACGGAAGCATGGTAGAACCATCGAGTGAGTCTGTATGCAGGAAAAGATGTATATTTTTAATAAAAGGAATTAAATTATTAGTACAAATTGTACGTGGAGCCGTCCTGCCAAAAAAAAAAAGAGCAGGGCTAGTGGTAGATTAATTATTGTACAAACCTAATCTAGTTGAAAACTCGACCGGTTTCTTAATCTTCAGAACAATAGATATATGTACTAGTGATAAACTCCAAACAGGTCACACCAATCCGACACAGCATTTAGTTTGTTTGTGAATTTTAGAAGTGCATTATTGTTTGGTCATCTCGTCCAGTTTAAGACTAAGTACGTGTAGGTCAATTATAAGGCAAAACCAAGGGAAGAAGACGTTTGTTATGTTATTGTATTGGTGTCCTGCCATATGGTTTGGGTGTAGCAGGTGGAGGAATTAGCTAATCTTGTGGTCGAAAGCAAAGCTGGTGATAAATAAATAAATAATTAATTAACTCTAAAGAAGAGTTGGTGGTGGTGCACCATCGTGATGCATATACCCATGGACCGCATGGTGCAATCAGAGCATGTTTGATCAGTTGACAAATGTTACAATGAAATTTAATTGCGCCTGAGGCTCGCCACCGGCTCTCGCTTATAGGCGCTTTTGCATATATATCACCACAACTGGCCAAGTTGATGATGGATTAGTAGGACTAGTTTACAGGCGGCGTGCGTGGCAAACCTGATTGGACTTGCTTATCCATGCTAATGGTGCCAATGAGGTATACGGGGCGCATGAGATTTCTTTTTTTTTTTTCCTTGTGACGACTGAGTCCAAGGCCACAGAGAACTCAAGGGACAGGGTGCCTTGGCATTGCATCTGCTCTGCTCGGCTCTGTTTCTACTTCGGTCTAACTTCCTCTTTGCTCAGTTCACATATTTCCTATATACATATATATATAGGCAGGTCGTGTCCCATGCTTCAGCCTCCACGCACCGGCAGTGATAGTCTGTTCTGGGCTAGGCAAGTTATAGCTTCATCCCAAATTATAAGTCGTTTGATTTTTTAACTCTAAGTTTGACAACTTGTCTTATTCAAATAATTTATACAAAATTTTAGTCATTCATGAATAACATTTATTAATAAAAACAAGCCATGACAAAAGAAATGAAAATTTACACAAATTTTTGAATAATACGAAAGTGGTTAAATTTGAGGATAAAAAGTTAAACGACTTATAACTTATAATTCGAGATGGAGAGAGTATATACTAGCGCTAAACTCCGAAGAGGTGACACCAATTCGTCTCAGAATTTGGTATGTTTGTGACTTCAAGAAGTGCAATGCTGTTCGATCATCTCGTCCAGTTCAAGACTAAGTATATCTAGTAGGTCAATTATAAGGCAACCCAACAGAAGACGTTTGTTATTATGTTGGTGAAGCACTTTGCCGTATTGTTGTATTGTTGGGGTATAGCAGGTGGACAAAATTGTCTTGTCCTTGAAAGCAAAGTTTATGATAAATAAATAACTCCAAAGAAGTGTTGGTGGCATGGTCCAATCAGAGCAAATTTGATCAGTACTAATAAATAAATGTTACCAAGAAATTTAATAGCGACTGAGGCCGGCCGGCAATTGCTGATAGGCGCTTTTGCATACAAATCACCACAGGTCCACAACTGGCCGAGCTGATGATGGATCAGTAGCACTAGTTTACAAACGGAGTGCGTGGTAAAACTGATTGGGCTTGCTTATCACTACCAATGAGGCCAAGAGGTACGCTGCGCATGAGATTTCTTTTTTCCCGTGTCGAACTGAGTCCAAGGCCTGAACCCAAGCAGAGGACCGATCAGATAGTGTTGCTCGGTAAGAAAGTAGATGACATGTATATACTTCCACCAAGTTAAAAAAAAAATGATGACAAGGACTTAGAAGTGAGATTCAAAACAGGAGAAGCTGGAGACATAGAAGCAATGCTATGGTGCACAGGTAAAAACAAACGAGATTACCTAAAGTATGGCGATGTGCTGACATTTGACACTACATACCGGACAAACCTTTACAACCTATCATTTGGTATGTTTGTGGGTGTGAACAGCCACTTCCAATCAATCATTTTTGGTGTGGTACTTTTGAATCATATGAGAGAACCTAGGATTTTGACTGGTCATTCAATAATTTCATTTAAATCATGGACAGGAAACATCCCCAAACAATTCTAACAAGCACCATTGCACACACATATATAGATCCCAAAATTTACACTGCACTCAAAGCTGTGTGTCCACACAAAGGTAGTCTACTTGACTGGCTACCACGTGGTTTCGTAGTTCCCTTGGTGGACTTCCTGCGTGGGCTGACTCACATGGACGCTAAAAAAAACTAGTTAAGTTTTTTTTACAATAAATACAGATGCTTACACATTATTATACCTAAATATAATATATTAATGTGTATTATATTATGCTTGCCGTGCATACCTTAGCATACCTTGCGGCTCTGCCACTAGGTAATAACTAGTCAGAAAAGCTTTGGTGACAAAATATAACAAATAAAAAGGACGGCCACACAACACATCATGTGTGTCCTTCAATTTAACACAACATAAGTTATGTCCCTAATTTACTGGCACGTACTACATGATACATTTGTAGTGAGAAAAAATAATTAAGAAAAAAAACCAGCAGCTCCGTATGAGCGAATATTTCTTAGCTGAGTAAATGTCTGAAGCCTCTGAGGGTGCAAGGGCGAGGGTTCCACAGCGGAATTCGGCTAGACCCAGGCTAGGTCGGCGTGAGAATTGAGGTGAGGGCGAGGGCCCTGAATAGTGTGGAACCTGCGAGGTAGTAGCAACCAGCGGGAAGTTAAAGAGCGAGGAAATTAAACTGTTGAAACTCATGTTGCAGAAATAATTGCCCACAGATGTGAGAGCTGAAATAATAACAAGCAACAACAGTAGAAAATGCGGTGTAAAAAAAAGCACTATTTAATCACGTACATGCATGCATCATGATCGGGTGTCCTCCTCCCCTCGTCCTTTCTCATTCCGTGGCTCAATCATCATGATCCGATCGCCTGTGGTTAGTGGAATTTCTTTTGTTAAAAAGGAATAGCAAAATGCGGACGGAACACAGCAGCTCAAGGTTGATTCGATGGAATTTAGTACGGGGAACAAATACATGTGCGTACTACTAGTTAGGTGCATACCTCTTCATATACTTTTTACCATGGGACTCAATTTGGAGTGTGGGGTGGTTAGGATGCGCTATGATTTTGCGCCTTAGTGCAGCCTCCTGTTTCTCCACGTCATCCTCAAAGGCGTAATAACAATAGAAGTGAACTTTGACTTTCCGAAGAAAAAGGAGGTACTCCAACTCCAAGCCGAGGTCCTCACAACTAATGTTGTTCTCCACTAAATGCTGCACACCTACACCAAACTCAAGCTCCTCGAGCTTTGGCATAACAACGGTGGTTGGTACTATTACTCTGCAGTCTGCTTTCTTTCTACTTGTACCAATGTCGCTAAAGTGGAAGACAGTAAACGAAGCCTTCAGATCATCATTTGCTACGAACTGGAGCGTTAAAAGAGGCGACACCCAAGATTTCATCTTCTGGAAGTAGCCATCTGCTTCATTATTACTACTACTGGTTATTGTTGACGTCGATGACGTTTCCAGATTCAGGTAACAGAGCTCGGGCAAACTGCCTAGTACCTTGAGACCCTGTTCATCCATACTATCAGCAAGTATCTCCAAGTGGGTGAGGCTAGGAAGATGTGCAGAATTAATCCATGACGGCAATCTGGGGAACTTAATACTACGAAGAAACGAACATCGGAGATCTCCAAAGAAGGGCACCCATGCATCCCAGGCATTCATGTCGGGATGATGTAAAGAATGCAGTGTCAGGTGCTGCATCTTCTGGAGACGGCCTAGAGACTCCATCAAATATATCTGCATGCTCCCATCCATCTCTCTGATGCTATTAATCTTAAGCACCCTGAGTTCACATAGGTTGCCCAGATCCTTCACAAACTGGCTCTTGGACTTGTTATCCATGCCATGGACACTTATCTGTAGCTCCTCCAATGATGTCAATTTCCTTATTACCCCATCTGGTGCATTGAACCACAAAGCACGTAGGCAAACCAACTGTGTGAGCATGCCAATGCTACACGGCAATTCTCGGAATTTAACATCCTCCAAGTCCAATATTTGTAAAAACTTCAGCCTACCTATTCCTTCTGGGAGCTTGGTAAACCATGTATCTCGTATCCCAAGGTACCTCAGATGGAGAAGATTTCCAATATACTCAAAGTTGTAGTAATATTCACTAGGTATGCAACCCTCCAAAGCAAGCACACGAATGAAATTTAACCTTGGATGAAAGGCAAACTTATCGATATCACACTGCAAAACTATATATGACCTCACTTGTGGCAGGCTCACATGAATATCCTGTGTGAGATCCAGTTTTGTGTTTCTGGAGGCTAACCGACGTGCCCGACTTTGTGATAATGTACCGTCATCATCACTGACAAAGTTTTCTTCATGTGACTTGGAAAGGATGAGATCAAGCACCATATCATGAATACGACAACCATCCATGATACCATAGACTTCAGAATCCACCCCTTGAATCATGCTTCTGTTTATGAGGTCATGGAAGTATTCCTCTCCTACCTCAAACAACCCACGTCCTGGTTTCTTCTCAACAAAGCCTTCGGCTATCCACTTCCATATTAAAGAATCCTTATGGATAAGATAATCTTCAGGAAATACACTTAGGTACAACAAACAACTCTTCAAATGAGAAGGAAGGTCATAATAACTAAGAGACAATATATGCATAGTGTTTTCCATGTGTCTATCATTCTTATCTTGATAAAAAAACACGAGAGTTGCTGACCTCAATCCATTCTTTTCTTGATTTGCCCAATAAAAACTTGCCATCGTAATGATAGCCAACGGTATACCACCACACTTCTTTAGAATTGTATCAGATATCTCATGCGGGTGATTATTTGGACATTTGTCTTCACCACCAAATAATCTTGTATAAAATAACTTCCTGGAGTTGTCATATGAAAGTGATTCTAGATTGTAAACCTCATCAGCTTCTTTGGCAACTTCAAATTTACGAGTAGTTATGATTACTCTACTTCCACAATTATTTTCAACAAGAGCTGACTTTATTATATCCAAAGATTGATGCTCCCATATGTCATCAATAACAACAAAATACCTATCCATACAACAAAATTAGTATTGATAATTATATAACACGTTCAGGCATAAATTATGATAAACAAAAAAGTTTGTTCCAGTTGCAACACACGTCCATATGGTCCTAGTTAATTATAATATACTGATGTCTTGTGCATATATGCAATGAGCAATCTAAGTGCAGTAGTATGATCGAACACTATGTTTGTATTAGACTTAAACTTCATTACTTCCGAATGTGAAACAAAAATGGTTTCGTTGTACCACGGCACCGTGTATATTGTAGATATTTAACCTTCGCAAGCTCACTAAACTTGCATGCTAATAATCAGTTCATCTTGTAGCTCCCTCGTTTCCACCACCCGTAGCCTGTGGGGCATCAAATCCCCCAGCCTCTCCTTTTTACACCGCGCAGCCCAAACCCAGCCCCAACGCCTCCGAAATACTAACCCTATTATTTCGCAAAAAAATAATAATAATATATACTAACCC
Organism: Hyparrhenia diplandra; assembly: GCA_015847255.1. Classification (NCBI taxonomy): domain Eukaryota; kingdom Viridiplantae; phylum Streptophyta; class Magnoliopsida; order Poales; family Poaceae; genus Hyparrhenia; species Hyparrhenia diplandra. The sequence goes on from JADLZK010007696.1 coordinate 114,769, forward strand.
CACTTAGTCATCATTATGGTCATGATTGATAATTAAATTAAGGACAGGAAGTAAGAGGAAACATTGCTAACATGCTATAATAGATAACTTAATGTGAAATAATTGGGTGGCTTATTCATACCTCTTTGTTCCAAGGAGCTCACGGAGTTCATCTATGAGCTGCTTATAATCCCATACTGTGTATTTCATTTTAGTGTATTTTTCTTTGTCAAGATAAATAAGAATATCTCGAAATACTTTCTTCAAATCAGGACCTTGGCCAACCGGAACAAAAGCCCCATAACCAAACATGGATTTAAGCTTATCATACACTGCTTGGGCAAGAGTAGTTTTGCCGAGTCCACCAACACCCACAACAGAAACAATCTTCATCTTCTGGTTGGACTCGTCATCCCCCTTGGGCGATATCATGGATTCGAGATCAGCGCTTGACTTGTCGATGCCAATAATCTGTGATGCATCTCTGTACATAGCGGTAAGGCGAGGATCGACGGTACGCGATGATGCTGCAGGCTTGGCCACAGTAATGCTGCTGGCTGAGTATCTACCATGCCGCTCGGACACCTCCTGGAGATTCTTCTTGATCTTCTCGATGGCACCAGCGATCTTGTGGCGCTCTTTGCTCTTCTTGAACAACTTGGTGATCTTTTCAGCCAGACCTTTCATCAAACTTTCCTTGTCGGCGGGATTATGACTGCCCTCAACACGCACAAGGTAGGTGTCGAGGATGTCCTCCATGCCATAAGATGCCTCCCGGACTTCGCGGCGCCCAGATCTTGACGAGCTCGTCAAGCTGATCCGGACGCACCTCGGCAACCTTGCGGAGCGCAGCGTGGGCACTCTCGAGCTCCAGCACGAGAGACCCGACTTGATCCTTCACTCCCGTCTGCAGCTTGTACTCCTCCATGAGCAGGTTCTTGAGCTTGGGGATTAGGCTTCCCATGGCACCCACAACCAGCTCCATGGCTTTGCTTGCTTGCTTTCTGCGTTGTGCAAGTACAGTATAACTTGCTTTGCTTGGTGCGTGACCCTGCCCGCATCGGTTGAATATGATGCGGAGCTCTCCGTGTAGATCAGCGATCTATCATGTGCCTGCCTGCACATCCATCCGACAAGTTAACTCTTGGCTCTGACAAAAAATATCTAATAATGCATCACATGATGCACTGACATTATGACATATTTTAAAGCATCAGACTTAGGGCCTGTTTGGATGGAGGGACTAGAAACTAGAGACAAAAGCAGGTTATAAGCTTGGCTATAAACCAAGACACGTCAGCAAGAGATCAACAGAATAGCCAAGCAATACAAGCCTAAATCTCTTCTACTATTTTAAAGCCATATTTTTATTATCTTTGGGACCACACACCCATCCTCATCCCTACTTACAGTTGTATTCTTTCATGCAACCAGGACGACGAGCATGCAGCGCGGGGAATCGCGCTAAGCGCTCGGCGACGGACCTGGTGTCAAGCTTGTTCTCTCTCCTCTAATCTCTCTCCTCCAAGAGGTCAAAGTCGTGGAGGAAAATACAAGGTTTTTATTTCTTACATGGAAGAATGGTAAAAGCATCAAGTGAGTTTGTATGCATAAAAGGATGTATATTTTTTAAAATAAAAGGAATTAAATTATTAACACAAATTGTACGTGGAGCCATCCTGGTGTGTGTGTGGGGTGGGTGTGGGGTGGGTGGGGCAGCAGGGCTAGTGGTAGATTATTTCCCTCGTGTGCCGAGCTGCTCATATATATAGACGTTGGCCATTTGCCTATACTACTGCTCACTATTATTGAGAGCATCTTTCTGTCTGCTAATTGGCATCTTTAATGAACTACTTCCTCCATTCTAAAATAGATAACGTTATGGGATATATGTCGGTTAAACTTTCTCAACTTTGATTAGGATTAGAGCAACCCTAATAATACAGCCCAAGCCAACTGTAAGGATCCTTACTACTTTATCTCAGCCCACCCATATAATAATAAGCTATTCACTGTCGAAACCTCGGTTCCTAACAAAGGAGGAGGAGACCTCCGCTTAAACTCCGCTCATCCGGTGCCCTGAGCATGAGCGTCAAAGAGTAAAAAAGAGACTGAGGTCTCGCGTGATGAGGGAAACCTCCGCTCGGTCGAAGCCCCGAGTGGAGAGTGAGGCTAGGGTGGTAAGTATGATAACATGTGCTCATGAAAAACTCAATGCTCAATTGATGTATTCACCAACCAACGTACATGAGGGTCGAGGCCCCTATTTATAGCACTTGATTAAAGCTATAGTCATTTTACAATACTGCATAAGGCATATTCCTGGGATATTCGCTTATCTAACACATACATGGCGAGGGTAGCAAAGTCCATTTTGCCAGGAGACGTGTTGGAGTTTCTCTTCTCCTCCAGAACCTCCGTTTGCTCCGCGGACCTTCGCCTGCTTCTAGTCTCCGCCTTGCTTCTCCATTGAGTGATGTTCATCTTCTCTCCCGCCATGCTTGCACTAATTCCAGTCGGAGATCGAGCGAAGGCTTGAGACCTTTGCGCGGGTCGAGCCTTGAGGCGGAGGTCTCGAGCCTCCGCATTCAAAGGCGTCTTAGATGGATCTCCGCCTCTCTTGTTCTAGGCCCTCCTGTCCTGAGCCGGACCTTCGCTCTAGATTTGCCTCCAGGCCTCCGCCCACTCAGGGTCGACCGAGCGAAGGTTCTGCTGCTCATCTTGCATATTTTAACAACTCAGTCAGTACAAGTTGCGGTGGTTTGAAACCTTCGCAACTTTAGTTCACCATGTTCCAACTATTAGAACCTCCGCCTACTGCCGGGGCCATGTCCCAACATTCACAATTAATATATAGCCTACTTGTCTCTCACATAGTTTCTAGGTTTTATGTCTTAGCCGGATGTAAGCTTACAGCCTGCTTCTCCTCTCTCTCATCCATTCTGTCCTCCACCTCATCATTTAGTCGGTTTACCGCCTGCTATTATATATGCTCTTATAGAAAATAAGTGCAATATTTATATCTCCAAACAAGTTAAGTTTATTCAATGGTCTATCTAATAATGTTAATTATATACTATAAATATTAACATTTTTAATATATAATTAGTCAAAGTTGGTAAAAGTTGACTTCTCGATAAGCGAGACTAACATCTATTTTGGGGCAAAGGGAGTATGCATACATATAAGAGCAACAGCAATAATTTCACCCACTATACTGGCAACTCCAGCGTGGACAACAAGCAGCACTCTCTCCTGCTCTTCTCTCGACAGCAACTTGCAGCTTAGGGCACTAATGGGAAACTAAGAAGCCCGCAGCACAGTGCTCTTGGTATGCTTTTTGCCGGCGCATCACCATAGGCTCGCTCCATCTCTCTCTCCTGCTTTCTCCCTCCTCCATGTTAGATACCGCACGCTCTCAGCCCATCATAATACTTTGCCCTAATAATGCATATTCAATTCGACCTCGTCGTTCGCTCCTACTATATTAATTACTATGTTTTATTATTATTCTTTGTGCAGCAGCACCACTGCACGAGGTGACATTAATTGGGGTTTATTCACGTTGCCGGTAACATGCATGCATGTGCATTTTAAAGCGTACAACAGGCGGCTATATTATAGAGAGAGAGGTATGACCTGCTTGGTTGCCGCCGCTGCTTGCAACTTGTGGTGGCCAGAATATTTGACCGCCACACTCAAAACACTGTGCCGTGCAGGGGCGCGTGTGGCGGGGGAGCAGCGGCAGAAAACCAAACACGCACGTACTCCCTCTGTCCCGTATTGTTTTGTCGTCGTGGACTCAGCACAGGAAACAAGAAAGACCTATAAAGCTACCATTCACTAGCTATAGACTAGGCCATCCTCGTATGAAAAGTTGTGCCACACGCACAAACTTGTAATGTATTATTTTGGCTTTATTCTATTCAAACAATGCATTTTAATTGGCTGGAGTTGTGTCTAGTGGCGTGAGAGTAAGAGATAAATTAAGCGGCTCTGCTGCTGCAACTTGAAGTTGATCTCTTTATGAGATCATATGAAATATAATTTTGAAATATGTTTAATTTTACATCAAAATTCAGGCATCTCTTCCCCTTTTTTACGTGCGAAATACAGGAGGCGTTCACTGTGGCGCATGCGGCGGAGTACTATATGCTCTAATCAGATTTTTTTTTTTTTGAGGAGTATATGCTCTAATCAGATGGTTGTCAGCGCGCGACCACAACCAGCGGCAATGTGCTTACGGGACACACCGTCCGCGCTACGCGTGCACAACCAGTAAAGTTACAAAGAGTTCGAACGTTTTTTTCTTTTCTTTTTTTTACCTAAGATAAATTATTGTCCTCAACGTTGAGCTAGCAGCGGCTGCTGCTCCGTCATGTTGGTCAGTAACCTCCAACTCTTCATAAATCACCAGGTACCAGAGACTGATATGTACAAAAAGGAAGTAACACAACACAATGACATCCTGTTGGAACTGCCTTGGTTAATAGACTCTTCAAGTTGTTTGACTGTCATATTTCTACTACATTTACAACCAGCGCCTTTGTCCTTTTGTTTCTAATAATACTGCAACTGAAATTACCATATCATGAACCTACACAGGGTAAAGCTCTAACAAATCAAACTCTATAAGCTTGTACCCACATTTAATTATCTTACATTTGCCTACAAATCACAAACCGCAAGTGTCTATAAATCAGACACCCGGAGCTTTACCTCCTCTCCCTCCCTCTAAACACAGATATCACTCACATCAATCAACCTACAGTATATCAGTATTGGTCCGCATCAATTGAGCGTGCCGCCTTCTTGGTCATTGGCTGCTGTTGCCATTTGCTTCGCATTTTGCAGGAGCAGGTGAATCTGGCGATCCCACACCATTCGCCATTATTGGGGGCTGCTTATCTTCCTCCTCAGGCACGCTTGCTCTCTGTGCTTTTAGATCAGCAACCTTCTCAGAGGTCTTGTCCGAGTTTGGCTTATTGACAGTAGGTTGTTCCTCTAGCAGTTCTAAGCGCCTGAGAGATGGTACGTCCCCATCACAATACCTGCACCACATGTCCCTGTATGCAGCTTCCAGGCCGCGGGTGAATTTTTCTCCATCACAGACGGGTGACTTGATCATCATCCTCCCCGGAGGCTCATTCTAAGTTCTTGCAAGGCATTCACATCTGATGCCAAACCCAACGCTAAGCTGACATAGTCATCCTCAGTTTTGGCAACCAGCCTCCCCAACCCTGTACAGACAAAACGTCAACCAATAGACCATAGTTCCATTTGGATAATAAACATCATTTAGCAGTGGAAGGAAAATGGCCTTGTTTGATAGCTAGAAGATTTATTATGTATTAGTAGCTTAGTAACACATTATCTTGTGCAGATTATACATGCTAAGTTTAACAAAAATGAAAGCAGGCCACGGAAAAGTGAACCTTTGATACAACCTCTACACACAGATGAAAATGTAGCAACTTACCAACTTTGCTGAGCAGGCTAACACCAACATTATGAGCATGGACAGCACCTGCCATTGTAACACATGGAACACCCATGTATAAAGATTCACATGTAGTCGTAGTACCAGCATACGGGAATGTATCCAGGCTGCAAAAACAAAGAAAACCATTCAGATATGCTGTTTCAAGTAACACAAAAAATGCTGTTCAGAGAAAAAAAATTACCATAAACTCAGCCTGTACAACCAATGACAGTATGACACAACTGCTCACCTGATGTCCATCAAGGAATACGCCTGCATGTGATCATGATTCAGATGGATGAGTGGCAACAGATCAACCCGTAACGACTCCAAACCCAACTCCTCTAGTGTAGACAAAAATTTCTGTCTTATATTCTCACAGCAGAATGGTTTGCACTTAACCACAAGCCTCGAGTTAGGGACTGCACATAATATTCTGGCCCAAACTTGCAATACTTTTGGTGTAATCTGTAAAGAAAATAAAAACAAGTGAGTGGATAAAAAGAAAAGCAAATCTTTCAACTGTTAATTGTCACCTTTGCTAGATTGTTAAAGCTCCCAAACGTGATGAAACCATTTGAAATTGCTGGCGTTGGACAAATGGGCCCAGCTTCAGGGGAAGGAGTATAACAAAGAAAGCTTTCAGGAAGGCGCACCAACTCTTCCACATGCCTGCAGACAATTCCTGCTATGAGCTTCTACATGACTGAGGATAGAAAACTACATGCTGGAATAATTGTAACTGCAAGATGAGCATGTCTTACTTTTGTTTTGTAATAGGTGGATCGGCCAATGAGTCTGAGATTCGGTAGTCAATTGTTGGCAAACCTGTTGTATTGGGGTAGCCAATCCAGGTAACCTGTGAGGACATACAGATCAAGGTTAAAACAAGCCTGCTCATCAGATAAAGAATGAATGTTGCTCCTGCGAGAACATTTCTGAAAAAAATGGAGGAAACACATATGCATCATGAAGCGTTGAACTACCTGAATAGGAGCAGGTCGGCATGCCATTGTTCCTAACTTATTATTTGCTGTGTGACCGGTAAGTTCCACAAGTATGTCAACTTTATCCTCTCTTACCAAGCTAGCAACCCTCTTTTCATCAATACCATATATATCTCTCCATAATCCACCCTTTTTCAACACCTTATCCTTGAATCTAAGTGTCTTGGCATCTGCCTAAATAATCATCAATGAAAGAAAATGTGAGTGAAAAGTGATTAAACAAAACAGAGGAAAAGTGTCATGAAAAAAAAGGACAAAGGAAACCATGAAGTTTGCATGCTCAAAAAAAAAAAAAAAAAGGACAAAGGTCACTAAATATATCTTATCTTTTGATCAAAAAAAAGGGATCAATTCTACACTTCAAAATAAAGTTTGGTTTCTACTTCCTAATAAAGAAAGTGGCCTAAAAAAATCGATGCCTTTAAGTGTGTACAATCCAGAAAAATAGGTAAGAGGAAAAGGAACAGTTTTCGATACCTTTACAACACCGGAGTAGACAACCACCTTGCAATTTGTGTAGTCATGGTGTGTAAGGGGAGCTTCAATGAAGTAGGACACAGAATGAGTAAAGTAATCAGGAGACAAATAACCGATGATCAATGGGCGATCAGCAACTTTTGAGTTATCCCAACTTGTATATTGTGGATACAATTTCATAAAGCGTTTTCCCCACTCCCTGTAAAACAAATAAAAGACAGTGAATAGTCCTGCTGATACTTAACCCATGGAAAACAAAGGCAATGCTAACATAAACATGTCAAGAGTATTGAAAAATGACCTGTGAGCTTCATAAAGCTTGTCATCTGAGCCCTCGTCAATATAGTTCATTGCAAGCAAACGGTTCTGCAAAATAAATTAGTGTGCGATTTTGTTACATAAGGAGACAAATGTAGTGATATGGTCAGCTATTTGAAAATACTTAAACCATAGGTTTTACTAGCCATATACTTGCAACCAAAAGCAAAGTAACTAATGAAATTCATTCCAGAATAACAAAGATGCGATAGTACAAGTACAATTATTCAGATGTGCAACATCTACCCATGGTTGTTTCCCAAACTAGGCAAGCTTATTTAAGAATTACTAGTGAGAATTTCTGTACAATCAAATCAGCCCAAAAACAAATTCTAATGAGCATAATCGAAAGTACCTGGCCAGCATTTCGTGAATCAGGATCGATCTGAAGGCATCTCTCGTAAGCATGAATTGCTAAAGTAATACTACCAGCGCCTCTGTAAAGAACACCTAGATAACAAAAATGATGAAAGACCATTAATAACTCTGATAAAATAATTTTATCACAAGTTATCTTGCAATTTGGAGTTGAAAAACAAATACAATATTATTACAAAAAAGGTGAGCAGAGAGGCATGTGGTGACACGCCCACATCTTATGAGATAATGACTCTTAACTTATCAACCATAAAATTTTAAGTATTCACACGGCATTGGTTGGTTATTCATTACCTAGATTGTTATATGCTTCAGCATATGTGGGATTTGCATGTATGGCCTTCTCAATCATACTTGCAGCAGAATCCATCTTACCCTATATAGATATATGCATATATTTGAGTGGCCTAAAAGAGCAAAGTAACCTGAAAAACAAAATAGGAGTTGTGCAAGAGAAATTTGATAACAGAGGAACAAACCTGAACAGTATAGACCACTCCAAGGTTATTTAATGACTGAGCGAAAAGTGGCTTAATTGACAGTGCCATCTGAAAACATTAAAAAACAGAAAACAGATTAATATTTGCCCACAAAAAAAACTGAATGCAAGAGCAAAGTTAGTTTCACTCACTTGATAACATTCAACAGCTTTGTCAAGGTTATCTCTATCCTTGTATATTACTCCTAAATTATTGCATGCTTCCGCACAGCGAGGATTGAAGTGCAGAGCAAGCTCGTAAAAGACAATTGCCTTCACATGATTCAGAAAAATGTAATCTTCAGCTTAAGGTGAACCTTGATGTTAGAACAAAATTAACGAGATGAGCACATAACTAACCATCTCAAAATTCAACATTTCACCATATGCAACGCCAAGATTATACATGGCATCAGCATAGTGCCAATTATAGAACAGAGCTTTCTTGTAATATGCTACACCTTGATTGATGTCACCTTCAATTTTTACCTGAGGATTTCCAATGTTTTAAATAATAAGTGAAAACACAAGCCAATAATCAATCACTAATAAATGCTCATCCTAAAACATAATAACTTCATCAAAACTAAAACAGTTGAAATATATGCTGCATAGGTGATGTTCCCATTAAGGATGGTCAGACTGTTATGTTGTCAAATTTAGCATGCTGAAATTAAATATGAATGGTCAAGCACTTGTTAATAGTTATGTTTGTTTCAATAAGGGCAAGAGATAAGAACAGAAAAGACTTATGTTTGACACAAGGCTTGAGTATTGGAGTTACAGTTAAATCCTATCTGGTATGATCAGTACAAACTTGCCCTATCTGGTATGATCAGTACAAACTTGTGAAATGCATAAAAACAAAGAATGATGGCAACCACTAGGATGAACACAGCATGCAAACAAAAAATAAATAAATATACTCTGATCTAGTTGAAATAGTAGGGGAAAGTCTGCACCTTTGTTCCCAAGTCAGTTAGTGCTATTGCCATATTATTCTTAGCAATCTCAAAGTTGGGGAAATTGTCAAGCACCTGTATTACAGTAAGATCATGGCAGGAGCATTTAAAGTCTTCAACATGTTATTGTTGTATATTACTCAGAAAACTAGAGTACTTGATGATATATAAAAAGATACCTCTCATAGCAGGCAATTGCTGCTTCTAGATCTCCCGATTCTTATAGATAACTCCCATGTTGCAATAGGCCTCGGCATACAATGGTCTCTCCAGTGCAGCTTTCTCATAACAACTGAGAGCCATGTCAAATTGCATCATCTCTGAATAAACAACTCCAAGGTTGTAATAAGCCGGCTGCGTGAATTTGATTAAGGCATCACAACAATATAGAGTTGTCCACAGAAAGATAATAATAGCAAGACATAAACAAGCAGCTGTGATGATGGTACCGCATAATGGTTGTCTACTTCCAGAGCTTCACAATATTTTTGAATTCCCTCCTCTGTATTACCCGTCAGCTTCAAGCTAGTTCCAAGATCAGTCAAAACAATAGCAAGAAGTTCCGAGGCAGGTTTGTAGGAAGGATCTGCTGTCCGAGCTTTTTGATATGCCTGTCCCAGTTTTTATAATATTCAATGAGACATTTAGGAAGCTAATACAAGAAACTAACAAAAACTGTAAGAGCAAGAGGTTGATAATTTTTGCAATATGGTAATGTTAATTCATTTAATTAGGAAATATGCTAATGTTAATTCATTTAATTAGGCAGACATGGAAGAAAAGAACAGAGTTAAGATACGAACAAGATAATGGCACTAAATTTAGAGGATTGTAGTACTCTAAGTCTAAAACCGGCATGTTTGCCTTTGAAATCACATGAACTACAGACAGGGTTTATATGTTCTGTCACATGTTGCAACTCAAAAGATAGTAATACAACAGATAGAATACGAAATGCATATAATGAGACCTGCAAATACCTCTGCTGCTTCAACCAAGTGACCCTCATCTTTGTAAATCATCCCACAATGTGTAAGGGCACGCGCATTTCCTGGCTCGATTTTGACAGCTTCTGTAAAGCACTCAATGGCCTGTCTTGGAAGGCTCTGCGCCTGGAGGCAAATCCCTTTCCCGATAAGGGCCTCCACATTGAGGCCTCCTCAAGAACAATGTTGTACAAGTTGATCGCATCAGCGAACTTATTCCGTGACTTAAGGATGTTTGCATACCGCAACGCCTCCTTCCCTTCCAGCTGCTGCTTCGCTGGAGACACGCCCCCATTGAGGTTAGGGACAACACCGTTGCTCTCCTTCCCTGGGACAGAATCCATCCCTGGCTGCCCCATGAAAGAGAGCCGCCGTATTCTCCTTATTTTCTGTGAAAATTTGCAATGATCGATCAGTTCTTGTGCTTGCCAAGAAATCAAACAGGAAGTCACTAGCTAGAGGGGAAACAGAATAAATTTGGAGCAGGGACTAACCTGGCGTGGGACATGTGGGGGTTCACTCGAACCCCCAAAAGTTCAGGAAACCAAACTGCACACAGAAGCCTTATTGTGCGAAGCAATGTCGTTCTTGCGCGCCCAAGACGACGAACGATAAACCCAGCTGAAATATGGAGGGATTGATTGGATTACTATATGCTAGAGCAGCAGTACCACGCAGCACACAAAGACGAAATGAATGACGAACAAGAAAAAGAAAAGAAAGAAAGAAAGAATCGGTCTTTTGACTGAGAAAACTCAATCTTTGAAGAAGGAAGTCCATCCAAGAAAAGCTCAGGTTACTTACCAGCGCCCCCAAAGTATAGGAACCTCAAAATTTTCCCAACCGCACTCCAGTAGACCCCAGAGCAGAGCAGCGCCCCTGCCTACGGGCCGGAACTGCCACGCGGCGGCGGTGCTCGGCTGCGCTCGGCAGGGAGCCGAGACAAAGCTCTGGGGCGCTCAAAGCCGCCCCGGGCGCACGGACCGGGGAGCGACAGGCCGCGCTTCGCCACCCTCTAGCATCGAGGGGAGCGGTGATCGCCGCCGCGACGAGGATTTCGGCGGCGGCGGCGGCGGCGAGGGTTTCGGGAGTGGAAGGAGGGGGGGAGAGGGGGCGGTGGCGTAGTACAGTACTGGTGGGTGATTTTTTGTGTTTAGGCCCCTCACTTTTCCGGGAAATTGACGGTGCTTTGCCTGCCTTTACGCTTTGGCTCGTGCGCTCGCTTTGATTGATTTGGGCCGGGGGGCTTTTTGTACTGCCCGCGCTGGGACTGACTGCTGCAACTGCATCCTCATCCTGCTGCGTCGTGCTGTGCAGCTTTCTTTTTCCGGCCATCTTTTCACTACCACCCCTTCAGTTTTTGGGTTATTTTTTTTTTTTCTATATGTTGATGAGTGTATACGCGGTAATCGAGAGAATTTTACCCACTGCAAAGAATTTTTCTTGTCTTCTTTTTTCAACAAGTAGACCAGGTCACGTTTTTATATTAAAAAAAAGACCAGGTCACGTTTTCTCTGTATAGTAGATATTTTCTCAACAAGTATGTTAATGTGAATAGATATGATAAAGAGAAAAATCGCAGTGAAGTTGAAGCCATTTGTTCAAGTAGTCATAAAGTTGTTTTGAATTTGGAGATTGCATCACTAAAGATGTCGGATTTTGTTAGCATGTTTCACTAAAGTTTCTGTTTGCTTATTGCAGCTATTGTTGTCTTCTTCGTTCGTCACGATGACACATCCGACTCACTTCCCTCTATAGTTTGGTACCACTTTAAATTCGCTTATGTGTCACTGGAGTTACAATACAACTCGATCGTTACTCTTACAACAAGACATCTATAATTGCTTTGCTACTTGTTTTTGTCATCACATCCATATAGACACTATACTTTCCTTTTCCTAGAAACGAAAACGTAGCCAACTCTGCTTAACATGATCATTTGTATAAGTATGATTTTCCAATGCTCAAGTTAATCCAAGAGATTGTTGCACCAGAAAAACTCTTCGAGTTAATCCAAAAGAACAATGCACAAGGAAAATCCTACAGCTATCAAGTTAATCCAAAATAAATTGCATTTGTCACTATATGGGAAAGAGAAAAAGGTAGCCAAGTTGTAACAATTGGGTTAGTCCAAAGTCACTCTAAATTGGGGATTGGGTCACTTCGGATAAAACAAAGTCATTTGTTGTTAGCATGTTACACTAAAGATTGAGTTTGCTTACTTCAACTATTGTTTTGTCTTCTTCGTCCGTCACATTGACACATCCAACAGACATCGCCCACCTAGCATAGTTTGATGCCGCTTTGAGTTCCTATCGTCACTAGAGTTGCAATATAACGCAACGTTTACGGTTGCAACTACCTTTTTTTCGTTGTCACACCCACACACTCACTATTTTTTTTCTCAAAAGGAAAACTTCGTGTCACTCTACTTAATGTGATCATTGTATAATGACTTCTCTTATTGTTCCATGAAAAAAAAGGGTTATTCGAAAGTTAATCCAAAAAATCGTTACACAAGGAAAGCTCTCCAACTATATCAAGCTAAAATCCTTAATGGAGTGCATATGTCACTATATCATTGCAATCACTCTCTCATGATCCATGTGGCTTTGAAAGTTTGGAAATATCATTGTGGTTGCATCTTTAACGGCACCAACCCAAGTGTCACAATCTTCAATGAATGTAGAACACAATGTGCTATTGTTGCAAAAAGGTTCCTAATAAAAAGATTGCATGTGTCACTATATTATTGCAATCACTCTCTCATGATCCATGTGGCTTTGAAAGTGTAAACATCATTGTGGTTGTGTCTTTAATGGCATGAACCCAAGTATCGTGTTAATGTTGCAAACAGTCAATAATGAACGTAGTATATGGTGCGTTATTATTGCAAAAGGTTCCCATGAGCTATTGAGAGGGCACGCATACAACCGAGAGACAGACGCCGTCTCTTAGATACAAGAATCAGGTAGAGAGACAATTGAAAAGGCAATTCATACAACCCATAGACAAAGGGTCGCCTCTATGGCTAAGATCAATCATGCATATCAATTTGTACACCACTATGTGGCCGTTTGATAAAATATGGTTGAAGCATAAATAAGATGAACATAATTACAATATTTTTTAAAAACATATAATAGTGGCTCCGGGAACTTCACTAGTGGAAGAAAAACAACAAGCATCCATATTTAACTAGAATTCAAATTCACTCGGATTTAACTAGCATACGGATAACAAAGGGAACAATAACAAGTAACTTAATTAACAACTAACTAAATAACATAGAGTTCATCCTTTTCACTTAATAGCATAGAACTCTAGAAAGTAGCAGATAGTTCATCCATTTAACTTAAATAACTTGGAGCTCCACGTACTTTCATTCCTCTTTTATCCAAAATACAATCCTGTGCAGAAATTAACTCAGATTTCAGAAACTAAATTAACTCACTAAACAATTAACTCAGATTTGAGAAACTAAATTACATACCTATTAAAATTTCTAGGAACAATGTCTTCCTAAGACACTTTATGGCAGCCACTCTCTCAGCTTTTTTCCTCAATTGACATAGCACTTGTATCCTGTGAAACGAGACTGTTATAAGTTTGCATCATCTTTGCTTCTTTCTCAAGTCTATTCCCCTCTAAATCAAGTTTCTTTCCCTCTTTGGTCTCTTGTGCAGCAAGGTGGACAAGTTTTGAGGCATCAAGCTTCTCAGCTGATAACTTTTGTTGCAGCTCAAGAATCTTTATGCATTTTTCATTTGTTTCCTCATGTAATTTTGTTAATTTGTCTAACTTGTCTATGTCAGTTGTAGATTCCTTTGATTTTCCTTTTTGCAGCTAGAGTCGCCTTTTTCGCTGCCTTCTGACCTATTGGTCGCTCTGGCATATCATCAAGAAGTTGATCTTTTTCTGTTTTTTTCTCCTTCCAGGTTAAATGGTTTCTTTTGACGCGCATTCCTTAGCTCTTCATTGTAGGTTTTCCACTTGGACACTTGTAGGAAAATTTTCTAAACCTCTATTAGGACAAAGGGTCCTAGCTTTGCTTCTTTGTTGTGTGCTACATAAAACTTTTGAGCTGCATCAATCCACTTTTTGATCTGAATAACCACTAGTACAAACTTCTTCACGAGCCAACGACAGCCCCGTCTCCAGCCTTCGTCGGGGGTTTAGAAAAAATAGAAGGGACAAGGTGAAGCCCCCGATGTAAATGCCCTAACATCCTAGAGTTGTGGGTTAGGTATTGTCTATCATTTGTTCACAATTTGTTATACAATTTGTTATAGGGGTGTGTTTGGGACCGTGGTGTGGCGGCCACACGGTGCGGTATTGCAACCACGACCTCCAGCCCGCGGCACAGAAAATGTGAATGCTAATTCAATCTTCAATATCATGGTTCATGTGTCTTAGGCGGTGAGAATAATCATTGATCCCGTGATGCATTTGATAGCAAACACACAAAAAAAAGGCATCAAGATGGAAGATTCAACAGCAGCAGTCTCAAAATATGAATGTCTACTTCAACATCAAGCAGCCGAAAACACAACATATCCACTGCTGTTAACGTTTTACAGAATTTATTCTTCCATAGCTGGACATGTACAGACAAGGCTGTCCATCGGATGCATGCGGAACGGGTTTGCCTTCCGACAAGGCCATATCAGTCCTAGGTAGATCCCTCAGCCTTCTGCATTAGACAACATACAAGCATGTAATAAGTACACATCACAGACTGATGCTATGGAGAATTAAGCGCAATAAGCATTTAAGTCTTGATCTGTGTTAGTTGAACATCATACTTGCTAAGCTACAACCGAACCTGTAAACAAACATAATAAGCCTATGTCAAACATATTCCCAATCTTGTGAGGCGGCAACAGCAGTGTCCTGTAGCCAGATGAGTTGAAAAGGTATGGTACAAGTACATGATATTCTCTTTTCCTAAATTGTGTGACGAAAAAGGAACTCAACAGTATCAAAAAGGTTATTTAGAACATATAACATGGACACCAGAGCATAACTTCTGACTTAGTTTCATTGACTAAGGACACATAACAATTTCTTTCTGACAGTGAACATATTGATGCTATTTTGTGAACATACACGCAGTCCAACCCTCTCAATGCCGTTTGGTGAACCAAAACAAATGGAAATAGAGTTCAGCATGGTGGTTTATAATCTTGTAATAATCGTAGAAAAAGTTTATTGCGGTACTTTTACTTTGCTATGCATCTTTTACTGCTGAAAAAAATTACACTCATGTTTTGCGTAGGGGCCAATCCACGTGGGTTCAAAGGGTTGGGATACAAAATTAATGGATTGAGTGCATCCAAACAAGGCCTTATTGGGTTATATAGGCCATGGGGTAAAGCAGAGGAATGATAACATGAGTATTATGAAATATTGAAATTAGACTTAGACCCTATAAGTGGTCTGTGGAATGGGGTACTGTATATGTTTGCATTGGAAATTTATGCATAGTTAACTCCAAGAACCAATCCTGTCACACACAGTTACAGAATTGGACTCAAATGCCTCCAATCTAAACACCCCTTGCTGTAAAAAAAAAAAGTTCAGTCAAAGTAGTCCGTAGCAGTATTCATGACCTGAACATTTCAGGTTCTTCCAAACTAAACCCTGAAAACTGTTGTACTTTAGTGTTCCACAACCCAATCCATTTTGTTCAGTAGACTGAGTAACCCATCCCAATCCCATTCTATCAGGATCAGTTCGGCACTGCCCTACAATTTTTGCAGCAACTTGAAAGTTGGAGTGTAGAGTCCAACCAAACAGCAAATGCGATTTCCACATGCACATCACACAGCTCTGTGCCGGCCGCTCGATGTCAAGCTGACAACGATGCTACTCTACTGTACCTTATCGGCGTCAGCGGGGTTGGCCTTGTCGGCGGCGGACTTCTCCTGCTCGAGCCGCTTCTTGAGCTTCTCCAGCCGCTCCCTCTCCATCTTCTGCTCGACCCCGCCCCGCCGTGGATCATCAAAACCATCAAACCAAGACACCAGCATCACTCCGTCAGTCCCATCAACAGAGCCGTAACGGCTGGATCGGAGAAATGGTCAACGGGAGGGGTTCAGGGTTTTGGACCTGGATGTAGACGCTCTCCTTGGCGCGCTCCTCCTCGCTGAGCACGCGGCCCTTCCCATCGCTGAGGAGGCGCGCGCCGCCTGTCGCCGCCGGGGCTGCGGGGCGCGCAGGCGCGCGGGGAGAGAGGTCAGCGCGCTCCGCATCGCCATCTCCGTCGCGGTCGAGTCTGCCTGGGCCTGAGGTGCGGAGGCTGGGCTGCTTGTCTGCCGTCTGGTTGGGTTGAGAAGTGAGATGGGGGTGGGTGGACTCTAGTACTGACTCGTCGGCATTACTAGGGTGCGCGAGAAAGTGGGAGAAGCCTTCAGAAAATTCAGCTAGGGTTTTTCTTTTCTTTGCACTCGTGATTCTTGATTTGAAACAAAGTCTGCATAAAGTTTTCATGGAGTCTTCCTGTCGCTTTTTCACTCTGCCCTCTAGTATGTAGATAAAGTGTTTTTTTTTTTTTTTGTAGTAACTTCCTTTCACTTTTTTGCTCGACACCCCCTTTTAATCTGGTTTCGTACAAAACGGCTTCTATGTTATAGTGCAACACTTAGGGCCTCCCAACCCTACGACATGTTTGGGTTGTCCATGTCACCGTGAGTAGTAGCTCTGCAGGGCGTCAGAGTCTCCTGCAGGAGATACAATTGTGTGTTTGCGGATGATGGCCTTGCTTCTGTAAAGCTGATGAAAAGTACTCCTACAAGACATGAGTGCACTGGTCCTTGCTGTGTCAGATGAGACTATGAAAGCACTGTATACTTGCGTTTGGGAGACACACATCTCTACTGTATGCTTGCCTTCGTGGTCTCAGCAAATTGTGCTAGGGCATACGAGGTTGTTAGCCCCCGTTGGCCATGCCCTGACAGAACATTGTAATTCCTACCATCATACGTGTCACCCTAACCATGAATATTAATCATTGTTGAATTTTAACGGCCTTCAAGTTTTGATTACCAAACTAATAAGCATTATGTTTTTAAAGGAGTTTTGAAACAAGTTTCGGTGGTTGAATAACAAAATTCCATATTGGAGGAAAAACACACCTAAATGTTGTCGAATAGGTGATTGTGAGCAAGAGGGTGTAACACCCCCGGTGTTACTATCAAGTAAAACTCGACATGTCATCATATGCATTACAAGGCATTCATGATTAGCCCACCATGTTGTGCATTGCACTAAAATAAGTTTAATTTTAGGTATGGTTGAGCTCAAGTATGAAAAAGTTTGAATTTGAGTGTCATTTCTTGTGTTTGAAACCCTAATTTCTAAATCCCTTCTCACCCCTTTTCCTTTGTTCAAAATCTAAAAAGAATTTGGGGTTGGGTCCAAAAGCAAAAGTGTAGAGCTTTCAAAAATGAATCAAAATGGTATTTTGAGTTTTCAAAGTTTTTATAAAAATTTTGGAGAAAATTTGAATCCCGACAAAACCCTATTTTGCCCTTTTTGTATAGTTTCAAAATTATGCAAAATTTTGGGGTGCTTCCAAAAACAAAAATATGCAACTTTTTAAAAATGTATAATTTTGTTTTTTGAAGATTTTCAAGTTTCTATATGAATTTTAAAGTAATTTCGAATCCTAAATCAAATTTAAAGTTGCCCCACATTCAAATTTCAAAATGGAGGCTAAATTTGAAAATGTTCCAATTATGGAAGTTGTAGATCTTGAAAAATGGAGCAACTTTTTATCTTTGGAGATTTTTAACTTTTATTCAAGTTTTGAGAGGAATTTGAAAAATACAAACTTAGGGTCTCACCGCTACGATTTGTCGGGGAAGATCTCGTCGGAATTTTTCGCCGCCGCCGCCGCCGCCGGGCCTTCTCCGCCTTCCGTGCATGTCCAACCGCCACCTCCTTCTTTGAGATGGTCACAAATGTCGCCGCGTCGCCCATCCGTTTTCCCCCGTCCTTTAAAGCCCGAGCTCGCCGTCGCCTTTTTTTTTTTCCGCCGCCGCCGCCGTTTCTCTCGCCCACCACCGTTTTTCGCCACCGTCGATCCATCCCTCGCCGTTTCATCTAACCAGCAGCCCGCCACGTCTTTGCGCTTCTTTTGAGCCGGCTTCGTGCCCGCTTCGCCGCTTGAGTCGCCCAAGACGCCGTCATCTTCCTCGAGACCGCACTCGCGCGCCGCCGCGGAAGCCGTTTTTGCCGACGTCCGTCGCCATTGCCGGGTCATTTTCTCGCCATCTTCTTCACCATCGTGCTCGCTGGATCTCCTCTTTCTCATGCGCTCCTTGGTTTGCCCATTGGTGCCTAGGAACCGCCAGACACCGACCTCGCCGTTGGTATTTGATAAGCCTACAGAATATTATGATGGATAATCCGCAAGCGCACGGATACCGGTGAGCACTTCACCCGGGGTGATGGGTTTTAAATATCGAATCCACAGGGAGAACGTAGAGAAGGGGTTCTTGAGATTTACTACTGATCTCTAAGTGGTTTAATAAAACTAGATAGATAATAAAGATAAGGAGTTCTAGTAGGAAGGTCTTGTTCTCAATTCAAGTAAATCATTTGCACATTGTTCTTAAGAGGGGTTGTCATGAAGAAACTCTTAATAAAGGGGTTCTACGCTAACAACGCAGGGTCTCCTACGATTTCTATAAACGGGAGCAGGGATACGAAGGACTCAATAGTGCTATCACCACTACGATCACCCTTAACGGTTGGTGTTTCACTCCGGCTTATAGAAGGTATTCGTAATAAGCTAGTCAATCTAAGCACCACGCTTACATTAATCTAACAACTTTAATTCAAGAGCGACAGGAATCAAAGTAATCTTATCAAAGAAATACGAACCTTAAGAACAATAGAGACAATATCACTTACTCGAATGGAATTCGAACAATCCACAAGATCTCGAGAGTCGTGCTCCAATGGCATCAGCTCCGTGGGAGACGATGATGGAGGCGCCAACCTCGCAGGAGGAAGAAGATGGCGGCGGCGCCGACGCCTCGGGCCTTCCTTCTACTCCGCCTCAACCGCACTCTAATTCTCTCAACTTGCAAAACTAACTCTCAATCTAATTCTAATCTAGAGCTTCTATCTCTTGTCGCCGTTGATGATCCGATTGAATTGAAGATTGAACTGAGATTGATTGAATCCAAGGGCCCTGGGGGTCTTTATATATGGGTCTTCGACCGTCTCTTGCCTTCGCAGCAGCAATGTGGTATTAATCTTCATGTATCTCGTGCTTAGCCGCGCCCTCGGATCAAACCGACATCAAACGACCGGATTAGATTGCGTCTTAGAGGCGGTGGAGGAACGTTCGAAACAGGGGCGACTTGGGGGCCAAGCCGGGCCGATCGGCCCGATTATTGGGCCGATCGCCCGTGGTGGGCTCCACTCACGGGTCCGCGATGCGTCGTGGCTTCCGGAGTCTTCTAGATGATATTTTCTTGGTGCCAAGTTTCGTTCACGTCGGGTGTATTCCGAGCCTTCTAGTCTTGCTTCGAGTTGGATTGCGTTACGATTTCTACCGCTTTTTCTCGTTAAGTCCCCGCAACTCACAACTTTACCAAAACTCATGGAAATCATTAGTATAAACCCCTAATAAGGTTGTCTAATTATATTTTAGTCATTTTCCATATTTAATTGATAATTAAAAGTATGCATTAACAAGTGTCAACAAACTCCCCACACTTAGGCTTTTACTCGCCCTCGATAAAAGGATGGTCTAGGATCTCTGAGCTTGAATTGGTTAGAAACAGATCACCTTTATTCTTTAATCAAGTCTATTGGAGAGGTTTTTCATAAGTTTTGAAGAGAAAGCATAGCTGTACTTACTCCTTTGTGACACTCTCAAATCTCTTAAAGTATATTATATCCTCACAGTTCATTTATTATATCATATGTGGAGCTCAAGAACATGTAGCACACTTACCTTGTATTTATTGTCGAAGTCAACTGTGGATCCATAGAGATAGATGTCATAAGTCACGAGATCAAGATGTGCATGTGAATCAAGATTATTACCACTTGCTCTCTAGTTGAAAATCTTCTATCTCCCTTTTTTTTGGAACATTTATTTTTATTTATTTATTTTCCAAGCGAGGTAACCAGCTATTTTAGTGGAGAGGTGGGTTCTACTCACCCTCGGACACTTGTCCATTTTTACTCTCTTATTTATTTAGAGAAGTGGGCCCTACTCACCCTCGGACACATGTCCATTATTCTTCTCTTTATTTTTGCCTTTTTTCTTTTCTTTTTTAGAGAGGGGGGGTTCTTCCGACCCGTAGAGCACTTGCTCATTTTCTCCTCTCTCTCACTTTTCTTTTCACTCTTAGAATTTTTAACATTTGGCTTTTTCATAGCTGTACCTTTTTTCAACAATTAAAATTATGGGAGATAGAGATTAAAACTTTTAGAGCATGGATATTTTAGTGAAAGCAAAGGTATGCGTGATCTTGATCTTTAGACTTTAGACAAATTTCAACATGGGTCATGGTTTTGACAAAGCTCAACACAAGAAAGCAACAATTAATTAGATATATCTTTAATGATTGCTACGGCTCTTTGGGGTGATTCATTTAATCACAAAGGAGAAGCATAATTGATGATTTTAATATTTTGAAATAAATAACTCTCCAAAGACAAGATAAAAGAAAGAAGATCTTATTCTAACTTTATTCTTTCTCATGTTTTAAGCAATTAAAGCATCCCAATAAGTGACAGATATATGTAGGAATTTAATCATGCAAAACTTTGTTTAAGACATCTTTTTTCATATAGGTAAACATACCATAATGAGAAAAAGGCTTATTTAATTCGAACGGAAAATAAATTACAAAAATTAGAAAGTTTTAGGAAGCAAACCGAGTGGTGGACGAAGCCGGGCTCGAGTGGGGGGGGCAGGGCCACGTCGGCCCGATATTTGGGCCGATCGGTCCGCCTCTCGACCGTGTCGGGTCGCGGCTCTTCGGCGAAGTCGATGGTTCCGTCTTGATTCCGAATTTCTTGATTTTTTGTCGCGAAGATTTGTTTGGTCGGCATGTCTCTCCCCACACTTAATTCTCAAGTTATCTTGCATACAAAGCATGGTGGAGACAAAAACATATCCAGAAAAATATAGAAGAAATATTTGACTCAACTTGTGGATTACTTTATTGATAAAAGAGAGAGCACTTTATTACATAATTCCAAACTTCCTAATTTTTAAAGCAAACTAATCCAAACTAAACCAAGCTAAACGACTTTAATCGAACTAATCTTAAATGCTAAGACTCATGTGCTCTCTAACTGTGGTGCTTACATAGGGCCCTTGCCCTTCTTCGGTTTGCGAGTAGCATCCTCTTCCTGATTTTTACGCTTCTTCTTTCCTGCATTCTCTAAGAGACGGAGGACGGAACTGGTAAGGGTGCTATTGACGCGGTGAATCTCCTTGCATGTTTCGCAAGGGTCGCTACATCTAGTGCGAGGTCAGCTACAGTTTTCCTAGTCTTCTTCTTCTGTGGCATACGCGGGCCGGCCTCGATAGCGGGAATCCTCTTGACTGCGTGATTCCTTGGCACGGACTCCGTTAATGGTAGTGCGGCGTGGAGGTGCTGTAGTGTACTTGTGCTCCCTCGTGTTGCCGTTGGCGCCCATGCGAACTCGTGTGAGACGCTCACCCTTCTTTTGGTTCTTCAACCTCCATGTAGCTAGGAACATGGATCGCTTTTTTCGGTCAACTTGGCGGCGACGATCGTGACGGGCCGTCGCGTACATGACTTGCTTGCGTCCTTGCGGTGGCGGTGGTGTGCAAGGACGACGAGGTGGAACGAAAGGAATTGGAGTATGATTGGGTGGTATGACGGCGAGCGGCTTGGGTTGCTTGATGGAAGGAACGACTTGCTAGGCTTTCTCATTAAAGGGGACAAGCCGCTTTTCAGCCATGGTCGCTAATTGGAGATTAGATGAGAAAAGAGGAGGGTCTATTCTTGATTATATATGGGTCGATTTTTCGGGACGAGAGATTGGGTTTACGGTACTAAAACAAAACGGATAGTGATTTTTCCGTAACTAAATGTGCAAGAGACCGTGTGGGACAAAACAGACGCGAGAGGGGGACACGTGGGCCGATCGGCCGTTATTTGGGCCGATCGGCTCGCCACGTGTCGCCTCGCGACGTGTTTCGTCGTGGGGTGCTCTAACTCTATTATTATCCCGAAAAACCTGATGTTGGCCCATTATTCGTGAAAATTAATATTTTTGGGTAATTCGAAGAACTCGATGACATCTAATTCTTCTAAATCTTTATTGGGCTCTAAAAATATTTTGAGGCGATGACCATTTACCTTAAATAGCGTACCTTTCGTTATCTTGAAGAGTGATGACTCCGTGTGATGATGAACTCACCACCTTGTACGGTCCTTCCCACTTGCTTCGTAGTTTTCCATGTCCTAAAAAGTCGTACTCGGAATTAAAAAGTAATACCCGATCACCGGGTGGAATTCCTTCTTCTTGATTCTCTTGTCGTGCCATCTCTTGGTTCTTTCTTTGTAGATCTTGGCATTGTGGTACGCTTTTTCTCTCCATTCTTCCGGCTCAGATAGTTGCATTCTTCGTTTTGTTCCGGCCTTGCGTCAAGGTCCATATTCCACCTTTTGATCTTGGTGAGCTTTGAACTCTAGCTCAACAGCAAGTGACATGTCTTCCCGTAGACCAATTTGGTAGGGAGACATTCCAATGGGAGTCTTGTAAGTCAGTCCGATAAGCCCAAAGAGCCGGGTAGCCTGTCTTTCCATTTAGTTCCCATTTGGTCAACCGTTTTCTATAGGATGTTCTTGATTTGCTTGTTTGACGTTTCTGCTTGACCACTTGTCTGCGGGTGATAAGGTGTAGCGACGTTGTGTTGGATCCCATGATTTGAGAGATACTTCTCGAAATTCTTGTCGATGAAATGGGACCCTCCGTCACTTATCACTAGCCTTGGTGTACCGAATCTTGGAAATATTATTTCTTCAAACATCTTGATTGAGCTTTTGTGATCAGCGGTCTTGCATGGCATGGCCTCAACCCATTTAGAAACATAGTCAACTGCCACTAGGATGTACTCGTAGGGTCCGGATTTTGGGAATGGTCCCATATAGTCAATTCCCGGACATCAAAGAGCTCGATTTGAAGATTGGTCGTCGCCGGCATGGCATCCCTAGAATTGATATTGCCATGTCTCGACAGGCATTGCACCTTCGCACGAAGTCTCGTGTGTCTTGATACATGGTTGGCCGAGAAAACCGCTTTGCGGATCTTTGCATGAGTGCGGAATGCTCCATAATGACCCCCATATGGTGCTGAGTGGCACTTCTCGATAATCTGTAGTCCTTCTTCTGCCGGTACACACCTCCTGAGTAAGCCGTCAGCGCATACTCGGAAGAGGTATGGCTCATCCCATAGGTGATGGCGACTCTCATAAATAAGCTTTTTCTTATCACCCCCCCGGTCTTACATATCCCGCAACCATAAAATTAATAATATCTCAAGATACAGGGGATCGGATCGGGAGATCCGATAGAGCATGTCATCCCTCAAAGAGTCATTAATGGGTAACTCCTGTGGTTTCTCAAATTGCATTCTAGACAAATGATCGGCAAATGTAATTTTCTACTCCTTTCTTATCTCTAATTTCTAAATCAAACTCTTGTAGCAAAGCAAAATCCATCGTATTAATCTTGGTTTAGCATCTTTCTTAGTGAGCAAATATTTAAGAGCAAAGCATGATCGGTGTAAACAATAACTTTTGCTCCTACCAAGTAAGATCTAAACTTGTCGATAGCATAGACAACAGCTAGTAACTCTTTTTCAGTTGTGGCATAATTAAGTTGAGGTCCAGTTAAAGTTTTACTAGCATAAGCAATAGCATGATGTTTCTTGTCTTTTGTCTGTCCCAAAACAGCCCCCACAAAGCATAATCACTTGCATCACACATAATTTCAAAAGGTAAAGACCAATGCGGGGGTTGAATAATGGGTGCGTAAATAAGAGCATTTTTTTGAGTTTCAAAAGATTTAAGACAAGCATCATCAAAATCAAAAGGAACATCCTTAGCTAACAAGTTTGTAAGAGGTCTAGCAATATGAGAAAAATTCTTTATGAACCTTCTATAAAAACCAAAGCATGGCCAAGAAAACTTCTTATTCCTTTAATATTCACAGGTGGAGGTAGTCTGTTCAATTACTTCTATTTTAGCTCGGTCTACCTCTATTCCTCTTTCGAAACTAGATGGCCTAGCACTATTCCTTCTCTAACCATAAAATGACATTTTTCCCAATTAAGGACTAAGTGCTTTTCTTCACATCTTTGCAAAACCTTATCTAAGTTTTCTAGACAATCATCAAAAGTTTTTCCATAAACAGAAAAATCATCCATAAAACTTCCATAATCTCTTCAATCATATCAGAAAAATATAGACATCATGCATCTTTGAAAAGAAGCCGGAGCATTACATAATCCAAAAGACATTCTTCTACGATATGCATAAGTTCCATATGGACATGTAAAAGTGGTTTTACTTTGATCATCGGGATGGATCGGGATTTGATGATACCCCGAATATCCATCGAGAAAACAAAAGAAAGAGTGGTTTGCCAATCGTTTCTAACATTTCATCAATGAAAGGCGGTGGAAAGTGATCTTTCTTTGTGGCTTTATTTAATTTTCTATAGTCTATGCACATACGCCAACCGGTGACGGTTCTCTCGAGGAATTAATTCGTTCTTTTCATTCTTAACTACTGTCATGCCTCCCTTTTTAGGCACAACTTGCACAAGGCTTACCCACTCACTATGTGGCACGGGATATATAATCCCGGCGTGTAGAAGTTTTAGAACTTCTTTCTTTACCACATCTTTCATCGCATTATTAAGTCCAGCGTTGAGGCTCTCTAGATGGTGGAACATCGGGATCCGTAGGTATACGATGTGTGCAAAGGGCAGGACGATGCCCTTTAGATCATGGAGTGAGTAGCCGAAGGTGAACGATGTTGTTCTAAGACGAATTAACCTCGTAAGTCTCTTCCCGAGTGAGTTTATCATTAATGATCACAGGGGACTCGGGATCATTATGCGTAAAGGCATATCTAAGACCGGTGGTAAAGGTTTAAGTTCAATGGGAGGTCTCGAGGTTTCCTCGAATTCATCGAGAGGTTCGGATTGATTGGATTTTCTTCTTCTTCCTCGATGAAGAATTCAGTTACATCTTCTTGATTGGATTCTACGAAATGTTCTATAGATGCCTCCTTCACCTCTTCCATTGGGTCCAGTTCGACCTGGGTTCGGTCTTAGTATGGATTGAATGTGCGAAGTGTAAGGGAAATTTATTTCTGCCTAGACAAATGTCTAGTTTTCCCGTGTGTCCTTCTTTAAGGAGTCTTTCTAACGGATGGCCTATTAAAAGGTCAAACTCCTTAATGTCAAAGATATAAAAGCTCAAGGTTGATTAACATGTCGTTTACCCGAATAGGTAGTGTGTAAAGAATTCCTGAACTTTGGACAATTTGCCCAGAGGAGTGCTTTAATAACTTAGTA
This sequence comes from Hyparrhenia diplandra, assembly GCA_015847255.1. Lineage (NCBI taxonomy): Eukaryota > Viridiplantae > Streptophyta > Magnoliopsida > Poales > Poaceae > Hyparrhenia > Hyparrhenia diplandra. Next base: position 140,429 of record JADLZK010007696.1, read on the forward strand.
GTAGGAGATAATGGCATGTTCTTGCTAAATTGCTCAAAAAAGGATAAAGCCATTATATTAACTCCTATGACCGGGTTATAAAGTGCATCATAAGTGATTGCATTAATTATGCATTGAATTGGTATAGAAGGTGATTCCAAACGGATCACATTAGAAGAAAGTTCGATTCTTCTAACCATTCTCGCACTCATGATAGATGCAAGCTTCCTAGTGTTTTGTTTTGAGAAGTATTGCTCAACGCTATCAATTTCTTCTTGTGAAGATAATTTTATTTTGGGATTTCTTCTCTTGATGATAATTCGAGGTGTTTCCAAAATCGAAAAATAAATCATCCTCGATATCATTCATAAAATCGGGAAAAGAATGTTTTTCCTTTGATGATTCTCAGTAGCTACGGGTTGAAATGATTCCCGCATAGGTTTGGGATGTAGCTATTTCTCGAATTTCTTCTTCTAAAGATTTCTCTTTCTTTGGATCATCATTAGTCTTTGGCTAGAATGTTGTCTAAAATGGTTCTAGCTTCACTAGATGTAAGATGGATGAAAGATCCATGTGAGGAGGTATTCAAATAGGCTCTAGATTCTTTATTAAGACCAATATAGAAATGTTGAAGTAAAATGTGGTCTTGAAGGCCTAGATCTGGTCCGGACTTGCAAAGAAGTTCAAAACGTTCGGGATGAACTCAACGACTCACTATCCTCCCGTTTGAAAGATATGATCCGGGTTCTAAGGTTGACTACTTTGGAAACGGGGTAGAAATCCGGCGAGTAAATCTGCACGGAGAGTTCCCCAATCGCCTTTCTTCTTCTCCTTGGTTTCGTCATACCATTGGCGAGCTTTTCCTTTCAAGTGTGAATGGAAAGAGCTTCCAACGGATAGTCTCGTCGACATACCCTCTATATGAAGGCAAGTCACATGTTTGCTCAAATTGTTGGAGATGATGATAAGGGTCTTCGTCTTCTATTCCTAAGAAAGTGTTGGTTTGGACCATCTCTATTAACTCATGGGCGTAGCTCATAGGCCTCGGATAGAATTGGTTTGGATGATGGTATAGGCCTAAGGCTAAGCTCCGTAGGTGCCGAAAAATCTTTAATGGATGTAGTATCCATAATAAAGAAAAGGATAAGAATTTAAACTAAAAGAAAAGATAAAAGTATACTCAAGAAATCTCTAAACCGTTTTTCTCCAAGAACGGCGCCTTTAAATGCTTGTTGGTATTTGATAAGCCTACTGGGAATATTATGATGGATAATCCCAAGCGCACGGATACGGTGAGCACTTCACCGGGGTGATGGGTTTTAAATATCGAATCCACAGGAGAACGTAGAGAAGGGGTTCTTGAGATTTACTACCGATCTCTAAGTGGTTTAATAAAACTAGATAGATAATAAAGATAAGGAGTTCTAGTAGGAAGGTCTTGTTCTCAATTCAAGTAAATCATTTGCACATTGTTCTTAAGAGGGGTTGTCATGAAGAAACTCTTAATAAAGGGGTTCTACGCTAACAACGCAGGGTCTCCTACGATTTCTATAAAGCGGGAGCAGGGGATATGAAGGACTCAATAGTGTTTGTCACCACTACGATCACCCTTAACGGTTGGTGTTTCACTCGACTTATAGAAGGTATTCGTAATAAGCTAGTCAATCTAAGCACCACGCTTACATTAATCTAACAACTTTAATTCAAGAGCGACAGGAATCAAAGTAATCTTATCAAAGAAATACGAACCTTAAGAACAATAGAGACAATATCACTTACTCGAATGGAATTCGAACAATCCACAAGATCTCGAGTCGTGCTCCAATGGCATCACTCCGGGGGAGACGATGATGGAGGCGCCAACTCCGAGGAGGAAGAAGATGGCGGCGCCGACGACTCGGGCCTTCCTTCTACTCCGCCTCAACCGCACTCTAATTCTCTCAACTTGCAAAACTAACTCTCAATCTAATTCTAATCTAGAGCTTCTATCTCTTGTCGTCGTTGATGATCTGATTGAATTGAAGATTGAACTGAGATTGATTGAATCCAAGGGCCTGGGGGTCTTTATATATAGGTCTTCGACCGTCTCTTCAAACTTCAGCAGCAATGTGGTATTAATCTTCATGTATCTCGTGCTTAGCCGGGCGCCCTCGGATCAAACCGACATCAAACGACCGGATTAGATTGCGTCTTAGAGGCGGTGGAGGAACGTTTTGGAAAACGAGGGGCGACTTGGGGGCCAAGCCAGCCGATCGGCCCGATTATTGGGCCCGATCGGCCCGTGGTGGGCTCCACTCCGGGTCCCGCGATCGCGTCGTGGCTTCGGAGTCTTCTAGATGATATTTTCTTCGATTGCCAAGTTTTCGTTCACGCCGGGTGTATTCCGAGCCTTCTAGTCTTGCTTCGAGTTGGATTGCGTTACGATTTCTACCGTTTTTCCGTTAAGTCCCCCGCAACTCACAACTTTACCAAAACTCATGGAAATCATTAGTATAAACCCCTAATAAGGTTGTCTAATTATATTTTAGTCATTTTCCATATTTAATTGATAATTAAAAGTATGCATTAACAAGTGTCAACACGCCGCCGGAGCACGCCGCCGCCATTGACGTCACCGCCGGCGGATTTCGCCTCAGCCCGCCTCCGAGCTAACCGGCGAGTGCATCGTCACCGGGTGAGCTCCTTGTCATGATTGTGCTCTTGATTTCATCTCTATCACGCTATATAGCCGGCGTGCGCGCACGCCGCCGCCGGTGCTCGCGCTTTATCGGCCGCCGGCCAGAGCCATCTTAGTTGGGAGCCTAGACCGCTCCATCTTTTTGGTCCATCGTGTTCACGTTGAGCGTTGTGTGTGCCCGCGGCGCCGACGTCGCCGGAGAAGCCTCCGATGGGTTTTGCTGCCGCGCCCATGCTCCGCCGTGCCGCCATCATCGCCGGCAAGGTAGCCTCGGTGCTCGGTTCGCCCGTCCAACTAGCCTAATGTGTTCGCGTCGTCGAGGTGATCGTTGAAAACTCATGTTTGGTTTTGGAAATTGATGACGACACTTGTGGACTAAGCCTTTGCTCTAAGTGTATGACTTGAGATAGGATTAGGTTAATGATAAGGAGTTGATGATCATGAACATGAACAATGATGGTGGACATGATGGATCGTCAAGCTCGGTGATCGGCTTGAGAGGAACCCGGAGATCAAGGCAAAGGTATACTTGATAGGATTTTCCTTCGGTGATCAAGACACGATAGAGCGTGTGATCACATTATTGGATAGATAGCCGACTATCAAGAGGGGATGCCACGACAATCCTTTGGTGAAGTGCTTCTAGGTCCAATTGACTTGCATATTGCAATTAGGACATGAGAGCACTAACTTCGATCTTGCCTAACATTTCGACGTGCTAACATTGGTGATAACGTGGTCATCTTGGACGTGTTGGCAACCTACGGCAAGAGGCAAAGCAAGTTTGAAGCAAAGAGCAAAGAAAAAGAAGAAGTTCTTCTTTGTTTCGGTGACCTGACGCGCGCTCGGCTCGAGGGACGCACGCGACGGTGGTCGGTGGGTGCGTCGGCAGAGAGCCCCCGCAGCCGGCATTTTTTGCCTGACGCGACCGGACCCTCGACCGGATGCTTCCGTGGTCGACCGGATCCGCTGACGGACGCGACGAAGGAAGGGTGCACCGTGGGCCCGACCCTTGTCGGTAGTGACCGAAGCGATGACCGGACTCGCGACCGACCGGACCGGTGGTTCCGGCCGGTGCGTCCGGTCACCCCGCAGAGAGCAAAATTTTTGGAGCAACGGCTCCATTTCGAGAGGAGCCCTATTTATACTTGGTTGGCTGGTTCCTTAGGCTCTCTTGCACATTTGAAGCTTCCAACTTGCTAGTGAGCATTTGATACTCCTCTCCACTCATCTCCCCAACTCTAACTCGAATTCTTGGTGAGATTGAGAGTAATAGAAGTGCATTGCATTGCTTGGTTGCATCTAGAGCACTTCATCCTTGGAGAAGCCGCGGGATTCTTGTTTTCTCTTGGGAATTTGCTAGGTTCCCTAGCGGCTTGGAGCAAGAGGCGGTGTTGAGCTCAAGTGGAGCTTGTTTGAGGCCACACCGGTGGTGATTGTGAGGGGTCGTTCCTTACCCCGGGAGATTCGCGAAAGGAGCACTAGTGGATTGCTCGTGGCTTGTTGGACCCTCTCTTGTGATCGTTTTGCTTGAGCACCCATAGGGGTTTTGGCACCGCCATTGCTTAGCACACGTCAAGTGAGTGTGTCGCCACAACGAGGACTTAGCGTCTTGGGCAAGAAGCACGTGAACCTCGGTAAAAATCATCGTGTCACTTGTTCTTGCTCGTTGGAGATTTCTTGGTGATCACGGTGATTGGCTACAACCTCGACACTACACCGGTGGTATTGTATTCTAGCACCTCTTGCATTACTTTCGTAGCATATCTTGTTAGGGTGCTTAGTGTTGTGTAGCTTGTTTAGTTAGCTTAGCCTTGTTAGCTCCTAGTGGTAGAAATAGTTAGTATATCTTGTCCACCTAGGAGTAACTTAGCAACCTAGCCTTTGCTTGTGATTAGAGACATTAGAATTGCTAGAATTGCTAGGAGGCTTGCGTAATTAGTTTGAAGCATTTGCTTATTCGCTACGCCGTCTTATTTACTAACCGTCTTGCTTAGTGTTGTTTGTAGAATTTTTAATAGGCTATTCACCCCTCCTCTAGCCATTAGGACCTTTCAAGTGGTATCAAAGCCGAGGCACCGTTTTTGTGAGGCTTAACATCCTACGGTGATAAAATGGCGATGAATTTTCATATCAACAACACCAAGAAGGCGCCACCTTTCGATGGCACCAACTTTGCCTATTGGAAGGTGAAGATGACCACACACCTCAAGTCAATCAATAGAGAAGTGTGGGTTGTGACCGAGAACAAGTTTGAGGTGGCTAAGCCCAATGAGCCAACCGCGGCCGAAGAGAAGAAGATATATGCAAATGATCTCACCGTGAGTGCATTCCATGAAGCTTTCAACGATAGAGTGTTTGAGCAAGTCAAGTCACTCACAATTACTCATGAGATATGGAAGAAGCTAGAGGAGTGCTATGAGGGCACCGAAGGCGTCAAGCAAGCCAAGGCCTATATCAAGCTTGAGCAATTCAATAGCTTCAAGATGGAAGAAGATGAGAGCGTGCCGGAGATGTTCCACCGCATGCAAGTGTTGGTGAACGATCTCAATGCGCTTGGTGAAGACATCAAGGACAAGACCTTCAACATGAAGTTCTTGAGGTGTTTACCGGAGAGGTTTGGGATGTTCATCACGGTGCTTGTGAGAACAAACTTGAAGGACTTGACCCCAAACCAATTGCTTGATGAGGTCATGACCGATGACTCCTATAGAGATAACAAGAAAAAACAAGAGCTCATCAACAAGGCAAACAAGAAGGTCAAGGATGAAGAAAAGAAAGAGGACAAGAAGAGCTTGGCACTCAAAGCTAGCTCATCATCCAAGGGCAAGAAGAAGAAGGTAGAATCAAGTGATGAAGAGGATGGCACTTCTACTAGTGGAAGTGAAGTGGATGAGCAAATGGCTCTCTTTGTGAGGAGATTGGGAAAGTTTGTCAAGAAGAACTACATCTCCAAGAACAAGAAGAAGCAATCATCCAAGAAGAAGACCAAGGATGGTAAGAATGAAGGCAACATGACATGCTTTCGTTGCCATGCTGATTGTCACTTGATTGCCGAGTGCCCATATGAAAGTGACGATGAGAAGGGCATCAAGAAAGCAAGAAAGAAGAATGATGCCAAGAATGAGAAGGAGAAGAAGCCCAAGAAGAAGAATGAGTCACATGTGGCTATGTGGGATAGTGATGGCTCATCTTTCTCAAGTGATGAAGAAGAGGAGAAGAAGAACAAGAATAAGGGACAAGCTCACCTTGCTATGCATGACAAGATCTCCCTCTTCGACACTCCTTCTTCATGCTTCATGGCTAAGGCCACCAAGGTACAATCTATCACTAGTGATGATGATAATGATAGTGATAGTGATAGTGATGATGAGGAGCCAACTCAATCTAGGGAGGAGTTGCAAAGAATGTTTGATGAATGTGTTGTGATGTTCAAGCAAAGTAAAAAGGAATGCAAGGGCTTGCATAAGGAAACAAAGAGCCTTAAGCAAGAACTTGATGAGCTTCGGGCTACTTATGAGTGTCTAAAGGTAGACCATAAGAAGCTTGAGAAATCTCATTCTAAGTTAGAGAAAGCTCATTCCTCCCTACTTGATGAGCACAAGTTGTGCCAAATTGTTGAAAATGTTGATACATCCAATGCAAGCATCATGTGTGACATTCTAGTTGATGAATCAACCCCCAAGTGTGAGACCTCCACTAGCTCTATCACTAGCATATCCATCTCTAGTGAAGATAATGATAACCCTATGCTTATTCATGAGAATGCTTGTTTAAAGAGGGAAGTAAAGGAGCTCAATCACTCCTTGGCTAAGGCCTATGGTGGTGAGGACCATTTGCTTATGTGCTTGGGTAGCCAAAGGGCATCCTTATACAAGGAGGGCTTAGGCTATATCCCCAAGAAAGGCAAGGCCGCCTATGTGACTCACAAAACTCGTTTTGTGAAGAACAATGGTAGCTATTGCAAAGCTTACAAGCAAGTTGGTCACTTAGAGCAAAAGTGCATGAACAAGAGGGCCAATGTTACTTCTATCAAGCTTGATCATTCTTATATCCTTGTGAAGAAGAACAATGGTGTTCGTGCTAGGTACATTGGTACACCATGGATGGGCTCAAAGAAGAAAGCCATTTAGGTACCAAAGGCCTTGGTGACTAACCTTGAATGACCCAAGCAACATTGGGTACCTAAGAAGAATTGATCTTATTTTATAGGTCAATTACCGTGCCGGAGGAGAGCATTGGATAATGGATAGTGGGTGCACTCAACACATGACCGGGGATTCTCATATGTTCAAGCCTATTAGCATCAAGGGCATTGATGAGTATGAGTCAATCACTTTTGGCAATGACAAGAAAGGCAATGTGTTGGGGCTAGGCAAGATTGCTATCACTCAAGAGAAGAGCTTGTCAAAGGTGTTGCTAGTTGATCATCTTGATTACAACCTATTGTCGGTCTCTTAACTTTGTGATCATGGCTACAAATATATATTCACAAGCCAAGAAGTTGAAGTGGTTAGTGATGATGGTGCAAACATGATCTTCAAGGAATTTAGATATGGTGATCTCTACCTTGTTGATTTCAACTCAAAAGAAGCCAAGTTGACAACATGTCTACTCTTAAGGGCTAGCAAAGGGTGGTTGTGGTATAGAAGGCTTGGTCATATTGGGATGAAACAATTGAACAAGTTGATGAAGTATGACTTGGTTAGAGGCTTGGATGATGTGAAGTTTGAGAAGGACAAACCTTGTGGAGCATGTCAAGCCGGCAAGCAACATGGCAATGCACATCCAACCAAGAGCATAATGAGTACAAGCAAGGCATTTGAGTTGCTACACATGGAGTTGATTGGGCCAACATCATATTCTAGCATTGGTGGCAATAAGTATGGTTTTGTCATAGTTGATTACTACACTAGATACACATGGGTGTTCTTTTTGCATGACAAGAATGATGTGTTTGAGCTTTTCAAGACATTTATCAAGAGGGTTCAAAATGAGTTTGAGATATCCATCAAGAAGATTAGGAGTGACAATGGAAGTGAATTCAAGAACACAAGAATTGAAGAGTTGTGTGATGAGCTTAGAATTGGACATCAATTCTCACCAACCTAAACTCCTCAATCCAATGGTGTAGTTGAGAGGAAGAATAGAACCTTGATTGAAATGGTAAGATCAATCCTTAGTGAATACAATGTTAGCCATTCCTTTTGGGCCGAAGCAATCAACACGGCTTGCTATTGTAGCAACCGTCTCTATTGCCATGGAATGCTTGGCAAGACACCCTATGAATTGTTGAATGGAAGGAAGCCCAACATTGGTTACTTTAGAGTCTTTGAATGCAAATACTACATTTTCAAGAAAGGCACAAGATTGAGCAAGTTTGACAAGAAATATGATGAAGGGTTCCTAGTTGGATATTCAACCACAAGCAAAGCATATAGAGTGTGGAACTTGGGTAGTGGCAAACTTGAAGAAGTTCATGATGTTGAATTTGATGAAACCCAAGGCTCTCAAAATGAAGTTGAAAATCATGATGATGTGAGTGGTTTCAACTTGGAGAATGCCATGAGAAACATGGATATTGGTGATATTCGACCAAGGCAAGTTGATGATGATGAAGACACCTCAATGCCTACCACTACCATTGAAATCAATGCAAATGAAGCTAGCACTAGTGGTACTCAAGATGAAGATCAAGATCAAGAGCAACAAGCTAGTCCATCCACTCATCCTATTCATCAAGTGCAAGTGATGCAACCATCCAACATTATAAGAGATCACCCAATTGATCAAATCGTCGGTGACATCAATAGTGGAGTGGTTACTAGAAGAAGATTAACATCTTTTTGTGCTCACCATGCCTTTGTAGCACAAGAAGAACGGGGAGAACATTGAAAATGCACTCAAGAAGGAAGATTGGATCAATGCCATGCATGAAGAGTTGAACAACTTCAAGAGAAATAATGTATGGGAATTGGTGGAAACGCCAAAGGACTATAATGTGATTGGAACCAAGTGGGTCTTCAAGAACAAGCAAGATCAAGATGGAATTGTTGTAAGAAACAAGGCAAGGCTAGTAGCTCAAGGGTACACTCAAGTAGAGGGTCTTGACTTTGAAGAGACCTATGCACCGGTTGCTAGACTTGAAGCAATTAGAATCTTGCTTGCTTATGCATGTGCACATGACATCAAACTCTATCAAATGGATGTGAAAAGTGCATTCTTGAATGGCTTCATCAATGAGTTGGTGTATGTTGAACAACCCCCGGGCTTTGAAGATGACAAGTATCCCAACCATGTCTACAAGTTGAAGAAGACTTTGTATGGCTTGAAGCAAGCACCTAGAGCATGGTATGAGAGGTTGAGAGATTTTCTCCTCTCTAAAGGGTTCGAGATGGGCAAGGTGAACACCACTCTCTTCACCAAGAAGATTGGCAAAGACTTGTTTGTGTTGCAAATATATGTTGATGACATTATCTTTAGGTCAACCAACCAAGAGTTTTGTGAAGAGTTTGCAAAGATGATGGCCAATGAGTTTGAAATGTCAATGCTTGGAGAACTCACATTCTTCCTTGGACTTCAAATCAAGCAATTGAAGAATGACACATTCATTAGTCAAGGCAAGTACATCAAAGACATGATCAAGAAGTTTGATCTTCAAGATGCCAAGTCAATGTCCACACCAATGGGAACCAATGGAAGCTTAGACCCCGACCCTAGTGGCAAGATGGTTGAACAAAAGAAATATCGGTCCTGATTGGTAGTTTGCTCTATGCAACCGCATCAAGACCGAACATTGCATTTAGTGTCTGCATGTGTGCTAGATATCAATCCGATCCAAGAGAAAGTCACCTCAAAGCAACAAAGAGAATTGTGAGATACTTGAAGGGCACACAAGGTGTTGGACTATGGTATCCAAAGGGATCCAAGTTTGATTTGATTGGATATTCGGATTCCGACTATGGAGGGTGCAAGATCAATAGAATGAGCACAAGTGGCACATGTCAATTTCTTGAAAGGTCACTAGTATCATGGTCTTCAAAGAAGCAAAATAGTGTTGCTCTTTCAACCGGCCGAATACATTAGTGCGGGGAAGTTGTTGCACTCAATTACTTTGGATGAGGTCAACATTGAAGGATTTTGGATTCCAATTTGACAAAGTCCCATTGTATTGTGACAATAAAAGTGCAAGGAAGATGACCCAAAATCCGGTTCAACATCCAAGAACAAAGCACATTGATATAAGACACCACTTCATAAGAGATCATCAACAAAAGGGTGACATTTGTATCATGGGCATTGGCACCGAAGATCAACTAGCCGACATATTCACCAAGCCACTTGATGAGAAGAGATTTTGCATGCTAAAGGGAGAATTGAACATTATTGACTTCTCCAACTTGAGTTGATGCACCCCACTTATATGACATGCCTCTCCTTCGACAAACCCCAAGGTAAAAGTTGGTTGTCATGGCATTCATATTTGCTAAGGACTTGTTAGTGCATCTAGCCATCATGCCTGCTTACTAGGCTCATTCATGGAAAATCAAATGTTTTCAATGTATGTGTGGCACCACTATTGCTTTGATTGGTTCTATGAACTAGTGGTGGCATATGACATGTTTATGTGCTTGCAATCCTAGTGTCAACTCTAGAAAATGAGCTATTGATGTGTATTCTAACATGGTGCAAGATAACTCTTATGCTTATGAGGCGTGAAAAAGCTTGTCCTTGGTTCAAACTTGAATACATGGAAAGGCAAGTGATCTAGATGAGACCACATATGATACTTTGATTGACTTGATTTCTCTCATCTACACCTTTTTGGTGATTGTTGACAAAGAGGGAGAAATAAGTCACAAAGATGTTGGAAAGGATCACACAAATAGGGAGAGCAAGCTCATAGACTATTTGTGCATTTTGTATGTGCATGATCATAATGAAATGTTGCATTGGCAATCTAAATTCAATATTCATGATTGCTTGGTGTATGCTAGTGTTTGAAAATTGATTGGTGTATTGACCAACTAGCATGCATAGGATGTATCTAGACAAAGCTCACATTTTAGCCTATAATGTTGATCTCATGGGGTATGTTGAGTTTTGATGATTGTCTAGTTACATTGATGCTAAGGACTCCGATGGTTTCACGCTTTAAAGGTCCGAATTCTAGAACCTTAGCATCCCTTTTGGTATTAGTATCTCTCCCCAAGATTTCTATCCAACATATGCGCCAAAATTGATCCAAACACATGGAAGCACATATGTAGGGGGAGCTACTACTACCAAAACCGAACCTTGAAATGTTTGTCCAATCTTTGATTCATGATCAAATTCCTATAGGCAAGCAATTCAAGTTCAATTGAATTTTATTTCAAATCTTTGTGAGTTGGTTGTCATCAATTACCAAAAAGGGGGAGATTGAAATCTCATGTTTGGTTTTGGAAATTGATGGCGACACTTGTGGACTAATCCTTTGCTCTAAGTGTATGACTTGAGATAGGATTAGGTTAATGATAAGGAGCCGATGATCATGAACATGGACAATGATGGTGGACATGATGGATCGTCAAGCTCGGTGATCGGCTTGAGAGGAACCCGGGAGATCAAGACAAAGGTATACTTGATAGGGTTTTCCTTCGGTGATCAAGACACGATAAAGCGTGTGATCACATTATAGGATAGATAGCCGACTATCAAGAGGGGATGCCATGACAATCCTTTGGTGAAGTGCTTCTAGGTCTAATTGACTTGCATATTGCAATTAGGACATGAGAGCACTAACTCGATCTTGCCTAACATTTCGACGTGCTAACATTGGTGATAACGTGGTCATCTTGGGCGTGTTGGCAACCTACGGCAAGAGGCGAAGCAAGTTTGAAGCAAAGAGCAAAGAAAAAGAAGAAGTTGTTTGCATTTTGCTTTGGTGACCGACGCTATTTGGGCCGGCTCGACCGGACGCGACGCACCGGTGGCTCCGGTGGGTGCGTCCGCGAGAGCCCTCGCAATGTGTTGACACATATTAACGTATACTTTTAATTGTCAACTAAACATGGAAAAGGACTAAAATATAATTAGATAACCTTATTAGGGGTTTATACTAATGATTTCCATGAGTTTTGGTAAAGTTGTGATTTGTAGGGACTTAACGAAAAAAAATACAGAAATGGCGTGGCATACGATCGACGTAACGCAACGCAATCCAACTCGAAACAAGTCTAGAAGGCTCCGGATTACTCCCGGACGTGAACCAAACTTGGCAATCGAAGAAAACATCATCTAGAAGACTCCGGAAGCCACGACGCATCGGCGGCCTAGGGTGGGACCCACCCCGGGCCGTCGCCCAATAAACAGCCGATCGGCCGCCTTTGGCCGCGCAAGCAAGCCCCGCTTCGAAGCTTCTCCAACCGCCTCCGAGATGCAATCTAATCCGGTCGTTTGATGTCGGTTTGATCCGAGGGTGTCGGTTAAGCACGAAAGATTAGTACCACATTGCCTCGCTGAAGTGAAGAGACATAAGAAGACCCTATATAAGCAAGCCCCCGGGCCCTCGGCTTCAATCATCTCGGATCAACTCATCATCATATCGATCGGATCCGGCTCTAGTCGACGGCCTTAGCTCTAGTTCAAGAACTAGAAGTAGAAGATTAGACAAGATGTAGAACTAGAAGCCCTAGATTAGAGTTGAGAGTAGAGCTTCAAGTTGAGAGAATTAGAGCGCGGTTGAGGCGGAGTTGAAGGAAGGCCCGGGTTTGTCGGCGCCTCCATCTTCTTCTTCCTCCGGAGTTGGTGCCATTGGAGCGCAACTCGAGATCTTAATGGATTGTTCGACTTCCATTCGAGTAAGTGATATTGTTTCTATTATTCTTAAGGTTCGTATTTCTTTGATAAGATTACTTTGATTCTTGGTTGCTCTTGAGTTAAAGTTGTTAGATTAATGTAAGCGTGGTGCTTAGATTGACTAGCTTATTACGAATACCTTCTATAGGCGGGGTGAAGACACTTGTTAAGGCCGATCGTGGTGGTGGTGGCGCCATTGAGTCCTTTGTTACGCCCCTGCCCCGTTTATAGAAATCGTAGGGAGCCCCTGCGTTGTTAGCGTAGATTCCTTTATTAAGAGTTTCTTCGACAACCCCTCTTAAGAACAATGTTGCAAATGATTTACTTGAAGTGAGAACAAGACCTTCCTAATGGAACTCCTTACCTCTCTTTTAATCTAGTTTTAGCCACTCTGGATTTAGCTATACACTTCAACCTACTCTCTCACCTTCTCCCTGTGGATTCGATATTTAAAGCCCTATTCCGGGTGAAGTGCTCACCCGGTATCCGTTAAACGCTTATGGATTATCCATCATAATATTCTCAGAGGTTAACAAATACCAACAAGCGGCATTTTTTGCCGGACGCGACCGGACCCTCGGCCAGGATGCTTTCGGTGGTCGACCGGATCCGCCGACGGACGACGAAGGAAGGGTGCCGGTGTGGGCCCGACCCTTGTCGGTAGTGACCAGGAAGCGATGGCCGGACTTCGCGGACCGGACCCGGTGGTTCGGTCGGTCGTCGGTCACCCAAGAAGAGCAAATTTTTTGGACAACGGCTCCATTTCGAGAGGAGCCCTATTTATACTTGGTTGGCTGGTTCCTTAGGCTCTCTCTTGCACATTTGAAGCTTCCAACTTGCTAGTGAGCATTTGATACTCCTCTCCACTCATCTCCCCAACTCTAACTCGAATTCTTGGTGAGATTGAGAGTAATAGAAGTGCATTGCATTGCTTGGTTGCATCTAGAGCACTTCATCCTTGGAGAAGCCGCGGGATTCTTGTTTCTCTTGGGAATTTGCCCGGTTCCCTAGCGGCTTGGAGCAAGAGGCGGTGTTGAGCTCAAGTGGAGCTTGTTTGAGGCCACACCGGTGGTGATTGTGAGGGGTCATTCCTTACCCCGCGGGAGATTCGCGAAAGGAGCACTAGTGGATTGCTCGTGGCTTGTTGGACCCTCTCTTGTGATCGTTTGCTTGAGCACCCATAGGGGTTTTGGCACCGGCCATTAAGCTTAGCACACGTCAAGTGAGTGGGTCGCCACAACGAGGACTTAGCGTGCCGGCAAGCATGTGAACCTCGGTAAAAATCATCGTGTCACTTGTTCTTGCTCGTTGGAGATTTCTTGGTGATCACGGTGATTGGCTACAAACCTCGACACTACACCGTGGTATTGTATTCTAGCACCTCTTGCATTACTTTTGTAGCATATCTTGTTAGGTGCTTAGTGTTGTGTAGCTTGTTTAGTTAGCTTAGCCTTGTTAGCTCCTAGTGGTAGAAATAGTTAGTATATCTTGTCCACCTAGGAGTAACTTAGCAACCTAGCCTTTGCTTGTGATTAGAGACATTAGAATTGCTAGAATTGCTAGGAGGCTTGCGTAATTAGTTTGAAGCATTTGCTTATTCGCTACGCCGTCTTATTTACTAACCGTCTTGCTTAGTGTTGTTTGTAGAATTTTTAATAGGCTATTCACCCCCCCTTCTAGCCATTAGGACCTTTCAATCGTGTAGGTCCAAGCCTCGCCGCCCGGGACCCTCGCCGGTCAAAGGCCGGCGGGCGGTGAGTGAAGATCTCTAGATTGGTTTTGGCTAATTGATGACATCCTTAGGACTAATCTCTCTATGCTAAGTGTTGTGTTAGTTGGAGATTGGTCAAGCCAAGGACGATGCATGGTGGTCATGGTGGATGGATCGAGATGATTCAAATGATGATCAAGTACATGACTTGGAGTGGATGGTGGATCAAAATAGGCTCAAGGCAAAGGTATATCCATAGGGCCATTTTGATTTTACACTCAAGACACCATAGAGGGTATGAGTGATTATAAGATCGATAAGCCGTACTATAAAGAGGGGAAAACTATCGTACATATCGGTCCTCATATGCCTCTAGGTTCAAAATCATTTGCATGCATTCTAACCTAGAGAGCTAACCCAACCTTCGAAATTGATTATGAAAATGCTAACACACGAGCACATGGTGATGTACACATGGTGGTGTTGGCACACTTGGCGAAGGCGGTGATGGTTGCAGGGTTGAGATGGGTTTGGGTACACTTTTGAGAAAATGAAACGTCTATTTTCTATTGCGCCGGATGCATCGTGGTGGTAAAAACATGCTAGTCCTTGTTCTCAAGTTGGTACACTTGGTGGATAGCATGTTGGAGCAAAGGCGGCGAAGGAACGACGAAAATTCGCGTTCTCTATCGGCCGGGGACGCTGATGACCGGACCCTTGACCGGACGCGACGTGACCGGCCGGGACTTCCGGTGGGTGCGCCCGCGAGAGCATGTTTTCGGGGGCCCGGCCGAGGGTCGCCGGATGTGTCGGCCGGATGCTTCGGTCTTGGCCGACCGAAGCACCGACGGACGCGGCGACCGACCCGCCGCCGGCCGGTCGGCCCGGTTCAGTTGGGGTTATCGGTTGTGGCCGGACCCACCGACCGGACTCCACTGGTGAGTCCGTCCGTCGCCCGATCAGCTCTGATTTGTGCGTGATTTGCACCCCAACGGCCACATTTCGTGGTGGGGGTATTTATACCCCTTTGGGCCTAGGAGTGCTCTTGGTCATTTTGAATCAATCCTAACACCTCTAGAGCCGAGCACTCATCCTCCTCCTCCTCACTCCTTTGCTTGAGAGCATCCATTCTAGTGAGTTGAGGTGATTCAAGTGCACCTTGCTTTGATCATTGCATCTAGTGGCACTTGTGGATCGTTGTGAGCGGTGGTTTTCTTGTTGCTCTTGGAGAGCACCACTCCTAGCCGGCTTGGTGATTGGTGGAGGCGTTGGCAAGAGTTGGTGATTGTTCTTGGCCACCTCCGGTGATTTGTGAGAGGACCGGTGCATCCTCGTCGGGACGACGAATTGCAAGATAATACATTGCTCGTGTCGGTGAGTACCTCTCATTTGCTTTGGGTGCGGTAAGCCTAAAGGCATTTGGCTTGGAGTGAGCTCCACACCGACCACACGTGAGAAGGTCCACACAACGGAGACGAGCTTGCGGGTGCTCAAGTGAACCGGGATAAATCATTGTCTCCACTTGTCTCTTGTTGTCCCTTGGTGATTGGCAACGATTTGGTTATCTCATTGTGTCATCTTGGTGATTGGATTGACTAGCCTCGACATTGTGGGTATAACTCTTCTACACTCTTGCATTACTTTCATAGATAGTGTAGTTTGAGTAGCCTTGCTAGTTGCTTAGCCTTGTTTAGAGTAATCTAGCTTGTTCACTTAGTTGGTAAAGTAGCGACTTAGCCTTTGTATGTGAACTAGAGATCATAGCAACTAGAATTGTCAATAGGAGGCTTGCCGACAAGTAGAGCTAGAGCAAGCGCGTTTTATCGCCTTTTGTTATTCTAACAAGTTTGTCTAGTGTTTTGTAGAAATTTTTATTAGGCTATTCACCCCCTCTAGCCATTTAGGACCTTTCATTGAGTCGGCTGGCGCATTGTGCCCGACGCCCGTCCCGCTTTGTCGGTGAGGAAAGAGAGAGGGAAGTCTCTTTTTCCTTTATTTTAATTTTATGAATAGTGCTGATTTTTACTTGATTTATAGAAAAATAAGCATAGCTTCAAAAAATATGAAAATTTTTGTGTAGCCTTTTCAAGATGTCTAGTTTTTATAAAAATTTGAAACTTGCATTTTGAGTACCTTTTGCATAAGTTAAAATTAGCCCTTTTAATTGAAAAAAAAATGATTTTCCATGAATTTTAGAAAATAAATTATATGTCCTTTTGTCATGAAAATTATTTTACCCCTGTTTTATGGCATTATCTACATGTACAAAATTTTTGAGCTCTTTTTAAGAAATTTAAATTATTTATTATTTTATGCTTTATTTATTATTTTGATAAAATCTTATAGTAGTGAATATGACTTAGGTTTTGTGTGATTTATGGGTTAATTGGAAAGTCTTAGATCATACCACATCAAATGGTCCTTGAGAACTCCTTTAGAGATAGAAGTAGTTCATCAAGTTGGTTTTATTGGCTTGCAACTTTATCGTGAAGGAAAGTTGTACTTAAGTGTTTATTATTTCATGCACCGCAAGCATCATATTTGAATTTATGGCATCATGTTGAAGCATACATTATTTCGTGTAGTGAAGCGAGAACGAGAGTATTAAGACCGAGCAAGTCCCCGAGGAGGTTCGGTATCCGGTGAGAGTTGGCTTTGATATCCGTGGAATCGATCCCGAGCCGTAATATATATCCAACGAAGGCAAGCCCCGGATGCATTTAAACCCTTTTCTTGCTTTTTTTAAAAATTTTATATCACTTATGTTTATGATATGTTGCATTAAGTAATTAGGAGTTGAGTGATCACCTAATTCTGCATTATCATCCTTGATTATTTCAATATCGTCATTGATAACCTTTTTTTAAAAAAAAAATACTTAGTTATGCTTAGCCATGCTTTAATAGTTAAGTTTTTCTCAGAAAAATAATTTAAATGGTTGATGATGGCATAACTAGATGGTTATTGAGGAATAATATTTAATTTGAGACCGGACGGAACATGGGTTATCATTACGTGGTTAAGCCGGCACGAGGTTGCCTGGTCATGCTTGTTCCGTCTGCGTGTCGGTTAAGGACCGATCCATTGATTGGCCCTTGGATCAAGAACTTTGTAGTACCGCCACATACTCCGATAAGCCCGATCTGGGGATGTGCCAAATCGAACGTACAACCATGCCTTTGGGAGTGGAGAGATGGCGGGAGTACAAGATACCCTCGTGGGTTAAAGTCCCAGATTGGAGGTGTACTGTGTTCTCGGGTGGCGTAGGGACGCGGTCCCGTTTTTGGACAATATGGGAAAGGGTTGATATATGCAAGCTTAAGTGCTACATATGTCGTGTGGCAAGGAATCCCCAATTTTGGGTTACAAGCGGTTCGAATCGTCGTTTGCTCCACGAGAAAGGAGACTTGATCCTCGCGACAGATCCCCTCGTAGGGAATTAATGGAA
This sequence comes from Hyparrhenia diplandra, assembly GCA_015847255.1. NCBI lineage: Eukaryota > Viridiplantae > Streptophyta > Magnoliopsida > Poales > Poaceae > Hyparrhenia > Hyparrhenia diplandra. Next base: position 158,084 of record JADLZK010007696.1, read on the forward strand.
CATGGTTTTGAGGAAAAGAAAATTGGAATGGTTAATAAGTGCTTGACTTAGTATAGTATCACCTAGATTATAAAGCTTACTAATTTGGAATTAAAATCTTGAAAGTAAGGATCTACTTCTAGTAAGCTTTTCTGCAAAAAGAGTCCTTGATTCTTGCTAAAGCCTTACCTTGACTTCGAAGCCAGCATTCCTGAGTCTTCTCCTCTTTTCTTGTCGGGTAAGTCTTGTTGAGTACTCCCGTACTCAGGGTTCTTTGACCCTTGTTGCAGGAGCAGGTCATGAGCTGGTACGTTTTGGTCCCCGCCGCATGACGGTGTTGCGGGAAGAAGATGACGCAGTAGTGGTTATGACCCTTGGGCAAGGTTTGTGAGTTGTTTATATGTATAAGTCTTTAATGCTACTCAGTATTACTTTGGTTTGTAATAATACTACTTAAGTTTATTTAGTTTGAACAACTGTTTTGTAAAAATTATGGTTATCTTTCGCGCTTTACTCTGATGTATATTGAATAAACTGTTGTAATACTACAATGGCTCGTTAATGAGATCCTGTTCGAAAGATTAATAGTGCCTTTCGGATTATCGGTAGCATGTGCAAAGTGATCAGAGGTCTTTAAGACAATGATAAGTGCATGTGGGCCCGGTATTTTAGAAGGTACTGTTACAGAGGGCAATCCTATCATTGAACACTTAGGGACTTTGCAAAATGTTCTTTCTTTTCTTTTGGATATGAATCCTCTTAGATGTTGCCTAGCGAGCTCCCAAGGTGCAATTGGATCTTAGGGGACCATGCCATGAAGAGCAGCATACCGGGCACATCGACATGCTCAGAATCGCCGAACGCCCTAGGCTGAACAAGATGGCCACCGGGCCATCGTGATCGCCGAAAAAAGGAATCTGGCGCCTCAAGAACCGCCAAACACCGGCTCACCGGACGACGACACAACCCGAAGGGGAACAAAACCACAGAACAGGTGGGAAGCAAAAGCCAACCCGGTTTCTCAAGACGTTGGTAGACATACCTCCCAAGGTTCCTAGAAAAAGCCAAAGACAAAGCGGTGCCGACGCCGACGGAGACGAGGGAGGGACAAGAAGAGAACCCAACAAGATCGGGAGCAACCACCAGGTCTCCAAATTCGTCGAGCTCACACCTCAGCAGCTCTTCACCGACATCGAAGCACGCACCAGCGAGGCGGAGAAGGAGCTGGAGAAGCTTATTCCATGTATGCAAAGGTGCCGTCTCCACCCCTACGAGCACCACCGGGATCCACTAATCTTCGCGCCGCCATCGACGAAGCGAAGAACCCTAACCCGTGATTTCGCCCTATCTAGTATCTACTTGTTTTTATGTATCTAGATGTTGGTTCCGAGAGGAATTTAATTACTTTGTACAATTCCAATAACCCTTGATAATAAGCAGATTCAATTAAATGGATGTAATCCCTCTTCATTTGTGTTCTTCTCGTTACTCATTACCTGGTCCAGATTATAACTCTAGTGAGACTAGGCCTTTGGTCATGTATCCTTTGCAAATTTTATAAATTTTAGGAACATCAATAACTGACCTCTCTCAGGTGACATCTCAATCCTCACATGTTGATCCCCAAAGGTTAATCAAAATCTGATTCGCTTCCTCCAACAAAAAACAAGTTTTTTTTTGGCTTTTGAAATTATCCTCTCTTGCCCTCTATGGTTCTGACAATGGTTTTAGCCGACATCACAACATCAGATGCCACTTGAGGTACTCCATATAACAAGTAAGTCAAAACCGTGTTGTGTTTCAAAAAAAAAAAAAGTCAAAACCGTGTTGTTAGTCAAGCGAGTTAGATATACTTTATAAAAATATCATAAAAATAGTTTTACAAACAGAATCCAAATATTTTCCCATAAATGTTCTGCAATTAGAAATTCCAAATCAAAACATTATGACACTATTTTTTTTTGTAATACCACGTTCTACCTTATGGTGCCTAGTTTGGAATTATTTGATTCTTATATGATCAACTTTTGGTGTTTAGTGGATATTATTATATGATCTCGCTATCTGTTGTATTTGTCAAAAAATATAACTACTCATTATACACTATTTCCTCCATCCCAAATTATAAGTCGTTTTGACTTTTTTTTGGCTCCAAGTTTGACCATTCGTCTTATTCAAAAAATTTGCAAAAAATATTGTCAAATTCAAGTCATTCTTTAAGAACTTATATTAATAAAGAAAGCCACGGCAAAAAAGTGATATTTTACACAAATTTTTGAATAAAACGAAGCGGTCAAACTTGTTATCAAAAAAGTCAAACGACTTATAATTTGGGATGGAGGGAGTACTTATTATGTTCTCATAATTAAGTTTTTGGTTTGCACTAGATATGTTCCCAAATAATTATACACTACTTATTATACAAGTTTAAGTGACTTTGATGACCTAATACATGATTGTTTTAGTATGAATACAAGTGACAACTTAGCACCAAGATGGATATTTACATGATTTCCCAATAAAATCAGACTAAAGGGTTTTAAATTACATATTTTTGTGAAAAAAGGATATAATTTTGGAAAAAAAAATGTTTCTATATCATTTCGATAAAAGTATGTTTGACCCTAACTACCATTATAGTCCAACTTAACTCCTCTATAATGTTATTAGAGTCATGGCTGGCTTGGCCTTAGGTATGGCCCCACATGTGAACAAATATTGCTATCAAAATCACTCAAGAAGCAAAAACTGGACGGTTTGGAGGAGGAAAAAAAAAAGAAAACTAGTTTTTCGATTAGTAGATAGTAGAAGTTTTTTTTAGGTTTCGATTAGTAGAGGGTTTTTTTTTTATTTGAGGAGAGGTTTTCGATTAGTAGAGGTGAGTTGGAATGTTTGCCACGCGAAGCCGAATGAAGGAGGGCCAATCTCTGTCCACGAGCTTGATGGGCTCAACTGTTAACGCGTTTACTGGGCCTCCATGTACAGACCATCATACGGCTGTGAGGCTGTCTCAGCGCCGACCGACCTCTCCTCGTCATTTCGTCGTCGTCTCCATCTCGCTTCAGAAAATCCTCCACCAAAATCTCCTGCCCCTGAAGTCCTGAAGCTCGCGGAAGCGCCGAGATGTACCACCCCACGAGAGGCGGCGTCCGCGGCGGCAGAGACCGTAAGCGCCTTTCCCCCACGCTCCTCCTATCCCATACGCATCTCGATCCGATCTTACTCGTTCCACGGAAGGGAATCGACCGCGTGATTAGCTGCTAGGGTTTCGATGCGTGCGGCCGCTGGGAAATTGTATTCTCCATCGGCGTTATAGCCACCTCATGTCATCTCTGTTCGGTAGTTGCGTAGGAGATTTCGCTTTTACTCGCGCTTGTTCATAGGGCAGTTCGGAGGGTCATGCTCAAACTCAAACCAAATGGATGAGACGTCAAGTCCCTTTTTAAAGCAAACAGGATAATCTGCCACGGTGAAATCACCTGAATCAATGTTAGCATATCTATGCTTGTTCTTTTTCCATCTGCAATGGCCTAGATTGATGCAGTTTCTGTAATTTAGATGTCAAATTCAAACGCAAACACTGTATCCATGCAGGATGTCTGATGGTTCCTATATCTATACTGTTATGTCTCAGAACATGTAGATACTGTATAAATATGTGTTTCTATTGTCCATACTTTGATCTGAATTGTATCAAGAAAGCTAATTCCCTTTATTGAATGTGCTGTGCTTTGTTTCGGTATCAGTTAAATCAAAGGGGGCAAGCTGATTCCTCTAAGTAACAGTAGGAAACTGTAATCCAAGAAAATGAACAGAATGATTAATTGAGTTACCTTGCTAGTCTATTTGATTGTCCTGGTTATCTTGTTTAGAACACTTCTTTCAGTTCTTATTTATATATAGTCTAGTGCTATTTTGTTTATGTAAACTCTGTTGAGTGTTGCCACTTATGACTATGAGGCGTTAGTGTCTAGTTGTACCATATCTTATGCTAGCTGCTCTCTCTTCAAATGGACCCTCTTTTGCTACAGAATACACATATTGAACTTTGAATCTGGCAAGATTTTTTGGATGCCGTCAGGTTTGCTTCATTATGTGCTTTGTTTTGCATTGGAAGTTTGTTTTCATAAATTGCGTAGTTTTTCTCATCCAAAAATCCTCACCTACTATGGCAAAGCAGATATTATCTTTGCTAGAATCTATTTTGCATGTTGTTATGATGTACTGCTGCCTACGTTTTCTTGTTTCATTTGCACTCTGGTGTCCATTTTTATGCCATGGAACATAAAAAGGGACAGTGGTTCTAACTGTATATTTTATTCCTGCAGAATTCAAATGGGATGATGTGAAGGTTGACAAGCATCGAGAGAATTACATTGGTCATAGTGTTAAGGCTGCGGTTGGTAGATGGCAGAAAGGTAAATATTTTCTGCCCTTTTATCTACCTGCTATCCCGGTTTTTGCATACTGCAAGTCTGCACTCACTGAACCTTCTGGGTGGAATATTGAAATATGGACTTTCCTATGTTATTGCTCTGTTATAAGCATCAAATTATTTTTCTTGTTCAACTTAGGCCTGGTATGTGAAATGATCTAGCTTGGCACCAGCTCACTGGTTGTGCATATGTGCTACTTGGGTCAAGTAAGGGATGCATCTAGTCTGTAGTCTGGAGGTTTGACAAAATTATTATTGGAAACATTTCTCTGACAGTTTATTGATATCATTTCTGTTTGGATGAACCAGGATGTTTATTTATATAGGCCTATAAATGAAATATGCTTAGATTTTTATCGAGGCAATCATAGGTAATGGGCATAAACTGAGGAAGCTAGCTACCCTAGCTACTCATGTCTCTAAATGAACCTATAGATTCCTGGTACGATCAGAGTTAAGCATTTATGCAGTACAACTTTTTAGCTATTCATCTTTAGGAGGAATACCTTGTGAACATTGTGTAGGATTATAGGTCCCATGAACCAGTTCCATAATGCTGTGTGTCTGTGTTTTTGCTACCTTTTGCAATGCTTTGCTTGTACTAGCCTCATGTTTTAGTCATGACCAGTTGACCACCTTATATTATGTCCTAGACTAATAGTAGCAAAACCCTCTGCTTGTATCTGACAGGGCTTGACAATTGTCTTGATGGCTCTGTCACTTGTGTGCTTACTGTGGCTTGGAATGGCAGCGCTGTGTACTGAGTTCTCGAGGCCTGTGATTTGCTAATTATTATAATAATCATGTGAATTCTGCATGTTGATATGGTCGATTGTGGCTATCTATTCCAGGGAAAGGACCTTTACTGGTATACTCAGGATAAGAAATCTGACACGGAAGATGCTCTGAAGGAAGAAATCAGGAGAGTGAAGGAAGAGGAGGAACAGGCTATGCGTGAGGCCCTTGGCTTAGCTCCTAAGCGCAGCAATCGACCTAAGGGAAATCGCTTGGATAAGCATGAATATGCTGAGCTGATTAAGAGAGGATCAACTGCAGAGGACTTGGGAGCAGGGCACGCTGAAGCAGCACAAGTGCAGGGTCTAGGATTGTACAAGTAAGCATCCTGTTTTGAAAACAACTATCCCTTTTTTGAAATGTGATATGTTGAAATGGTTCTCTGATTAATCTTACCGTTTTTTATTTAATTGTATTTGGTACATATCAAATTCTACATGACTTCAGGGCTCCTCACGATGTGGGCGAGTCGAGTTCTTTGAACCTTGATCCTCCTCAAATGGAGCCTGAGCAGACTGAGCTCCCACCACCACCCAAGCAGGAGGATTCAGATGATGATAGGAAGGGGAAAAGGCGGCGTGAACGCGACGATAGGAGAGGGGAGAAGGAGCGAAAGCGAGATAAGCATGGCGAAGGAAAGGAGAGGAGGCGAGACAAGCACGAGAGGAGACACGACCTGGAGGACAGGTCAAAGCGGCACCGCAAAGACAAGCAGAAGAGGAGGCACGATTCTGATTCTGATTGATAATGGCCCTGCGCCTGTATGACTATTCTGTACTGCGGTATTTCACACTCAGCACCCATGGATCCGTTTTGTTTGATGTAGTGTAAACTGTAAAGTCAGTGGATATGCCTTTGCTTTAAATTCTGTTTGCCCAAATGCTATTTTGATACGTTGATTGCTAAAAAAATGTCTAATGTTTTGTTCTAAAAAATAGCGCATTTTGAACTTTATTCTAAGGCCCTGTTTGAATCCTAGATATTGAAAGTCATTCCATCACTCAAATTCCGTTGCAACTCTTAAAAAGGGACTGGATTGGCTAGAAAGTGATTCAAAATAATTCTTTTTTTTTTGTTTGGCTAGATATGAAATTTGTTTCTTGGAATCAAACAATTCAAATAGATGTTTGGCTACTCAAATCCGATCAATAACCAAAGTTGAGGCTCTCTCCACAACGTGTACATGCTATGCTCTCTATGAATGGCCTTGGAGGCTATGAGGTGCTACCGGCTGGTTTAGCACTTTCATGGTCATCCTCGTGGTGTGGGTTAGAGCCCCAGGAGTGAGAGTACCCGCGTGTTGTCTTCGTGGATTTACCTCGAGCAGGGTAAAAAATCTCCTACGCCTCACATCCGAATCACAGGTCCGTGGCCAGCTCATCTCAAAGAGATGCGGCCGCTGTGTATGGATGGGGCGTGGGTTCGTGGTTTTTCTCGATTTGCGTGAGAAGAACTTAAGTGGGAAATACCCGGTGTTGTCTAGCCATCGCCAATCAAGTTTTTTTTATGGACGACCTTGAAGAGAGAAGGGAAGGGTTAGCTTTGAAGAGAAGGGAAGGGTGATGAGAATGGAGACCACTAGACTAGAGTCTCGTCTAGATCCGACGGAAGGTAAGATAAGTGCACGGAATAAGCTCGAAAGGGGTTGGACTGACCTTGAAGAGAGAAGGGAAGGGTGATGAGAACGAAGACCACTAGACTAGAGTCTCGTCTAGATCGATGGAAGGTAAGATAAGTGCACGTAAGAAGCTCGAAAGGGGTTGGACAACCTTGAAGAGAGAAGGGAAGAGTCGGCTTTGAAGAGAGAAGGGAAGGGTGATGAAAACGAAGACCACTAGACTAGAGTCTCGTCTAGATCCGATGGGGGAAAGTAAGATAAGTGCACAGAAGAAGTTCGAAAGGGGTTGGTTGCTAAGGAAAGGAGGAACGCATTTAATTTGACCGGACTAATAAAATTCTTTGAATGTTAGTTTTCAATTCTTGGCCACAACTAAGGCTAGACAAAAAAGTGATTCAATTCAACTAAATTCTAAAGATCCAAACATGACCCAAGTAAAAACATCTTGTGTTTAATCAAGTATAAAAGAATATTTTTTTATGCTACCAAATCGTTAGATTTATTATAAAATGTATTTATAGCTTGTCTATTTAGTGTCATGAATATTGGTCTTCTCTAATTTGACATTTGACTTAGAAATTGAAATACACTTGAGTAAACAAAAAATCGATAAGGATATGTTTAGGAGGGCTCCACTACATTAAGTATGACTCCACTCTCTGACTTCATTGCGAAGAGACTACTCTTGAGTTAGCTTTGCATCATGAAACAAATGCACCATTTCGTTTGGAGTTCAACTCCTACTCCATGAATGTTGTATCTTTATAGTCTTGGAATGTTGTATCTTTAGATGTTTTAAGATTTAGCTTTTTGTGAGTGATATTATATGGACTAATATTTATGTTTTAACATATTTAGTTTTATCGCCATTGATGCTATATTAGGCAACAGAGAGATGCTAAACAGCTTAATGGGCTACAAGATATATTAAAAGCACTAAACAAACTCTGTATGTTCGGTTAAATTAAGAACTTAAGCTACCGACATTTGATTGTTTGGTTGATAGCTTATCAACCAATGTATATGTTCTGCTAGAAACCATCAACCGAACAACCTCTCTACGAAACTTGATTTTCTACTAGAATAATGGTTGCTCGGACCTATAAATTACATATATTTTCTCAAACTGTTAAGTACTCTTCAAATTATATCATGTTTTGGATTTTTTTAGACATGTTCTACTATGTATTTAGACATTATGGTGTATATTTAAGTCTATAATATAATATAAAAACTATTGCAAAGGTTTGTTGTAATCGGGAAGTGATGGAGTCGCACCTCTACTATTGCACATGGTTTTTCTGTGCACTGCACTCTGCAGACTGATAACTTCAGAGACATTTTTTTTTTTTTTTTTTTTTTTTTTTTTTTTGAGCAGACTTCAGCGACAGTTGGGCACACATACATCCTGTGGGCCTCTTCGACGGAGGCAAGGGTAAATATGTAACTTCATGGTTAACTCATAACGAAGGAAACGACGAGGCTCGAATTAATCCCCACCCGTTTTTCCTTCCAAAAAACACGATTGTATTTGGATTAATCCCCAACCCCACAAGAGCTTGTGTCCGATCGAATTCTTCTTCAACTCCTCTCACCCGCCGCGGCCGCGGGAGACAAAGGAAGGGGACGAAGCAAAAGGCTTCTCGCAGGTGCGCACCTCTCCTCTCCTCTCCTCTCATCCTCCTCGGAGTCTGACCTCTCCCAACCTGTGAGATCCGATCGAATTGGTGGTACTATCGGTTTCGTTCGTTATAATCCCTCTCCTCCTCGTTTGAATTCGCGGTGCTGATTCCTGCCGCCGCCGTCGATTCTTACGTCCTAGGGTTTCCGTCAGCGGCTTCTTCTGTGACGACGGGGCGCCATGAACAGCAGCAAGCAGGCGCTGATTTACAGCTTCGTGGCCAAGGGCTCCGTCGTGCTGGCGGAGCACACGGCCTTCTCCGGCAACTTCAGCACCGTCGCCGTGCAGTGCCTCCAGAAGCTTCCCTCTAACAGCACCAGATCCACCTACTCCTGTGATGGACACACCTTCAACTTCCTCGTCGACCGCGGCTTCGGTACCGTGTTTTCTTCTTCCTCCCCCTTTCAGTCCCCTATATCATTTGTCTGCAGTGCGGCGTTGAACCGTGAGCTCACCTGGCACCATTATACACATGCTGTTTGATGTAGTGTTCCTAGTGGTGGCCGATGAGGCGGCCGGGAGGAGCGTCCCGTTCGTCTTCCTAGAGAGGGTTAGGGAAGACTTCATGCAGCGGTATGGGTCTAGTATCGATGAGGAGGGGCAGCACCCACTCGCTGATGATGCCGATGAGGATGACTTCCTGTTTGAGGACCGGTTCAGCATTGCTTACAACCTTGACCGCGAATTCGGGTATGGAATTGTTGTTCGATTTAGATTAGATATATATACTTGTATTGTTGTGCCATGAAAGAGGAGGGTATGTGATTGGTGCTTATGTTTTTGTTGGTGTAGCCCGAGGTTGAAGGATCATATGCAGTATTGTGTCAATCATCCAGAGGAAATTAACAAGCTCTCCAAGGTGAAAGCCCACCTATCGGATGTCAAAGGGATCATGATGGACAACATTGAGAAGGTATTGCCCTCAGCTTAATGTTTGCCATCCAGAGTGGTACCATGTCCCATGCATTTCACTTGTTACAAGGAAAATGCCAAATAGGAGTATTGCACAAACAAGCTCTTAACTCATGTTTCTGTATGCTCATAATTTCTTTGTTCTATTTGAATGACACGTTCATAGACAACATGATACTATTTTGAGCATCCTTTATTCATGTTGTATTTGAGCAACCAGTTGGTAGAGAGTAGAGACAATACGTTTATGAAGTTCCTCAGTAGTATGTCCATCACATATTTCCTGCAGCTTGGTAGAGACTATGTTTTTGAAGTTTCTGTGGGATAGTTTTTTTCCCCGAACATGCAAGAGAGCTGTGTATCATTGATTGAGAAGAAAAAGGGGTAAGAGCACTTACCAACACACACAACACACCCAGGTTTCTAGATAGCTATATGCGCCTTTTACATTGAAAAAATACATGCCTAAGCTCCAATGTTGTTAGGCTGAAGCGTTAAGAGATAAGAAATGCCTCATTCTCCAGCGAAACCCCCACAAATGCAGCTCCTCACTAGCGTGTAGAAGAGCTCTAGCCAGGTTAGGAGATGCCCCATCAGACACACCTAGTGCGGTGCAGTCATAAGGTCCAGGCTCCTATAGAGTATAAGAAAAGAATAGAAACCCTTCTGAAATTGATTGTTAACACCGTAAGAGAAATTGTCAACACACACCTGTGGGATAGATTTCTGTGTGCTAAATCTGACCTGGCTTACATGAAAATACTTTTTAAGAGTTATAAGAAGCAGTTCATGAACATTGGTGGTGTACTGGTGTCACTAGGTACAGTTTGAATAAATAATAATAATGGAACATCTAGTGCTATCAGTACTCATTAGGTTGTAGGTATAATTTGAACAAATAATGGTTTCCTTCTATTTTTAGACCAAGACATACCATTGTTGAACCAGCCCACTGTTGTATCTAGTCTAGAAATTATTTTTTTGAAGATTGTGCACTTTTTATCCCAAGTCTTCTACCTCGCAGTATATCTGAGCATCTTTAGGGTCCATTGTAATTAGCACTCAACAGGAGAATCACTGCAATCAATAGTGACAACTTCTTATCTTCAAACTTAATTGAGAGTTCTACCTCTTATGCTTCTGCCATATTAATAGTTCTACCTCTTATGCTTCTGCCATATTAATTAGTTCCTGACTATGCTGGACTTTTGGCCAGATATTGGATCGTGGTGAGAAGATTGAGCTTTTTGGTGGGTAAGACAGAGACCTTACAGTCACAGGTAATTATTCAATGTTCTATGTCTGCATGATGATATATGAATCCTGTTACAAGAATCAGCATTCAACGTCGACTGAGAATTTTTTCTTGAAATTGTTTCAGGCTGACAGCTTCCACAGGCATGGTAGAGAGTTGAGGCGAAAGATGTGGCTTCAGAACCTGAGGTTTAAGCTGATGGTGGGTGGTGGCATCGCGGCTCTGATTCTCATCCTTTGGCTGATGGTCTGCCGGGGATTCAAATGCTAGAGGACACGAAGTTGCTCGCCCTTTATTTTCAGGCGTTTGATGTGTTCTCGCCGTGTCATGTGCACAGAATCGCCACCAAATTGTGTTTTCACAGTGCTACTGGTATTGCAATCATGTAGTAGTGGACTTTAATCCCCGCAGTCTTTCCCATGTTCCATATGAATATATGAATATATATGATAATGGTAGGAAGCTGGAGTATGCGTGAGAACTGTGTGGAGGAGATATGACATCACGACTTAAATGTCTGTACATGCCAAATGCAAGCTCTTATTATTTGGGCGGTCCCGTCTGTATCTGTACTGGTACCGACGATCATTGTAAATGCAGAACGCTCTTTGGTCTCAAGCCATGCATGTTTCCCTCATCATTCATTCGCATGATTCGCATGTGCTTCTTCCAAACACCTGGAGTACTGGACCATCGAGACTTTGCGATGATGTTAGTGCCACCGACTTGTTCAGATTGATCCCTGAAATCGCTGCATATTACTTTGATCGACTGCAATTCTTAAGAGGATAATTTTATTCGACTACAATTTTGTGAGAGGATAATTAAGGATAATCCTGATCGACTACAATTTTGTGAAGAGGATAATTGAGGAAGTTTTTCCCCTCTCACAGTCAGAAATTCCAAAGCTGAAATAATCAAAGAACAACAATGGAAGAAACAAACTATGGTTCTGTCGGATGGGTCTGCTAATTGGTTGCATATATATATATTTTAGATCTGGCTCACGGGATGAAAAAAGAGGCCTCAATCTTGGCTATATAGATATGAAATTTTTGAACGTTTCAGAGGAGCTAAAGTCGCTAGATGTTGGCAATTGCGCGGGTAGACAATTCTAACGATCAACACCAAAAAAAAAAAAAAAAAAAAAAAAATCAAAGAACACCATCAATGAAGTGTTCTTTTCACAACATAAAAAAAAAGGAGCTAAAGTCGCTAGATGTTCTTTGCAGCAGAAACTGCAACATGCAAAGTATTGACACAGGACCTTGCAGTTTGGCTGTTTATTTATTTAATGGAAATGCAGATTCAACACACGAAAAGGGTGTTTGGTCTAGTGGTATGATTCTCGCTTCGGGTGCGAGAGGTCGCGAGTTCGATTCTCGCAACACCCCTTATTTTAATACTCCCCTCCATATTGAAAAGGAAGTCCTTTTGGAAAAGCGCTTCGGTCAAACATGGGAACATAAATGATTAATAACTTTTAAGTCGTTGAGTTTTGAAATGTGAAAATCATATCAATAGATTTGTCTTGAAAAATACTTTCATAAAAGTATACATATATAATTTTTAATAAATATTTTGATAGAAAAGAGAAGTCAAAGTTGCACTTTGGAGACCGTGTCGATGTCCTAAACGACTTCCTTTTCAATATGGAGGGAGTAGTTTTTATTATTTAATGTTTTTCATTTTTATCACCACCCTAGCGTTGCACATAAACTCCTACTGTTTTTTGATATTCTTGTTTTTACATTTTGAGCACCACTTTAGCGTATCACACGATCTTCTTCTCATACATTTTTATTTAAAAATCACTATTTGAATCCTGTAATGTCTCCAAAAAGTAGGAGTTTTTTTTTTTTTTTTATCACCACTATAGTGTGGCTACTGATCTTGCCCTCATATATTTTTATTTAAATTGTCATTTTAATTTTGATTTAGTTATATAATAGTCTAGAAAAATACGAGTGTCCATATTAAACCAAAGACTTAAATCTAGATAGACAAATTAAATCATAAGAAACCTAACTAGCTTAGAGGATGTTTGGATACATTAGTTTGGTGACTAATAGTCACCATCTTTTGATAGAGGGACTAAAGAGAGAGAGCCAGACACGTGGTCCAAAAAAGGAGAGAACAATTTAGTCACTATAAGCTGAGATACTCCTAACTAACGGATTTTAGTCACCCCGACTAATTAATCACTCATGTTTGGGGTTTAGGTGACTAAAAATGACTAAAATAGGGGTGCCCCCCTTAGTTACTTTCATTTTGTGACACACTTATGCCTTTTAAAGCTTTTTTTACATTTGTTATCACCACTCTAGCGTAGCACATGATATTCTTCTCATGCATTGTTATGTAAATAACTTTTTTAATCCTTGTAATAAATTCAAAAAAATACAAGTGGCTATATAATAAATCGAGGACTTGAATGTATAGACATGTTTCACCAAAAAACCTAACCAGCTAGCTATGTTACGCTTAGTTTATCTCGCACTTACACTTTTTATTTACACATGATTAGATGTCCAAATAAAATTCTTGGCCTGTGTCCACAACAATTGCTGAGTTCCTCTTCACACGATGGCACGAGTTCGTGCCAACCCCGCCTCTTGCTCGGTGGGTGAGCTTTCCAAGAGCTAACTGCTAACTTTGTAGTGGGAGCCTAACACTCTTAGAAGCCAAGAGCTAACTGCTAACTTGATTTCGGTCAAAAAAAAAAAAATGCTAATGTTTCCGTAGGCTATTCTAAGAAAACTTAGGTTGAGTGATATGTGCAACCAGTTTGCATACCCACTTTCTTTAGGAAAAAAGACGCAGTTTGTATTCTCACTTAATCACTTTTTTTTTATAGTAGCAATATTGCTTTTGCATCGGGTTGCTGTTATAAACCCAAAGTAGGCTATCAGGGTGACCATGCTGGTTTAGTTTTAAACGTGTGGATCTTTCTTAGACGGGTTGTTTGGTTGGTTGCCCATTCAATGCTAGTATGTGGTTTATCTTTAAAATAAAAGCATCGTTGCTGTTATTGCTTTCTTGTTTTTACTCTATCGCAGGTATATGTGGCTAAATTTTATACTCATTTAATTTTTTTATTTTTTTCCCATGCATTAGTGTTACACTGTTCTTACCTCTGTATATCACACTAATTGATTTATATTTCGTATTGAGAGTTTGCATCATTTAGTTTTTGAATATTTTGATCATTTTTTGTATGTTGAACTAAAGCTGTTTGTCTTAACTTCTTATATATAGAGGTGAAACTCTAAATTTAGGATACACTAGTATATTGCCCGTGCTAACGCTTCACGGTATATTTAGAAAAAAAAAATATTAATAAAACTAAAATAAATCACTATGACTGCCACTATGTATGTTTGGAAGGTTTATCTAAAAAAAATGTATATTTGGAAGGGATTATGCCGGTAATACTTACAAGCAACATACAAAAGCACATGTTCGTTACAATGGTTGATACATGGATTGTTCAATTTACAAAAATAAAAAAACACCTTATTTGTGGGTTGGCAAAAATCATCACATATTCCATAAATATATAAATAATAATAATAATGTTCTAGCCCATACAAAAGCACATGTTCGTTCGAGCCATCTTCCATTCAATGATTACAACAGAATACATGTTCCAGCCATGATTTCAAACAACAGAAATACATAATTAGTAACAGGCATGATTTTGTTTGAGACTAACTCCCACATTTTTCGTAGGCAACGATGCTGCATGCTCATTCGATTACCTTAAGGTTTTCATTTGCCCTTCGGACATATCACCTGCTTCTTAAGGTTTTCATTTGCCCCTCACACCATGCTTGTATTTCTCCTGGTTTTTCTCCTGACAAACAAATTGACAAGCTTCCAATAATGCATCCAAAATGGACTTCTGCATCTACGAATTAAGCCCAAGGGAAATACCTACAAGCAGTTTTGGAGCTGGCACAAGGGACACATGGAAAACAGAACAGGGTACTACAAATCTGGAAGAAGCAAAAATAAAAATGGCAGTTAGTTTCACAGGTATATTTTGCTTTGCCAAACCAACCCTTTTCTGAAAAATGGACCCTGCAGCAAGGAAAATTGACAATCTAATGAAAAATTGACAGCTACTTACAATGCACTGACACCAGAATATGGGTTGAATGTACCATTATTGATGGTCATAAACGAATCATGTTGCTGTTGTCACTATGTAAATCTATGGTTTTCTTAGGAATCTCTAAATTGCTAGCACCTTCTGCACAAAAGGATTTTTTCACTGCTGCACAGATCTGAGCTCAACCAGAGGAATCTCTAAAATCCGTTTGCAGCCAGGATACAGTTGCAGAAGACTTTGCCTAACTTATTTGCAATGCTAGTATATAAGTTAACTACAGACGTCAGTGCTTGAGAATTAATAAATTCACCATACAAGGTTGTAACATATCCACATAATACATGGAGAATTTCTATATGTATTGTTGCACATTATACATACCTATTCGAACAGCATCAGAGCCTCTCATGATTTTTATCTTCTGACAGATAGAGGTGAAATAAAGAATTTTCTCTTTTAGCATTATTTTGTTACTAAATCTTCACTATCTTTCCAATATGCCTCCCTTTTCATGAATAGAGTATTTTATTTCTCTTAATTCTTGAATCCTGAATAAACAAGCCTGAGACTGCACTGAGACTGGAACCTACAAATTTAGATCCATCTCCTACGCTTTTGTCAGACGACAATGTTCTATGTGATATATGCTACTGAGTTCTGTACAATGAATTGCTTACCTGTATTTGGCGGCGTTGCTCCGCCAGGACCTGCCCTCACCACCGGTGATCCATCATTGCAAGCCTTCTGCAGGGTGCGTACGTCCTGGAGCATGACCAGCAGTTCAACTGGCAGGCGTGGCGGCCGTCCTGCAGCGAGACGGCAGCGGAGGCGTCCACGACACATTGTTCGCGGCAATGGCGGCCTGGATGCATCAACAGTAAAAAAAGAATGAGCAATTAACGACAATTTGGACGGGTACGTTTGAACTGGATTTGTTTCAAGCAAATATTAAAAATGCAGAATATGGACATTCAATGCTAAATCAAAAAATAAAATCGACAAAACAGTCTAAATATGATACTTTGATATTCTGTATAAGGATAATTTTCTCACTGTTACGGCATTCAGCAAATTGCGATGTTATTCAATACTTTCTTCAAGGAAAAATCCTGCAATTCAAAAAGCCTGCAATGAATTTGGCAACATAAGCAGTAGTCAGTTCCTAGATGCTTTCAATATAGGCAGGGCTAAGGTCTTTGGTCTTGGCTCCATGGATCAGAAACAAACAACACTTATGATCTCCCCAAACAAAATCCATTGAGAGCACACAACACTATATTCAGATGAAACCTAACTCCGAATCATTCTTACCACTGAGGTTAAAGCATTTAGTTAGCCATTGATTGACAAATGACAAATAACATTTTTTTTTTTTTTGAAACAGCCCGAATTCCGGTGCGGATATCATTAAGTGTAAGCAGTTGACCCGGTTTATAAGGAAAACCGGGCCAAAAACCACGTGATACAACAGAGAGAACAACGACCCAAAGAAAAACAAGACCCGAGCACTCAAGGCCCAGAAGGTCATCGTTGCCCTGCACAAGTACAACAAGCGCAGCTCCGACTTCCGACCAAGGCCTCTCACACCGGTGCCAAGGCGAAAGAACCACAACGACGCCCGGGAAGGTTACGGACGCCACGATGCGCCGCCCGTCGCTCGTCAAAAGCGGACGGGTTCTCACCCGTGGAAACACGAACCACGACGCCCCCAACGGGGTAGAACGGCGCCCGCGGCGTCGCCGTCGCCCGCTCTCGCCCAACATAGTCCCAACTTCCGTCGTCGGCCCCGATTCGGATCGGCAATAGAACATCGTCGTCGTTGCGGTCGTCCTGCAGAAGCCTCACCCGAGGGGCATCGGCGCGCCGGCTGCACACCGCGGCCGCGAAGCTGCGCCAGCCACCCCCACCGGCAAGATGTCATGCCGAAAAACCCAGCCTTCGGCTCCGTCACTCGCGTGCCCCGCTAGACGCCCGGCACCAAAGCCTTCATCTTGGCGACCAACGTAGCGACCATGGCGCCGCCACGGCTAAGGCCCACGGGGAGGGGCGGTAGAGAAGAAAACCATCCCCAACGCCTAAATGAGCACCAACCGCGAGCAACGCCACCGGCGCCACCGCACCCGCCGCCGACCACCGACACAAAGCCCGATCGGCCATCCGCACTGGATCCGCCACCTAGGCGCGGATCGGGACATCACCATCACCATCGTCAAGAAGAGGTGGGGATGCGCGGGGAAGAGGGTCCCCGCCATCCACCGGCGGCCCCGCCCGCCCACCAGCCCATAGGGCTCCAAACCGGCCGCGGGGCGAGGATCCAGAGCCCCCGGCCGGCGTAGACGCCCCCTGGACCCGTCGGCCGCCCAAGCCCCGGCAGGAGCTTGCCGGCGCGAAGGGAAGGGGAAGGAGCGGCGTATGGGGAGGGAAGAAACCCGCCGCCGCGGCGGCCGCCACCCGGCGCCGTGGCGTGCGGCGCTGGCCGGGCGTCGGCGCGGGCGGGGGCGGCGACCTCGCCGAGCTCCACGCGGCTTCGGGCGAGCGGCGCCCGCATCCGCCCGATCCGCGCCACCACACGGCTGGAGGGCCCCGCCGCCGCCATCCCGGCCGCGCGCGGCTGCCGTCTTTGCCGGCCCGCTGCGTAGCGGCGGGTGGAGGGGAGGGGGTTGGTCCGGCTGGCGGCGGCTAGGGTTGGCGACGCGAGCCTCGCGAATAAAGAGTTCCGACAAATAACATTTCAGTTAGCCACTTTTCAGTTAGGTTCCTCGACCACGGCCTTTGCTAAATCACACATAGAATTTTAGGTTATATACGAATTCACAGCAGCGGCACAAATCGCCTCAGCACTTATGAAATAACACTATACAAGTACCATATATAATATCTTTGCTCACCGAAATAACTCCAAAATTGAGATAATCTAGACCACGACCCGGGCACCGGCGCGGAGAACCACGGCGGCGCGGGCGGCGGTGACAACGGCGGCGGCGGTGAGGAGGCGGTGGGCGACCATGGCGATGGTGGAGGGCGGAATCGGCGGCGGTCGGACGGGGAGAGGAGGAGTCACGCACTTGCGCGTGATGGCGTCAGTCAACCGTGGAGGATTTTGTGGGCGAGGATCTTGGGGAGCGATTAGAGCGGGTTCACCACGTGCGGGCGTGCCACGAGCGATGCCATCGCACGCGCGTGGCGGGCGTCGGCGGCGGCCGAGGATGGCGGGCGGGGCGGTTCGCGGCCGGCGGCGGCGGGGGGACACCATCACGAGGGCGGCGATCGATGGAGTGGCGGTTCTTTCGCGGGACGGAGGTTGAGTCCCACGAGGAGTGTTGATATTTCATTTTTTCGGGAGAAAAAACGGGTGTCTTGATTCGATCCGTGGCTGGAGCTCTCATCGGCGGCCGAGAGCGGCGGGGTGAGGGTGTAAGACGTATGTCAATCCCAACCTTGTACTGTGCAATCCGTGGGGACGGTGTTGTTTGTAAAAAAAATAGAAAAGAAGCTGTGTCATTATAGTATAGATGTGGAAGATATTTTGTTGGAGACAGGATCAGTGTCGACACGTGCCCCCCACATTTCGATTTCTCCACTTCTCACAGTTCACACAGAGGGACCCGTTACATAAAAGTAGGGAACATCGAAACGATGCGACACCACATTAACAGGCCTATTGGGCCGAGCCCAGTTCACACACCTGGAGCGCCGCGCCGCCCATCCAACGGCCGGCCGCATAGCATAAATCTGGCCGCACCGCATCTTGCTGCTGCGGCAACCCCCAAAATTTCGAATTCTCCCCTCCCTCTCCTCCACCCGCACCCCCGCTCCTCCCCCTCCAGACGCGGACATTTTGAAATCCCCAGCCACCGCCGCCCGCCGCCGCTCTTCGCCGTCGCGTGCGCCATGTCGTCGCGGCAGGACAAGGAGAAGGCGGTGAACGTGCAGGTCCTCCTCCGCTGCAGGTACGTGCCACGGGCATCCGCCGAGTTCTCACTCTCGCGAGAGCGCGCGCGCGTCGTCGGTGTCGCCAGGCCCCCCTCAGATCCGCCGCCCTCTGATCCATCCCCGCGTGGTTGTTGCTTCCGCAGGCCCCCAGCGACGATGAGCTCCGGAGCAACGCGCCGCAGGTCATCACCTGCAACGACTTCCAGCGGGAGGGTCTCCGTCACGCAGAACATCGCCGGGAAGCAGTACGACCGGGTCTTCACCTTCGACAAGGTCTGCTTCTCCCTACCTCATTTCTGGCCACGAGATCTGGGAGTTTCAGTGACTGGATGCGTTTCCCCACTCCTTTGGTTGGGGGTTGCATTTGTTTTTTCCTGCGATGAGGCTGTGGCTAGCTCTGTTTCCGTGTGACCAATTTAAAATTTGTGAACGCTTTTAAATTTTGTGAACGACTACCCAATCCCCCACTAGTACTCTGGGACATTTGATATCTAGGGTTTCTTAATAATTGGAGCTGTTGCTTGCATCCAAACAAGTTCAATTTGCAGTGGAAGCCCCTAGCCTAGCTTGTGAATTCAAACATTAGATTTGACTACTAAAAAATTTGGAACACTCATGATATATCACCTCTTCTGCACGTTTTAATTTTGCTTGTTTAAGTGCTCTGTGCTAAAAGCTAGTGCAAGACCGTGAGGCAATCATGGTTAACTACTATCTAAAGCTAGTGCAAGACACACCACAAAGCATTACTTTGTTTCAGTTTTGGCTGCCAGGTGCAGGGCTGTAACGTGCAATTGCCCTCATTCTCTTTGCAGGTTTTTGGACCAACATCGAAGCAGAAGGACTTGTATGACCAGGCCATTATTCCTATTGTAAACGAGGTCTTAGAGGGATTCAATTGCACCATTTTTGCGTATGGCCAGACAGGGACTGGCAAAACATATACCATGGAAGGCGAGTGCAGGAGAGCCAAGGCAAGTCTATGCTGGTTTTTATTACTGTATTATGCTTCCTGATTGTCTCAATCGCTGATGACTGCTAGTGCTTAAATGCTTGCAGAGTGGACCAAATGGTCAATTACCCGCAGGCGCTGGAGTTATACCTCGGGCAGTGAAGCAAATCTTTGATGCCCTGGAGAGGCAGAACACTGAGTACAGTGTTAAGGTCACGTTCCTTGAGCTATACAACGAGGAAATTACAGATCTTCTTGCACCTGAAGAGATAACTAAGGCTGCATTTGAGGAAAGACAGAAGAAAACCTTACCTCTTATGGAGGATGGAAAGGGTGGAGTTCTTGTTCGAGGTCTGGAGGAAGAAATTGTCACGAATGCAAATGAAATATTCTCTCTGTTAGAAAGGGGGTCGGCAAAGCGCGCAGACCGCAGAGACATTGCTGAACAAGCAATCCAGGTCAATCTCATTCTCTATCTTGTTCTGAACTATACTGCTACAACAAACTTGAAGCGCTCATTACCGCTTTTAACATTTTGTAGTCGATCACACTCCCTATTCTCAATCACTATTCACATAAAAGAGGCAACCCCTGAAGGAGAAGAGCTGATAAAATGTGGGAAGTTAAATCTAGTTGACTTGGCTGGGTCTGAGAATATCTCTCGGTCTGGAGCTAAGGAGGTATTGTATCGTGTAACAAGCTTGAATGCTGCTTTTAAATATCTTCATCTCTTGGCATCAATTGTATTGTATTCTAAAGTAAGACACTTCCTCCTGACTATAGGGCCGTGCAAGGGAGGCTGGTGAAATTAATAAAAGCTTGCTTACTCTGGGCCGTGTGATTACGGCATTGGTAGAACACCTTGGACATGTTCCTTACAGGTAAGCAAAACAGCAGTTGATCAAGTTGGTGCAGATACAATAATTGCTGTTTGTTACCTTGCTGAAAATTCTCCTATCTTTCAGGGACAGCAAACTCACAAGATTGCTACGTGATTCGTTAGGGGGAAGAACAAAGACTTGCATTATCGCTACTGTTTCACCCTCCGTGCACTGCCTCGAAGAAACCTTGAGTACTTTGGATTATGCACACCGGGCAAAGAGTATTAAGAACAGACCCGAGGTAATATGGCTTCATTTCCTCGGTTTAAAACCTTTGTACTCATTATTTCTGTGCAAGTCTAATGGAAATACTGTTATCCTTATTCTTCAAGCCATGACTGAAAAGGCAAATGGCAAAACAAAGTTTTAGACATTAGCTGTAATGTTTGTTATTGGATACTTGATACAGATGGAAATGTTCCTACTAGATAGCATGCACTTTACTATGTTTAAGTGAGATATGTACTCCCTCCATTCCAAATTATAAGATGTTCTGGCTTTTCTTAGATACATTGCATTTTTTTATGTATGCAGACATACTATATATCTAAGTGCATAGCAAAAGCTATATATCTAGAAAAGCCAAAACATTTTATAATCTGTTCCAAAATAAACATATTTCAGTTGCACTCTTCATTCACTTGTGCAGCGAATGCTGTTTTATGGGATGCATGCATTTAAATGGCCCTCTTGGTTAAAATGCACACCAATTTAGTTCTTGACGTGTTTGTGGTGTTTGAGATATTCAGTTATAAGAGATGCTGAAGCTGTCTGGATAAGTCTTTGCCATTGTTATTCAAGAAGGATCTATAACCACAAAACTCACTTGTGGGCGTGCTCTTGCTGTTTAATTCATGTTTGACACCTGATATTAGTTTTTTTTTTTTGTATCTTTCTTTATTGCAGGTAAACCAGAAAGTGATGAAAGCAACATTAATTAAAGATCTTTATGGTGAAATTGACCGACTTAAGGCAGGTCAGTAGTGAATGCACATAATAAATTCATCTCAATATAATGGTGACACTAGTTTCCCTTCACAAAACTTGATTACTCTCAGAGGTATATGCTGCTCGAGAAAAAGTTGGAGTGTACATTCCCAAAGACAGGTATCAACAGGAGGAAAATGAGCGAAAGGTAGAGTTTGGCATGGCATGTTGTTTCAAAGTTAGTCAATCTGAAGGGGAATCATTTTCTTTTTCGCCCCTGAAATGACTTGTTTTCTTTATCTTTCCTTATGAAGGCGATGGCTGATCAAATAGAACAAATGAATGCTTCTTTGGAAGCAAACCAAAAGCAAATTAGTGATCTGCAACAAAAGTATAATTCTGAGCTTCAACATTCTGCTGATTTGAGCAAAAAGCTTGAAGTCACAGAGGTAAGTTGCATGTTCCTTAATCTGGTTTCTTTATGGTTATCTAAACCATAGGGCTTATAGGTGTTTATTGTGATAGAAACATCTTGACCACACAAGCAACCTACTCTCTACGACAAAAGAAGATCTGAAGCAGGCACAGTATGATCTAAAGGAGAAAGATTATATAATTTCAGAACAGAAAAAAGCAGGTACCATTTTATCAGATTTTCAATTCCACAAAACCATTTATTTTGTCATTTTTAATGGTGGTTTAACTAATTCTTATTACAGAAAATGCTTTAACACACCAAGCTTGTGTGCTGAGATCAGATCTGGAAAAATATACTCGTGATAATAATTCACTGTTTTCAAAAAAATTGGTAAGTGCCTTGGAGTATTTATGTTACTGTCTTTATTATGATTGTCATTTGTGTTAACATGTTGTTGACCATGATGAAATAGCTAGGGGAGACAAGCTAAGTGCAACAAATAGATCAGTCGTGAATACATTTCAAACTGACCTTGCTTCGAAGTTGGATATTCTTTCCAATACACTCAATGCATCCGTAGATCAACAAAATAGGTACCTAAAGTCTGTGGAGGATTTATGCCAATCTTGTGTTGAGTCCCATGACAAGGTAACTATTACAGAGCCATTATTTGGCATACCTAATTCTGGACCGAAGTGACTTCATGCTGTATGCTCACCATTTTTGTGTGAACATTTGAAGGCCACTTCTGAGCTGAAAAAGAAGATTTTGGCTTCAAAATCATTATACATGTCGCATATGGAAGCATTCCAAAATGTAGTCCTCCTACATAAAGCTAGTGCAAATGCCACACTAGAAGATATATCATCACTGTCTGCTGCAAGCTGCTGTAGTCTTGACCAGGTAAGTAACTTGGCTGCTTGTGTAGCTTAAAGAAAAATCTACTTCTCTCAAGTTCTTGACCCTAACTGTTCTATTTATGTTCATGGAAATACCTTTTCTCACAGCTACTAGCTTGTGTTGAGGGAGAAGCACAGAATATATTTAATGACGTCCATAAATTGTTAACCACCCACCGTAGTGAAATGACACACTTCACTCAAGAATTAAAGGAGGTCAGTCACAATCTCGGATGATTTCTCTCTTCCTCTAGATTTTTAACATGCCATCTCTTAATTGGAGCCCATTCATGGTCTTGTAGAGTTTCCAAATAAGCTTGGACAGGACGAAAGAAATGTCCACTTATATTATTGGGCTATTTGACAAGTATGTTGAGGAAATATCCAAGTTACAGAACCACTCAAATAATACTCATGAAGCACAAATGAAAAGCATTGAAGATTTTCAGGTGGCTTATGAGGTGAGCCATTTAGCCCTCTTTTTGTTTGCCGCAAAGTTTGGTAGGTGTATTTCTAATACCATCTTCTTGTGCAGGAGCAATCAAAATCCGAGGAGCAGAAGCTTTTAGCGGACATAAGCAGTTTAGTGTCTAAACATATTACTCGACAAAGAGAGTTGGTGCGTGCATGCCCATGATATTATTCTTGCATCCATTTTATTTTTATGTCTGGCAAAAGCTTGGGGCCTACCATATAGGGCCACAAGTACACGATCCTGACATGCATTTTCTTTCAGGTGGATGTTAGATTGAGTTCTCTGGGTGATTCTGCCCGTGGAAACAAGGCATTTTTGGATGAACACACATCGTCCATGGAGTTTGTTACAAAAGATGCTAAGAGGAAGTGGGAAACATTTGCGGAGCAGGCTGAGAATGACTGCAAAGCTGGCTCCAGCTTCTCTGCAGCTAAGCATTGCCGCATGGAAACCATGCTGCAGGAGTGGTATGTCTGAACGGTTGCATGGGATTATTTTTGTCCGTCCACTTATCCATTGAACTTCGATTTCATGAGTAATCATTTGTGCTTGACTTGTCCAGCGCATGCACTGTCGACTCTGCCGCTCAGCAATGGAAGAAGTCACATGCTGCTGTTAATGATCTCGGCAAAAAGCAAGTTGCTGAAGTTGAAGCGCTTGTCAGGCAAGTCGATTAGTTCTATTGCATCTCAATAAATTCATTTGGCATTAGATAAGCATAATAAAATCTTGTTATAATCTGCATTGGTGACGATTTGCATGCCCATGCATAACTCTAGTGCATATAAGAAAACTTATTATAATCTGAGTGACATTAGATAAGCAGCCAAGAGGCAGTTGCAGTGCCTGAGCATTCAGCCAGCACTTGTGATTCCAAAACTAGTATTGGTCGCTAAGGTAGCTTGGTTGTATTTTTCAGGACTGCGATTGAGAACAATGAGCAACATGAAGTGGAGGTTGCATCTTCTCGAGCTGCGGCTGAAGAAGATGCCTCCAATAGCAGCAAGGACATAGCCCAGGGCATTGAAAGTACTTTCTTGGCACTTGATTTGTTCATCTTAGCCAGCACCTGTAGAGTTCCCTACCTGATCTGGGCGTCTTGATACATCAATTTGCTTCAGATCTGTTGGAAGCGACACGTAATTCGAGTTCAAGAGTGGTCTCAACGGTGGAGGCTCACTACGCAGAGCTACAGAAGTTTCAAGAGAGCCACTTCAGCCAGGCTGATGGTATCAACATGCATGCTGACAAGGCTTTCCAAACCAGTTACAAGGTGAGACTGAAAACCTGCTGAAAGCCTGAAACAGAAGTGCTTTCCTGAGTTACCAATGCATTGAACAATTGACACCTCACTTACCCTAACCCCCTAACTCTGCAAATGCTTTGCTTGCAGGACTACGAACCGACAGGTGAAACTCCGGTGAGGTCTGAGCCAAATGTGCCAAGCAAAGGCTCGATTGAGTCGCTGCGAGCCATGCCCATGGAGACATTGATGAATGAGTTCCGTGAGAACCACCCGTATGAATCCGAATCTGAGTCGAGCAAAAAGTTGACTCAGATACCTCGCTTGCCGCTCGCGACAATCAACTGAGACATTCAGATCCCCGTGTGCAGTGTAATAATTTACTAGTAGGTCATCAGTTTGCCGGTTTGGTTGTCCTTGTTGTGCACTTGTGCTAGGTTAACTGTGGTGGGTGAGCTGCCTTGGCTCTTCCCCACTCTTTCGTTCCCAATCATTTTTTTTTAGAAAATGTCCCAATGAATCATTTGTAACATTGTGTTGTGTGATACTGATTTTGTAGAGTATTAGAATTCTGAAAGTCAGCTTGAATTGCATGAGACATTGTATTGAAATCTGACTGTTGCATTGCATTGTGCAAACAACAAGGTTTTCACTTTCGAGCATTGCACAGAATATAAGCGATAGGGTTTTGACAAGAATAGAGATGAGTTTTAGGCATATCATCTACCATTGCTACACTAGTTGGTAAAGATTCAGGCGAGGTAGAGCTGCATCTCCGAGTGGTTCTCCTGCTCGACCACCTCCAGGAAGACGGGGTCGACGGTGATGTGGCTGTCGATGCGGACGGAGAAGGGGCGCGACCAGAGCAGCACGGCGGCCTCGCCGGCGATCTCGACGGTGGCGTCCAGATCCATGTGGCGGCGCGCGACGTCGGAGAGGATGGCGCGGGCGCGGTGCGCGAGCTCGACGCCGTCGAGGCGAGCCGGGAGGTGGAGCAGGCGGCAGGAGGTGGCGGGCTGCTCGCCGGCGTCGAGGCGGGCGGTGCCGAGGTGCGCGCCGCCGTAGAGGATGGAGACGGTGGAGGGTCCGTAGCGGACCGGCACGACGTTGGGGTTGGTGGCGTGCACGGTGAGGGTGAGTCCGATGTCCAGCGCCGCCGGCGCGCGGAAGTGGAACGCGGACAGGCTGATGGAGATGAGCTCGAACCGAGGGTCCCGCGGCCGGCACAGCATCAGCGCCGTGGCGGCGGCCGTCGCCGCGGCGCCGGCGAGCGCCGAGCCCCAGCTCCACCGCTGGCGCGGCGGCGGGGAAGATTCGCTGCCCATGTCGCGAGTAAGACGCGCGTGAGGTGGCCCGGTGGCCCTGTTGGGAAGCCTGCAGGTGGAGGGCTTCTGTTGTGTGTGTAGGTGATGGCGACCTGATCTGTCCACTCTTGACTCTTGACGTTGATCCGTGAACCAACAGTTTGATTTGCCTCTCTCCGAGTCCATCTGCCAAAAGATGGCCAATCACTGATGACGGTTTTTTCAAGATCCGAATTACAGGCGAACAGAACAGTGCAATTGCGTCTACAATCAACATAGGTACACCACAATGTTCCAAGATCCGAACTACTCCAGCACTGAACAAGGGGACTCACTCATTCCCTAGATTAACCAGAAGAGCGGAATTTGCAGTAACTTCAAAGTTCAGATCAGCATAGATAAAATCGGCTGTGCATCATACAGAATATATGGTTCACTATTTCTTTTTCCTTTACTGGAAATAATTGAATTTACACGGTCTAGGCAACAGTAGAATGTCACTATGAACTTGGGTACAGGGCATATGTTGCCTTCAGGTACTCTATGATTTCAACGCTTTCGAACATCTGGATTCCCGTGTTAGGATCTTCGATGTAAGGCGCCTGCCAACACAGTAATACATATGTCACATACTAGACATGCAAATCAAGAATGTTCTTCGTCAAAGACACCTCGTACCTGGAAAATACCCTTTTTTCTTCAAAAATTCTTGTCGTTTAGGGCTGCCACGTGCGCAGCTGCAGTAATGATTTGTAGTTATTAACATTCTTGCAGAACACATATCTCAGTCCAGAAGAACTGAACTAATGTCTAATACTACTAAGGTGAAGTTTAGCAACAGTTTCCAGGCTGTTATGGTGCCAGCACATTAAGCTACTTATTCATGGACTTATGGTTTTTAAGTATTTTGGATACCTGTGCAGCAAATGTGGCAATTCCAACTCAACAAGCGTCTCTCGTACTAATCTACAGAAGGGGGATCCCTGAGAAAATAGATCATCAGCCATTCAGACTCCAGAACTGGCACTAAACTGCAATAGATCACAACCATGATCTGTATAATGAAGGAAGCTCATGTGTTAAGGACTCAAGAGTTTCAGACCTCGTATGCCCATATCTCTATTGGTTGTGGTGGAACTTTTGATGCAGTATAGGAATTTCCCTGTAAACAATGACACAATCCCATATTTCTAAGCAAACATTCAGAGGAAAACATGCAATGAACTTGGTTATATCGTTTTTTTCATATTGTACCTTTCCAAAACGACCAAGAGTAGCAAGCCCTGCTGTGAGTGTCTACAAAACAAAGAGTGAAAGTTATCAAAACTGCAAACTGATCCTTGGCAGAAACTGAAGAATATAGAAACCTCGGTGTAAACATATCACATATTCCTTGATAATTGGGTACTAAATTAAACCATGCCATTTGTTCTTGGATAGTTTGGGAACTAAGTACATATAATATACTTTTCAATTGCTGGTACTTAGTTACTTACTGTTAATAGACCAAGTGATAGCATAATAGGAACGGTTCCATCGCCTGAAAAAACAAGCACAAGTGAAGGAGGTGACTAATAGGAACAACTCTGAAGGGCAAAGGTAAAAGGTTCAATACACACCGTATGTGTCAGCTAAGTATTTAATGATGTCATCTGATTCATACATGGCGACCCCAGTGTTTGGATCCACCTGCAATAGACGTGTATCACATTATAACTTTATTCCTTCAGAACTGTTAGAATGAACACCCTTAGTTTCTGCAATGAAAACACATAAATTTGATGAAAATCGATCTTGCCTGAGAGTCACAAGTCTATACTCAATGGCGACACAAAGTTTATTTATAGAATACAGTTCATACGCCACATTTCCATATTTCACAAATGTGGATGTGGGCGCACTAACAATCGAATATGGCCTGAAGTGCTAATACAGAATAGAATATCAGAACTCATGCATGTAGGGAAATTGTTCACACTTGCATACCATGTAAGGAAATTGTTTCTTTCCACCCATCTCGAGGACTTTAGGTCGGAATGTCGGGCCTTTTTGAGGACAGGGGTAAAATAATACATCTAGGTCCAAAACAGCTACCATCTCTCTGACCTGCAATGTTTTCATGTCAAATACAAATACCAAAATCGTTAATGTGCATGGAGAATGACATGCAGTTGCAGGAGAATGGACATATTCACCTTCCGACAAAACGGACAACTGAAGATTCAGAAGAATTCACCAACAATGAAGAGAAGAAATAAGTCACCATGATTATTCAGCAAAAATAATAGAGAAAATAAACAGGGCTACAGGAGGCAGAGGCAAGAGAGGCTGTACTGTACCCTTCAAATTCATATATCTCAATAGGCTTTTCTGGTCGTTTGCACTGTCCTATTTTTGATTCCTCCTTCACCTTCCAAGCTACAATAAGAAACACATGTTTGTAGTCTGTGTACCGTTCTAATAATTACAGTTTATTTAGAGAGACGTGTCGTGTGTTCCATGATATCTAAAAATGAAAGAAATGTGAACAAATTCACCTCCGAATTGCAGTGCATATTGGTCCGATGGTATCTCTGACGGAGAAACAAGCGATGGCGAGTACCTGCACATTGAAGCAGTTGTGACACGTGCAGATAAGGAGGCGTAGGCTGCTGTAGGCTGTAGCCGACGGCCGATGGCAAGACAAGGACAAGGCGCGGTGCATACGGTGCGTACCCTAGGACGAAGACGCCGGTGCCAAGGCGGAGCGGGATGGCGAGCGAGGCGCCGAGGACGCTGTTCTGCTGGCCCGGCTTGACCTCGAACGTCTTGGGCTCGGGCGCCTTGAACCCCGGCGGCGGCGTGAACTCCGCCGGAGGCGGCGGCTCGGGGGACGAGGTGGAGGCGGCGGTGGTCTCCGGCTGGGCTCTGACGACGGCGACAGAAGCGGGCCCTGGCGGCGCGCGCGGTGGCCGTGGCGGTGGCGGTGACACCCGGGACGGCGGCGCGGCGCGGGGAGGAGGAGCGGCGTGCGGTGGTGCAGCGCGGTCGGGGTGGTCGGCGCAGCCATGGATTGGAGGACTCGACGGCGACGGCGGCAGGGGCCGGGGCCGGGCCGTACGGCGTGGAGGGCGTGGGAGTTTCTGTGGCGCCTACGCGGCCGGACGAGGCGCGGAAGCGATTTGGTGTACCTGCTGCTGCTTTGTGCCAGTGGAGTGTGGATGGGCCCGGTCGGCAACGGCAATACACGACCACGGATAGCATGTGGCTGACATGTGGGCCCCGCATCTCCGTCCAGAGATTACTGTTCGCTCGTTCTGGTTTCTGGGCTTATTCCCCTCTCATAGAAACTAGCTGAAATCAGCCAGCTTGTGTACTAGCCTGTCTGATGGCGATGAGTCATTGCAACGTGCTGCAAACAAGGCTGAGCCGAGCGGATGAGCCTGAAGAAAACTTGGAGTTATTAGGTAGTGTTTGGATTGGGGACGTAGTGAGGTGAGATTGGGACTTAACCTAGTTTTTAGGAATGGGACGACCCTCTGTTAATCGTTTTGGTTGGGAGAATGGGACGGTTCATGCTTTTAACATCATCAGCTACAGTGCAACGATAACAGCCTTATCTTCTTCCCATGTCGGCCTTATAAATTAATAGATATAGATGATAAAAATCGTAGATGTACAAATATAATTAATGTAAATAAAGACAAGTTAATAACGGTCCATTAATCTCTCTTGAGATGATAATTGAGACTAATTGAGACTAGTTAACAAAAACTCCGGCCCATGCCTATCTTTGTACATGCAATTAGTCCCTTAAGGCAAGCACTTTGGACTAGTATTTTGTTCCCACTTAGTCGGTCCCTAGTCCTAGCCCCATGAACCAAACAGGCTCTAAGTAAGAAAGAAGTTCATCCCATGTTTTTTTTCCTTCTTAAAGTTAAACAGTAAACAGTGATCGATCACCTACCGGTTAATAAAGTTGAAAACGGATAGAAACGAACCGAAAATCGCCCTAACATTTTTCATTTTGATATATTTATTAAACGGAAATGAGACCGGAGCCAGACAGCCTGAAACAAAAACGGTAGCGGAATAAACGGTAATAGAGAAAAATATGTAAATACGATCAAACAATAGATGGAAAGTACGGCGGACATGTATGCCGCGTATGATAGCTCAAATGCATATACCAAAGTGCAATACCAAATATCCACTAACCATACATAAAAATTAGAGGATTAACGGATCATGAGATGGATATGGCCGAGGGTGTGCGCAGGTGTAAGTGTATTCGTAAGGTATTTCTGATTTTTTTGGAAAGAAAAATGGCCAGAATGCAGCAAAGAGATGTCATCATGCCGTCATCAAGCTAGGAACGCTCGTGCAAAGCAAGCATGTGTTGAGCGCACGCTGCCGCCGGCTTCTTGCTTGAGTAAGCGCACACTGTGCTGCGCGCGGCGTGCAAGGCTGGTGCGCTGCGCTCGCTCTGCAGGCCACTTGGGCCACAATGGGCTGTGCTGGACTGCTATCCCAAGATTTGCAAAAAAAAAAAAAAAAAAAAAAAAACATGGACGAAAAAAATACGCTAGCGCTTTTGTCACACGAGTGACACGTAGCTTTTCTGAAACAAAAACAGACCGAGTACACGGGATTGATTTATGAGGTGAATTACAAATTAATTCCATGCCCATATTCTATTGGAAACAAACTCATGGGATATTTGGGTTACAGATACTCATTGCTAACTTTAGGAGGCCGGGCTACACCCCCCCATGTCTCGCCAACCCCCATGTCTCGCCATCCGCTCAATGTCCATCTAGAAGGCCGTTTCACAGCCTCTTCAAAAGCTCCCTCATCCAATTAACCTCACATTGAATTCTTAATTTTGACGTTTTTTACGTTCTTTTCCTTAGCCAAAACAAAGCCAACTCCTAAGAATATATACCAAGTAAAAAAACAAAGACATCTCAATAGTTTGCCATTTTAGATTTGCCAAAAGGAAAAACACATTCGCACTTTTCACAAAACAAATAAGCCCAGATCTGAAAACTCAACATAGTATATCCATAAATTTCAGAAGAAAAAAAATATCCGAATTAAATAAGAAAAAATATATTCTATCTAAAATTCCTCCATCGTGGCTTTCCTCGATGCAGTCCATATACCCAATTGAACAATCAAACACAAACCAAACATTGGACAAGCCGCAAGATTCAACATTTTGGAACCAATTCGAAAAAGAATATGGTGATTCACACTCTCCTCTCCTTGTATCAAGATAAGCAAATGTCATTGTCATTAGATGTACTCTTCGAACTATCGCTGGTAAGAACTTTTTTTTTTGTTTTCTAGGAAAGTAGTAGTAGCTGAATAAAAAAAAAAAAGGTGAAGTCAAACTGATCCCCTCTCGCTAGTGTGTCAGAATTTTAAAAAACGAACCGAAGTACAGAAACCTGAAAAATAATTAAGTCAACTTGCTCTCGCCCTCGCTAGTGTCTCGGATCAAGATCGGTAAGATTTTTTTGACCCCGTTTCTATATTAGTCCGATCCAAAACATAACCCAACATGCCAACATTTGATCGCATGTACTTCCTCCATTAAAAAAAGTGTAATTTGAGAAGTTAAACAATTCCAACTTTGACAAAATTTATATAAACAACTACTACTCTTATAATACAAAAATAAGTATTAATAGATTAATAATGACATATATATTTTCATATTAAATTACTGTGAACCTAAACAAACTGTAATCCTATAATTACATTTTTTTGTTTTTTTTACGGAGCGAGTACTTTACTTCATAGGAAATGAATAGGCCGTCCCACCGAGTTGCGTGTCTAGTCAAACGTGTGGCATACTGGCATGGAAAAGCAAGAAGAGCCTTTCTACTGCGCGTCTGCGCCTCCTCTTCCTCCTCCTGCCTGTGTGTGTGGTGGAACCTGGCTGATGACGACGGCGGCGCACTCGTTTGTTCGTTCTCAGCAGTCGCGTAGCACGTACGCCGCCTCATTCGACGCGGCGTGGAAGATGCTGATGTCAAACAGGTTCCGTTCCGTTGGGTACGGACGGACGGGCGGTTCCGTTTAGCCAAGAAGAACACGCACGCACGCGTCTGCTCTGCTCGTGTGCGTTTTCTTCCAGGCCTCTTCCTCGTTGCTCCTCCTCCTCTCGCGTGCGGGCGGTCCGTCTTCATCAGATCAGATCAGAAACTTCATGTCGCTTCCATGACGCGTTGCAGTGCATGAGATATATATATATTCTGTTGCTGCTCGGCACTCGTAGTCTCACCACCGTCCACCACCCGCCCACGACAGCCCAGCACCACCACCAGCACGGCAGAGGAGGAGGAAGTCGCCATCGCCAGCCACGCCACCTCGCCTAGTTCTTCTGCCCCCCTCTCCCGCCTCGTACTAGCATGGCGGACTACAACCGCTACGGCCACAGCTACAGCTACAACTACGGCGGCGGTGGCGGCGGTGGGTACAGCCAAGGCCCACCGCCATCAGCCCCACCAGCGCCACACATGCCCGCCACCACCACCACCACCTCCGCCCCACCGTCCTCTTACGGCGGGTACCCGCCCGCCGCCTACCCTCCGCCGCCCCCGCAGACGGCGGCGGGCGGATTCGTCTCCACCGGTGGCTACGGCTACGGTGGTTCCGGCTACGGCTACGGCTCAGGAGGCTTCGTCGCGTTCCCGCCGGGGACGCACCCGGAGATCGAGCGCGCGTTCCGCGCCGCCGACCGCGATTGTAGCGGCGCCATCGACGAGCGCGAGCTGCAGGGGGCGCTCTCTGACGCCTACCACCGATTCAGCATCCGCACCGTCCGCCTCCTCTTGTTCCTCTTCAACGACGCCTCATACTCCTCCGCGCCCTCACGGATGGGTAACGCCCGCCGCCGCCTCCTCCCCTGCTCCTCAATCGCTCCTTTATGTTGCATCAATCAAGGATTTAATTCGCCTCTGAAGCAGACTCTCTGATGCCGCTGCGATGATTATAATTAATTAATATAAAAGTGGTTCGGATTCCCTATACTGTCTGCCTGCCTGCCTGCTTCACACCCATCATCACTCTTCTGAATTTCTGATTGCTTGCTGGCTGTGGCTGATGTAATGTCATTTCTGCTACATCAAAATTAAGTTACGAACTGTTCCGTTTCTAATCGTTCCCTTCGCCAGGCAACTTTCAGATTAAGCTTATTGTGTTCTCATACCTGAAATTGCGGACAGGCTAGCTTCTTGTATCACTGCTTATGAATGTTCATTTAAGATAATAAGTTAGCAGTTAGCGCTGTATGCCATGGGAGTTTCGGTTACTGCGCCATCATATTTTAGGGGAATTGTTCTTTCTCTTTCTGTTCGAAAAAAAAAAGCTTCTGATTACCATCCTTCTGCACCTCTGCCAGTTAGCAACTGTACGAGTAGCGTTCATCTCATTTCTTCATTCAGGAACTATGTTGCATTTATTTGTTTATTTTCTTCAAAGCAGCTACATCATTTTCCTTGTTAGAATGGTATATACAAGCTACTGAGTACTGACTCCATCCTGCTTCCACCTTGCAGGGCCAACACAGTTCGTATCCCTCTGGAATTGCCTTGGGCAATGGCGGGTGAGTATTGCAGGATTATTTCTCAGTTCAGTTGCAATTACAAACACAATGCTTACATTCTGGTTCTTCCACTATTTCAATTGTGATGCATGCCTAACACTATTTCTACATCTAAGTCACACAATAACAAATGATGTATACAAAAACTCAAAAAGGACCACTGCAAATCAACTTGTCTTTCATTATACAAGAATCTTATGCATGATTGGAGTGGAGTCCATGTTTCTGTGGATGGCACAGCTGGCGCTCAAATCATGTGTGACACAATAATGAATGAAGTCAAAAGGCGAAATAGCATTATTGCTGTTGACTTGTTTATTCTGGAAATTTGGAGTATCATATATATGTTGTGATTCAGAATTTGGTTATCTGCTTATTGATTTTCTCCATGGCACCATCTAGGAAATTTTCAACAGATACGATAGGGATCGGAGTGGGAAAATCGACTCCCGTGAGTTGACCGAAGCTCTACGTAGCCTTGGATATGCCGTCCCACCTTCTGTCATCGAGCTTCTTATAGCGAATTACAACAATGGTGTGCCTAGCAATGGTGCACTAGACTTCGACAACTTTGTGGAGTAAGTAATTTTGTTGTGAAAAAAAGTAACCTTTCTATTCTTATCGACGTTTCAGTGGCTGAGCACATATATGACCTGACTTGGTATATCTTTCTGCTTTTTGTAGGTGTGGGATGATTGTGAAGGTATGTTTCTTTTGTTGCTTGGAATACTACAGCCTATGAAGCGAATCAAGGATTAGAAGTTGTAGTTACTGATATATATTCATTTTACACTCTCACCATGTGCAGGGTTTAACGGAGAAATTCAAGGAGAAGGATACACGCTACACTGGCTCAGCCACTCTTACATACGATGGATTCTTGTCCATGGTCATCCCCTTCATTGTCCCTTAGCTGTGCAAATGGAGTGTTCTCCCCTAGCACGTATAACAATGTTGTAACTTAGTCATCAACCATATGATTCTAGTAGGAGTGTTCTCCCCTAGTTTGTGCAAATGGATTTTCTTCTTCTTTTTGGTTGGGTGGGATCTAACTAGGGAGTCTTGTTGCGCAGTGGTCGCTTTATCTTGCAAATTGACTTGGTGATGCATACCTTGTTTGTTTTTTACATTAATAAACTTTGAGGGTTAGTTTCATGGAATTTACATCATTTTGGACTATGATGAAATGTTTCAAGGACGATAAGCACTTGCTTTACCACTCCAGCAACTGTACCCCCCAAGCTCTGTGTTCCTGAAACTTCTCTAACCATCCTTCCTTCAGATGGTAAACAAGGGTTCTTGGAAGAATGTGGTCATTATAGCTCTATGCTTGTTGGTCTTTGGTCTTTGGAAGAGGCATACCATGACTGCCTCATGTAACTGCAATGCCTAGGCCAGTGATGACACCATTACAGGCATGCTCCATCTTTTGTTCTTTTGCCTTCTCCATATTTGTGACTTGTGCCTATGAGTTGTTGCTTCTCCACCATGTTTTTCTTGCTGCATGTGATGCAATTGGAGAACCAAACAGGTTGTAGCTCGCTAGGGGCTTGAGATGCATGCTTTGTATCTGGTGGTTGCCGGTTTGTTCAGTTCTTATTTGGAGCCAGCTATGAGATTGATTCAATGATGAATGGATATTTACCTAGTCTGAGGCATATTTGTTTACACTAATATCTATTCCCTCCATAGTTGAAAAAGGAAGACGTTTAGGACAACGACACGGTCTCTAAAGCGCAACTTTGACTTCTCTTTTCTATAAAAATTTATTAAAAATTATATATGTATACTTTTATGAAAGTATTTTTCAAGACAAATCTATTGATATGATTTTCACATTTCTAAACTCAACGACTTAAAAGTTATTAATGATTTATATTTGTCAATGTTTGACCCAAAGCCTTTTCCAAAACATCTTCCTTTTCAACTATCGAGCAGTACTCGTTGTTTGTGTCTGTTCACTGGACAACATTGTTGTCAATAATGAAACTGCATCTTCTTTTGTACTAGTGCACTTCTTCTCTGCCGGGAACGCCTGTACATGTTGCTGTGTCGGGCCAGGCCCAACCTGGCTAGCAATCAAACAAAATCTCCAACTGGTAGTTGGCGCTGGACCTGGCCGACTAATTTCAAGGGCTGTTCGGCTGATGGTAGAAGCCAGCTTATTCCGATAGCAGGCCTGAAGGTTTTGATACAAGAAAACCAAAAAAGGCCTGCATGCTGCGTGCCTGCCTCTGGAGTTCAGTTTGAATTGACACTATGTATCAGGCACAGGCTCAACCTGCCCTGTTCGATCACTATTACAACACTAGTGATTTTGTGGCCCAAGCGCGCGAGCAATGGCCAGAAGAGTATTTGTAAATAAAATGCACATAGATATTAGAGTAAATACCAAATGTTCGGGGATGGAGCAAGTACTAAAGATAGATGGAACAAAGATACGAGGTGTCCAAATATGAACTACATAGTACGTAAAAAGGAAACATGATCCAAATATTACAGGAGTCCAGATAGATCAAGACAACAACATAGGCGTAGGCACCTTACAAATGGATGAACTACAGCGAAAAGCTAAGGAGGGACGCAGTACTTCGCAATGGTCTTTCAAGCCTCAACAGAAGTATGTAGCAATTCCTCGCAACGATGGTAAGGTCGATGGCTGCCCAGGCGCGGTTGCATAACGCTGTTAGTAGTGACCGCTCTGTCGGACTCAATCTCGGGCGAGTACTCACGCCTCCAAAGCCCGCCCTCGTAATCATAGTCGCCGCCCCGAGGTGTCTCGCCTCGTATAGGGGCGGCGCCGAGCTCCCCTCGTTCACCGGAAAAGAAAGGTATAATGTCGGGGATGTGTTCATTGTAAGTTGAGTCTATTTATGTGTGTAGGTTATAGTACATCTCATCTCATTCTTCCTCGACTCCCGAGCATCTCCTGTCACACCCAAACAGTTCGGTTTGTCATAGATGAAGGATATGTTAGTTCATTGATCAATGCCGGGGTAGGGAGTAATGTTGTTTGATACGGCAAGAGTGAAGCGCACTGTGTCTATGGAGGCTGAACCGCCGTCTTGAGAGATGGGGGCTCATATAGGGAAGGGTCCTCGTCAAGTGGTGGTGCTTGCAGTAGAGATAGGTCCTCATCGTCCTTTGGGAAGGTGATGTTTTGTATGCCGCTTTCTTTTCATACTAGAGCGCTATGGTTCCATAGGTTGGGATAGAGTTTTTGCTTTGGGCATAGGCATGAACGCCGCATATTCCTTTTTGAGAGGACTGATCGACAGCTTGGATTGTACAAGATGGATCGAGCAATGGTTCCAGCCAGCGGCATTGGTGAAAGCGCAGCCGGAAAGCCGAAATGTCGATGGTCACTATGGTGTCCCAGTGCACGGTTGTACCACCGTATAGGTTGTTCCATGTCCCTAGGAGTGCATCAAGCCGAAGTGGTTTGGTACTTCAGAGCCTCTCGCGACCATGTCCCTCTCCGCAGGGGAGCCAAACTCAACAACAAAGTCTGTTCGAACCTTGTTATGGTTAGAGGGATGGCCTCATAAGCAAATTGCTGGTGTATAGCTTGGCGGATGTGGCCGGCTGTGATGGTGCCATCGTTTGGGCGGACATCGGTCACGATGACAGAGTTTGCAAAGTGTTGTTCTATCATGTCTGTGTCGTTGTTGGTCTTGATGACTGCTAGGGGTTGAGGTCCACGCGGAGCCTGGAGAAAGAAACGGTGGTTATATATATGCCATTGGATAATAAACGTGATGTTAAATAAGGTTAAATGTAACTCCTAGCATATGGCAGTGCTGACTACAGTTTTTCTAGGTAGTGTTGGTCACAGTTTTTAGCTGAGCAGTGATAAGTGCACTTGTATTTGAGTATACGGCAGTGTTGGCTATATTTGAGCATACGGCAGTGTACAGATGGACGTAGGTCTTCAGAATGCACAATTGCAAAAAGCTAATGGAAAGATGTGTTCTGAAACCATATAGGCAACATGGTGTTTCAGTATCGAGTGAACCCACCCATTTGTTTGTTGTAGGTACAGGTGGAGCCTGGAGATATAAACGACAGTTATATGTACGCTATGACATAATCAACGTGATGCTAAACAAGGTGAAATTGAATCCCCAGCATATGGCAGTGCTGACAATAGTTTATCCAGGTAGTGTTGGTTACAGCTTTTAAACCGAGCAGCGATGGATGCACTTTTATCTGAGCATATGGCAGGGTTGGCTATATTTTTGTTATGAATCCCCCTCAAAAATTAGTTGGAAAGAAGTCTTAGGTTTTCAGTGTTAGATTCATGGTGCGTAGAATGATAGAACGTGAGGACTGTCCATTGTCCCTAGGTTCTCATTCTATAGTCAATTTCAAAAAAGTAATGTATAGTTGTTATCTATTCTAATTAGTGTACATATGAAGCTTTGTGTTAAGAACGCACAGTTGAAAAGCCAATGGAAAGATGTACTCTGAAACTATATAGGCAACACGGTGTTTCAGTATCGATCTAAGCGACCCATTTGTTTCTTGTAAATAACAGGGAATTTTTACTGATTTGACGGTTCAAAAACTAAGTTGCTTAATCATAGACTGTGGTGTTGCAGAGACATACCACTTCCTTTGAAGGCGTCTGCGGATCTGGTGAGGGAAGAGTCTTGACAGGCGCCGCGTTGGCTGGAAGGGAAAGAAGGAATCAGTGGAACTGCTGACATAGTGAAGGGTGGGCACAAATCGGCGCAGCAGATGGTGAGAGAAACAAAAAGAACTCATCACCTGTTTCGGCGGCTGGATATGCGGGAGCAGCTCGCGTTGACGTCGCTGGAACGCTGCAGCAGCGCACGGGGTCTTCTTGCGAGCACTTGCACCTGAGCTCAGATCTATTAGAGTGGATCGACTGGGAAGGATAGAGATCGGAGGAGAAAGCCTGTAAGAGGAGAGGAAGAGTTTACCAGCCGAAGAGGAGAGGAGGTGGAAGCGTGTGTGCGGGTGGCCTAGATGGGGACGGCCGTCGGGGATGGGTAGCTGGAGAAAATTGTAGGCGTGAATTTTGTAATCGCACAGGGAGGAAGGGAACTACGGCAGCTATTGTTCCACTGATTCGTGGGGCCGCGACGGTTTGGTTGGGGCAGGGCCCGGCGGTCAGCGACAACCTGGTGGGATGATCTCGGGGAAAGGCAAACATTTGGAGGGAGGTATGTATGGTCGCTGGGCCGAGCTATCCAGCCAATGGCCATACGACAACGGCTCTGACTGTTCAGGCGAGGCACGTAGTGTGGACAGGGAAGTATGGTCGCGACGGCCAATGAAGCGATGACAACAACGGCAGGAACCGGCCCGCATAGAACATTCGACGCTAACGGCTCGCCACAAAAAGCCGCCATCCTGGGCCCACCCAACGAATCAAACGGCCGCCAAGAAAAAAAACTAACGCGACAAAGTTCGACCGCCGAGAGCTCCTCCACACCAAATATTACCTTTAAATACCATTCTTAGGACCTATAGTGTTAAGATGGTATATACATGGCAAATTAGATATACCAAAGAGTCAAAACGACCTATAGTTTAAAACAAAGGGAGTATTTATGGTTTCCAACAATTAGGCTTACCCTGGTCAAGTTAAACACTAAGCATTGATTTCTTTAATTTACACCCCGCCCGGTCAGTGGAATTTCAAATGAACCAGCATCAAGTTCTGTACTTGTAGAACAACACAATGAAATGCTCTGTAAAAACTGTTCCAACTATGTCAAAATTTGGTTTAAATAGACTATATGTAAAAATTTGTTAATACTCTAGCATATTAACATTCCCTTTTATACTCTTTGGCTAGGGCCTTTATATAAAGCTATTATTTAGGCTTATGCCCTTTGCTGGTAACATATGGATAGTTATGCATGCATTTTATTTACTAGTAAAATGCCCCGGCGCTGCAACGGGATAAAAAAACAAGAATATCTCTAGACCAATATACTTAATTTAACTGGAACGTGAATTTTGAGACTGAACTAAGGACCGTTTGGTAGGGCGATATGGCAAAACAGCTTCAGCTATAACTTGTCTAGTCGAGGTGAAGTTATTTTCATCAAACTATTGGTAGAATATTTGCTGTTGTTAGATAAAATTGTTCAAATGGCTCAACTATCCTTCTCCTTTTTTTTTTTTTTTTATATTCCCATTATTCTATTTTTGCCTTTTATACCTTGTATCTCCTCTCGATCTCTCTTATTCTTTTTTCGCCTTCAAAAAAAATTATTGGTTCGTGTTTGATTTGGAATTGATTTGATTGGTCAAATTAGATTTCAATAGTTGTAAGAGTCCGATTTGATTTGAGACAGAATTTCTTTTCATCCTATTTTTTTGTTGCGTCCGAACCAGATTGGTTTTGGGGTGGACGGACGAGCGAGGTGGCAGAAAGATTTTTGACGGACGGGTCGACAGTTGATCTAAAACCATTGATGTCAATCCGATGGCCGAGAATCCATCCTATGGTCCGGAGGTGAACGACGGAAATTTCTTCCGAGGCCGGGCTTTCATACTTTATTTATACGCGAAGTCAAAGACAAGATTTTAATCAATGACCACATTATACACTAATTTATACATCATGTAGAAAATGATAAACTACCTAAATATGTTGTGTTTTAATATTACGTATCGATATGTCGTATCGATAATTTGCTATACATAAGTTGTTCTAACTTGTATGAATACGTGCCACGAGTTCACGTCACGTGTAATACACAGAGGTCATAACCCAATACGTCTTGAAATCGCCCTCTAGTGCTTTACATCAGTTATCGTGATAGGTCCATGCTTCATTCCAATAAAATTTTTTTTTTTTTTTGATAGGGCTTCATTCCATTATTAGTACTCGCAACTCGGCAGTGCTGCTAATGCATGGGTAGCCAGCACACATACGACTGATTCGTGCATGCGCGTACGTATGATATGGCAATGGCTGCGATAGATTCACCGAGGTTTCATCTCTCACCAATCGGTATGCGGTATACGGTATTGTGTTTGCCAGGACATCTATTTGGCTTGGCCATTTATTTATTGTCCACCATATATTTGGTACATGATCCTTTTTTTGCTAGAGTTGTTCAAGTAGCTGGGATGCACATTGAATATAACACAAACTTGGAAAGACTGCACTCATGAACGGGACGTACGTGAGGAGGAGGCGAAGTGAGATCGGACTGGACTCTATCGATGAATTGGTTTGAGACGCAAACTTGCGAGTCCGATGCAGACTGGAATACGGCAGGAGGGGAGGCGGCGAGGGCTGGACGAAGTTTTTGGGTGGACGACGGAAATTTTCTCTCTTTATTAGTAGGTATAGATAAAAAGACTAGATGTAACGATCTGTTATTTATCTTTTTTAGATAAAGGAGTGAAGCACTCCCGCCTTTCGCAACCATCGCTGGAAGCTTTACGGCAAACTGTCACAATAAAGGGCCTAGCCCAAAGTTCCGCAAAGCGGCCAGTATCCACCAACAGTAAAACACCTCGCGCAGGAGGGTAAACGAACAGGAAATGAACAAGTTCAAAGGTTCAAAGAACCACACAACACACACGCTAGTGTTTACTAAAACATCTAGCAAGGACAACCACCAAAACAAGTAGCATCAGCCATTGCCACCAGAGATTAAACTCCTATCACTTTTGCGTTTCTCCAAACTGTAGATCCAAAGAGTTTCAGAGCCATTCCTTCCAAAAAGCCTGCACCCATCCTTCAACGTTCCCCTCTCTTCCTCTTTTTTAGACAACAACGACCATTGCCCGATCCAATATGTTCCCTCGAAAATCACCGCAAAAGAGTTAGCAACAGTCTTATGGAATACCACATCATTCCTATTCAACCAAATCACCCAACAGAAGGCCGCGGTCCCAACTAGTATTTGATTTCTTATTCTAGGTTCAAAGCCCCTAATCCAAGAACCAAACATGTGAGATGTATTCCTTGGTGGTTGAATGTTGAAGGTAATGAATAAAGCATTCCACACGAGATCTTGCCACACGACAATCAAAAAAAAAAGAGGTCCGGATATTTTCATCAAAACCACATACATCGCATTTAGGGTCCCCTTCCATTTTTTTTTTAAAAGATTGTCTTTGGTGAGGATGACACCTCTTTTTAAATACCAAAGAAAAATCTTTATTTTCAAAGGCAATCTCGCCTTCCGAAAGCTTCCTTCCCCCTGTCTTCTCCTTTTTCATTATTTCTCTCAGAGAGAGATTGTGTTGAAAAAATCCCCTTTTTATTTATTTTCCGGATAAATTTATCCTTAACGTTGTTCAATCTCACATGTAACACTAAGGTCACTAGATTGAACCAATCTTTACGTCTCTCTCCCACTAAACCACGCCTGAAGGACAGATTCAAGGGCACTGAACTCAGCACGCTAGCTACAGAGATCCCCTTCTTCCTTGCTATCCTATACAACTCTGGGAATTTTCGCATCAATGGCAATCGATCGATCCAAGCATCCTCCCAAAACCTTGCTTGCTCACCATTATTCACCTTAAACACCCCATGTTGCAAAACCAACTCCTTCACCTCCATCGGTCCGGACCAAAAGTGCGAGTCACCTGGTCGTTTCTCTAAATGCGCTAAACATTTACCTTTGACATATTTATTTCTCAGTACCTCTTGCCAAAGACCCTCCTCATTAAAAAGTTTGAACAACCATTTACTAATTAAGCACATGTTCGAACTTCCGTGTCTAACACCCCCAAACCCCCATACATCTTGGTTTACGATCATACTCCATTTCGTTAACCTATATTTCTTCTTATGTTCGTCACTTTGCCGAAAAACTGGATCGATAATAATCAAGTTTTTCCGCACCCCTTTAGGGATGATAAAAAAAGGACATCATGAACATAGGTAGGCTCGACAAAACTGAGTTAATGAGCACTAATCGCTTTCGAGGAGAGAAGCTTCCCTTTCCAACTACTTAGTTTTTTTTGGAAGCGCTCCTCTATAATGCACCAATGTTTATTCGAAAGTTTACGATAATGCATAGGGATACCTAGGTACTTGAAAGGAAAACTTCCCTGTACACACCCAAATAATTCCACATATTCATTGCTCCTCTCCTTGGTCTTCCCAAAACAAAACAACTCACTCTTATGGAAATT
The DNA here is from genome assembly GCA_015847255.1 of Hyparrhenia diplandra. Lineage (NCBI taxonomy): Eukaryota > Viridiplantae > Streptophyta > Magnoliopsida > Poales > Poaceae > Hyparrhenia > Hyparrhenia diplandra. The sequence goes on from JADLZK010007696.1 coordinate 200,640, forward strand.
AATCTTTAAGCCCGACAACTTTTCAAGGCAAATCGGGACAAGCTTTAAGTTCCTAGCCCCCTCCATATAGTCCTCCATAAACAAGATAGTATCATCTCGCTGCATCGCGTAATAGACAACCCACCGTCTACTAGATTAGGCACCAAGCCCCTCACTTGTTCGTTGTTCTTGGCCCTCGAAAACAAGAATGGCTAGCATATCCGCAAACCAAGTTAAAAAGGATCGGTGAGAGTGGATCACCCCTGTCTCGATCCCTTCTTGGTTTGGAAATTTGGACCAATTTCATCATTTATCTTAATCCCCACATTTCCTTGACTAACTATCATTTCAATCCACTTACACCATCTAGGTGAAAAGCCTTTCATCCTAAGAGTTTGTTGTACAAAATCCCAATTAACCTTGTCATGCTTTTTCAAAATCCAAATTAATCACCCCATCTTTCTTCTTTCTATGCAGCTCATGTATAGTTTCATGCAGCACTACTACCCCTTCTAAGATGTTTCTTCCCCGGCATAAACGCCGTTTGTGATTTTTCACAACTTTGTTGTCACCAACTTGGTAAGCCTTTCTTTTTTGCCAAAACCTTAGTAAAGATCTTGAAGCTCACATTGAGCATGCAAATAGGCCTATACTTCGCTGAATTCGTTTGACTTCCTTTTGTTTTGGGATCAAAGTAATTGTTCCAAAATTGAGGCTAAATAGGGAAGGCTACCGCATGGAATTCTCTAAACATGGCCATTAGATCATCTTTAAGAAGAGTCCGTAACACTTGGTAGAACTCCGCCGAAAAGCCGTCGGGGCCAGCGTTTTATTATGTTTCATTTGAAAGACAACCGCTCTTACTTCCATCTCTCAGAAACTCTTTGGTTAGCTCTTCATTATCCACTTCATTAACTCGTGGAATATCACATTTATGTGATTCATCCAAAGAAAAGGGATTTCACGAGCCGCTCCAAATAACTTCTTGTAATAATTTGTTATGAAAACTTTTAAGTTTTCTTGTCCTTCGATCATTCCTTCTTCCCTGCTCCAATCGAAGGATTCTAGTTTTCCTTCTTTTTCCATTCGCCACCATGTGAAAAACTTGGTGTTATTATCTCCCTTCAAGCAAATCCTTAGTCTTTGCTCTCTCGGAACCACTTTGATTTCTTCCTCTCGGCGCTTGGGTGATCCTTTCTTTCACACTTTGCTTCAAATCAATCTCTTGCTGGCTCAATATTTGAGATTCTCGCTTTAGTGTCCAAACTATCGCCTATCCTAAAAGTTCCTCCTTTTTCTCTTAACATTCCCTTCACATTTTTTGCCCAACCCTCAAAAATTGCCTTAGTTTCCTTTATTTTGTTTTGCCACTTGTTCATTGGTGTAGCTCCTTGCTCGACGCATTTCCAAACTTTTTTCAAAGACTATAGAAATCTTCTTGGATGAGCGGCTAAGTTCGAATTTGAACTCATGTTGCCTAACCCTAAGCTTTCTATCACCGAGTCTAGGATTAGCGGCGTGTGGTCGAAATTTCCGATTCAAATAAGATCAATCGTGACAAGGGGGAATTTTTGTTCCCAATCGCACTAGCCGCACTCGCCCAATTTTTCAAAAGTTGGTACCTTTTTTGGCATTAGCCCATGTAAACTTTCTTCCCGACATCTCGATCTCCCTTAAATCAAGACTATCTATAATAGCGTTAAAAAAGAAAGGGCCATCGATCGTCATACTTTATCATTATTCTTCTCACTCTGGATTTCTAATAATATTGAAGTCACCGCCCACTAACAAAGGAAGAGAAACCTTCCCGCACACCTAAACCAGCTCCGACAAAAACTTCTCCTTGAATTCAGCCGTGCAAAGCACCATACACCGCCACCGGACACCACCGGAAATCATCCACTCTATTTCTAAGATGGAACTTAATAAAGAACTCGCCATCTTCAATACTTCCCCACATCATACACGCCCGGATCGACTCGGAGCAATATCCTCCCGACCTTCCATGCGGCGCAAATCCAATGCCACACAAAATTTTTCCCCCCCGCAAAGTCTATTGCTTAGCTTGGGAGAAATCTTTTTTTTTGCGGTTTCTAAAAGAGCAATGAAATCTAATTCGCTCTCTCTTGAAGTATTATTTAAAAATCTAGTTTTAGCCAAGTCACGAAGACCTCTCGCTATTCCAAAAGACCCCCTTCATTTAGCACTACAATTATTTATCCTAACTTTTAATTTCCCCGAAGCCATTTTCCTTGACGTCTTAGCGCCCTGGCTTTCATTTAACAAAGACAGATTATCACTACTTAGGTGATAAATGTCATCATCGAAAATTTCTTCCATGAGATCCCCACACAAGAACTCGATTGCTTTTTCTCTAATCCTTCCGAATCAATTGACTCACTATCGACAATTCAAATTCCCCGGACCTCCCGAGATTAGAAGTAGGAACACGTGCGCGATCCTCATCAAAAAGGACCTTTACACTCCTCTCAAAAGGAACCGAACTAAGACTATCCCCATAAAGCCCGGTTCTTTTAGTTTGACTACATGATTTGATAGGGAAAAATTAGAGGAAGTATCGTGCAAAACCGTACCTCCGATGCATTCGTGTTTCGGATCGAGCCATCCGTTCCGCGCTTCCAAGGTATGCTCACCGTAATGCCGCCCCGGCCGAGGACTCGCCCCTGGTTGGTGAGCACACCAACTCTGGAATACACGCCGCCTCACGCGCCGAAACAACAGCCATGCCTCGCCCGAGCCGTCAATGCCATAGCATCATGGCCCTCATCCACCGTCATTTTGCCTCAAAAATCTCTTCCACCCCCATCTCTCTGTTTCCACTCCCATCTCCCACATTGAAATCAACTTCCATAGCCCAAGACAACCCGGCCGCTAGAACTTTGTTCTTTTCCATCCCCGCATCAGCATCCTCATGCTCAACCTCCCCAATCGAAACAACAACCGATGTGTTCACAACAACCCCCTCCTCGGACTCCTCTGTCTCCATTGCCACCCTTGTTGCCGCCTCATCCGTAATCCCATCCACAACACCATCTAGCACTTGACTCGCCTTCCACCTAAGAAACTCTTGGAACTTTTCATCAAGAACATGACCCTTGAAACCAAGGCTAGCATTCTTAGTGTGCAGGGGGCTTGGGCCCCATTCATTTGCACCCGTATCACCATCATCCTTCTTTTCCGACCCCCTCGCCTTTTCAAGAATCGACCGGTCGGGAGCCGAACCACCACCAAAACTTGGTTCCGACTTCTTACCCTCACCTTCCCCCTCGTCCTCCTTACCCTCCCACACAATATCCGCTCCTCCCCATTCTCATCAAAGCCACGCTTCTCCACTTCAAAGTCCAAGACAAAAAAATGATCGCCAATTACGACGTCAAGAGTTTTTGGGATAAGCTTGGGATCAAGCACGCCCACTAAGACACGGCCAAACTTACTCCTCCATGTGGTCTCCATATCCACGGTTTGAGTCGAGCCAAGGAGAGAACCCACTCGCCCACAAAATAAGGAATTCCCTTAACGGCTTCCTAATGCCACTTACTCTCACCCACACCTTGGGCAGCAAAAACCTTCTTCTTCCTCATGCCACTCCCTGAAATCGAAGCCTAATGCCGGCGGCACACCCTCACCCTTTGCATCCGCCTCCACCATACGCAATCGACCGTTGTAGTTCAGTTACGGAAGGAAATTGGGTGGAAAACCCCTTCCCCCCTCGCTCTTTTCGGATCCCAACTCCACTTCACAGGCACAACTCTCTTTAGCTGCAAAGCAAGCTGCTCAACAATCGAGCGCCGCCGACCACGGACACCGAGCCATCTTGGAGTCCTTCACCCCCGAGAGCGGCGGATGTGGGATATGGTAGAAGCCCAATCCCTCAACCGCATACCCCGCAGCAAAGATGAGCCACGGGCCTAGGAGCCTTGAGGAGCGGGCATTTGTGATCCGGATGGTCATGAGAATCGCAAATGACACAATACATTTCAACCTTGCACGCCTGCGGCCGTGTGTCCCTTCTTGAGCACTTGGAACGCGGCCTCCCGCCCCGGTAGCATCACCATCTCCGATCCCGCCATCCTCGATCCACCGCGACGATCGACGACATGGTCAAGCACCATATCCTCAAAGATCGAGGACACCTGCTTGCTCAAGCTCTTGTCATTACCGTCTTGGCGACTTCTCCGATCCGCTTTCCAAACCCATTCACCCCTCCCCTCTCCCGCAGGTGGATGATATGGCCCCGTCAGTCCTCTTCCAAAGCTCCCAAATCTCGCGCGTGAGATCCTCTAAAACCATCTCCGGAGAAACCACCTCCCCGCGGCCACCCTTCTCTTCCAATCGGCTTCTTCCACCTCCGAACGACCCCCCTGTCACGGCGGTAGGGACCAAAGCCTCCCACCCTGTTTCTCTCCTCACCACGCCGCTCGCCACGATCGCCACCATCCGTGACTTGGCCGAAGCAGCTATTCCCTCACCCTTGCGCCCCGTTGACAGCGGCTTCCGCGAAGGAGAGATGTTTAGATGGGGGAGCGATGAAGCCCGCCCTGGATCGAAAGTGGTTGCTATTTTCGTCCCCCGCCGTCCGGCTCCTTGGCTTACCCCCCGGCATTAAGCAGGGTGATTAAACCTTGCGTTGGTCTAAACGCCGGGTGAGAGCCCACGGAATTAATGCCGGCTGAAATCCCAAGCCTGCGTGCCCCAAAGTGGCCCAATGAGCAATCGTGCACGAGCCCGATCTTGTCTCCCCTCTCGCCCCATCCACCGAGCCGCCGCTTGCTGCCCTCCCGGTACATACGGATCATTCAAAGATTGTCCCGATGTAAACCTAGGGTTCTCGAGATCCTGACCAAAAACATCCCTAAGCGGGGGCCCGGCGGAGACCGTGGTCTGGGAGCGGACCCCTCCATGGTTTCTTTGGAGTACCGTATCCTTGGCCATCCGCCAGCGTAAGTCGCCTCTTGCATACGTAATTCGAGATGCCCGGTCGGGGATGGCCGTATGACTAACGCTCCCTATCCACCGATGCAAATTTTGGAGAATGAAAATTCCCGGATAATAATAGAGACTTCGGCTCTAATGACATCCTCAGCGAGAACCCGGTTTTGATAGCATCCTTCACGAATTCAATATCGAGTTATAAGACTCGCATCATTATCCTCTTCGGACTAGTCGAACAATTTGTATCTTCACCCTCATCATCGCTATCATCTCTCAAAGCCCAAAATCTCGACCCTTTCCAAGAACTAGCCGCATCGGGCCGAGTTTCGATGGCCAAGAAAAACAGGTACCGAATGACACCTTTGGAAGTTCCCCACGATTCGTGCCGGTCTCCGGCATCGAATGCACTAAGCATTGCCATACTAGAATTAGCGACTTAGCTCCTAATCCAATAGTAAGCAATTGACATAGCTTCTAACTCAACTTCCTTCGACCAAAGCCGTTACACCTTACCTTGTAAAGATCCGATCGGAGTGGTCGACCAACAATAGCCGATGCGTTCGAATCGCCACGGCTCGGCCAGTAGCCACTCCGCCCGCTTCGCCCAAATCCGCACTCGCTTTGGCGGTGCAAATCGTCGAGCATCCACCGCGCAACTAACCCGGTCGTCCCATCCGCCGCCGTCCGACCACCGCCGCCCCCCGAAACAAGTCCAAACGAGTCTCTTACCTTCGGTGAACCACCTCACGCCGGCCCTCGTCTCCTCCCCGCACTAGAAACAACCAACGCTACGCCAGATATCTACTAAGTAACCATATCCATTACCACAGGAGTTTAGAACCCGATTCTTACTGCATTCGAATGGAAGAGGAAAAGTAGACACTCGGGCGAGCACGAAGGCTCCCCGCCGGACTCACACGGTGGCCAACAACTCGCGACTTCCGTCGTGAGGAACACGAAGGTCGAGTCCGGGTCTTTTACATCTCTACGCCTAACGCGCTTCCTCCGATGCCGGGGCCAAGATAGCGAGTATTGGGCTTGAGACCCGCTTGACTTGAACTTGTTCGGACGGCCCAATCACCTTGACGTTTTCAATCGAGCTTCCCGCCTTCAACTCTTGAATGAGCGCCTTCGCACTCTCTGGCCAGCCAGTACTCGACAATCCTCCTTCCTGAGAACCGGCTTTGCCCCCAAGCCGGGGTGCATGAGGAAACCGAAGCTTTAGCTCCTCTTCCAATTCGTGTGGCCATAGAAGGTGGCCAAGATGACCATTGAATCAAGTATTAAAACCAATCGGTCACCCTCGGGAATGAGTCGAGTCGGAGTACTTTTGACAGATATCGAAATGCATCGGCTTCAAAGCGTAATTTGGTAACTCGAAGAGACGATGCACGGGGATGAAGTGCTCGTTTAAGTTGAGAAACATGAAAGACGGGGTGCACTTTGGAGGATTGGTAGATTCAATTTATATGCCTTTGTACCAACTTTAGCAACCAACGTATAGGGACCAAAAATATTTGAAGGGACAGCTTGTGATTAGATCTTGTAGCTACTTGTTGTTTGTACATAAGGTCGCAGCTTGAGATACACTGAATCACCAACTTCAAAACATCTTTCACTTCTATTTTTATCGCCTTTGAGTTTTCGTCTCTCGCGTGCTCGACCGATTGTCTTTGAAGTAGTTGAACCATGAGCCCCCGTTGCTTGAGCCAAGTATCAAGATCAGGAATTGCACAAGAGTTCACCACATCAATACCCAGATGTCTTGGATGCTGACCATACAAGATCTCAAATGGTGTAGCATTCAAAGAGCTATGATAGCAACTGTTATACCAGAATTCAGCAAGAGACAACCACTTTTTCCACTGATTAGGACAAGCATGTACAAAACATCTAAGATAAGCTTCTAAACACCGATTGACTCTTTCTCGCTCGACCATCGATCGAGGGTGATAAGAGGTACTCATAGCCAAATCGGTGTTAACTAACTTGAACAAAGTTTTCCAAACATGACTAGTGAATACCGGATCTCTATCAGAGACCATTTTCTCAGGAAACCCATGAAGCTTAAACACATGATCCATATAAGTAAGTGCAACTTGCAGAGCTGAATATGGATGCTTAAGTGGAACAAAGTGTGCATACTTGGAGAATTTATCTACCACTACCAAAATGTCGTTATAATTATAAGAATTGGGTAGTCCTTCAATAAAAGTCAAGGGTGACTACCGCCATGCATATTCTCGAGGCGGTAAAGGTTGAGAAGACCGGGATACTTCACTCTCTCAGGTTTAGCTTGTCGACAAATCTCACACCGAGCCACAAAATCCTTGATCATATTCTTCATTCCGTGCCATGCAAATAGATGATGAATTCTCTTATAAGTAACAGGGAATCCTGAATGACCACCCAAAAGGACTAGAATATAAAGACTTGACAATCTTTATCTCGAATATCGGTGTTGTTACCAATCCAAACTCTTCCTCTATATTTAATAATACCCTTGTCCAAACTGTAATCTCCCATTGGAGTTGTGACGGCTAAGGATTGTGCGGTTTGGACGCTCAGGATCTTTAGAATAAGAGTCAACCAACTCCCTGTAACCACACTGGTTGTAATGTAGAGATTGCCATAATTTGTTGGTCACTTCTTTCTGGTATTCTTGAAAGAGCATCAGCCACTCTATTTTTTGCCCCCTTCTTGTAACAGATCTTATAACTAAGACCCATTAATTTAGTCAAAGCCTTATTTCGCGGGGGGAGTTGAAAGCCTCTGATCATCTAAATGAACCGGACTTTTTTCGATCGGTTTTTGAGTGAACTGAGAATGCTGCAAATATGATCTCCAGTGCTCAACTGCTAAGAGAATAGCCAGACATTCTTTCTCATATGTTGAGAGGGCTTGGTTCCTGACACCCAATGCTCTACTCACAAATGATATAGGGTGACCATTTTGTTGTAAAACAGCACCAATACCCTTATCTCGAAGCATCTGTCTCAATCACAAATGGCTGTTTAAGATCTGGTAAAGCTAAAACTGGTGCAGAGGTTAAGGCATTTTTGAGTGCTTGGAAAGATTTATCATGTACAGATGTCCAAACAAACAACACACCCTTTTTGAGTAAGTCAGTTAATGGCCTAGAGATGAGTCCAAAATTCTTGACAAATTTTTTACGTAATATCCGGCTAGACCCAAGAAACTTCGACTTCCTTAACATTAATGAGGAGTAGGCGAGTTCTTGATAATATCAACTTTACGTGGTGGTCCGTAGCCACACCTTTGTTGCTAATGAGATGACCCAAGTAAGATAATTCTGTTTAGCAAAGTGACATTTGCTCGATTTTTAACCTTGAAACTATGTTTACGCAAGATATCAAAAACTCTTTTAATATGAACTAAATGTTCTTCCCAAGTCTTGCTGTAAATAAGAATGTCATCAATAAAGACCACTGCAAATTTCCTTAAAATGTCAGCTAGCACTGTATTCATTTCATGCTGAAAAGTGCCAGGACCACCAGTAACACCATAGGGCATGACAAGATACTCATAGTGACCATGATGAGTTTGAAAAGCTGTCTTAGGTATATCTTCGGTGCCACTAATATCGATGAAAGCCGAAGACATATCCAATGTAGTAAACCATTGAGCTCCCACTAATTCATCAAGAAGTTCATCAATGATAGGCAAAGGATACTTGTTTTTCACAGTCATAGCATTTAACTTTTACGTAATCAACACATAATCTCCGTCTCTCGGTTTTCTTTTTCACTAGCAATACGGGAGAAGCAAATGGACTATTGCTCTCCACGACCCGACCCATTGAGCAGCAAAATTTGTTTAACTTGAGCTTCAATTTCATCCTTTTGAGCAAAGATTGTATCTATATGGCCTGATTCTAAAGGGTTGTGCACCTTCCACCAGGGGAATAGTGTGAGCAGAAAATCTAGTTGGAGGCAAACCACTTGGAGGTAAAAATAGATCTGAGTACTCATCCACCATACTCTGAATATCAGGTGGAAGCAGCTGTTGTTTCAAAGGAGTAACCTCAAGTCGAGAATGCACCGAGTTTATCTTGTCGCTCTAATGCCGATAGTTCTCTCGCTAGAAACAGATTCACAATGCACCTTTCTAGGAGATATGCCTTGCAACCAAACAAGTAGAGCCCAAATGCAAAAATGACATCCACTTTTCATTCCAATCCACCTGCATGGGACTATGTTGCCTGAGCCAATCCATGCCTAATATGATATCATAACATTGTAAAGAAAGCACCTTAAGTGTCAGTTTAAATGGATGTCCACTAATCCAGACAGGACAGGCTTCAATCTGATGAGTACAAGATAATGTTTCACCATTAGCTACTCTGACATGCATAGTTTCGGGCAATCTTTGCCCAATCTCTCCACTTAGAAGCCAAGGATTCACCGATAAAACCGCGGTCTTTGCCAGAATCAATAAGTAAAAGCGCTTCTCGCTACCTAATTCTCCAATCATCCTCATAGTGGAGACAGAATCGGTGCCTTGAGCAAAGCATCCAAAGACATCTCCATGAAATCATCACCAGAACTCTCTTCTTCTGTGGGTTCAGGTTCTGGGGTAGGAGGAGAGAAATCTTCACCACACATCATGTACCACATTTCTTCTACCACATGTAATGGTACTGTTGCAAAAGACACTTATGAGATGGATTCCACTTAACACCACATTTATAACACAATCCTTTAGCCTTTCTATAATTCATTAATGTAGCAGCTTTATCTTCAAACTGGGAGCCTTTGACTGTCTCAGCCTGTCTCTTTCCAGATTTAAATGATGACTCACCCTTGTTATACTGACTATTATGAATCCTGGGACTGTACTTGAAAGAGTTGCTATTATCAGTTTTCTTGACATCCTTCTGATAGAAGTCATTACTGGTTTCTTCCTGCAGAAGTGCAATATTACTAGCAGTATCCAGATCACTAGGACTGTGGACTAGCACTACTGCCCTGATGTCATCCTTCAGAGCATCAATGAAACGATTAGTAATGGTGGCATGGCTAAATTGGGGATCATGAGCCAATATTTGGTGAACCAGAGTATCAAACTGTTCAATGAACTCAAGAATCGTATTGACATGTTTAATTCGAAAAATTTCCCGAGTAAAGCATCATCTTTGGGATTTGTCAAACCTCTCCACAACAGCTTTACACAATTCAGACCAAGGCACTTCTTCAATAGAATAATCAAGAGATTGTTTCCAAAAAGCTGCATTACCCACAAATCTCAGGGAAGCTATCTTGGACTTAATATTTGTCGAGGCACAAAGATACACATCAAAATAGTTATTGCTGTTTTTGATCCAAAGCTTGGGACTACTACCATCAAATTCAGGAAACTCAATGGGTGGAATAGCATGAGTAAAGTGAAATGGTAAGGCAGTGGGTATAATTGAACTATTGACCAAGCAGAGTTAACTTGTGGAGCAATAGGTGTAACTGGAGATGGAATCACAGTAGTAACAACACCCTGACCAGCATTCAACATATCTGCACTAGCTTTGACAGCAAAAACTGAATGAGTATGATTAGACTTGCTCACCCCTTGTGTAGAGGAAGAACCAGCCGATCCAATGAGATGTGCTCAACGTCGAACACCTTGTATGCAGGATTGACAGATTTCGACACTTGCACGTGAGCAAATCAAACTTGTGAGATAGATCTCGCACATCATTCTGCAACTTGTCTACATCTGCTTGGACCTTGGGGCGCCATTCAGACAGCTCCTTCAACACAGTATTGTTCTCACGCATAGCCGACTGCATCTCGGTATGCTGAGTATCAATACCAGCCTTCATATCCTTCAGGAACTTGGAGAACTCCGTGAATTGTGCTTCCATGGCGAGGATCTTCTTCTGCTCTCGTGTCTGGTACTGAGGACGAAGAAGGTAATCCGGTGGATCCGCCAGATCGTCGGAGTTGATGATGATGTCGGCGATGCCAACTCAGCGGCGACGCGCTCGCTCAGATTGAGCGGTGGATGGACTTAGTCGCGGTTCCTCTCTTCAGTATAAACCTCGAGTAGATCCGACTTATGGGCGAGCCGTTTGCCCAACAATCGATGGCGAGCACGGATGCAGATGAAGAACGAGGGAAAGCGGCGAATCCCCAACAACTCGAATACGAGATCAACGACGGTGGATGGATTTATTGCGAATCGAACGCTGATTGACGAGCAACCGCATCCAACTCGACTAATCACCAGAGCCGTTTGCCGATTGACCCATATTCAACCAGAGAAAATCCGAGGAGCGACGGCAATCCGATACCAATTGTAAACAACCAACGCTACAGCAGATATCTACTAAGTAACCATATCCATTACCACAGGAGTTTAGAACTGATTCTTACAGAATTTGAATGGAAGAGGAAAAGTAGACACTCAGGCGAGCACGAAGGCTCCCTGCCAGACTCCAGACACAGCTGGCCAACAACTCAGCGACTTCCCGTCGTGAGGAACACGAAGGTCGAGTCCAGGTCTTTTACATCTCTACGCTCTAACGCTTCCTCCGGTCCGGGCGGCATAGCGAGTATTGGGCTTGGAGACCCGCTTGACTTGAACTTGTTCGGACGGCCCAATCACCTTGACGTTTTCAATCGAGCTTCCCGCCTTCAACTCTTGAACAGGCGCCTTCAGACTCTCAGCAGCAGTACTCCTGACAACTTCCGGTGTCCGGCGACCCGCAGTGGTCCCTCGACCTTGCCGAGTGCGCTACGGACCCCACACCACCCCGACGGAGCTGGCAGAGGAGGGAGCCTGACGCCCCACGCAAAGGCAAACAGACCCGGCCCGGTGAGACCCCGGAGGCGCCGCGAACCGCGAGGCCCCCGAGACGCGGGCGGCGGCGGACGCCGGGCGAGGCCCGGAGACGCGCGCGGGGGCGGACGCCGGGCGAGGCCCCGGAGACGCGGCGGGCGGCGGGCGCGGACGAGGACCGCCTACGCGGCGAGGCCACGGAGACGCAGCTCACCAAGAAACGTCAGTCCGCTACTGTCCCATATCTCTGTTATTTATCTTAAGATTATCATAGCACACATTCACTATCACATAATATTATAGACCTTTAAAACAGCCAGTTTATTTATTTATTTTTGTATAAGTATACATGTAGCATGCTGACAGCAATCTCACACGATACATGCATGGATGAACGTGAACCAAACACAAATATCTTCGTTGCCTTGAAAATAATAATTATAGAGAGAACACGTCGCTGATTTCGTCACTTTATTATTGACAGCAAGACCATCGTTTGTTAACACCATTCTGGTGGTGCAACGCTTGTTGCACATTCACCAGACCGGTGCAATAGCTGAGGCAAGAGTGATTCAGCACAACACTGTAATAGCTTGACCATCTCCGTGTTTATGTTTCTAGTTTAGCATGCCTCTGGCAGAAGGACTTGATCCGTTCAAGGGCATTCTCAAGAGTAGGTACATCCGTAGCGAAAGTGATACGAATCCAGTCCTTCATTCCTAGTGCACTTCCTGCAAACTTACTCATGTACATCAGTGCGGGACTTTAGGTAGACTATACCAGAACAGTTGAAGCAACTAAAGTTAGCACACGTCTGGAAGTCCAATATTTATACCTGGTAACACTATTACAGAGTCCTCTTTCGCCAACCTGCAGCAGAAGTCCAAATCGTCTTGGATGCCATCCAACCAGGAGAGATCCAATTTTACCTGTAAAACAAGGATCATAAGCTATTATTTTTTGAATTTTATCATAAGCTATTATGATTGATACAACAACAACAACAACAAAGCCTTTTAGTCCCAAGCACGTTGGGGTAGGCTAGAGATGAAACCCATAAGAAAAACCACAGAGCTCAACCACTGAAGAAAGGAAAAGGGAAAAGCAAGGCAAAGGAGAAGCGCAAAACGACAAAACGGGGCAGCTATTATGATTGATACAAGGAGCATTATATCCTAAAGCATTTCTGTTACCGAATCTGTTTACCATAACAAACATTGATCCCTCTGGCTTGTGAGGGCATGTGATGCCCCTAGTCTCCGTTATTTTATTATAACATAAATCTGCAGAGTTCCTCAAAAGATTAAGTATTTTGTTGAAGTAATCTTCCTTTGTGTTGGCTATTATTTGAGGGACTGCGCCCTGTAAGACATAATTAGCCATAAGTTTGACATCAGCTGAAACACAAGCTCTTCTAAAAAAATATTGTTCAACAAAAAATGTATACAAATATACCTGGATAAATGTTGCAGGATCATTTGTGATATTTATATAGTTTTCAATCAATTTGTCAACCTGTAATGGTACAAAATGAATAACCAGTCAACTAAAAATATAGGAGCCTCAAAAAAAAAAAAAAAAAAAATGCAGGCTTTGTTAATAAGAATTCTATCCAGTATATTACAGTATTATTTAAATTCCTATTTTTCACAGCAACATAATTGACCATTGGCAATTCTCCAGTTCCCACAGTTGAATTAAAATTTAAGGAATAGGAAAAATAAACTACAAATATAAAGAATATGTGATTATTTGGTCATGAAACACGGAGTTCTAGGTGGCAACATTAACATCATAGTTTTGTATGGTTTCACAGCTTTGATAGTTGTCATAATTCTATCCAGAACAACGTTTCATATTTTTTGAGTCCAATTGAACAGGATCAAGAATTTCTTCACCAATTCAATATGTCAGACTAATATTTATTTTCTAATTTGCGTTACTCATATGACACTTTTGATAAAGGATATTGCAGAAAGCTTATTTCTGCCTTCCAAAAGTTTCATTCCACTAGTGAACCTCAGAGACTTTTTTTTGTTTGCTTCATCCCTTTAAATTATATTGGCTGATCAAGTAACTAAGCACACAAACATCACTTTGGTTTTATCATATATAGAAGTGCCATAATCTGTGGAGACTAGAGATCTTATTACATCACTATAGATAAAGTCCTCGGATTCAAAAGGTCACCAACAGCAGTACTGCACTGCTCAGCAAATCTCTCTTTCCCCTCTTAAATGAAAGGCAGAGCTCCTGCCATTGCATTCAAAAAAAACTGCTCAGCAAATCCCTGTCATGAACTCATGATACTGTAGTGCTTCACAGTTTTATCTCAAAAACTGAACCATCGGGAGAGACTTCTCCTTGGCTTCTTAGTTGTACACTGAAAACACCTTACACCAAACTATTTTTTATTCAGAAAACTTTATCAACTTAACCAGGAAGAGACACTGAATCTGTCGAGTATATGCCAGTAGGAATTGAATCAGAGAACTTTCAGGACAACTGGCTAGATGTCATAACTTATCAAATTGTTCTTTCTATAGGATGGGCTCGCATGTTATTTTTAGAATGGATCTACCATTCACCCGTGCTCAAAAGTGCATGTCACATCTCGAGCAGGAGTGAATTATAGGTGGCTGCTTTTTAATTGTTAGTTAGACCAAAAGGAATTCACAAGAACACAGATCAAATGTTTACCTGAGCTTCCTTTAACACAGAATTCTGGTCGCACGTTGCTATCCAACCAAGTCGCCAACCAGGCACAAGCCATCTTTTAGATATAGATCCCAAGGTGATCACTGGAACTATATCCGCAAAAGACACCCATTGGTATAAAAGGCTTATTGCCAAAAACCAAATGGTCATATACCTCGTCAGCTATGATTATTATTCCAAGTTTCCTTGCAGTCTCTGCAATCTGTTTATTTTCATCATTGGAAATTTGAGTAATATAACAAACAGGGAACACATCCTAGGAAATATTTGTCTCAGAAATTTACAAACTTACTTTGGCCAAATGATCATATGAGTATACACTCCCACAAGGGTTACTAGGATTTATAATGACCATCGCAACAGTATTTTCATCAGCAAGAGCTTCCAGAGAGTCAAGGTCAGCCTCCCAGCCACGCTCAGGAATAAGATTGAAATGTCGGGCCTCTAGATTACTGAACATGGTCCGTGACTCGTACATTGGAAACCCAGGTTTGGGAAGCAAGACATTGGAGCCAGGCTGAGCAAGGACAGAGATGATGACCTCAATAGCTTGGCAGCATCCAGCAGTGAGGTAAATATTGTCTGGTGAAAGCTGATAGGGAAGATCCCGAGATAGGTACTCCGCAATAGCACTGCCAATTCAAGTAAAGGAACATGTGATATGGTCAGGAGTGCAAGTTGAAGAATGGAACCTTCAAGGGAAGTAAAAGGCCATGACAAATTGTAGAACAGAGGTAGGAGGAACTGAATGTTGCAAGCAGCAAAGCTTGAAAGATGCAGATTATAATAGAAAAGGCTAAATTTTTTACATATAATGGAAACAAAATCTGGCTTCATCATAAAAACAGAGTAATCAGGCCACACTTATAATAAAAAAGTTGCACACTCCAGTGTTGATACAAAAGATTTCAAATGCAGCAGTATATTCCAATGCTATAGCAATTGAAAACAGTATTTCATGAGAAACTCTGCATCTTTCCCTGGAAAAAGATTGCTTATAGAAGCTGCTGCCCTGTGGCAATTTCGCTTTCCAAATTCCAAGTGGTGATAGATATGTAGTCACATATTGGTGTAACGCCTTTGTTTCCATTATGTCTTGAATCTGTTAAATATGTAAAACCTCCTATCAAGGTTGAACAACAAGTGCTTTGCTGTTCTAGACTTCCAGAACATATAGTAGGTGGCAGTACTCTTTCCCCTCCGAGAGAGAGTTCAATATAGAAGGGCGCTTAATTTACGGGGGTAGTTTCCCTTGTGTGTGTGATGGGAGGAGGAACCTTTTCCGCTTGTGTGTGTTCGGTGTTTAAGCCATGTTCCTGTATCCTCCGCTTGTGTGTGATGGGGGTAGTCTCTCTTTTCCGCTTGTTGAAAGGCACCATTTCGTCACCCCTCCCCCAACCAAAAAAACTGCATTTTTCTAAAAACAGTATCCTGAAGCCAATCTTCTGTTTTGGCCATTGCACGAAAGTGTCTGGCTTCGTTCAATAAGAACTCTATACTGCGTAGGCACTCTTACCATAAGCACAGTGATTTGCAACAAAAGTAGACATGTATGCGTGCTACGATTTTTGGGAACAAAAGTACAAAAACAGTTTAGCTATGCAGCTGCTTCAAAATCACAAAAAAGCATGTCTGCAGTTGTTGAAGTAGCACCATGGTTTCGAGACATTCGCATACTGCACAGATGAGGGGCAGGGAATCTCACCGGCGCGCCGGGAGGACGCCGACTGTCGGTGAGTAACCGTTGTGCTTCCCGGATCGGAGCGCCTCCACTATGGCGTCCTCGGCCTCGGGTGGAGGCCTGAAGCAGGGCGAGGCGGTGGGGTCACCGCTGCCGAGCGTCAGCACCGGCCGCGGGCCCGAGCCGTCTACCGAGGAGAAGACGCGGTCGAGCACTGCGCGGATACTCATGGCCCCCGCAGCCCCCAGCGGCGTTCCCGCTGACGGTCTGGAGATACTCCATTTCGTCGTGCCACCGCCGCCGTTCTCCTCCATTGCCTCCCTCCCCGACTCCAATCTGGTCTAAACCATTTTTTTTTTTTGAAACGCCTTCTATATTATTCTATATTATTGGTGTTGGGGTTGTGTGCCTTTCTTCTTCAAAATTGTATGTACCTGAAGATTCCTGTCTTTATGTTTTTAAAGAAAAAGAGAAGATGCTTCAAACTCTGTCCCATAAATATCATTTCGAGAACTTGAGCAACCATCGTAAACGACACGGGAATTTGGCAGGATCAGCCAACAGCCAGTGACATCTTTTGACGATGGACGTCAGGTTGGGCAGCATCTTTGCCGCCATGATTCCAGCGGATGCTTGCCACCGTGGTCGTCCACTCTGCAGCTATCCTCACCATTCCACTATGTATCTTAGTGTCGACTCTTTTTCACTAGGTTCTGCCGTTTGGGTTGTTTGGTTGAGGTCTCCTTCTATTTTTTTTCTTGTTTGTTTGTTTGTGTCGTGGAATTCACCGATAATTCTTGATTACTGGTGAATCTTTATAGTTTTTAATCTTTCATTTAGCGAAGTACGTGCTAATACTAAGAAATGCTTTAGGAGAAAAAGGCAAAACTATTAGGGCGTCCCTATCGCTCCACCGTGGCTGGGAGTTTCAGCCTCCACATAAGCATGCTATGTCCAGTTCAGATTACTTGGTGGTCTCAAACCTTGTCAGAGCAGCTTGCAGAGGGGACGAATGCCTCGCCTGCCAAAAGCTATAAGCCACTATTGTTTCACGCTTTGAGAGAAAAAAGCAAGTCACCCAGCCTGACAAAGTCTGATAAAGTTGAGTAGTAGCAGAAGGACGAGCAAAGCAATAGGCAAAAAGCTAAATGGACTTTTTCTTACATCATTAGTAGTCTCCGTTGTGAGATTGTTAACCTCATTAACCTTTTGCCTACGTGCACAGTAGTTGTGAGTTGAAGCCAACAGCCTTGTTAGCTTGCATTGGTCCTGCCCTTAGGAAACTGGTCGGGCCAATGGATCATGGGCTACGAGATGGGCTTCCCTCACGGACAAGAGAATAAAGGATCCAAAGCACATCGGGTATGAAAGAACCTGAACCTGAGTCCTCTTCCTCCGTCCACCAAGAACTCCTCCTTCTGTTCTCGCTTCTCTGCCTCTAATCCTTGCTATCCCTTGCCTAAACTCCCTCTATCTCCAAATATTGTATCGGTTACTCTTGAATTTGGGATTGATAGTCCAAGTTCGTGACAAATAACTCTATACTCAGAATATGGTACGCCAGCTACACAAAGAAATCGATTGATAGCCTGAAATGGATAGCCCGGGCAGGCTATCAATCCAAAACACAAATCGATTTCAACTATGCACACATTTATCTCATTCCAGAACACTTGAACCATGACTCGATTGGTTTCCTACTTGACACACTGTGATGACTGGAGTTTCACCCAAAGTTTGATGCATTACATTATTCTACTAGCCCGGCCCGATTAACATTTAAGTACTGTTAGTTCTTTAGAAACCTTGTTCGCTTAAACTTATCAGCCCAGTTTATGAGCTATTCTACAATGTTTTTTTTTTTCTGCCAACGGCTCAACAGACCAGATGGTCAGGAGTTCCGGTTGTACCCTGGCGAGCAGGGTTTAAGCCCCCCATGGCTGCGCTCGCTCGCGTGCTGCAGGTAAAAAGAATTCCCTCGCGTGTCTCACATTTCCAAAGCACAGGTAATTGGACCGACCCTCTCACTGGTAACGGGCTCTTGTGTGCGGGCGGGGCATGGGGGTTTGTGGATTTTCTCATGCTGAGTTAAGAGTCCTTTTCTTAAGCGCAATGGCTGGGTGGGGTGTCTCCCCGCAGCCTGAGTTTTTTAGAGTTGTTTTTTTTCTCTCACAGCAACCATATTCACAACAAACAACATGAGTAACAAAAACCATCAATTGAACAATATGTTTATAAGAATCCGGATGAACAATAATCTAATGTGTTTTGCTGAATTTTGTGCATGCATGTTAAGATCTCCTAAAATCTAGTTTGTTTAGATCATGTAAAATGGGTGTAAAATGTCACATCTTTTTTATTGCGGTACATATTTGAGGTACTAAACGTGGTCTAATTATAAAATAAATTGTAGATTCGGTTATAATAAGAGATGAATTTTTAAGCCTAATTAATGTGTCATTAGAGCATATGTTGAATTTTGTGTTTAGTGTCTAATCACAACCTAATTAGGCTCATTAGATTGTCTCGCGATTTAGAAGTAAAATGTTCAAGAACTAGGGTTCCACGCGACGCACACCGAGAGGCCTTGACGCTAAGAGGTTGCACACAATTACAAAACAAGAACCGCAGCGTGATCGGTCATAAACAATCAAGAGATCACTAGGTCGATGTAGAGAGCTCGGTTTCGCGGGGAAAACCTCCGAACGTACCTCGGGGGTGCCCTAGGATTGGCAAGGCCACCTAGAACGCTCGGGGTGCCCTAGGATCGGCAAGGCCACCTAGAACGCCGACGATTTTTCGTGGAGAACGCCGTCCGGATGCAAGTAGAGGGGTTAGAGAAAAAAAAAGGGTTTGAGAAGTATAGGGTTTGATCTTTGATCGATTAGATGTAGATGGGTCAAATTGGCCATGGACCACTTGTTATATAGAGGGGGTGGTCTTATCCCTTTAGGAAATCATATAGATGTGTTTCCAATCACCAAACCTTTCTAAAAACCAATTAGAAACGAAATCGGTTCGAGATCGAACACAGCTTCGACGCCGACGGAGGCCGAACGGGGACGAGATTCGGTGCTAGCATTCATTTGGCGTCCGGTCACCTCAGATTTTTATTTAAAAAAATTTAGTGCACCGGACGCCGGACTAGATCTTGCGCAGGCTGGCGTCACGGTGGTCACCTGAAAACGGGCCTACCACCAGATGGCCGGATTTTAACCTTTTTCCCACTTTCTCGGCGTCCGGTCACTTCCGGATATGCACCAAAATGCGACATATCACCGGACGTATTAGACCAGACTCACAAGAAACAAGCGTCCGATCACTTCTAGAGACGCCCATTTGATTTTTCGACTTTGAATTCTAAAAATTTAAGTATCTTTGGAATTTTACCGTGCCTTATCCAAGCCATTTTTAGACGTCAACACGATGCAATCGATTTTTTATTTTGACTAGATTTAGTGTTCGTGCATGCGCCGACGTATTTGATGTGATACTTTTAAAATTTTAAAGGACCTAAACACGTCCGATAGATTTTAAAAACCTCATGGTAACAAAACAGGACGTTCTGACGGGACGATTGGATCCCTCCATCACGTCACCCTCATCTGGCTTTCGTTGTTATCCACAGCCACAGGCTTTGCTTTGCTGTCCGTCCGTCTCCCAATCTCGTAGCCTGCACTTGCATCTTCTTGCAGCACCACTGCACCAGCTCCTTCCCCACTCACTCTTCAGTAGCTGCTCGCATAGCATCTCCTTCAACGCGGGCTCCGAGTCGCACTCTCCTCTCTTTCTCAGTCGCGTCCCCGTAGTGGTGCCGTAGTGCGGCAGTGCAGTACGACTGTTGTTCTCGCACCTCCCGTTCACGCAAGCGCAACCTGCTCCTCTCGCTGTCTCCGATCCCTGCCACCAGTTTCCCCTCCTGCAACGGGATAAGAGTAAAAGAAATATCTCTGATCGAGATTCCTGCCCCGGCTGATAGAATCTTGGCAGCCAGCCAGAGCCAGCCATGGATATACTGCTAGGTTCCGGGAGATTCTTGGCGCGCCGGCCCCCTCGCGCTCGTCCCTCGCTGCTCTCGAGGCTCCCCGGACAAAAGCGGCAGCGACAAAGGTAACCGATCCGGCCGATAGCTTGTTCGACTTCTTTGCTTGCTGCTACCGTAAAAGTGTTTGGTAAAATGCCGCAGTGGCTTGCTAGTAGCGGCATCGTGATCGAAGCGTGAATATGGCCGATCAGAGATTCAGTGCGGTTTAAGTTGTCGAGTCATCAGTCATCTTTTTTTAAAAACGCAATCTAGTCATCAGTCATCATATCAGTAATCACAGGACGCAACTGTCTGCTTTAATTTCCTCGTCTAGGTTGATGGGATCCGTTTATTTGATCGCGGAGGGCTTTGTGTGCTAAGATTTTGGTTGGATGCTGCTTGCTTGCTTCAGTTTCAAGAGGTTGCAGGTTTTAATTTGGTGGCTGCCTGTGACCTTAAGTCTCAAGGCAACTATGTATACATTTGAGTTTGGCGTAAAGAAATGTATCAAGGTCAGGAAAAACCAACGATACACCAATTGTGTATATCGTCCTTATGTTATCGTTCATTTCCTTCTCTGAGTGTCTGAGTAAGGTTAACATTGAACAATCCAGTAGTTAGGTCCTGACTAATCGTAAACGTTTTTACTCCATTTTTGGTCTTGACATGATGCAAATTTTGCTTCGCTGTAACCAAAACCTTTTCTTTTTAATTGAGCACTGTGATGGTTTTGAAGAAAACAAAACTGTGTTTCTGTCTTCTGTAGATTTTCACAACCAAATTTGCATCATTTTTCGTATACCTAATCCCTGTGCACAAAAAAGTTACTGATCACTGGACTACATGGCTTCGAATTCGATGCTGCTTATCCATACATTTGCTTTGGTGGATAGTTGGTGATGATGATTTATGAATTTCCATCTTATAGTTGTTTTAATAGTCTATTCTACATTATGATACAAGGTTATTCATGATCTGAGAAGCCTCTTATGGTCAGAGTTTTGTTGCTGTACTAATAAATTAATAGTAGATTGTTGCAAAAAAAAAAATAATTAATTAATAGTAGATGGCTTGGGCTCTCCTGCAAAACAAAACTCTAACCATAGATTACATAGCTTGCAAGGAGAGGGATGGGCCACTGTTCTAATTCACAAATTTTGCTCCCATCAACCGGAAAACACAAAGGATATTACTTTATATTGTTCTTCATTCTAGTCCTTATAACAGTTTGCACAAAATCTAACTGGATGTACATGGCTAAGTGTAGCTCTAGTCTGCAATTGCGAAAAGACCTCCTAGAAAAGTGGTGGTAGTGGATTCTAGTGTTAGTTCTGGTGGAAAGGAATCACAGGACGCAACTGTCTGCTTTAGTTTTCTCGCCTAGGTTGATGTGATCCGTTTATTTGATCGTGTTGGGCTTTGTGTGCTAAGATTTTGGTTGGCTGGTGCTTTACTTGTTTCAGTTTCAAGAGGTTGCAGGTTTTAATTTGGTGCCTGCCTGCGACCTTAAGTCTCAAGACAATGTATGTATACATTTGAGTTTGGCATAAAGAAATGTATCAAGGCCAGGAAAAACCAACGATGCACCAATTGTGTGTATATTGTCCTTATGTTGGCGTTCATTTCCCTCTCTGAGTGTCTGAGTAAGGTTAACGGTGAACAATCCAGTAGTTAGGTCCTGACTAATCATAAACTTTTTACTCCATTTTTGTCTTTGACATGATGCAAATTTTGCTTCGCTGTAACCAAATTCCTTTTCTTTTTAATTGAGCACTGTGATGGTTTTGAAGAAAACAAAACAACGTTTCTGCCTTCTGTAGATTTTCACACTCGAATTTGCATAATTTTTCGTGTACCTAACCCCTTTGCACAAAAAGTTACTGATCACTGGACTCAGTAGTTAATACATGGCTTCGATGATGCTTATCCATACATTTGTTTTGGTGGATAGTTGGTGATGATGATTTATGAGTTTCCATCTTATAGTTGTTTTTAAAAGTCTATTCTACATTATGATACAAGGTTATGCATGATCTGGGAAGCCTCTTATGGTCAGAATTTGTTGCTCTACTAATAAATTAATAGTAGATGGCTTGGGCTCTCTTGCAAAACCAAATTCTAACCATAGATTACATAGCTTGCTAGGAGAGGGATGGGCCACTGTTCTAATTCACAAATTTTGCTCCCATCAACCCGAAAACACAAAGGACATTACTTTATATTGTTCTTCATTCTAGTCCTTCTAACAGTTTGCTCTAGTCTGGATGTACATGGCTAAGTGTAGCTCTAAAAGACCTCCTAGAAAAGTGGTGGTAGTAGATTCTAGTGTTAGTTTTGGTGGAAAAGAGAAAGGAAGTGAGTGGCATTGTTGTCTGCAGCTTGTGAAACCATTGGAATACAACGAACCATAGAGTGTTCCAAAACTCAAATCTGACAAGATAACATCTTACATCATCAGGGAGGATATTTCTCAAAGAAAGTTAGCATTAGGAAGTTAAACCTTTCGTATAGATTTTGATCATTTAGATCTGCTGATTTGACCCACTGTAATTCAGACGTCTGCTGGAGCAAATGCCTTAGTTTGAATCCCGCAAACTGGAATTCAGTACTCGAAATTCAAAGTTGGTTCGTATATCTGACAACCACTGGAGAGGCAACTGACCACTCCCTCGCGCTCGGGAGAAAAGAACGAAAGCTCAATCTTTGCAGAAATCCATGACCAGTAGTCTCCTGGAGCATGTCCAGCTTTGGAACCTCTGTCCACTTTAGTTGTAAACTCAGTTAGTGAGTAGTCAGTTTTCCTCGTCCTTTTCTTTTGCCTGGCTGGTGGTCTACCAGCTTAAGAGGCAATATGAGCACCACTTGTGCATGTATTTCTAACTCTCATTAATACAAGCCAGCTATAAGCTGGAACTTATAAAAAGAAAAAAGGGTGACCTGTTTCATAAAAAAAAAAAAGGTGAACCACTGTACCTTTTAAAACTTCTCACTTTCCTTTTTTTATTAATATTGCACCATTCCTGCCTTCCTTTTTAAACAAGAAAAAAAATGCACTTCTTATCTGTTCATATTTAGTTTATTTTAGATACCGTTATGAAGGTAGCAATAACCATTTCTTTTCTTCCTCCTCAGGTGAAACATCTACTGACTGGGACAAGGCATGGGCTACCTTTAAGAAGAAAGGGAAGAGGACCCTCTTTTCTGATTTCTCACCAAACAAGTATGTGACCTGGAACCCAAGGCGCAGCGAGTATCCATTGTCAGAAGAGGTTGATCCAATCAAGAGAACTGAAAGATCTAACTTGATGCTGTGGACAAGTCCCCGGTTTACTTTGGTGGGGGCGATTATCATTGTCCTGACATTACTAATCTATACACTACTAGTTGTTCCTCCCAAGTAACTGCAGAGGTGACAGCTGGCAGGTGAGCTGTAAACTAAGCTTTCACCTGGGAAGTCTGTATTGTACATTTTTACGTGTACTATACCAACTAGCAACTATAGCAGCATTGCTTCAATTGCAATCAAGTAGATATAACACCATGTCATTCCATTCTGGAGGTTTTCTTCAATTGTATACTAAATGTCTGCTCTTTGAGTCTATTCCTTCATTATAACGAAGAAATAAATAGAATTATGTTGATCAGTATTAGTCACAATACATAGTGATGTTTCTGATGTAACTTTTGTGCATGCTCTCACTTCTCAGCAACTGCAATGTGTGATCATCGAATATTAGCTGTATTAATCTGTAAAGGGTAGTTTGTAGTGTTGGGACTGTTTGGGCAAGTGGACATGTGCAAAGTATCAACTGGTAACTGATGGACACATGAGAATCACGTTTCTTATTACAGACAAGTTCAAGTCAAACAAGACAGATCATTGTCTTCATACAATAATAAGTCCTAGGCAGACAAGAATCTTGCTTAGATGTAAAGCTATGTAACTAACCTTGTTTCCTAGGTCCTCAATAATTGGTTTATGTCTCTTGTGTTGGAGGCATCAGGATGGTGTGTTTTAACATTTTGTTGAATATATAGAAGAAATGCAATTGTAAAATAACATATCTAGGCTCTACGTTATGTTGAAGACTTCAATCGTTACATCTTTATATGAAATATGAAGTATTGGATTCATCATTCAGACTTGAACAGTCCAAGTTTTGACTCTTGTGGGTTGTTGCATTTGTCGGTCTAGTGAAAAGAGATTGGTTTGGTTCTGAAATTGCAAACCATAATTTTTAGCATTCTTAAGATAACAGACTGTTTAGTGCATCTGGAATTGGTTGTGTTACCCTTCATTTCTTCACTAATGTCCAAAAAAAAAAACAGTTTACATTTCAGCTGAAAACGGTGCAGAACATATAACTTACAATGCTTTTTTTTTTTTTATGAATTATTACCATGATAGTTATTTTTGTCTCTTGCTTTTTTGTTTCTCATTGTGTTTGAGTCCAGACAGTAGCAAACAGAAAACTGGTCCATGCTGATGACCAAAGACTTTTCTTTCCCTGTGTGAACGGAATAGATAGGTCACAGGGGTAGTGTGTCATTCAAGTCAACTGCTCTCTGGATGACCAAATAATTTCTTCTAACAACTTTGGCCTATCTGTACCTGCATTTCAGTGGCTCATTGGTTGTGCATTATTTTTGTACAGATTATCAAACAGATGCCTTAGTTTATGTTTGGTTTTGGGGCACTTGCAAGGTCCATGACTAACAAAGAACCAGAATTCCATAATTCTATCAGATATTAGCAGTGATTCTCTATTTTCTTCTCCTGTTTTGTCTAGAGACCAAACCCCAATGTTTAGACCATGTATAAATCACCATGGGGAATTGGACAGCCAGACAAGGGCATAATTTTCTATGGCAAGCCAACTGGATTGCTGATCACTGAATCTAGCCAGTCGTATCAGCTTTGTGACTACTCTACCCAAACACTGAAACACTACATTGGCTGGTCGCCATTGTTCTTGTAGTAAAAATCAGATTTGACTGCTGGTAACCAGCAAAGGTGGCTGATTATTCCCATGTATGGACTAGTTTGTTCTTCACATTGCACAGTTGTCACTTGGCAGTGCATCCACAGATGACAGATACTACCAGGATTGAAGGTTGAATCAGATTCAGCACACTGCACTGCAGCACAAGATGGAGTCTTTTTGCACACCTAGCACAAGACGCAGTCTCTGGTCTGAATGCCAACACAGATTGACAGTCTCGCCAGTGTAGTATTCAAGGTTTCAGACACGGAAATGAGAGTGACTCTACTGAAAAGCGAGTACAACAAAGCCCAGAGGGAGAGAACTTTTCAAACTTGGGAGAGGAGGCTCCTTGCTCCCCAAGGAAGCTTGGCGCCTTAGCCCCCACTCTTCCCAATCCGTCCCTCCCCTGCATCTCGATCTCCTGTGCTCTGCGGCTATAAAATGGCGAAGCCTTTGCCTGCCGTCACTCACTCACTCATTCTGACATCAGAGACAACACAGCACACGGCTTTCCAGTCCCCAGAGTCCCGTGTCTTCCTGAGCAAGAAGCCGGCGATGGAGCGGCGGCGGCAGCAGGAGGCGGCGAGGCGGACCATACCGCGGCGCGGGCAGATCAAGGCGCGCATCTTCGCGAGCCTGTTCCGGTGCGTCATCCCCGAGGCGCCCGCCGCGCGCAAGGAAGGCGGCAGCGGCAGCAAGAACAAAGGCGGCAGCGGCAGCAGCCGCCGCCGCCGCCGCGTTTCGCCCGGTGGCTGACACGGTTCGAGCGAGGCAAGAAGATAGTACGGAGAATCGAGATGTGGGGGTTGCCATGATCCCGCCAAGAAATGCGGCGCAGCCTGCAGCGCCGGCCGGCCGGCCGGTTCAGAGTTTCGGAATTCAGACAGGGGAGTGAATGATCTGAATTCGGAAGCTTTCTGTGATCGAATGGAGTCTCTGAACTCCAGCTTCAGCTTGAGTGTCATAAAACACTATTTAGACTGGCTGCAGTACAGCCTGCATAAGGTTTGTTCAGTTTTTTTTTTTCTGGGAATTTGTTAACCTGAATGATGAAAAAGAAAAAACAGCCTGTTCATGTGTCTGTAGAGTTGCGATTGGGGTCGATTTGATCCCTTGATTTTGTAAAATCAAAGACGAAATGATTTGTGAAACTAAAGAGTATGACAAGTAGAAGCCGCTCTGAATATTAGTAGTGTACTGTGATCTATTCCTTTCAGCCAATGCCTTGGCTACCGAGCAGTATTGACATGTCTGCATTTCATTTGTTTGAATTTCCCTGTCATCCATCCTAAACAGGATAGCATAGCTGTAGATGATTCAATTATTAACTTCCAAGTGTCCTTTTGTTGTTGATATGAGACTATAGGGCCCGTGAATTTTCTTAGAAACCGAGTCAGAACAATGGTGTAGGTGCATTACTGATCTAAATACATTAGTAACAAAAGGTCTAAATATGTTTTCTGGAAACATCAGTAACATAATTTACTTTATGTTACAGTTTTCATAAATTGTATTTATATAAACACAGGCTGCTATCGTAATATCTTATTAAGAAAACTTAAGCATAACAGCTATTTGAGTTGGCCCCCTACTGACCAGCTGGTAGACACATCCTTTGTACTATATTACCATATCTGAATTTTGCTGGATAATCAAATGGGAGGTTTGCATCCTCTGCCATCATGTAGCCAGCTGCACCTCCAAATGTCTGAAACTCCATTACTCCTCATATAAGCATGATATCTGAATCGAGAAACATACATTAGTCAAAAGAAGCACACCTCAAAGTTTGCTGGAAGTTTTTCAGTGGGTGTCTCCTAGAAATTTTCCTGAAGCAACAGGAAATTTTAATAATACTCTCTTTATGCTTGATCCTGTGGTGTGGAGGTAGGATTTCCCCTATTCTTCACTGCTTTTCTTAGTACATTGTACATGTGTTTCCTTTCTTGCTTCATTAGCTTGAAATACCACATGTTGTTTTAACTGATTTAAGTGATTTTGCTATTTCAAGTATTAGTAGGATGAACATAGTTCCTCAAAAAAAAAAAGGGAGGATGAACATAGTTGCTAGGGATACAGATTTGAATGTGTTTATTACCTAGCTTTCTAAATTGCAGACGTTGATGGCTAAAAAAAAGATATAAAGAGTATTTTTTGTGTTCTTGATCGCTCAGGAAATTAAAGTTCACCTTCAGATTTCATAGGCATGCGAGTCAAATGGTCACTTGTGTATCAACATTTTTTTTTATGGAATTCAGATCCATTTATGATACATATGTTTCCTATTTAGCTTTGTAAGAAAAACTGTTTTTAGTGATGTAAGAAAACTACTATGTTATGTTTCCTCAAATTTAACTATGTTGTGGCAAATTTACCTTGTTGAAGGCCCAACTGGACCAAACTTCAAACTTGAGTATGCATTAGAGTAACTATATATGTTTTCCTCACAAAAAATCAGCATCAACCCAACTTTTGAACCATGAGCAAGCACAGATATCTCATGGTTTGCGTTTGATGCCACGATGAGCTTGAAAATAGAGATAACGGCAGTGAGTGGCCAAGCAAGGGCCATTGTGCGACATCTATGTTTTAGCTATAGTTTGACAGTTATTCTCTCACACAACACTGTTGAATCTGTTAAAATTAGCCATGAAAAAAACAAGCTGAACATCACCAAACCCTAAGCAACGGAGGGCTTATTTAACTAACGTTGCTAAATGAAGTTCAATTTTTGTTAGTCCGTAGTGACCCAGATGGAGGATTTAACTACGAAATAAATGAATGCAAGGATTACTAGAAACGCAAATAGTGGCATGGACATCTAAACCCGTTTAAGACACGAGAACACATATAGTAAAATTAGATTTGTGACCATAAACTTCCTATGAGGGATCGCAGGATCAAAACTCATTCATGGTACCATGAAAGTAAAAGGATAATACATATAGAGATTATGGTAATACCACACCAATATCCTGCCAAACAAATATACTCTTAACAAGAGTTTAGTTGAAGACAACCTCGGTTCAAAGCCTAGTATTAACGAGTAGACTTCACAAAGAGCAGATTTAGAACACCCTGTATGGTTTTCCCATGGTGCTCTTGACATACAGGCATCTCACCTGCATAAAACACATCAAAACATGTTATAAACAAGTCTTCAGCTTATGTCCTAAAATGTTCATTAGATACAACAGGAACAATTATTAAGGTATGTATAGATGCAACAGAGAATGGAGCATCACTCACATTCTGCCAATTCTTCTTCAGGAGGGACACAAGGAAGTTGACGCTCATTTGGATATTCTGCTGGATTTGCTTCTCCTCCATCGATAGGTTACCCACAGCGACACCCATGCAAAGGACTTTCTTCAGCTGAAACTTGACTGTAGCCTTCGTCTCATTCACCTTGGATTCCAGGGATTCCTGGTGAGTAACCAGCGTAGGGAACTTGCCTGCAGTAGACATATCAACATGATTCAATCAGCAAGGGAAGGCAACACAACAGCTCCCAGAGTATGTTTCATTGATTTAAGAATGACAAATAGCAACTAATAAAACAGTCTAATATTAACAGAGACAGGACATTGGCTTGCAACAAGTACCAAATTATCAAATTATTTATAATGGAAACCTACATACTGAAATATTAAACAACATTGCATGTTACAGTTTAGCATGAAAAGTAAATAACAATTATGTCAGAAATGGACTACTTGCCTGCCTTGTTAAGACCAGGACCAAGGAGACGGGGAATCTGCTTGATGATGGCCTCTGATGCCAAGAAAGTGGTACTTCTTGGCAAGCTTCTTAACAAGCTTCTTGTTCTTGTTCATTTTCTTGAGGGATTCAACATCCATATAGTCAAGTCCCATCTTCTCAGCCTGCAAATATAGTAAAATGGTTTGTGTGAGGAAGAGTTGATCTTAGATAGAAAGAATACTTACAATATCTGAAGAAAATTAAAGCTTTCATACAGTTGAGCAGAATTTGTATATACAGATTTTAATGCAAATGGAATCAAGCGCAAGATTGGACTGACTAATACATGCTAGTCACAATTGAGCAATTCAAAACATTGATGTTTTTTTTAGTTAAACAAACTAGTAGTGCACTAAAGCATGTTCAACATATAAATAGGTAGATTTTCAAGCACATCATGAACTGATAGCTTACCTCCTCAACGTGTTGGGCATCACCAAGCATGCACACCTTCATCTTTGGACGAGGGATGTGGGGCAGCTTAACAGAGCCACTGAAACGCTTGTCCTTTTGTGGGTCATAATTCTTCAGACCAATCTGAAGCTCAACAGTCTCGGTGAACTTCCGATTCTTCTCCTTGGCATCCCCAACGATCTGGGAGATGGCATCCTTGAGAACCTCGGACTGCAACTTACTGCAATAATATCAGAGCAAAGAATTTAGTTGACAGAATTTAGTTGACAGTTAATCTATATGAATGCGATCACTACTCCAGCATTCTAATTATTCCAGCTAATAGGGAGAATTGTATAAGGGGAAAACTGTATAATAATCAATCACAATAAGCAAATTAACTGAATCTATCTCATGTGTCAAGACAACCTGAATCTATCTCACATCCATTCTCATTATGCCAATGAACTAACAGCTGGACCTGACTCCAAAGAATCAGATTGGAATAGGCCCACTAATGGGGTCAATGAGTCAACTATAGTAGCCCAACCATACCCAAAAACCTAAATCAAACATCCACCAAACCTGCTCTGCAACACACACCCCAAGTCCAACCCATTTTAACATATACTAACTGATGCTCTCAGGTTGCTGAAAGGTCCATTCCCAGGCTGTTCTGAGTCATGGAGAAAAGTAATCCAGATGAACAGCAATAGAAATTTCCAAGCAACACATCCAAAATCCATCCAATGACAACACACAAGCTATTGTTGATCGTAGGATATGAATTTTGACTCACAGTTCGATAAAAAAATTGTTTCTTCAGAAAACAAGAGGAAATGTCACAGAAAAGCCAAACTGGACGGCCATTAGCAACAGCCAGCCAGCATTAAATCCTGCATCTCTTGTTGTAGGAAAGAGCTCAAGAGCTGTGATGGAAACCGTGTGATCACATCCATATCACACAGTCACACCTCGCTTTCCAAATCCATCACCTAATCCAGACTGCAGCCCTCTCTCTCCAGTGCCATGGCTTTCCAGCAGAGCCCTACCCACACTAGGCTCTGTATGGGGGCTGGTGCTGCATCTATGCCACGCATCTCAGCTTCGGCACCGCACACCAAAAGCAGCGACCCAACCTCCGTCCGCGACAGCAGGGGCTGTCAAAACCCACTGACTGCACACACCAACCCGCCCCAGCTTACATTTCTCGCAAACCCGTCCCAATCTATGATATAGTAAAACAGGTTTCCACCCATTTTTCACACAGCACACATTAGAATCCATCTTAACAAAAAATTTAAACCCTGCCCCGTTAGCAGCTAGATTGAAAGACCACGGCTACATCAAGCATAAACAAATCACAGCATGATAAGGGGCCATTAGATTTCTTATCATCCATAGATCGTTTAAGTAGCTTATAACAATCAAATGAAAAACAAGTCACATACACAAGCCACTGATTTACTAGAGGCGCGATTCATCTGAAAAGATCCCTCTGTAGGACCAAATCCTACCATGGCAATCGATAAGACACCTACACGAAATCCGAATTTCTATCGCAAATAACTGATGCGCGACACAGCAGATGCGTACGAGAAAGAGAAATCAGTAGTACCTCATGGCTGCAGGCGATCACTCGACTCCCTGTAGAAGGAACAACCCAGAATAAAACAGAGAAAGATGGATCAGATTCGATGAAATGGATAAAAGATAGGGCACCGAAACATTGCGACTTCGCGAATCGAGCCGTCAGCAAGAGGGGAGGCGGCGGCCATGCCACTGGAAGCGTACCTGCTTAGGGTTTGGCCCGAGGCGAGCCGCGAGCGACGGAGCGAGAGGAAAGGGTTAGGAGATGGCGGCGCGGGGTGTGTATATATCAGCGGCGCCTGGGAGGGAGCGGTGTCGAAGCAAAACCCTAGAACGAGCTCCCGATGAATGACACGTGGTAGGCTTGAGACCGTTGGATGCAGGGACGGACGTTATGGGCCATTGGGCCTCTTCCGGATGTATGTGGGCTATGTTTGTGGCTTTTGCCACAGATCAACGGTCTTCAACTATTTTAGCCCTTATGTTTCTATTCTAAAAAAACTATTTTTAACTCTTGTAAGTTATGGTCCACTCAATAAAAAAAAAGCTCTTTTTTTAGCATCTTGATAAAAAAAAGTCTTAATCTATCATCGTTGGGTTTTCTTTGTATAGAACTTAAAAGTTTTAGGATATCCTCTATACATTTCCAAGACCATTCAAATTACCTATTGCCATGGATTGAAATGGTTTTGAATGTGGTTTCATCCATTTTTTGTTAATAAAAGTCTAGTGGATACTTGATTAATTTTTAAACCATAAACAATTTATTTTTTAGGTTCCAAAAAGATATAAAAAAAACTAGATATATATTGGATGTGAAAAATCAAAAAAATAAAAATTGTATAATGTCAAAAGTATCTCTAGAAGTTTTTATATAAAAAATAACTATAGAGAAATGGAGAAATATAAAAACTAGAAAAATTTGTGAAAACATTGTGGTTGATATATCATAATATAAGTGATCCATAAAAAAATTTACATGACAAAATATGACATACATTTCCTTCAATGCATTTATGCTATATATATCCGATGGTTGTGTATTATGTTTTGTTGTAGAAACTCTTCAAAATACATATAGACATCGATTAAAATGTGGAGTTTCTGTATTTTTGGATATTTTTTAGGTAGTGTTCTAAATTATAAGTCATTTTGACTTTTTGGTTCATCTTTTTTTTTTATGTATCTAGATGTGTAACAAAATGATTGTAGCAACAAAGTGAAAATACTTGTAATTTGAAATGGTTGAGCAACTTAATCTAATTTTGGGGGAGCTACTAGAGATATGAGCTTTGAGTTTTTAAAATTTGTTGCGTATTAGTCTATATCAAGGTCTAAAAGAAGATGTTTTTTTTTTTTTAGGTTAGGACACTTCCTTCTATAACGCAGTATCGTGAAACATGATCAACTAAACGTGTTGATTATATACACTATTAATTAACTAATATATCCACGTACGACCACGAGTGGTGTCACATAGAGCACGAGCTCCATGCGTTTTTTTTAGAAGAATGGATAGTATATGGAAGGTAGTGGTATATATTATTTTTGACACTCATCCACTTTTTTTTTTTTTATTTGAGCTAAAAGACTGTGTAACACTTGCAAGGAAAATACGTGTGGCAGTACGTTGATCTTAAGGACCTCTCTAAACGAAGGTCTAAACTATGAACAAAAATGTACTCATTCTAATGAGATTTTTATATAATTCATACAAAAACCATGCATTTCACAGGCATCCCAAATTAGGTGATGAAACAGGACACCGTGATTGGCAAAGGCAGCTGGCGCTGGGAGCCGGGAACCACGAATATGCGGTTTTTCTTGCTGCTTGGGAGTTGGGACGACGACGGCCACCTTTGGATCCATCAGGCATCTCGATCGGCACTCGAAGAGTGGATCGGCACACATGCAGTCCACTGATCCTGCATATTCATTCGTCCTTTTGTGACTATCTCATCACATACGTAATGTCTATGATTGTGATAGAGTAATCCAAATTAATAATTCTGTCATTGACAAACGATCGGATGATTATTATGCACGTAATCTAAATATATGATTGATTATTGCAAGAGAATAAGCAAGGCATCTCTTGTGGATAACTAGACATACATACATAACTCCATCGCCGCATCCGTCATGTGTCCTCGTCCTCGGCACCTCCCCTACTCTATTTTTTTTTTTGTGTGTGTGTGGGTGGGGGGCATGATCTTCCTACCGTGACCTTCTTTTCGTGACGGAAAATAAAAAAACCGCTACGGAAAATCAAATTTGTAGTAGTGCTATCTCGTTCAGAATTGTTGCAATTTCAAACCGTTGGTTGGTCCGTTTTTTTCTATAGCGAGACCACCCTCTTGAGCATCATACTCCGCTATAATGTGCTCTAGTACATGCCGGGATGAGGCGCAGACCATCCCGGATTGCTTCGCTTCAGCAATCAAGGCGATCCCACAAGACCCAGCCAGCGGGTTGATGCCACACAAAAACTCTACTTACTAGCGATAGCTCGTACAACAATAAGGTGGTGGAGTAGTTTGGTTTACTTTTGTAACGAGAGGATGTAACTTGCTTTAGTAACAATGGAATTTTTCCTTATCACGGAAAAACACAACAATAAGGTGTTTAGTTTGAGCAGACACCTACCCTAGATGAGGTGATGCATCATAAGCATACCTTCAATTTGGTAGAATGACTCCATTTGTCATACTAATATTTATTATTAGCTCGTGATGAAATAGGGTGATGATGTATTCTACAAACCAAACAGAAAAACGAGCAATTAGTAGATGATGATGGACCACTTTGTTAAGCCAAACGCACCCCAGATGATTGATGAGCTCCGGCCCCTAGTAGTTTCAGAGTTTTAGTATATTCACATATTCTTAGTAGTTCTCAATCATACATCATCCACGCGGAAAATGACAGACAAGACCCTTAGAAACATAATACCATTATTATTACATAGATGGGTTTAATTTTCCTCATGTGTTCCGTGTGCTCGCCTCTCATCATCTCCTTTGTTGTTCTTGTTATTATTGTTGTAGTGGTAGCATCGCAATTTACATTAACAATCCTTCCTTGTTCCTTCATCTGTCGATGATGATCACCCACCACACACATCATCATCCATCCATCCATCCATCCATCCGTCACCTCCGATCCTTTTTCCTCGTTGGGAAGATAAGACGACGACATCCAAGATTATGCATGCATCGATCACATCACCATGCATTTTGTATGGATATACTCGCATGCATGTCGGTGGGTGTGGATCGGCGTATATGAGATTATTGTCGGTCGATTTCTGGTAACATGCATGGCAGCACTGTTTATCCAAATTTTCCAGTAATTTTATAGGAATCAGTTGATTGTTCAGAAGAAAAACGGAGGAACAGAAAAAAAAAAAGTAAAAAAATGGATACTTAAACTATTGTTGGGTATAAATAGGTACTCCAACTTAAAAAGTTAGGTACTCAAACTATTATATGGGTATCAAATAGTTACTCCAACTTAAAAACGTAACAGTACTCAAACTATTCTATGGGTACTAGATAGGTACTCTAACTTAGAATCGTAAATATATATTTCGATTGGCTCAAAATGATATTATAAATTTCTCATAAATATATATTTAGATTGGCTCAAAATATATATTTATGACAACTTTAAGCTATGGATATTTACGAGAATTTTATACTATGAGTATCTCCTATGAATACTATGAAATTTAATAGAACCTACGTGTGTGTGTGCAGGTTAGCGGCAATTGTAAATAACAACTTAGTTATGCTTCAGTTAAATAAATGTAAAAGAAAAGAAAGGAAAAAGGAATTGAGTAGGGCTGACACGTTTCGAGTTGGAGTACCTATCCGATATCCAATGAATAGTTTGAGTAGGATGTTATGTTTTTAAGTTGAAGTACCTATTAGTGACGAGAATAGTTCAATTACATAACTGTTATGTTTTTAAGTTAGAATACCTATTTGGTACCCACACAATAGTTTAGGTACCTAGGGTGCATTTTATTTCTCGTGTTCAGTTGATTGTTAGGCCACTGAATACGTGTCGAAAACCGCCGGGTAAAGGTCTCACACTAGAGAAAAGGGTATACTTTCAAGTTACTTTTCGGTACTATACAGCACATACCACTCTTCCACCAAATTTGTTATGGATATTTCTGCTTTTTTCTTTCATGCGGGTCAAAATCTGGCATCGTCCACCATGATAGTTTTAGTTTCATGCACAAATTTAAGGGGCTCCCATGCATAGTCATAGTCCCATATTGATACGTTAGTCATTTCCCATTGATACTTACACGTACCTACTGTGGATTACTGATATCACTGCACTATATACCAATGAGAAATATGCATAATAATTAATTGGATAGGGATGACATCTTTCCGAACCCTTTTGTTAATTTCTCAATGACACCTCAGCAGGATGTCATGTCTAGTTTTAATTAGTGACAAAGTTGAATTACATCCGTCTCTGAGTCCAGAGATTGAAAAATCGATAAAGGCACTAGTGCTAGATAAAAACTCTTTGCACCTTCGTTAAAGCAAGTAAAGTAAATTAAGGACCGTAAGCGAGTAGAATTCTGAAACGGAGAAAAGAGAAGAAGAGGAGAAACTTTATGAGATAAGTGAGCTATATATTAATAGCGAACATGTAACCACTAGGTAGGGTGTCAGGATTTATATAGCCAGCACCCGATTGTGTTATTAGACTTGACACTCGCCAAAAAGATAGGCTAGGTAATCAATTTTGTGCGATGATAAAGGTTAGGTAATCAAATTTTGTGTGACAGTGTGGTGTATTATTGCTTGACACATGTCCTATTTTCCCATGAGTGCCCACGGAATGGTTGATTGTTGTGGACCACGTGTCATTGATTATGCGACAACGCGATTTCATACGCGGTTGCATGGAAACTCCACTTGGCCCGAATCTGCTCAGTTGCTATCTCTACCTCCAGTCACCACCCTCTCCTCTAGCGGCAATGAGCTCTGCCCTCCTCTTCCCTAGCTTTAGCATCTCCTTAGCCAATATGCTTCGATCCTCTAGCACCAAACGACCATAGTGGATGAGCGATAAAGGTCGTCGCCCCTCTTCCCATAGGGCTCTCTTTGATTTCCTCCTAAAGGTGTCACACACAAGCCTCCTTGGTCTTCATCATGGACCTCTATCCGATTCAACCGTGGAAGCCAACAGAGTATGAGTGTTTGAGTTGGAGAAGACAATATGTTTCAATAAATCGATTAACTTTTTTGTAGCTCAAGATTTTTCAATAAATAAATAAATATTTATTATGGAAAACCGATAAAGATTTGTCTTCCCTCGGCTCGAAGAATCTACTACTAAGGTGTTATTACAAACAAAAAAGCCGCGGAGTAGCTTGAAACTGAGTGAAAATGAAAAGAAAGCACCAAAATAGCAAGGCCATGTGGGCTCATCCTTGTCATGGCGTATCCGCCGCCCGTCCACATGGAGGTCCAGCGCCGTCCCACGCCCGTCGACCACCATGGCTGCCATTTGCTTTCCCCAAACTCTCCTCTCATCCCAACCAATTAACGTGTAACGTGTTGTGTTAACTCACTAATCCACTCTATGACATAAACTAATCCCACGATAATCACGTCCTGGCCGACGACATCACCCACCCACATCTCCCTCCGTCATCTATTGGAACTCGGCGCCGGCTCAATCTCCTCCGTGTCTCAACTCTCAACCCACCTCGTCTCCGTCTCCATCTCCGTCTCCGTCTCCTCCTTCTCCTTCTTCCTTCTATAAATGAAGCCTCTGTGACACACACAAGAAAGAGGAGAAGGCCAAAAGGCAGCCCCGGCGAGTTGGAAAAGGCAAAGCCAAAAGGCAGAATCCGCGAGACAAGAAAGCGCTAGGAACTAGGGAGATAGAGAGGTTGCGTCCCAGCCCCACCTGCCATCTCCTCTTCCACCCTTTCCTCGGCGGCTTTAATTTCCAGGATTCAGATTCAGGAGATTGAGGAGGAGGGCCGGCCTTTCCTGCTGCGCGGCAACCAGTGCAGCGCTCTTCTTGAGCCAGGGATGGGGCAGGACGGCCAGCAGATCCGCCGCGACAAGCTCATCATCGACACGGATCCCGGCATCGGTGCGTGCGTTCGTTCCCCCCTGAATCTCTCCTCCGTTGCGTTCCACCATTGTTTCGTTTTCTTTAAATTAAATTAAAGCTCCTACTAGTACCGTGTTTCCTCTCCTGGCTCCTCCGATCCTCCAAGAGAAATAAACAGAAAAAGCTTCGATTTTTTCCTTCCAACTCCCAACCACATTCGATTAGAGTCGACGGGAGAGCGAGCGAGCGAGCGAGAGAAACAAACGGTGACCGCCGTAGGAACGGATGATGCCGGCAATTTCCCGTTTCCTTCCCCATGTGGTCAGAGTTTCGTCGTCCTAGAAATTATTTACTTGACTCGCACGTGATGATGATGTGGCGATGGGTTTCTGGCCTTGGGGACCCTATCCGTCCGTCGATGAAAACGATGGCGTAGCGCCACCCACCGAAACGACCACCGTGTGTCATCTTCCTCTCTTTGTCTGCCCTGCTCAGTAATCAACCACTCCACACAATCGTGGCTCACTAGTTTGCTTAATAACGCTGCTGTCTTATTAGGTCTACAATCTGACATCATATCATATATAGTTACTGATGATGCTACGAGGGAGTGAACTGTAACAGTTCTGTGCCTAGTGGCAATAATCCTAGTGTCGACAAGTGTTAGCGCTACAATTTCCATGCACCACTTGTCTGTCGGCTCCTAGCCCAATCATATGGTAGGTGAGTTTAAACAAGAAGACGTATGAGCGTGGGATACTGTCAACTCGGTATGAGGACTCATTATTAGTTATACATATATCCGAAGTTTTCCAAAAAAAAAAAAAAAAGTTATACATATATCAGAGGTAGTGACCTCACAAAAGGGCTTTCATAGCACACAGCTTGTTGACTGCGTAATCGATATGTGTATTTCATAATGATATGTCTGTCTATGATTACGCAAGCTAAACATTCCCAAGAAAGCTTCTCTCACTCAGGTTCTGAATTATCTATCCAAATCAACTACAAAATTTCATGTCCGGATAAATATTCTTAGCTTAGATCTTTGAAAATTCCAAGAAATCTCAACTTATTGACCTGCTAGGAGGAAACAGTCAATCAAAAAGTAACTGATAGGCATAAAGTATACATTATTTGCAAATATAACATTACAAGCCAAAAGGCTGCAACTGTACAGTTTAATATAAGGTTGTTAAGATTAGTATTGTAGTACAATTTAAGGGTATCATTTGGTACCCATTTGTAATATCTGAATTCTTAATTGTAAAGTCCTTTCCTAGAAGGCATTTCAAGTTGTAATGACTAGACTGCAATTTTACTGTCTCTTGTCTCTGCAATCCTATTTCTAGATGATAGCATGACGATCCTAATGGCGTTCAGAGCACCTAGTGTGGAAATCATTGGGCTCACGACTATATTCGGCAATGTCGACACAGTGGGCGCAACACGTAATGCGCTATTGCTGGTAAGCATTTGAAATGGTTGAGCTTTATTTCTTTATTTTCTTAGATTTGCTAACAATATCAAGTTTTACATGGGCAGTGTGAGAGAGCAGGACACCCTGAAGTTCCAGTAGCAGAGGGCAGCCATGAGCCCCTAAAGGTTGTTTGCTCATGATATTATCTTGTGTTGTTTTCATGACACACTGCAAGAAACTTGCTACTCTTTTCCTTAGTTTGCATTTAATATTACCAATTTGCAATGACTTAAATTTCTGACTTGATCTCCATCCATCAAAAGTTCCGCTAAGTGAAAGTTTATACCAAAATAATATGACTAATTTGTCTTTCCAATGTATTGGATGGAAACACATGGTACACTATCTTTTCTTTTATGGTACATCATGGTGTTTCGTGCTGTATCTTTAATAATATCACTTACATTGTTTGCTTGTTGATAATTGTTAGTTAATAGATGTAGCAAGAGAATCACATTTAACTTGTAATAATACTATGTTACTTGCTCAGTAATTTTATCTACAGTACGGTTTGAATCCACATAGCACTGCATTTGTCTGGATGAACTGAATGATTGATACTTTGTGTTCATAGGGAGGAAAGCCCCGTATTGCTGATTTCGTTCATGGGTCAGATGGCATTGGGAATCTGTTTCTTCCTGCACCCTCTGCTAAGAAGGTTGAGGAAAGTGCTGCTGATTTCCTGGTTAATAAGGTCTCTGAGTTTCCAGGAGAGGTCTCTGTGCTTGCTTTGGGACCCCTGACAAATGTAGCATTGGTATGTTCAGGACCATAGGATTAAGCCTATTTATTGTGCTGTATATTCTGTGCTATATGTTATGACTCAGTGTCTCTGTTCTTGCTTAGGCCATCAAAAGAGACCCTTCTTTTGCAAGCAAGGTGAAGAAAATAGTTGTACTGGGTGGAGCTTTCTTTGCGGCTGGAAATGTCAACCCTGCTGCCGAAGCAAATGTATGTTAAAATACTGCATTATACTTGAGGAGGCTAATACTTTCACATAAGTATTAAACCTTGAGTGCATCACTCTGCAGATCCATGGAGACCCAGAAGCAGCTGATATAGTTTTTACTTCAGGAGCAGATATCGTTGTGGTTGGCATTAACATAACAACACAAGTCTGCTTGACAGGTTGGTTCATTGATAGGCTGCTGTTTAGAGTTCAAGTTCCGGGGGTAACTATATTCACCATGTGATATTCGTTGTTTTAGATGAGGATCTCTTGGAGCTAAGAAGCTCGAAAGGGAAGCATGCACCGTTATTATCTGAGATGTGCAAGTTCTACAGGGATTGGCATGCCAAGTCTGATGGCTTCCATGGTATTTGGAAATACTACCGTTGTATGCTTTTGCCAATTACCATCAAATATATGAGAAGAAACACCCTTTTGACAGAAAACTGCAATCTGTTCAGGAATTTACCTTCATGATCCCGTGAGCTTCACTGCCGTAATTCATCCCGAGTACTTCACATTCAAGAAGGGTGTGGTGAGGGTGGAGACCCAGGGCATTTGCACTGGCCACACTTTGATGGATCAGGGATTGAAAAAGTATGCTCTTTTCTGAGTAACTCATAAAAGATTGACCCATCTGATGTTTGTCTAGTTTACACTTTACATAACAATGCTATGACATAAATCTCACCAAATTACTTTATAACTGTTGGAGTAAGCAAACCAATGCAAAAGCTACCCCACATGTCTCAGCAAATTTCACACTTGTTTCTGCTTGTTCCTACTATGATGCAGGTGGAATTCAGAGAACCCATGGTCAGGGTATAAACCGATTTCAGTTGCATGGACGGTTGATGTGCCAAAGGTTATCAGCTTTATAAAGAAGCTGCTCATGGCACCATGAGCAAATTGCAACCATTTAACGACATCAGCGCTCTCTGATGTCCAAGAAAATTTGACGAGTACAGAGCCTCTATCTCAGCTGCCTTGTAATTAGTTCCTGGAGCTAGGAAGCTTCCTATTCAAACAATACTAAGAGGACCGCTGATCGCCTTGGTTGTTTGAGTTGAGGTTGTAATGATTCAGATCAATCTCCATACTTGTGACTAAAATATCAAATACCACAAGAGTGGATAGGTTGGTCTAAAGTCATTTCGTCCTTCAAATCTGACAGTCAATGTGTTCTGAGAAATATAGGTAGCTTCATTGTGAACGGTTATGCAGCAGTCTCAAATATCATGAAGTAAATTCTGGCATACGACACCATGTCTCACACATTTGTATCAACAATACATTTCGAATCAATGAAGTTTCCCATACTCCTTACTACATACTTTTTCTCAAAGGTCATAATCTTGTTTTCATGTGCCTCTCCCATGTTTTCAGGGGAAGGAAACGACATGCTTTCACTTTGACCCATACTCCTTACTGCATACTTTTCTAAATATGAATTGGCAACAGTCTTTCTTAGAAGTTAATCATGTAAAGCAAAGTGCCGACTAGGCAAATGATAATTTGGATACAACATTCTTCTGTGTCACACTAGTTTCTGATTAGTTATTGTCAATGCAGATAGATATTACAAGATCACTTCAACTGTATAACTGGCACATCTAGCAATTCAGTCAACCGATACATATTAACATCCTTTTGGAGTTGCCATTAGTATACACAAGTTTTTTTTTTCTTCTTCTTTCAAAACCGCCGGCAGATTTTTTTTTTCTCTCGGCCCCCCTAAATTTTGCTTGTAATTATTTTTGTTCTGTTCCTTCCAAAAAAAAAAAAAAAAAAACCGCCGGCAGTGAACTCTACTGCCTGTACTATAATATAGAAGGGTGCTTTTCAAAACAAAGTACACAGAGAAAATAAAAGAATTTAGCCATGGAGGGTTTGGCCAAGGTAAGCCACTCAAAGCACAAACTTGACAAAAAGACGCCTGAAATTTACCAAAGTCTTGCTTCATATTTTTTAACCCAAAGTGTACATGTGGTGGGCTATCTTTCAAAAAAAATACATGTGGTGGGCTAAACTTCCTAACTTCACCGTCTTTACTGGCATCCTAGCTTCAGAACTAACCATGCGCAACTACTGAGACACTGGATCAAAATTATGCCACTGATCAGTACTTGGAGAACTCGCATAAGTCCATGATCGAATATCATCCCGGATCCTCTTTGTGTACCTGCAGCACGCAAGGAGATGGATTGCGGATTCGCTGATCTGAAATTGAGGATGGTATGAATAATATGGATTCTGCAAAAAAACAATCGTCCTAATCAAATGGTCTTTGGATCAAAGTTGAACATATATGTGATCTTGGACCTGCCAATTGCAGTCTTGCTTACAAAGTTGCTAACAAGGCAAATAACAAGTTGGGCGTAACAGACGCGGCATCACATAGTTGCTGCCAGCCAACACAAAAACACACATTTTTATTAACATTTCATATATGATGCTTGAGTTGACCAATACATTTAACAAGTTTTGTCAATGGATTACTTGGCTTTGTGATTGATTACAGCGTAAAACAATTTTTTCCCCACATATGAACAAGGTGAAGAAGCAAGGTGTGTCTTTCCACACATATACATAGAACAGAGTTTTCCCCAGAACAAGGTGAGGAATCAACAGCACAAGTCTCTTCACTTGCAGAGGTACTTGAGAACACCAGGTATGTGAATTCTGTAGAAATAATCGTCCCAGTCGATGGTCTTGGGATCGAAGTTGAACATTTCATCTTCAGGGGTGTTCATCACCATCGTCGACCGCAGGCGCTCCGTGTTCGTGTCGTCAAAGCTTCATCGCCCATGGATGAAAGGAAACAAAGTAAATTCAGAAACTGAAAAAGATCCACGCTTCATTTCAAGATATGTAATTTCAGATTCAGTGACTGCGTAAAATATGATTGATTACAAGATAGATGAACTCTAGTCGTCCTGCCGCGTACATACCATCCTTTGAAGAAGGCGAAGGGGCCATAGACGTCAACAAGATGCATCACGAACTTGTACTTGCGGCTGGAGTCCTTGTAGAACTGGGAGAAGACTCCGCAGAGTAGCAGATTCGCCATGTGCAACATCTACACGCGCGCAAAACACGAACTTGAAATACAAGTTTGAAATAAACAACAAGATCGATGACAATGAAGGAGATCGATGGACCTCGAGTGGCAGCTTGAAGGAGAGGATCATGTAGAGGCGGAACCGCGGGATGGTGGAGAAGAAGCGCATCCCCTTGTTGGGGATGACCTCGCCGTTGTCCTTGACGCGCGGGTGCTCCTTGAAGTGGCGTTCGCCGGAGCGGTAGAGCACGGCGTACGTCACCGGGTTGCGCAGCGACGAGGTCGGGTGGTATATCATCATGGCCTGCCCGCCGTTTGCCGGCGCCGGCGCGCTCCCCGGAGTGCGCCACCACGGCCGCCAGCATGGCGTTCACCACCATGTCCCCGGCATGACGTCCATCACCATGCGGAGGTCGGCGAGGAACGCCGAGATCTTCCGCTTGGCGTAGCCGATGATGAGCGTGTCGATGGTGCGCGTGCCCTGCATCCACCCCGGCACCGGGTCGGACCGCAAGCTGGTGATGATGCCGGGCCGCACGATCACCACCGGCATCGGCGGCATGTCGCCGTCGCCACGGAGCTGCTGCTGCCCCAGCAGCATCTCACCCATGGCCTTGGTGAAGACGTACGTGTTGGACCACCCGAAGTGGCGCGCCCTCTGCAGGCCCAGCTCCTTCATCGCCTTCCTCTCCGCCTCCCTCGCGTCATCGCCGTTCGTCGTCGTCGTTGCCAGCTCGTTCTTGACGTCGCTGACGAGGCGCAGCTCGTCGTCGATGTCGAGTCGCATGCCTTCCCGCAGCGCCTCGCCGGGCTTGATGGGCTTCTCCAAGATCAGCTCCGTGCTGTCGCCGGACACATAGGCTGCATTCATGCATCCATCAGTTTCTGCTGCTCGTCAGCACTGAGCACAGTCGTAGTAGGAGCCACGGACCAGTGGAGACATGCATGAACATCTTGAGGTTGCCGCACTGCTTGGCGAACTGGCAGAGGTGCTTCACTCCC
Organism: Hyparrhenia diplandra; assembly: GCA_015847255.1. NCBI lineage: Eukaryota > Viridiplantae > Streptophyta > Magnoliopsida > Poales > Poaceae > Hyparrhenia > Hyparrhenia diplandra. The sequence continues at coordinate 244,108 of JADLZK010007696.1, forward strand.
ATCACGTTCACACCCAACGCAACATCATATCTGCAATTCTTTTCCAAGAAATTCATCAATTTGCACATCAACTATCTGCATTCTTTTTCAGACAGTCAGACAGACCTTTGGTAGAAGTTGGTGGTTGCAGCAATGTTGACGATGACGTCCATCTCCTTGGCCAGGTTGGCGAGTGTCGCCGGCTCCATGCCCAGGTCCTCGCTCGTGATGTCGCCGGCCAGAGGAACGACCTTCTCTTGGATGAACAGGTCAAACTCCTCGCCATACTTGTCCCTCAGGAGGCTGAACAGCTCGGTGCCGGTCACCTGCATTACATCCACGGTGCACGCATGTAGGCACCACAAAGTCACTTCACTTGTAACAGTAGCTAGTCCACTACATATATAATCCACTTGACCATAATACTACTACTATATTCCAACAAAATATATGGTATGCCTGGTGTGGAAATACATTTCCAAATGCAAATCTGATGGTAACATTTTTTTTTAGTAAAAAGATATACCTCTTATATTTTCCAAGGAAAACAATTGCTAGTATAAAGATGAATAACTTGACTGAAAAGAACCTTCAAATAAAAGTTCATATAAAAAATAAACTACCTAATTTTCTTCTTTCGATTTTGCACTATTCATTGAAAAAATGAGAACACATTAAAAAGATAGTAAGGGAAAACAACACCTACAAACAACCTTACTGTACAAGGTTTTAAAGACCCCCAAATGAAATCGATATTTAGTACCCACCAATAAAAGAATATAACTAGAGGATCCATAAGGTTGTGTTTGATTTTAGGAATTGGGACAAAGAGGATGGATGGTCCTGTCCCTACCTATTGGGTTCAGATAGTCCTGATTCTCTTTATTGGTTACGTGGGCAGGGTTGTTCTATTCTGTATTTTTAGTACCTATTTTGTATTTTGTTTGAGAGATGGAAATGATAGAATAGATGACCGTTTTGCTTCCATTTGCAACCCTCTAAGTTAGAGCCCACGTGTCATACTCTTGTTCCTGCCTCCCCTCAATCTTATTCTGCATCCGCCCCTCAAAGCAGAGGAAAACATCTTAGAGCAGCATCTTCAAGAGTTTCCAGAACCCACTCCTAATGTTATTTGTTTTGGTAAGATTGAAAAATACTCTCCAACAATGCACTTGGGAAAATCAACCCAATCGCGTGGAAATATACGTGTGTATCGGGCAGCCAATCTAAGGTGGAAGGACGTTGGAGAAATCAGGGAATGATGGAGTTTCCGATGCAAATCTACAAAAGAAAAGGAAAGTATAAAAGTGGACGTTGTGATTTGAAAACAATCCTGGTGCAAAATTGTCTTCTATGTATTATAAGAACAAGATTTTAGAAACTGTCAGAGAAACCAACAAATATGCTCCTAACTTTTTTAGCCACTTGAAAACTCATTGATTTACTAATTGAATTTTTAGAATTATTGGAGACATGTTTTATATCAAATGACCTTAGATTGAGACATGCTCAATGAGATCTAAAACTTTGAAGTGCTCAATGAGATCTAAAACTTTGTAGTTCAAAATTTCCCCATTCAGTATTGCTTGCTAGTTAAAATATTGTTATAAGATGCATACGTACTAGTACGAATGGATAAAATCATATGAATAATCACGAGTTTGTAGTGCTGCAAGAGCTTGTGGGTTCAAATAAAAAAAACTCAATCTTGTGAGAGACTTCTAAATGACTTCCAAAGCATTCTAAAAATTGTTTTTAGAGACGGTTGACTTAAGTGAACTTGAAAATTTATTCTTATAGGCGGCTGCCTTAAGAAAACTGTCTGAAAAATCAATTGTAGGGACACTTTGACTGTCTCTAAAATTAGAGTATTTTTTACAACTGGTGACATATAGTTTTGCTAACAGACTTAAAGATCGGTTTTGACCATCAATAAAAAAACATTTCTATACTAGTTTATAATTTCAATTAGAGAGGAAGTAATAAGAAGGTTATATGTAGTATTATGCTTGGTCTCTTGAAAATAAACTTTCGCGGTATGACCGGTTAGAGCAGTGAGCTCGGAGACTCTTGCCCGATCCGGGTTCGAAGCTTGAAACCTCCTTATTTTCAAAATTATAGGAGACTCTCTTCTTCTATAATCCAGTCTCTTGAAAACAAAGAAACCGAGAGAGCACGTAAGCATGCAACACAGCATGATGCTATATTGTCTAGCTTGCCCAACCGTATATTGCGTGAGAGATGATATGAAAGTTGACAGGTGAACAACGGCAGTACAAAAAACCATCTGCCGCTGTCGCACCGCACCTGGGCGGTACACGGTATAGACAAGAGAAAAGCGACATTCAGCTAAAAATTAAGCTAGACAGGTAGCTCCATGATCACACACGCAAACGTAAGTGCAACTTGGTTTCGTGCGAGAAGTTGAAGATTGAGTGTTCATTTGGTTGACGAAACGCTATAACCAACACTCAGTTTTTTTTTTTTTTTTTTGAAGCATGCATTATATGGAGGTCTATATATATCCAGGTTAGAGATGAACTTCTTCAGAATAAAGTTTATGTTTTCATGTACAAAATAAACGTGTGGTGTTGTGTGATATGGTGTGGATTAGTAGTAGTGACCTCTTGTTGGACGCGCTGCTTTGCGGACTCCGGGTCGTTCGCTCTTACGAGGAGGTAGATCCTGCTCACATCAGGCTGCACCCGCAGTATCTTCTCCACAAGAACTGCACAAAACAACCGACAACACTGATCATTCATTCGATCTTTCTTCACAATATGCAGGGAAAACGATCGATAAAACACACATACTCTTTCCAAGAAAGCCAGTCGAGCCGGTGATGAGGATGGTCTTCCCCTTGAAGTAGCCTATGATCCTCGCCGCGTCGATGCTATCCGTCATCGTGTCGCCGATCGTCTCGATCTCCTGTACTCACTCACTCACTCTGAATCTTGCTTGTGATGATTGCAGGGAAGCAGATGCTCTTTTGTGCGCGATTATGTGCAGGACGACGGAGGGACACACAGAGAAGTTATGACGATGCTCTTCCTGTCCTTCAAGCTGCTGGCTAAAGCAGTCAGTGAGACAGACGAGTAACACGCCAAGAAGGATCAGCATTTATACACACAAGTTCAGTAGTCTGCAGGCCGTGGTTGCTAAAGTCGCGAAGACGCGTACGTGTCTGCACGAAATTAAAGGATCACCAGCAGAAGGTATATATACTATATATACATCACCAGCAGAAGATATACTATATACATCGCAATTGCTACATAATCTAGTAAAAATTTAAAAGAAAGAGGCTTAAGTTACCTTTAACTTCTAGAATCACTTCATTTTTTTTTTCATGTCTATAAAAGTTAGGAAAGACTCCACATTGTCACGGCAACGGCTGGGGAGCTTAGACCTCCCGTCTGATCACTGCTAGTAAATGTGGCATAAAATATTTGTGGGGTGAGAGAATTGTTGTGTGCCATAAGTTAGACCGTTAGCGACCTCTTTTGTGTGTGAAAGAAGCTCAAATACTAGGTTCGAGGCATATGTATATTGTAAAGATTGAGGGCTTGTACACTTGAGTAACTAGGGGAATCTCCCAGCTGGCGTTCTTTTGGGAATTAAGAAAAATGCAACGATCATAAGAGAGGATTTCATGATATCATCTCTCGCGCGATAGTGGATTTTATTATAGAATTCCCCGCGTGTTGCTGCGGATATGCAAAAGTAAATTTAATCTACCTAAGAGAAATTTAAAATTAATTTCAACAATAAACTAAAGAAAAGACATCATCCTCTTAATCTTGTATCTTCAACTTGCTACAGGAATTATGTAATTCGAAAAAAAAAATACCTAGACATAATGGATATAATACCATCTAATAACACCATAGTGTGTTGTCGTTAGATTTAACGAATAAATATAAAGATGATAACATATGCTTATTATATATATATATATATATATATATGTATATGTATATATAGATTAAATCTTAGTTTTTGTCATTTGTCACTATTTTTTTGGGCTATTCCTGGGCTGCAGGCCGGCAGGCCCATTTAGTCATTTACGTTAGGTCTCCAGTCGATTCCTTCGACTCCGGCTCCCAGTAGTGACGCGCCGCCGCCGCCGCTCCAGGAAATGATGAAGCTAGGAGAGCAGTGCGCGGGCAGAGCAGGGATGGAGGGAGAGCAGAGCAGGGACTTGCTCCGGCGGCAGCGATTCTCAGCGGGGCTGCTGGTCGGCTCTGAGCGGCGCGGCGGCCTTGGTCGCACGGGTGCTGCTGCTTGCGCGCATGGCTAGGCAGAAAGCAAGGCGCACTGGTCGGCGGAGCAGTGCGTGGGCAGCGTGTCTCCGGCAAGCTGGAATAGGGGCGCGGCGGGGCGTGGGCCTCGTCTCCGGCGGGCGTCAGCGAACGCGTCCTCCATCCGCGGCCTTCCTCTTCTCCCTCCGTCCCTACGTCCACGCGCTGGCCTCGAGCAGTGGGGCTCGGACCGGCCTGGCGGACAAGCGCGGGAGCTCCCGACAGATTGCGCGGGCGTCGACGACGACGGGCCTCGATCTGCTCCATGGCCGGCCTCCCTGCTCCACATCGCTCCTCCGGCGGACTGCGCGGGTGTCGCGATGACGGGCCTCGATCTGGTCCATGGCCAGTCGCCCTGCTCCGTCTCGCTCCTCCTAGGCCGCCGTGGCGTTGGACGGCAGAGGGGTAGCACGGACCTCGACGACGACTTGCCTCTTCCTCGATGACGACAACTTGCCTCACGCAGGGGCTCCGCGGCAGGCGGCTCCTTGGCAGGCGGCCTTGGCTCCTTAGCGGGCGAGCAGCTCCGATGCGCGAGGCGAGACCGGAACCACGGCGACGACACGGATGACGGGAACGGGTGCGCGACGGCCGACGGGAACCCACTCATGTCCGGCGTCGATCGACCGGATCGTCCCTTTATGGGCACTGCAGGGGCCGGTTCAATAGCTAATGGGAAGGGAAGTAGCCTGATGGTTTGCCCGTTCGTTTCTTCAATTTATTATTCAGTGCCAATCTCGGTGGAGAACCGTTTCTCTTTGTCGTGGCTCAGTGGATGCCAATGAACGTTCTCACGCGTACAGAGAACGGAGGCCACGACGCGCAAAGCTGCGATTCAGTTTCAATTTCAGTTATCACCAGGGGACCAATCGGGAGGCCGGTAATTCCCCTGGCGTGGATAGTGGGGAGGGCTCCTATATAGGAGTTTTAGATTTTTAGATCATTAGTCGTCCCACCGAGGGAAATAAATATAAATATAAACAACCATATCAGCATCTTTCCTCTCCTATAAATAGAGTCATAAGGTGAAAGGTCATTGCGAGAAAGATGAATTTGGTGCCAATTTCGAAACTTAACCATAGGGCTCAATTAAACCACAAACTAAATCAAGCATGATGTGTACTTAATTTTTTTTTTATCATGCTCTATCTTACCCTCAACCTATAAATTTTTTTAGCTTGCAACTTAAAACCAATCGTGTCAAGTAGCCTATATCCAATCTAGAAAGCGGCGTTTTGGACTATATGCTATTTTTGTTTTTTTGCCCGTCTTATTTAAATAGCATTTTATAAATGTTCTCTATTTTATTATGACTTTTTTACAATTAGAGATACTTTAATAATGATTTATTTATTTTATAATTTACAAAAAAAAATCAAATAAGATGAATGGTCAAACAAAGGTATAAAAAGTAAAAACGCCACTTTTAATGGGGACAGAGGGAATAGTGAACAAACTACCAGAGACAATTTGTCCCATGGTATTGGTGCAACCCCAGCTTGCCACCATCCTAGTCGCTCGATTGGGAGTATCGGCGACCAACTTCTTCACCGATAATATGCAGCTAGTTAACTTCATCAACTCGGAGGATCAATCCAACCCCCGGGTGGAGATCAAAGCCACGTACTCATATGATCTCCTCTATGTTACATGCATCTGCCTCTTCTCTACGAAGGATAAGAAGAACAGACAACTTGATGGCTGATTCATTAGCGAAGCAGGCTCTAGGTGCAATGATAACAGGAGATACAGTCTTCTCCGGTATTTGTGCTAACCCGGCACACAATCATGCGTGCCCACTTTTGGAGGCGCTGCGCAATGTACCTATCGACACTGTATTGGTTTTAGCAGCTTCATGCTTTGCTAATATATGAAATTATGTTTTCTTGTCAAAAAAAAAAAAACCTAGTCCATGTTAGAGCTCCAGTGAGGTATGTTCCTGTTCACCAAGTCTCTTTTTGTCACAGGACTACCACTAAAGGTCCTTGCCAACCAATCAAGGCAAGTGCTGTGACTCACCAAGGCTCACAATCGCCACACAACTCTTTTGGTCACCTTGATGTTGTGTACACTATACATTTTCTACATGAAGGAAGGGGTCTCCTCGTCCCTCATATACCAACTCTCTACCACTTCACATGAAGATCGGAAGATCCACCAAGGCCCTCACCAGGGTCACATAAATCTCAAGCACTCTAGACCACCAAAATAAATGGGTGCAACAACCCATACTTACAAGATGGCAACATCTAAGTCTAACACTCACAAGGATGGACTATGATATCTATCCTAACATTGGATATGATCGTATCATTTGAAACTGTGGATAGAGTGTAGAGACACTTCTTATCTTCAGTAGCCTCAGTGTACTCAAACAACATCCGACAAACTATTGAAACTTATATATAGTCCCATATTCCCTTGATTAGCTGTTGGACAAAGCCTGCATTGCACCGAATGATCCGCCGCCTACAAAGATGCCTTCTCTTCCATTCCTAGGACCAACTAGAACATGTCTAACATATATAGGAACTTATATATACATTGCATGCGACTTTGGGTGAACAAGATGAACCAACACTGCCCCTTGATTAGATAATGCAATGACCTTCATTTGGATTCATAACTTAGTCCATATGAAACCAACAAGCTATTCTTGAAGCACATATGTGTGTATGAGTCGATTTGAAGTTCATGGCTCTATGTGCAACAATAGAAGGTATAGTATATGAAACACAGTTAAGATATGCATCCCAATACACTCATCTAGGCCATTAATAATTGACCAAATATATATACGAACCTAATGATGTGTGGCTGAAGGGTCGAGATGGGGACTAGAGAGGGGGGTTGAATAGTCCCTTTTAAAAACTAAACGCGATGGCTAATCGAAACAAATGCGGAGTTAAACTTATCGGTCTAGCCAAGACTTCACCCCTCTAACTAAGACTCTAGCTAAATCACCTCACAAAAGATCCTACACAAAAAGAGTGAGGTGACAAGCCTAGCTTGAGCTCCTAATCAATTCTAATGCAAGGTCACACAAACCTAAGCACTAGTACTTTAAGCAAGGGTAAGCTCCTACACAATTCTAGTAAGCACAAGCAACAAAAGCACCTAAGCTCACTAGATGCACAATGGACAAGGCAACACACGCCTAACCCAAAGGCTCGAATTACTTAGCTACACAAACTAAGCAAAGTAACTAAACAAGCTACACAAGCTAGATAGTTACAACTTCACTACTCAACCACAAGCACAATATATATATGAATGTAAGAACAAAGCTTGTGATTAAGAGAATGCAAACCACCACGAAATGTGGACACAAGATGACACCGGTGATTTTTTACCGAGGTCTCGGAAAGCTTGCCAACTTCCCCCTACTCCTCGTTGTGTCGACCGACACCTTGGTGGTTCCACGGTTTGGCGAATCACCCGGTGATGATCCACAAGCTTAATGGCCAGTGCCAAATCCCACAATGGGAGCTTGATTGAATCCGTCACACGGTGTGAGTATTCGAGCCAATCCCTCAGAGGGCACCGTGTGAACCCACACACAAGTGTGGTAGCTCAATGACATGCTCCACTAGAGTTGCTCTTCACGATCCCCGCGAGGTGAGCACGAACCTCTCACAATCTCTTCTTTGAGCACCGCACAAGCTTCCTTGCGTGCTTCACAAAGTCTCTTGCCACCAAGCCGTCTAGGAGGTGGCAACCTCCAAGAGAAACAAGCACACCGGCTTGCAACACGATCACCTAGTGCCACGAATGCGATCTCTCAACGCAACGCACTAGAACTCGATCTCTCACTCAATCGGATGAACGATATCAAGCATATGTGAGTGGGAGGGCTCTCAAGCACCACAACACAAGCCACCAAGGCTAAAGTGTGCTCAAGCAACTGCCATGGCCGACCACAACCTCTATTTATAGCCCCCAAGTCAAATAGAGCCGTTGAGGACAAAACCACAGCTTCTGCGAGGTGACCGGACGCACCGACCGGACGACTCACCAGCGGGTCCGGTCAAGCGTCCGGTCGCTCCCTTCCGAAGCGTCCCGGCCGGATAGAGGACGAGCCAGCGGTCCCATAGCTGACACCCAAAGTCATGAGTCCGGTCACAGGATCCAGTCACCACCGGAAGCATCCGGTCCATGCGTCCGGTCAGGTCCAAGAGCCAAGTCCAAAAACATGCTCTCTGGAAACTCCGACCGGACTCATCGACCGGACCGTCCGGTCAAAACCGTGCTTTCGGTCCAGCGTCCGGTCGACGGTTCCGGTCGCTGTTTCCTGCGAAACTTCGTCGTTTCTCCGTCGCCTTTGCTTCGACATGCTACCCAACAAGTATACCAACTTGAGCACAAGGAATAGCATGTTTTCACCTCCAACTTGCATCCGGCGCAATAGAAAATAAGCATCTCACTTTCTCAAAAGCGTCGAATCCCAAACCCAACTCAACCCTGCATACAACCACCGCCTTTTCAAATGTGCCAACACCACCATGTGTACAACACCATGTGCAAGTGTGTTAGCATTTTCACAATCATTTCAAAGGCCGGGTTAGCTCTTACCACGCCACTCGATCCTAACACATCGCAAAGTTAGATCGCACAAGTGGCACTAGATGACCGATATGCAAACAAGTTTGCCTCTCTTGATAGTACGGCCATCTATCCTAAACCCGGTCATAAACTTCTCTAAGCTCCTCATGACCAGTGAAATGAAATGCCCTATAGGTTATACCTTTGCCTTGCGCATTTCCATTCCGCTTCATCTCCAAGTGCCAATGCAACACATGCACCAACACGATCAAGAATGATATGATCCACTTCATATCATCACATGACCTTCTTGGTCCATCGATCTTGACCTCACTTGCTCTTCACCATTGCGTCGGTCCGTCGGCGCTAAGTCCCTCGACTTGCCCTTCACACTTGCGACCGGTCCATCAAGCCAAGCCTTGTCTTGATCTTCACCACCTTGGTCACATGACTCCATGTCATGTCTCATGTGCAAGAAGCTCCTTCATTGCATCATCACATGTGAACTAATCTCCGTGTATAATCTCAATCACACATATTAGTTCACCTAATGTTGACACTCAATTACCAAAAACCACAAGGGACCTTTCGTGGGCGAAGAATAGTCGCCTTCGATGAGTAACCATACATTATTTTCCATGTACCCCCCCTTGGCAGCCTTCAACAAATAATCAATGTCTTCCACGAACTTAGCAAACATAGGATCCAAATATTTCTTTCAGCGATCCATTTGTAAATAACATAATATGCATGACATAGGTCGTACTATTATACCGCCATTCAATTTAATGAAAAAAGTATGCTACGAATCTATGTCATTCACAATGTAAGTGGCAAGATAACAACCTTAGAGTAATAATACTGGTGATGTATAACTTTCACAATTTGGGAGGATCCTTGAACAACTCTTCAAAATCATCTAAAATGGTAGATGAATTAACTATGATCTCCATCACATTCACCTCAATATATTGGAAACAATACAACCAAAGAAACAAGGAATGAAAATTAGGCTACACACCAACCTTAGAGTAAGTTAGTATGGTGTGTAACCTTCAAATTTTAGGAGCTTCCATGGTCAATTTGGTGCAATAAGACTTATAAAAGGCAGTAATATGCTCAACCTTCACACTCATCCAAAAATACAATATTTAGCCAAAGAAACAAGCTAGAAAATTAAAAGGTTCCTAGCAACCAAACCATCAAATAAAGAAATGGTGTGCATCCTTTGAGAAGCGGCAGCCTCCACAAGAAACTTGGGTGAGAAATAGCTACAAGAATGATGAAGGAAGTGTGGAGTCACGCGTGAAGATATGGAGGGAGCAAGGAAGTAGAGGAGGCAAAAGGGATTTGTTTCGGATGGTTTCCGCTAGTTGCTAGTAGGTGAAGTGGAGTGGATGTTTGAGCCGGTGGTGAAAATCGTTTTGACCGCTAGCTCAGCGGACAATCCTGTGGAGAAATCCGTGGTGGTTATCACCATGAGATCATAAGAGGAACTGACGGTGAAAGCAGTTTTTTCACCGTCAACTCAAACCGACTATTTGCGCCACCTTACTATCAACGAACAGTGAAAACAATCACGTTTTTCACCATCTGATCTTCTGCTGACCTGGTGGTTGAAATTATTTTTCACCTCCATTTTTTCATGCCACTGCACCCGTCGACTTCGTATACGGACAGTAAAACACTTTCACCACCAATATTCTGACCAAACCGCTGGCGAAAACCGTGTTACCAAAATGAAATATGCAGTAGTCGGCCCACCCACATCATTAGTCCAATCACTTGGACACGAATGCGTGCTGGTCTTATTCTTGCCTGCCATCTCTGGTAGGGACTAGGGAGTAAGACCTGTATTACACCACCTGCCGGTGCCGGATATATATATATGTCTCCAACCAGATCAGAAAACCCTACTTTCTGATTAGTTTTCCTTTCAAAATGTCACTGCCATTACATATAGATATTACAGGTCCTTTTCATTAATTGTCACTAATAACACGTAGTACAGATGATACAGATTACAACTTCGCAATCAAGAGATTCATTGGCTGCCACCTAACACATACACACGTCTGATGATCAATATTTAAGATATGGGGCCTCTCTCCAATACAACTATATCAACCTAGCCGACTTATTTTGTTTTTGACGACACCCGGTACACAGACAGAACGACGTACAGGCACAAACAAACATAGTGATATTTTCTATAGGAAAAGGGTGAAGAAGCAGCAAACTGTGAAACAAGGCTTCACTTGCACAAATACTTTAGAATGCCGGGTATGTGGATTCTGTAGAAATAATCGTCCCAGTCGATGGTCTTGGGGTCAAAATTGAACATTTGATCTTCAGGGGTCTTCATCGCCATCATCAGCCTCAGTCGCTCCAGGTTCATGTCATCGAAGCTTCATCATCATCACGCAATTAAGGTAAGAAATATTACTCTTTCAGAACAGAAATATATGCGTGGTCCAGTTTAATTTGCTGAATGAAGCTCAGTTAACTACTCCCTCAGCTCTTTTGTAGTATTCAGGATATTATATTGATCACAATTTCTTTTACAATATGTTCATCAAATCTATTATAAAAAATACCTTTCATGACAACATAATCATGCCATTTATAAGTAACCAATCTAAATCAATATTTAAAGTCATTGAGTTTTAAAGAGATGACTGTTTTTTTTTTTTTTTTTTTTTTTTTTTTTTTTTTTTTTGTCAGGGGAACCAGAAGTGTGTAGTAATATTCACTTTTAAGTTACCAATCTAAATCAATATAAAAAGTGATGCATTTTTACCATCCTTTGAAGAAGGCGAAGGGGCCGTAGACGTCAACGAGATGTATCACAAACTTGTACTTGCGGTTGAGGTCATTGTAAAGCCTTGAGAAAAACCCCACAGAGCAGCAGATTCACCAAGTGTAGAACCTGCATTGTCATATTTATACCGCCACAAACTTAGCAAATAAAATAAACAGAGAGCCTGATCAGGGGCAAGACAATGCATCATATGTGATGTGTAAACGTATAGTACCTCTAGTGGTATCTTGTAGGTGAGGATCATGTAAAGGTGGAACCTAGCGATGGTGTTGAAGAAGTACATCTCCCTTGTGGGGATGACCCTGCCATCCTTCCCCACTCGGGGGTTCTCGTAGAAGTGGCGGCGTCCAGACTGGTAGAGCACGTCGTAGGTGGCCGGGTTGCGCAGCGACGAGGTGACATGGTACACCACCTGCTCTCCTCCTCGCTCGCCGGAGTGCGCCACCACGGCGGCCATCATGGCGTTCACCACCATGTCCCCGGGATGACGTCCATGACGAGGCCGAGGTCGGCGAGGAAGCACGACAGGTTCTGCTTGGCGTAGCCGATGATGATGCTGTCGATGGTGCGCGTCCCCTGCATCCACCCGGGCACCGGGTCGTCCTTGACGCTGGTGATGATGCTGGGCCGCATCACCACCACGGCCGGGCCGTCGCCGCCGAGCTGCTGGCCCAGGATCACCTCCCCCATGGCCTTGGTGAACACGTACGTATTAGACCACCCGAAGTGCCGCGCCCGCTGCAGGCCCAGCTCCTTCATCGCCTTCCGCTCCGTCGTCTTGCCGTCGCCATCGTCGTCGCCGTCGCCGGACATGGCCAGCGATTTCTTCACCTCCTTGACGAGGCGCAGCTCGGCGTCGACGTCGAGGTGCGTGCCCTCGCGTAGGGACTCACCGGGCTTGATGGGCTTCTCCATGATCAATCCCTCCCTGAAGCCCGAGACGAACGCTGTGGAGACGTGCATCAGCATCTTGAGCCTGGCACACTGCTTGGCGAACGTGCACAGGTGCTTCACGCCCATCACGTTTACGTCCAGCGACACATCGTATCTGCAGGCCAAGTCGATCATCCATCAAAGATACATAAAATACATTCAAATATCTTTTTGAAAAAAAAGGATCAATTCATGCATTTTCTATAGACTTCACCTTTCGTAGAAGTTTGTGGTTGCTGCGATGTTGACGATGACGTCGATGTCCTTGGCCAGGGCGTCCAGCACGGGTGTTTCCAGGCCCAGGCCGTCGTATACGATGTCGCCGGCCAAAGCGACAACCTTCTCGTCCACGAACTGCTGGAACCCCTTGCCATGCGTGTCTCTCAGCAGGCCGAACAGCTCCGTATCAATCACCTGTATCCGATCCAAAGCATGTACACGCGTCACTAAGCAAAACCAATTATCAGCTCGGCTTGTAATTAAGTCATGGAACAGTGGTTTTATTTCTCTTAGAACAAAACAGAATCAGCTCGCTTGGTTTCGGTCAGTTTTTTTTTTAATACATTCTCGCTTGTTTTCTGTCAGTTTTTATAAGTTTGATTGTAGTTTAGGATTTGTGCTACTGCCAGATCATATTTATATTATTTATAATTTTTTTTTACAGATTTTACCACGTAAGAAAATAACTCTGTGAAAAGCAAGTCATTATTATTTTTTTGAATAAACAAAGCAAGTCACTATAGTGAGTCCTGTAAGAAAATATCTTGAGGTGAAAAGAAGCATTGTCATATGCCCCACGATAGACTTGTTATTAATACATGTTGTACTCACAGCTAGGACTACGGCCAGTCTACGGGCAAATAAATATGTTCTGTTATAGTACAATGGTATATGTTTATTTTTTTTTTTTTACTGTACCCTATTGATCGATTGATGAAGAATTATTGGAGGTTGTCGTCGTATGCATAATATGGTGGGTGGGGGTGGACCATGATCGACCATAGAGCTGCGGAAGCAAATGCATAGCAAGTCAAATGAAGAAATGAATTCTCATTTACACGCAACGTACAACGAAGAACCAGCCAGTGCATATATTTTATATTTTATATATATACAAGGCTCATATATTCAGTATATTCCTCATTATTGGTGCTGTGGATCGAATGTAGCAGGTATACGTAGACCAGCCCATTTAGTACACAGTCTTCTCCAGCAGCTATTCGAGTACACACTATTTTTTCACTAAACGGGAAAAAGCAAAATCTCAGCAGCTCCTTACTCACAACTCTTTAAAAGATGTTTTGTAGGATGTGTGTGTTCTGAATGAAACTGAAAGAAACAAGTTTCTATAAGCTTCTTGGGCATTTTGTCTTTTGTCAGCCACTCATTTCAATACATGAAAAGTTCTTTGTTAGCCAAATATTCAAAATGACTTTGGATTTACTGACAACGTTGCTGCTCACCGAACTAAAACATTAAAAAAAAAAAAAATGCCGCTCCACTGCATATAGCTATATGAAAACAGACAAATAGGCTCTGCGGATAGACAAATAGGCTCTGCGCGTATTAAGCCGACTGATGCTATCTAATTGTGAGAAAAACTATATCATGGCTGATAAATTGGTTTGATAAGTTCAAGCGAACAAATCGAAAGTTGCCATGGACGCAAAAAGAGGTAGGGTGTATTTGGTTCGAAGAATGAAGTGGTCTATCGGTTACTCTTTTTTTGTTTGGTTTGGTTGGTGGAATGGAATAGGTTGATGTATCATCAGTTCACTTCTCAAAATGTAATAGTCAGTATGAAGAATAGAGTTATTCCATAAAATTTGATGGATGGGTTATGCAATGATGGATGAGTTATCACCTCATGCATCTAGAGGATGGATGGGTTGCTACAAACCCAGTCATATAATTGCCAAGAGCCTGCCGCCGGAGTAGGTGTGGCGCCATGAATTGAAAGAGAAAGTACCTACGGAACACATGGAGCTAGTAACTAGCTAGCTGCCTAGCTCCTCCGATCCGTCCTCTCCAGCGGCGGCCGGCGGCCGGCGGCCGGCCAGCCATGTGCGTCTGATCCGTCGCAATTACTGCCACCTCCGGCCGGCCGGCCGGTCCTCCCACCTCTCATCCTCCCCGCGCGCGGCACGGCCGGGGTAACAGACAAACTACTGACAGTGATAGATCATGCATGCATGCATCCAGCATTCATCTGGACCATACATCCAGCATTCATCTGGACCATACATGATCATCAGTCTGATACTCGGATTGATCGAGTCCCTTTGTGCATTCATCCATCGGGACCATGCATCCGTCTGGACCAGCATGATCACTAATCCTCGGATCTGCTGATCGATGATCAAGTGGATGATGATACGATGTTTGCCTTGATTAATTCCTCGGATGGATGATTATATATCATGGAGTACATATGCATATATACCTATATATATATAAATTCAGGCACTTGGCAGGTAGACTGGCATGCGTCATGCAATGATGATGCACAGTACTTACGCAGCAGCAGCAGCAGCACGACGTCGTTGACGACGACTCGACAACAGCGTACGTAGAGACAGAGAGTGTGATCGATGACAACGACCCAACTAATTAACCGACTTCAGTAAATCCATGGAGAAATTAACGTACACGTACTTGCTCGTTTCTTAAGTTATTACTATAATAAGGATCACTGCACATCACTAATAACAATTAATGGTGAAATTAGTGAAGCAGGACAACACGATTTGCAAGTCGTTCTAACTTCTCTAGATACATTCTCAGCATCTAGATGCGTAGCAAAAAAATAAACGAGAACAAAACTTACAATTTCGAAATAGATTGTAGACTTAGTAGCACATACTAGTAGCAGTAATAGACACATGCATCGTTTATGAAGAAGATGAGTGTGTATGCCGGTTAAAAATGAAGAAGACTGGCTAGCTTGCATTTGTGATATGTTGCTCCGGCCTTACCTCTTGCTGGACGCGCTGCTTTGCAGATGGTTCGTCGATCGCACGCACAACAAGGTAAATCTTGTGGACGTCAGGCTGCACCCGCAGTATCTTCTCCACAAGAACTGCTCATCATGAATGGATATAGATATGTTATCATGGTAAATATATATGTACAACGACGACAAACTAATAAATCATTGCTATACTGTTCAACACAAGGCAAAAGCTATCTACTCGACTTCGATTACATCTGCAAAGATGATACAGTACACACTTATATATATAGGTATAGGTATAGAAACTACACATACTCTTTCCAAGAAACCCTGTTGAGCCGGTGACGAGGATGCACTTGCCCTTGAAGTACTCTATGATCCTCGCCGCGTCCATGCTATCCACCACCATCGTCTCGCCGCCGCCGCCGATCGTTTTGCGTTTCCCTACGAGATCGATCTCAAGATAGCGAATCCTGCCTCACTCTTGACTGCTTGAGGCAGCAGAGAGAAAGAGAGGAGGCACTGCCTTCACTGCACTAGCTTGGCTAGTGTATCGTGTTGTTGGTGACAGAGAAAACCAGAGAGAAGTTATAAAGAGATGGAGGGAGTTATAAAGAGATGGAGGACAGAGGAGAGGACACGGAGAAGCAAATGCAAGCACCAAGTTGGAGGAGGACGCAGCCAGCCCAGCAGGCAGGCACAGGAAACGTAATGAGAGGGTCAGTGACTCGCTGCAAATTTAAACCATGTGCGAGGAGAGGACCGTCTGCACCAGATTTAAATTTTGGCCGAGGATATATATATGTAGCAGCACCAGAACGACGGATCATGTTTTGTGCTCCTATGTTTTTTGTGCTTCAATTGTTTTCCTGTCACAAACCGCTAGATTGGGCCGGTTTTGACACGCCACCAACGAGCTTCGGGCGGAGACGGCGGCGCTCTGGCGGCGGCGGCGGCGGCGGCGGCGGCGGGCAGGGCAGAGAGAGATACGAACTATGTTTTATTGCTTGGTTATCCCCAAAGAGATTATATACCCTTGTTTATATAGCCCGGTTAGTGAGACTTGTAATCTAAGCAATCTCCTATAAGGTTTCCTTATATGATTGGAATACCTTTTACAAGCAATATTTATTTATTTCCTAATAAGGACCTTCCTTATATGATTGGAATATTCCCTTTACATACAAAAACCTAAGATAATCCTAACTAGATGACGAAGCGAGTTGGAGACGGAGAAGGCGGAGGGGGGCGGCCCCCGCCCCGTGGCGCCGCCCTTCGTGGGCCGGCCGCGCCGCTTGGGGCCCTCCTAGCCCGTCCGGGCTGGCCCAATTCCGGCACATGACATTTCCCCACCGTTCGACGAGGCGGCGCGTCCACGTGCCGCCCAACCCACCAGGTAGGCGCGAAGGCGATGCCAATCGGCGAGGGTCGCAACTTTGGGTCCGGCCGAGGATGAGGGACCCGACTTGTTGTTGTCGCCGTTGCAGAGATGTTGGCGCCGTCGTCGCCGAAGGAGAAGTCGAGGTGCAGGCTACCGAAGTAGACGCTGAACTTGTAGCTCAGCGGGGGTTGCACGAAGGGACGATCCATCCATGCTCGCCGCATGACAGAGGCACCGAAGTCCGCCGGATAGCTCGATCATCTAGCGCCAGAGGCCGGAGGAGCATGGAAGGTGTACGCCGTCAAGACATGTATCTTTGCATGGATTTGCACGCAAAACACATGTCGTAGCGACGAAGGGGCGACGAGGGGAAGCACGGGGAGACGGCCGTAGAGGAGGTCGCTTGCCGCCTGTATGGGCGGCCCGACCTGGGGCGCTGGTGCTGATGGCGCGTCGACGATGACGTTGTCGATGCGGAGGAAGATGTCGCCGTCGTTGTCGAGGAGGAGGACCGTGACGCCCTCGAGAGCCGATGTTCGGGCGTGCCTGTAACACCCTAGGTGTTAAGCATCTTGAAAGCATGATCATTTGCATAGCATCATCATCATTTCATGCATGAGCAAGTTCATAATAGCATTTACTTTGAGTTGCTCTCATTTCAGGCTTGTTTGATCTAGCTATTCTAAGATCCTAGCTATAATGATGTTTTGGACCTAGATTATGCCTAGATGTGTTTTTAACATAATTTAGGACCATGTTTGAGCTTGTGTTTTAATTTAGAAAATTTTTATAAAATAGCCCTAGAGTGTCAAACCTCTTTGACCCATTTTGAAACTCATTTCAAAAGTGCTTGATAGAAGTGTTTTTAGCAAAAAGTTTCTATAGATGAAATGAAGTACTTTTTATGTGGAACAAATGATCTGTTGTAAGTTTCTTGTGAAAAGGTTTGGAAAGGGTTCAAATAGTGCCCAACAGTTTGGGTCCAATTAGAGTCAAATTCAAACTCTGTTTTGACTAGTTTAGTTTGACCTTGCTGTTTTTAATTTTTATCTCCAAATCTAGGCCGAATTAGAAAAAGTTCATATTGAGTGTTTTGTAGCTTATGAAATTCTCTACAAAGTTGATGTTTTGACTTTTTCCAAATTCTGCACGGATCTCGATGTACAGGCCAAAAACCAGGACTGTTTTCAGAAAAACAGAGGGGGTATCGGCCCGCCCATCGGCCGACGGCGCGGAGCGACGTGGCCGCAGCGCAGCCGCCGATGTACGGCCTGGACAGCCGCGCCCACGCCTTAAAACGCGCGCCCGTGCCGCGCCCTAACCCTAGCTTCACTCCCAGCCGCCGCCCGGTTGCCCAAGCCGCGCAGACGCCGCCGCCGAGCGCGCCATTGCCGTCGATCCCAAGCTCCGCCGCCGCGTTCGCCGCCACCACCGCACCAATCCACCCCAAACTGAATCCCTAAGCGTCACCATGAGCCGCTCTACCTAAAGCCAGCGTCGAATCGAGGTAAATATCGAGGTACGGACCTCATTTCCGCATCCCCGCGCGCCCCGGCGAAGTCCGCCATGGCCGCCGTTGGGGCAAGCCGCCGCTCGAGCTCGTTAATCGCGTTTAGCTTCGTTCTTTCTCACGCCCTAGAGTCGCCTAGGGTTGCTTGAGCTCGAGCTAGATGGATGAGTAGATCGAGCCGCCATTTTGCCGGACGCGGCGTCGTCGCCGACGAGCCGCCCGTGAGCACCGCCGTCGTGTTTGGTTTGTCGCCGTCGTTGCGTCTTTAAGCTTCTAGATTGCTTGCATGTCTAAGTTAAGTGTCCTAGAGTCGAGAACGACCGTTGGTTCGCTGGTTTCGCCGGAGAACGGCCGGTCCGCCGCCGTCAGCGCGCCGCCGCCAAGCCGCCGTCCGCCGTCGTCGTCGTTTTAGTCGGTTTTAGGTCGAACCATGGGCGCTTAATACGACCGTCTCGCCGAGTAGATGCGTTTAGATTACTTGGTTGCCCGGTTTGGTCATCGCCGGCGAAATCCGCCGCCGATCCGCCGCTCCGCCGCCGTGCTCTGCTTCCGTGTCGCTGACACGCGGGCCCCGCCCGATTTTCCTTTTCTTTTCTCTTTTCTGTTTTTCCAGTTTTGATTGAAATGCTTTAGAAATTCATATCTTGGTCATTTTGAGTCCTTTTTGAGTGAAACAAATTTTTCCATGCTTGTTAGAAGATAGGCTACAGTATAAAAATATGAAATCCTATTTTCTGAGAACTTTTATATATAGTTTTATTTATGGCTAGAAATGCATGGAAATTGAGGAAAATCATATCTTTTAATTGGTACAAGATAAAAATATGCTTTCTGTATGAAAAGTGCTTGTTTTTGTGAGTAGAGTCTAGGAAAAATATCATGCATGGTATGTTCTGTAGAAGAAATGTGATTTTCTAATTATGTGCTTTTTGCTATGTGATCTTTAGAAATTCATAGAAAAATAAAGATTGGGGTTTTGAGTGTGAAACTTGGTATGCTTGTGTTTGATAGGATTTAGAAGCATTTCATACTCAGAAATCTGTTGTCTGACACTTTTCATAGTACAAAGTATTTTCATGCTTAGGTTAGTGTAAACTTGTGATTTTTTTGTGTAGGGCTGTAGGAGCATGATCTTGCCATGAGATTTTTATGGTAGCTGTTTTATGTCAGTAGTATGCTCTGGTAATTTTGGTAGAATTTTCTGAAGTAGTTATGTATTTATCATATTTGTGATGCATGGGAAATAGGCTAGAAATATATGTTTATATGTAGATAATGTGTGTTAGTATTTTTATTATGTGTTCCTAGCATGATTATGACCTGTTGGTAAGCTTGGTTTGGTCAGCTTAGTAGTTTTGACATTTTCTTGTTCTAGCATTTTATTTAATTATAGGGTGCAAGTGTAGTGTTGGCTAGGGTATGTCATTTCATGTGCTTTAAATTATCTTTTGAAATTTCCAGTAGGTTTATTTGGTAGGTAATTGCTTTATTTACTTGCTGGTTAAGTTTGAGATAAGTTGCATGAATAGTTTATGAGTTATGGGAGTTGTATGTGGTGTTTGGGCTGAAAACAGAGCCTCTGTTTTTCCCAATCTCGAGGCTGATAAGTACAGATTCAGCTCTGGACGATGTGGAATGTTTTGTAGGAAATTTTGTTAGCTTTCCATAGAGTCCTAGTTCACTGAATTTGGAGTTGTAGAACTCCCTGTGTGACTGTTTTAGGGACAGCATGTCGGGCTGCCATTTTTCTGTGGCTAGCAAGTTAGGGTGTTGATTGATGTAGCTTGTTAGTGTTTCTTGTGTAGATTAAGTTATGTTTCTGCAGAAGAGATATGCACTTACTAATAGCTTACATCATGAAGCATCCATCCATCATACATATTGTTACTCTTTGCAAGTTGATATTCATGTTATAGTAATTATATCTTTTCTCCATCATATGCATCATCTCGTGGATCGGGAGGTTCCGGAGGAGCCGATCGAGGAGCTGTGGGGAGCTGTTCCAGCTGGGAGTGCAGTCCGGAGGAGTCACAGGAGACGAAGGGTCGACCGACGAGCTGACCGAGTGTCCGAGCACGTTCCGCAACGTTCTCGCGAGGCAAGCCCCGGAGCATTCTGCCCTTTCCTAATTCTTCCAATTAATTTGACTTGAGTCTTTTCTATGTTTCATGCATTAAGTATAGGAAATGGTTGAAACCGTTGATGCATTATGATCCTTGTTGAAAGTTGCCCTATCCTATATAGAGGTCTAGGTTAATGCTCAAGAACATGATTGCAAGAGACGGTGATTCCGGTCACTTGAGTAAATGCCGCGGTACAATCACATGGGTGATTGTCAAGCCGCTGTTGAGAACCCGATAAATTAAAACATGTGAGATTGGGTGGATATTGTGGTGTTTCCACCTGATCAATTAAGGACTTACTCTTTGTCGGAATGTGGTCGGAAGTTGAACGCACGGCATTTAGTAGGCTCCGCGGGTCGCGGAGCCACGGCTCGTGGGAATGTTAGGGCCGCCATGCTCGCTTTATCGCTCCTCCTTTAGTGATGGTTGGTGTGGTTAATCGGGCACAAGAAGATGCGCACGAGGGGTCGTGACTCGTTGCTTACGCTCACTTGGGTGCTCGAGAAGGAGGGGGTAGCCGGCAAGACCGAGACTTTACGACCCGTAACGCCCCGAGAGTGATTGAGTCCGCCCTTGCAAAGTAGACTTGGTTTGTGTCGTGGTATTCGCCACCGGTTTGCAAATCGATTCGAATCGCCATCTCTCCCGGTTAGTGAGAACCCGGGTTGCGTCCACGACATCGTAGTCTTAATTATTACAATATCTGTTATTTATCATGTTGCAACTGATATAATTCTGATCAAGTTACTTATGCTGTTATTTATTCTCGGGCCGAGCAATGATTAATCTTGACTATACAGATCTATGTTATATATTTAATTAAGTACCCCGTTAACTTGGAAAGATATACAAGTAGCATGCATAGGCTCACTATACAACTTTAATTGCGAAATTAATGTGAGTCAGCTGAACCCCAGATAAAGCCTAGCATGATCCTTGGAGTCTTTTATTTTATTTTGGACGGGTAAGTCTAGTTTGAGTATTTTGTACTTAGGGTTTTATTCCCGTTGTTGCGGTGTGAGCATGTTTACCATGGTTTCTTGTAAGACTTGTCTGCATTTCCCCTGTTGATGAAGAGTAAGGCCGGGGCAAGGCAATTCTATATCCCTCGTCTCATGCCGCTACACGAGGGATGACTATCTACCGGCACTATCTTATATTTGTTTTCGTTAAAAGACTATTTGGTTTTCGCAAACCATCGCTTCCGCACTTGAACCTAAGTTTGTAATAAATTATACTCGCACTCGATGTTTAATATATCGAATTTGGTTTGAAATACCGCGATTTACTACCAAGCTCAACGATCCTGTTGTATGTTGTTGATGAGTTTGAAATCACTCGAGATTTCCGTAATACCGGGTTTATATGGACTCAAGTGTAGACTGCGATTGCTTCGGTGATTTGCGAATTATACTTGATTTCTTATAAATTAGTCGGCTACCGTCACGGTGTTGTAGGAGAAGCACGCCGCCAGAACGCCCGATCTTCACGTGGCCGATTGGGAGGTGGAAGTCCACCGCTACGCCATGCGGTGGGGCGCCCTCCTCGCCAGAAGTCGTGCAGGAGGTCCGATGCCGCGGGGATGTAGTAGCGGTGGAAGTACCTCACGATCTTTGTAGTAGAGGTTCCACTTCGGTGCGATCGCCGCAGCTCTATGGCGTTAGCGATGATCCCGAGCTCCTTGTTCGACGTGGTGCCCATGTGTAGCTCGGTGATGAGGTCGCGGCGACGCCAGCTCGTCGATCGCCTCCATGGCGGCAGCTAAGGCGCGCCGCCCCGCACGCGTCGGCCGTGCCGCGTCGATGTCGCTGTCGATGTCGGGACATCGTGGAAAGCGTAGCCGGCGCGGTGGGCGCCGGGTCTCGCCGGTGCTAGCGCTGGCGACTCATCGCCGTAGCGGGCGACGAGGTCGATGGTTTCCTCCATCGAACGAGGCTCGAACCACTCGAGCATCGTCACGGCGGTGTGTCGCGTAGGCCGCCGACGGCGGCCGACGCGGTGTCGGCGGCCCTCCAGATCCATGCGATCGCATAGCTCTCGAAGGCGGTAATGTAGTCGTCCGGCCTTGCCCTCCCCGGGCGGGGGCGCGACTCTCCGTGGTGTCGGTGATGACGGGGTCCGAAGTCATGCCCGCGGTGGTCGGTGAACGCGTCCCACTCAACTAGGGGCCTCCTCCGGATAGCCTGTTGAACCGGACTACAGCAGACTGTCGGATGGAAGGCAAAGATACCGAGCGTAGAAGTCGGGTCGATGTCGCCCTTCGCTCGAACAAAGCAGCTCCATCTTGCGAATCCGAGAGGTCGGGGTTGTCGTTGCCATCGTACTCCGGGACCTCCGGACGCGTGCGTGGCGTAGAGAGGGGGTTAGGTCCGGTGACCCGAGGGCGTGGCGCCGCTGGGTGGCACCGCGGACGGGGGCGCCGCGAGTGGGCGCCAGGCGGGGGACGCCGCGGGTGACCCCGTCTGCCGGGAGTCCCCGCGCGGTCGCGGTGTCGGTGGAAAGGAGAGGGCAGCCGGTCTTTGCGGTGACGTCGATGACGATGTCGGTGACGGCGGAGCGCCGCGACAACGTCATCATCCTCCTCGGTGGAGGATGGTAGGGTCGGCCCGCCGTCGATGGTGTCGCAGCGGGGGTGGCGGCGGGGCAGCTTTGGGGGGTGGCCCCGCTGCCCGGCGGCGGCGCCGGCCGGGCTATCCTCCGCCGTGGTCGCCGTCGTGGTCGCCGAGCCGAAGTGGAGGTAGGGGGATCGTCGGGCGGTGTAGGCGCACTCCATGCGACGCAAGACGCGTCTCGATCTCGTCGGGCGTCGGGTGATCTTGGCGCAGTTGTCGTCGAGGAGCTCCTTCAGCGCCTTGGTGAACGCTTGCATCTCGGGAAGCCATCGGTGGTGGGAATCGCCCCGGTCTCCGGATACCACCGGTCACAAACCGGCTAGATTGGGCGGTTTTGACACGCCACCAACGAAGCCAGGGCGGAGACGGCGCGGGGGGGGGGCGGCGGCGGCGGGGGGAGAGAGAGAGAGAGAGATACAAACTATGTTTTTATTGCTTGCTTATCCCCAAAGAGATTACATACCCTTGTTTATATAGCCGGCTAGTGGGACTTGTAATCTAAGCAATCTCCTATAAGGTTTTCTTATATGATTGGAATACCTTTTACAAGCAATAGTTATTTATTTCCTAATAAGGGCCTTCCTTATATGATTGGAATATCCCCTTTTACACACCAAAAAAGCCTAAGATAATCCTAACTTGATGACAAAGCGAGTTGAGGCGGCGGCGGCGCAAGGGCGCCGCCCCGCCTCAAGGCCAGCTAGCCCCTTCGTGGCGGCCGCGGCCTTTGGGCCCTCCTAGCCCGTCCGGGGCTGGCCCAATCCGGCACATGACATATCCTAGTCAAAGATAACAAAGTTGGCAATTTTGAAAATGCGTGCATGCTTTATATTTGGGTCTCATTTAGATGTAAAATTTTTTTGCAAAAGCACTGTTGGAACTCATGTAGCACATTGTAGCATGTTTCGTTTGTTTGTCATAAATATTATCCTACCATGGGGTAACTAGGTTCAAAAGAATCGTCTCGCAATGTACATCTAAGCCGTGTAATTAGTTATTTTTTTTTACCTACATTTTATACTCCGAACATATGTCTTTTGGTGTATTTAATGTGATGTGATGGAGAGAGAGTGGAAAAACTTGGAAGTTAGGTTAAAAATTTTAGCCATCTAAACAAGGCCTTGGAGACGGATAGAGTATGAGTACCGGATAGAAACCAGCTAGTGATGGATAATTGCGCAAACAGAGATCAGATTATTAAACAACCCATCCAATCCATGCAGCTGAACATATTTCTTTAAATTTAATTGAACATACACCCTCTGATCTGTCTCAAATAGATTATTTTGGGTTTTCTAGGTACATAGCTTTATATATAATACTGCTAGATACTGTGAAAATTAGGGTAACATATGCCTACTCAGGCTCATGACTTCGTGTTATATAGGCGAGGAAACGCCCCTAGCGTGGCATATACATCAACTTTACAAGAATCTAAAAAAAAAGATCACGATTGATCAATCTATTTCCAATACAACATGATAGCTATCCATATTTCATGTACATGTACAAACCTATAGCACGAAGCCTAACCTGCATCATTTAACACCCTCCCTCAACCACAATGCATATGTAAGGTTGAGAATGCTTCTGAATACTTTTAGCTTGTGTACTGGCATTGCCTTGGTGAAACCATCAGCAATTTGATCCCCGGAACTAATGAATCGAATGTCAAGTTGTTTAACAGCTACCTATTCTGTAACAAAAGGATAATCAATTTCAATATGCTTAATCCTAGCATGAAAGACTGGATTGGTTGACAAATAGGTGACACCTAAATTATCACACCACAAACGTGAAGTCACTGGATGAGGAACACCAAGTTCATCGAGTAATTTTCTCACCCACATAACCTCAGCAGTAGGATTTGCTATACACTTATACTCGGCCTCTGTACTTGATCTGGACACGCTAGCTTGCTTCCTTGCACTCCAAGAGATCAAATTTGCTCTCAGGTACACTCCTGTAGACCGTCTATCATCTGGACATCTTGCCCAATCAACATTTGAGAAGGCACTAATCAGAATTGTCTTGGACTTTCCAATACGCATTCCCAAGTTTAATGTCCATTTGTCGGCGTAGCCCGGGTTGGGAATCATCTCCGTTAGATTGTCAGCGGATTTGATGATCCCCCTTGGTGGGACTTGATCATCAAGGTCGATCGTGTACGCCATCTGCGCACCATTGATCGCTGAGAGGACATATGCCCTCCACATCTCATAGTTGTTCCACCATAGTTTCTTGGTTGGGGATCACTGATCGACCTGACACACCAGGCGGTGCAGACAAAGAGGCCATTGTTGCGGAAGAGGTACCAGAACCGATTTGCTCCGGTACCATGTGAAAATTAGGGTAACTTGATGCCATCTTAGGCTCATAGCTTCGTGTTATATAGGCTTGGAAATACCCTTAGCGGGGCATGTACATCAACTTGACTTACAAGGAAAAATAGTAGATTACAGATCATGATTGATCAATCTATTTCCTAAACAACACGCTAGCTATTCATGTTTCATGTACACGTATAAAACCCATCAAGCCTAACTAAATCATTTAACAAATACTCCCTCCGTCCCTAAAAAAGAATGTCACCGCGCTTCCCGAGACACAAATACCAGCAATTATATGTTAAAATATAAAAACATTTGTGCTAAGTAATTAGCATCATCGGAAAGATCTTAAAGTCTAGTTTTTTAACAAATTTTTTTGAAAATTTAAATGTTGCACGTATTTTCTATAAATTGAGTCAAACTTATGGCACGACATCCCACGGTGTGACATTCTTTAGGGACGGAGGGAGTACATAATAAAGTTATATATCTAGAGAGCCTAAAATAACTATCGGTGTAAGTTTGTTTTCAATAGATCATATTTGAAAAAAATATGAATTTTACTGCGATGCATCTATTTTAAGAGATGGTTAACTGCCGCTGGTCGAGGTAGGTCAACTCTCCCCATCTCCCTATCTTTTCCTCTCTTCATCTCCCTCACTCTCTCCCTTGTCAATTCTAAGATCCATGGCGGCGACCTCACCTCTCCACATATGGGTCACCAACCTGTAGCTAGCAGCCTCTCCAGTGGCAGATCTGGGTCCACAGAGGCGGATCCGCATGCGGCATCCTCTTCAGTGGTGAGCTGGTACAAACTCGATGGGCCCATAGATGGGCTCACTAGGCTTTTTTTTTCTTATTAAACGTGGTGGTTTTTCCAAACGACACAGTAAAAGCCACGACTAACCATGACCTTAGGTCCGTGGCGGTAATTTTTAGTAGTGAAATGTGAATTTTGATAGAGTCATGCGTGTAGTGCCTCTACCAATAAAGAAGGTGCCTCCAAACATGGAGTAAAAGGAGAAATATTATGCCGAGGAAGAGATCCAAGAGTATGTGGAGACCCAACTCCGTTGCATTGCTGGCGCATCCATGTTCCATGTTTGAAGCGGGTTGACCTATGTGGTCGAGAATTGACGACGACAGGCAAGAGGTGGGCTCTGAAATGCCGGACCTTGAAGGGAAAGGAGCTTCCAGCCTTGGGCCGAGGCCCTTGATTGCAATTAACACGTCTGTCTACTGGGGTGGCCAAGGCCATTTTTGCAGCTTTATCTGTTGACAAAATTTATTATATATATGTCAAACATGCCAAGACAACATGTACAGATGTTTTCGACTAAAACACACATCATTTTCAAGTTTCATAGTAATAACTTGTGCTTTGTATATATATGAAGAGACCGGAGTTTGGTACTACATCTTTAATTTGGTGACTCACTGTAGTATAAGCACACAATAGCACGTGCAATTAATGTGGCTTATATGACAAGCAAGAGCATGATGAGATATATGGCCATCTCCACCTTTGCCTCCTTCACATCTATGTGTATGTGATCCCACTTCTAGGTGTTTCTGCCATGCCAAACATGACACCTGTGGTTCCTATCAGCTTATCAAAGATAGATGGAGCGTGGCATGCCATTCCTTCGATGCATGCATGCATTGTTTGGAGGTTGCTGGGAGATGGAGCATAGATCGAATTAAAGACAAATAATCGGTTGGATTATTGGTCCTGGCCTCTTGGTAGGTAAGGTACATAAATCGGCCAAGCTAAAACAAGAGGAGTGACGGTAAGGCCTTTTTTCATTTCCACGCCAGTGCAAGGAGAGGATAGAATGAAATTGAGGAGGATTTTGACTTATACTAGGCCAGCCTATCATCGGACCAGTCCAGCGCGTACACATGTACCAAGTCCCCTGCCTATAATGCAGAGTTGAACTTGGAAAATGCCAACAAGATTGGCATTACCAACACCGAGTGATCAATATTCTTTGAACGGGAAACAGCAGGTGCTCTGCCTTTTCATTATAGAAGTGGATAGAAAATAATTACAAGCTTATCCCAGCAAAAACTGCCAAGATAGAGAGAAAAAAACACACACAAGACAGAAAAACACTATGTACATGAAACTGAACAGCATCCTAGTCTGCTAGCTGTGGAATGTCTCCATGGCGTTCCTGAACGTCACCACATCCTGCCTAATCAGGGTGGCGAGTTGTGTTTCGAGCATCGCCTTGTTGTCATAGACTCGGCGACATCGTTCCTTCCAGATGTTCCATGTAGTGTAAGTGATCACTTGAGTTCTATACTCCGCATCCGGCGCCCCTGTACTGAGAAGATCAGACCACCATGATTTCAAGTTGGTGACGGGTTGTTGTGGCTGAATGTTTTGCTGACCAGTTTGCTGCTGTATTAGTTGCCATACTCGCTGGGAGTAAGAACAATTGGCCACCATGTGCGTCATCGATTCATTCCTTGTCCTACATAGCTGGCATACCGGATTCGCCTGTCCTCCGTGCTTGATGATTCGATTTGCTGTTAGAAGCTTCCTTTGCAATAGCAGCCAGAGAAAGAACTTGCATTTATTTTCCACCTTCGATTTCCAGATTTTTTGCCATTTGTAATCTTGTATGGACCCTTTGAACTGCATCATATAAGCTGAACGTGAGGAGTATTTGCCATCAGCTGAAAATAGCCATCTAATTTGATCTGGTTGTGTGTTGAGTTGAATCCCCTCAGTTGGTGCCACAACTCAACAAATTGTCTAAGTTGTGCACTGTTTGTCATACGTCTGAGGCCCTTCATCCAACTTTTTTTGGTCCATAGCAGCCTGGACCGTATGATTCTTGCGCCATGCTAGGAGGTAGCAAAGGGGAGCTATGTCCTTCGGTGCTGATCCATTAAGCCACCGGTCATGCCAAAAACTAGCCTTAAGGCCATCACCGACAGTGATCTCTGTGCATGCTCGGAATAGTGCCTGTTCGGTTTTGGTTGCTTCAATGTGCAGCTGTGACCATGGTTTATTGTCATTCGTCCATCTGTACCACATCCATCTTAGTCGTAGCGCCCGTCCAAAATTCTGTAGATCATGAATTCCTAGCCCACCCAATTTTTTGGTCGGAATACCCTCTTCCAATTCACCTGGTAATTGCCTCTTCTTGCAGTGTCATCTCCTTTCCATAAGAAATTCCGTCGTATTCGATCAATTCGCTTGATTGCCCATTTTGATAAAGGTAGCACAGAGATATAGTATGTCGGTATTGCAGATAGGACCAAACTAATCAAGGTCAGCCTTCCGGCTTTGTTGAGCAACCTCCCCTTCCATCCTGGTAGTTTTGCTGCAACTCTGTCAATGAGAATTTGCTCATCTGCCCTCCTTGTTCGGCGCAGGCCTAGAGGCAAACCAAGATATTTGCAAGGGAATTCCCTATCTGTCCAGCAAATATTTCCTGAACGGACTGTGTGGTGCTGTCATCACATCGAATTGGGTAGCATGCTGATTTTTGCATATTGGTGAAGAGTCCGGTCGCCTCCCCGAAACAATGAAGCAAATTCTGCAAGTTCAAGATATCCTGAGGATTGGGCCTGACAAATAGGGCAACATCATCTGTGTACAGGCTTGTCCGAAACCTGACCGGTGCTTCCCCAATCGGATGCAAGAGGCCCTCCTGAGTTGCTCTATCAAGAACGCGCTGTATTGGGTCCATTGCCAGGATGAACAACATTGGTGAAAGTGGATCTCCCTGCCTCAGGCCTCTGCGGTGTTTAATTGGCCGTCCAGGTTTGCCATTCAATAGGACACGCGAAGAACTTGTTGACCAGATTAGCGACATGATGTCTCTCTATCGTGGGCCAAAGCCAAGTCGCTCCATTATCTCTAGCAAATATTCCCATCTGACATTGTCAAAAGCTTTTGCAATGTCTAGCTGAAAAAACAACATTGGAGTTTTGCTGCGATGGAAATGTCTGCCAACAGGTTTTGTAAAATAGGCCAAAAATCCATCTGGCCCAGGTGCCTTCTCACTTGGTGACTCAAAGACTGCCAGCCTGATTTCCTCCTCCTGAAGCGGGTCATCGAGTTGTCGCACGTCGTGGCTTTGGATGTTAGAGTGATCAATATTCAGCCTGTGCTTTTTTTCTACTAGCCTATGCTGTGTACATCTTTAGTTACTTGTGGAACTGAAAGTGGAACAGTTAATCTTTTATGAACGCCCAAATAATGCAGAGGCTAGTAGAAAAAGCAAAACTTTTATGCAGAGCGAATTCAGCTCAAATATCTGAACTGTAGAAAATCTTTTATGCTGAACTGAAATCAGTCGTTACTATAATGCAGTACGTTTCTAATCTGTAGTACATCTTTTAATGCTGTAGTACGTACATCTTTACTATAATGCAGAGTGAGTTCAGCCCAAATCTGAACCTTCACGGATTTATTTAGCTATAGCCTGTAGGGTGATGGGGAGCTAAACTAGCATTCACTCTGTGTATTCATAAATCCCCGAAGGTGAATGCCATTACGTCTCAACTGTAGATTAGAGAGACTACGCACGGGTAATGAACAGTGTAAGATGTACGTTTATAAAATTGATGAACCTTTATGGATGGATCTGTGAGTGTGTGAGATAGAGACAGAGACAGACAGAGACAGAGACAGACTTTGCCCTGCTCTTGCTGCACGCAGTCCGCTTAATTTGTTTCTTTGTTTTTTGAATCTACTTAATTTGTTTCATGTCTATAGCAATAATTGAAATTTTATGCAGAGTGAATTCAGCTCAAATATCTCAACTATGCAGAACTGAAATCACTCAACTATAATGAAGTAGTACGTCTCTAATCTATAGTACTTCTTTTTAATGCTGTAGTAGTCTCTAATCTGTAGTACATCTTTCTGTGTTTAGTGTTTCTATAGCACTGAATTTGGTACTGTAGCACTTTTTGTTTGTTTGTGGTAAATATTGTCCTACCATGGCCTAACTAGACTCAAAAGATTCGTCTCATAAAGTACATCCAAACTGTCCAATTAGTTACTTTGTTTACCTACATTTCATACTTCGTACATGCGTCCAAAGATTCGATGTGATGAGAAATTCAGACTATGTGATGGTAACTTCAAGGAACTAAACACAGCCTAAGTGTAATGCAGAGTGAATTCAGGCCAAATCTTTAATTTATGAACCTTCAGGGATTTATTAGCTGTAGCCTGTAGGGTGACGGGGAGCTAAACTAGCATTCACTCTGTGCATTCATAAATCCCTGAAGGTGAATGCCATTATGTCTCAACTGTAGATTAGAGAAACTACGCGGGCACGGGTAATGAACAGTGTAGGATGTACGTTTATAAAATTGATGAACCATTATGGATGGATCTTGTTTCTTTGTTTTTGAAACTACTTAATTTGTTTCATGTCTATAGCAATAATTGAACATGACAAGTAGTAGTAGTGAGAGAAGCCTGCCTGAATCGCCTCACGGATTGGAATGTGTGTGGCTGCTTGGCTGTGGCTGGTGATTGATATTGATATAGAGATGAATATATGCATGCAATCCTCACGTATTGCGTCAGGAGAGATATGATGCTAGCTGTGAACGAGTATTGCATGCATTATTGTGCCATCGTCTCGCTATATATTGCCAGACCACCAGCCATAGTACACTGAAAGCAACTTTTGTTTGTCTCGATCTAGCTCTACCAGTAGTGTACCAACACCCAGCTCAGCTCGATCGATATCATATCAGCCTGTTCACGCGTACGTTGTGAATTAGGATGTTGCTGCTGTGATCTGCTGACCAACGCCCCGGCCGGCCGGCGTGCATTGCATTCATGCGCGTACGTTATAATTGGACGGCTCCGAAAACAGCAGAATCCCTATACGGGATGCCATCAACTGCCTGAATTAGGTACGTGATGAGCACATCGCACCAACAAGCAACTCTTTTCTCAGTGAGTGATGAGCCCACGGCACCAACAACAAGTAATAATACTTCGGTTAGGCATGCTCCCTCAAGTAATAATTCCTTGATCCAAAAATGTCGTTTGACATCATCTCACCGAAATGTCCTTTTCTAAAAAAAAATTCACAGAAATGACTGAACACGCAATTAACGTTGGAGCTTTACAACTAATTGTGTTGGAACGAAACCAGCAATGATTTCTTGTCATTGTCGCGTCGATTATCAGTTTCAATTTATAAAATTTATGGGAAGCTATATTCACCGATCAGTTTGGTTCTTGGCTTCATCGATTCAATCCAAAGCTTTGAAATCAGATTTTGTTAGGAGTTACTGCGTTATGTTGGGCAATATGGTCGAATAGGAATGATATGGTGTTCAATAAAGCTAAAACTAATACCTTCGATGCGAGGGTAATTTTTTGGCGGACGTCTTTGGATCCGTTAGTAGTCCATGCTACATATAATAAGCAGGATCGCCCGCTCTTCAATGAAGGATGTAGAAGATGAGAGACTTTAATCATGTTGGTTTTTGCAAAGTTCGGTTAAAAATTGACAAACCGTATTGGCATTTAGAGTTGTCTTTTTGGCTTCGACCTCACTAGTTGAGATGAACTCGGCCTTGTTTCAAGTTCAGATGTGTTTACCTTATGGCATTGTGTTTGCCAAATGATATTTTTGTATTGTGATGTTCAGCTGGTGTACCATTTCCATATGGTAAAGGCTGTAACTTTATTCCTTGTTTAAAAAATATATTCACCTATCAGTGACGAAACCTATTGTTGTCAGCTAAAACGATCACCTGGCAGCGATACATGACTCCCGATTCGCGACTACAAGGATAGCTACAATGTCACTATCTGCTCATACTGCGACCCTGCAGTACGTGGTATATCCCTATCGGATCAAGCCACTGCATACAAGAACAAATGTATCAACACAAATCTTGCTGTTAAGCTTTTAGGCAAGCTAATATAAGAGTGGATTGAGCGTGCTGTAGACACATCATGATGAAGTTAAAGGTTAAATATTGTCCTATTTAATTTGTGAGGATCAAATGCTAAAATCTAGCAAAGAATAAAATAAAGGCATGCAACAGTGGATTGAATAAAGGAATCTGAACCAGAAGAAACATCGAGCATTACATTTCCTCTGTGGGCTGGCTGAAAGCCTGAAACACGGCCCATTGAACACATGTACTCAGTTTCATCAGAAACAGCGTCTTATGGAGTGATGATTATTACTGAGGATGTAGGAAAAAAAAAAATATAATTATGAGGTTCAACTACTTTTTTTCGTGACAGTGACTTCATGGGTATTTCATTAAGAGAAGAAGAGCCGAAGAATGGCTTACGCGTCGCGGCTGGAGAGGTGGCGCTCCACCGCAGTACTACGTATTCGATTTTTGGCGTGGCGGTTTTAAAACCACCACGAAGGGAAGGTCACGTAAATCAATAGATTTTCCGTGGCGGTTTTTGAAACCCCTAAAAACCGCCCACAGTTAATAGAATAAAAATAATAATAATAAAAATCCACATCTAGGCTCGTTTGGGCCTAGATCCGCCGCCGACCCGATAGGGTTTGGGGTCGCCGCCGCAGATCCAGATCTAACGCCACGCGAGGTGTTGCCGCCACCTACAGCCGGCCTCCACGAGCGCCACCGCCACGCGCTGCCCGCCTCGAGAGCGCGCCGCCATACGGTTCCACCATCGCCATCGCCGCCGGGGAGGAGGGCCGACCGCTGGCTTGGCCGCCGCGGCTGGATCCACCGGGTGCTCCGCGCCACCGCAAGAGCTGGGATGGATCCGTCGGGTGCTCCACGCCGAACGCCGCCCCTTGGCGCCTGGGCTGGATCCGCCGGGTGCTCCATGCTCGCGCCGCGCCGCGGGCTCGGTCGCCGGGTGCTCCACGCCTCCGCGAGCTCGTCGCCACCGCCGGGCTTGGCCGCCACGAGGAGAGATGGGTGCGGCAGGAGCCGCCGCGTGGAGAGAGAAGGAAAGAAGGAGTGGGGTGGATCTGTTGGAGAGAAGGAGAGGAGTGAGCCGGCTGTGGGGGTGGAGTGTGGGGGTGGTTCGGGTTTCACTAGCTCCCTCCTTATATACATCGACCATTTCTGTTGGGCTATATGGGCCGCTTGATGTGAACTGGGTTGCAACTCTGGGCCTCATTAACCGTGGCGGGTTTTTTTAAAAAAAACCACCTTACCGTGGCGGTTATTAAAACCGCCATGATTAATAAAAAAACACCCACGGTTAACCGTAACGGTTTTCTAAGTAACCACCACGGAAAATGATTTCAAACGCTGTGCAAAATCAACTGTGTAGTAGTGCTAGTGAAGCGGCCCTCCATGTGGACCTCACGGTCGTCGAACCGTTTGGTGTGGCCGTCGAGCTTGTCGATCACGATCTTTAGATTGGGATCCATGACGTCACACACACATCGATGGCGAGTGAAATAGGGATGCTCGATAACGGCATCGGTGAAGGAGGGTGAGGATCGCCGAATTGTTAGCAACTAGTTGTTGGAGAAGGAATAGTAGAGTAACAACTATCTATTGTATTTGACGATGAATGATTAAAGTAGAATTCGAATTCAGGTACAATAATTCAAGACTGTCTTTCTCGGCCCCCCCTCTCTTTAAGTACTCCTGGAATGAACTATGATTACCACTACGGTCCAGCAACCAGCTTGTTGCGCCGGCGGTCACCAATGGGCCTTGAAGACTCTGTTGTCGATCGTCAACAGTGCTAACAACAACGCAGCTGCAAGATCTAGGAAGAGGTTCTGGTGAGCCCACGTCGCGCAGATCGCTTTCCAAGTTCGCATGGTGAGAGCGAGGGCGGCGGCATTCCTCCAATTCTGATCAGATCAGGACACGAAGGTTCGACTGTCGCTAGTCGCTAGTCATGGGGTAGTCTTTTCAGCCCAATGCTTACAGAAAGAGACAGCAACGGTTCAACAGTGAGCTGAGACAGCCGAAGAGGTCCGCTTCGCCAATGCCGTGTGCAACTATTTGTCTTTTCTGTCTGTATCAAATCGATCCAATTTTGTTCTTAGCAACAAGCACTTTTGATTTGCACTTATTTGTTGTGCTTTCCGTCGGTGCCAAAATTTTTTTTGAACCTCCCTTTGATTGCTGCATGCAGCAGTGTCTGATTTTTTTGTAGCGATGATTTTTAAGATGTTCGCTAGTTCTTGTTTCATCTTGTTTCAGTTTATTCTCTCTCACAGAATACTATTAAATTAGTCGCCAGCAAAATTGCTTCATCTTATTTCATCACATGAAAGTATGGATGTAGGTTTGGATCATTCTAGGACTATAATTGGTTGGGCGCTCAGCCATCCTCTCTCTTACATATGGGGCCATCCAGCTACTAGTTCACAAAAAAAAAAAGACAACTCTCGGCATCATAGACATCCATATATTTGGTGAGGGCGTGGTGATAGCACACGTCAGTGATGAGGGTTACATTTTTTTGGGGGATGGAGATAGTAGACCAAACACAAAACATGAATCATTACATCCTGCAGAAATTAGAAAGGTTTTCATTCCTAAAAACCAAGACAAGAGACGTTTTGTTTGTTTCAGCTGGGTTTCCTTCATGGCTACAGTGGTGACAACAACGACCGGGCAGTAGCAGCCGTGCTTGGTGACAGGAGCAGCGGCTCTGCCGTTTTGATGAAAAGTCGTCATGTGGAAATAGGGGTGGGCAAAATCGACAATAGGAGTGGGCAAAATCGACAATAGGAGTGGGCAATAACACAGTTTCCCCTAAACATGCTAGACTGCATTGTACTGTGTAATCTGAAAAAAAAATATGCTAGACCCCACACCCATGGAAAATCAGTAGGAATGCAAACAATATCCGATAATAAATTTCCAGTGAAACCATACAGACGATATGTCACAGCACAGGACCGGCCCAGCCCATAGGGGGCCAGGGCGGCCCAACCGGCTGAGCCGGCCCATCAAGGGGGGCGCGCTCGCGCGCCAAGGAAGTCTGCCACCGCCGCCACCTCCTCCCTCTCCCACGTCATCTTTGCTTCGATTAGGATTAAGACTTTTGGTGTGCGGGGGATATTCCAATCTATAAGGAAAATCTCCTATTAGAAAAAGTAAAAGAGTTTGCTTGTAAAAGGTATTCGAAAATATAAGAAAATCTTTAGATATTACTTGAGATACAAGTCTCATAGGAGGACTATATAAACAAGTAGGATGTAATCTTTTAGGGACAACCAAATAAAGAAAATATTCCAACGCTTCGCTCTTGCCACCGCCTCCTCCCTGCCCCTAGCCCGCACGCGCGCCCGTCCCTCCCCTCGCGCCGCGCCGCCCCGCCACCGCCGCCCGCCCGCCGGGGCGTCGTCGGCCCTTCTCGCCGCCGCCCCTCGAAGGCGGCGGATACCTGTTATCGGAGACCAGGGCGATTCCCACCACCGATGGCTTCCGGGATGCACGAGTTCTTTCATGGCTCTCAAGCGCCTCCTCGGCGACAACCCGACAAGATTGATCGCTGCCGATGAGATCGGCACGTCTTCGCCGGATGGAGAATGCCCACGCCAACCCCAAGATTCGTCTTCCTCTACTACACGCCACGCCGACGCCCGAGGACGGCCAGGCCATGGCCGCCCCGCCGGCGGGCGCCCCCAGCGCCACCCCCGCACCCGACGGTGCCATCGACGACGACACCGACCTCGCCATCCTCCAGCTGGAAGAGGCCAGCGATGTCGATCAGGGCAATTTTTCTGGTCGTAACATCGACATCACCATGGACGACATCTCGACACCGTCACCTACAGCTGTGTAGGCGCCAAAGGTGGTGCATGTGGCTCCATTGGCGGCGCCCCTGCCGCTAGTGACCCCGCATCCTCCACAGATCGCAGTTCTCCTGGTGGTACCAACGTACGACGGCAGCGATGATCCAGACCTATGGATCAGCAAGATGGAGATGCTCTTTCAGGTTTAGAAAGAGATCGACCTAGGGTTTCATGCACGGTATAATCGCTTTCCATCCGACACGCGCGTGCGAGCTCGGTTCAACAACCTATCGAGGAAGAGATCGTTGGTCGAGTGGGATGTCTTCACGCGCTACCCGAGGCGCGACTTCAGGCCACCCATCGACAACAACACCATAGGCGACCTGGCACCACCAAAGCAAGAGGGCGATCTGGACGACTACATCGACGCCTTCCAGGCCTATGCCACGCGCATGGACCTCCCAAGCCCGCTACACCGCGTGCACCTCTTCGTCGGCGGGCTCCACACTTCTCTTTGCGAAGATCTAACGTGGGAGGAGCCACGTATGATGCACGAGGCGATCGACCTTGCACGTCAAGATGACACCCAAGCCCCAGACGCGCCACATGTAGCAGTGGCTAGCAACATCCACATCGACAACGACAATGGCAACATCGTCAACATCGACACCGACATCGACAAGGCGCTGGAGGCCGGGGCGCCCAGGCAGCAGCACCTGGCCCCGGCCATGCTGGCCATTGACGACCAGACCGCACTAGACCTCCTCACCAAGCTACGCCTGGGATCCATGATGAACTAGGAGCTCGCGACCATAGCGGGCACCATCGAGCTGCAGGCAACAACTCTGGAGTGGACCCTCTACATCAGCATTGTCAGGTACTTCCACCGCTACTATGTTCCGGCAGCTTCCACCTTACTACAGGACCTGCTTCTAGAGCAAGGAGCCCCCTACACGGCCTCGTAGTGGGCTTCCACCTTACGACGACCCCGCCAGACCAGCAGGCTTTCCTGACGAGCATCCTGCTCATGGCGGTGCGCCCGAACGTCAAGTTGAATGACGTCATGGTGGTCCTCTTTGACAACAACGGGCAAGAGTTCATCCACATTGACAACGTCTCCATCGACGCTCCGGAAGCCAGCGCCCCCCAGCTTGGGCCAACCATGACGACGACAAGCGACCTCCTCTACGGGCGCCTCCTACGCTTGACTTTGACACTAGCTTCATCGATCCGTCACGTGATCTGCAGGCAGATACACGTGCAGGTGCACATCCCTACAGTCTACTCCATCCATGCTCCGCTAGCCTCCCAGCAGATGATAGAGATGACCGGAGTCCTGAGTGGTGCCATCATGAAGGCAACACGGGTCGCTAGGCCTTTCGTGCACCCCCCATTTAGCTACAAGTTCAGCATCTACTTCACCGACTTGAACTTTGACTTCTCCTTTGACAACGATGCCTCTTACGTTAACGACTTCAACGACAAGATGGGTCAGCTCCAACTCCCACTACTACCTATTTGATTTTCCGTGGCGGTTTTTTTCGATTTCCTATGACGGTTTTAAAAACCGCCATGAAGGGCGGTTTTCTAAGAGGCCAGAAAACTACCACCATTAATCCTAGAAAAAATTAAAAATACAAAAAATCCAGACCCAGACCCAAATGGGCCCAGATCTGGGCTAGGGTTTCACAGGCCGCCGCCGCCGCCTGGATCCGGCTGCCGGGGTCGGGATTAGGCCGTTGGGGCCGAGATCCATCCGCCGCCCGCCCACCGACGATTGGGAGGGCCACGCCGCCGCCGTGGAGGTGCTCGTGGAGGGCCGTCCCCGCCGGGTTGTGCCCTACAATGAGCCGCCGGGATGGGGGGATCTGTTGCGCTCTTGGCCGCCGCCGCCATTGCGTTGCTCACCGCCGACAAGGGCCGAGGAAGGAAGGGGATCAAGGGGTGCAACAGGAGGGAAGAGGAAGGGGGGGCGCGCGACGGGAGGAAGGGGAGGGGGGCACGACGGGAGGGGAGGGGAGGGGGCGCGACGGGAGGGTGGGGAGTGGCGACGCAAAGGAAAGGAAGGGGAGGGGAGTGGAGGCGCAGGAAGGGAGGAGGGGGGAGGGAGAGGGTGGCGGTTGTGGGGGTGGGAGGAGAATGGGTTAGGTTTTTCATGTCCCTCCGCTTATATACACCACCTATTTTTTGCCGGGTTGATTGGGTTTGTCATTGCGAAGTCGACTGGACTTCTGGGCCTAATTAACCGTGGTGTTTTTTTTTAAAACGCCATGGTTAATCGATTCACAATGACAATTTTTATAACCGCCACGGTAATTTTAAAAAACCGCCATGGTTAATATGGGTGGCGGGCGGGCGTGCCAGGGCAGGCTGCCGCCGCCACCACCTCCTCCCTCTCCCACGTCGTCTTCGCTTCGGATTAGGATTAGGGCTTTTGGTGTGCAGGGGATATTTCAATTTGGGAGGAAATCCCCTATTAGGAAAAGAATAATAGTTTGCTTGTAAAAGGTATTGCAGAAATATAAGGAAACCTTTAGAGATTGCTTGAGATACAAGTCTCATAGGAGGGCTATATAAATAAAGAGGATGTAATCTTTTAGGGACAAGCAAATATTCCCGCTTCTGCTCTTGCCCTTTGCCCGCCGAGCCAGCCACCCCGCGGGCGCCCCGGCGGCCCCTAGCTTGTCGCCTCCCCGCCCCTCGAAGGCGGTTGTGACACGATAGCATACGATGCCTTTTTAACTAACTGGAGGGCCAAGGCCCCTACAGGGAAATTTTATCGAATAAAACAGTTAATTAAAAAAAGCAAGTAAAATCTGGTAGAGTAATTAAGAGACAAAAAAAGAACTAGTCGTAATTAACTAAACTTGTACGTTTGGTACACCTCCTCCTTCACAAATTAATTAAGAACTTGGTCACATTCATGTGACAGCGCATCACTTATGTACAGTGGTACAGGAGGAGAATCAACCGCTAGTGCATGTCATGTAGCAATAATATGCAATCAAAAATATATATACAACGAAAGAGACTAGACTAGTGCCATATATAGTAGTGGAGACAATTAGTCCACGTAAAGATCTGCCGGGATTGAACAATGATATCCACGTGCTGCCATATATTCTTTATTAACGTAGTAAACTAGACAAATAAGCTGCCAGTTCTTGTTCAGTTGTTCGATTAATATATAACAAGTCCAACATACAAGAGGCTAGCGATAAGGGAACGAAGAGAGGCGAAGATATCGAGCAAGCAGCATGGCCACTTACTATCTCCCCACGCTTTGCACTACCCCGAAACCATGCTTAAGTGCCACTCGCCGCTGCGGCAGAAACGAGATTGCGGCATGTCGTCGCTGCGGCCGTCGCATTGAGGCCGTCGCCGGAGATTGCACAAAGCATTCAGCTTGGACCAGCATCCGGCAAGAACGGTGGGAAGGAGATTTGGCCGTAGAAGGACGCATCCCTGCATGGCTGGTACGTACTTATTATATTTATACTGCAGCTTCATTTGAGCAAGATTGTTAGCATAAACGTCACACACATATATACTATCTATGATTGGCAATCTTACAGTCTAGTCAATAGTACGTGCTCCTGTACGGGCGAGGATTCTAGAAGAAATAGCAGTTAGAAGATCTCTTGTTCATGTTTTTATATAAACCTACCACACAAGCAGTTAGAAGATCTCTAGTTCATGTTTTATATATACCTACCACACAATACTGCAAAAATATTTTCTGGGACGAAAGGATTTTTTTCTACTATATAGAGGCGTTTAATAAATAGCCGCCTCTATAGTAGCCTCCAAAACGAGTTGTCTCTGAAAATCAATTTCTAGAAGCGGCTTTGGATTTTTTTTAAAAATACTTTTTGGCACAAACTTATGATTTCAAGAGGTTGTTAGGCACCCGCCTCAAGGTGGAAAAGCAGAGGCAGTTATAGGGTAGCTGTCTCTATACACTACCACAAACCTGAATTTCCTTGAAGACTAAAAACAACCAAGGAAATATTTCCTGGAGGTCTACTGTGAAGCATGAACAGCTAAGGCCGGATGGCAAGAAAATAGAAATAACGGGAGGAGAGTACGCTTACAATGATTAACTAAAAGCATCTAGCTAGACACAAAAGGATATGATCATCCTTAAACCTAACAGACTGCAAAGTGCATTGATTTTTAAAATTACAAAGCCAAAGATTGGGGTTGGGGTTGTTCCTGTTCAACACTTTATCATTCCTGAGCTTCCAAAGCTCCCATGCAGTTATGCATCAATGAAACAGGGGGTATGGTGTGTCAATCGAGCTTGATACAATCTGTCATGTAATTGAAGACAGTCATCCCAGCCTCCCAGGTGATACCAATGGTGGACCAACAGAGTTTAGCAAAATTAGGGCACGAAGAACAGATGATCAATAGTTTCTAAAGCCCCTGTACTACACATGACACATTGCTGCCCACCTTGGACATTCAGATGCCTTCTTTGGAGCATGGTTTCGGTGTGCAACCTGTCCACCAGATTTAACCACACAATATTTTTGATTCTCCTCCCTTTATATTAAGTGAAATTTAAATACTGTGGGGATCTCCCCACAGTCTCTTGTGTAAAAAAAAAAAAAAGGAAATAGAATTAACTTGGTGGCTAGCCTTATTTACGTTTCCTTTTGATTTGCCCACCTGCATGCCAAGGAAATATGGACGCACTAGACTATGCCCTCCTTCTAATTGCTGATTGGAGACCCTAGACCCCTTAATGACCCCCCTAAATGAACATGGATTAGCCATTAACCAAGGCTAATTAATAGCAGCTCCAAGAGCTATGTTATCCTTGTTATGTAGGCTATATAGCCAGCTATAGTCATTTGTTATATGGTTTTTTGTAAAATATCAAGTTTGTTATGGATCTTCTTTTTTTTTTAATAAGTTTTCTATTTTATAAAATGGCTAAACAATGAAATTTGGCTATTATGCTTAGCCAAGCTGTTGGAGTTGCTCTAAAAAAGTGTTAATCTATGAGCAGCTAGGCTCCAAATTGGGCAAAATATCATTAATCATGACAAAATATATAACAATCAAACGACCCTTATAGAACCTAAACATTCATATAATTATGCATACACATGTACAATTAGGCTAGGGATTGATTAATTATTAGGGCCTAGACATGATCAACATGGCTAATAAGGGCACAAAGTTAAGTAATCTAACCTCAAAAACAACTTAATCTAAGGCATAATCCACACATTAGTGGTCTATGACTAGATCATCAGCCCTGACACAACAATATATTAGAAAACTAAGGTCTTAACCACATCTTTAATTTAATTACATGAACACCAACTAATCTTATAGCTGGATTACGAGAGACTAACCATATCTAGGGAGATGGGTGGACTGCCATCGGTATGGTGAAGTAGGCCGTGATGAAATTTGCTCCTCTTAAACGTTGTACAGTGAGGCGGTGGAGGTCCAGCAACACCTTATTATTGATTGGATCTTAGTGATATTTCTGGTCCAAGGGCCCGAAGCATGTCCTCCAAATGGTCACCGTTACCATCATCTTCACCCCCTCACATGCTTCACCATCAGCACCGCCGGCACCACCAACATCATCAGCACAGTGTTGATTCCCTAAGTGATCACCACCTTGTTCATTGGCAGGGTCGTAGCCCGTGTCTCCATAAATCTCATTTGTGTATTGGTCTATAAGTGCGTCTTGTTGTTGATAATTGTTGTCGTCATGGATAAATAATGTCTCACCATGATGAGTCCACAGTGTGTAGTCCGGAACAAATCCTCGCATAACCAGGTGTGATTTGATGGTATCCACAACTGCAAATGCAATAAGATTCTTGCAATCTATGTAGGGACAATTAATTGTATTCTTATTATATCTCAATGTTGATGCATGCTTCTTTGCGGCTTCAATAAATTTGTCCACCTGGTTAAGGTAAGCTTCATTGAACCTTGACCAACCAAACATCCAAGATTCCATGTACTCCATTTCTTATAAAGAAAAGAATTATAAAAAAACTAGATCTGGAAATAGATCTTTCTGAAACGCATACATGAAACTAGGGTTCAATCTCCACTTAAATCAAGCAAGAGCCACTAAATAAATGTTGTGAGCTCATTTCTCTAGCTAATCCACACTAATAACTTCAAAACTAGGGTCTAATTAGCTCCGTACAAAGCTCAGACACCATGGAAGACAGAGAAAACAAAGCTCTAATTTAGTCACTAATCAACCGTTCAAACTTTATTTTGGAGCTTGGAATAGCATTTCCTTACCTTCAACAAGGTCTCCACCAAAGGATTTGAGATCAGAACCTCCCTTTTGAGCAATTTTTTAAGAGGAGCCCAAGGCGCCTAACCTTTTTTTTATGTCACTGGAATGTGTTGAGTAGGAGTGAGTGACTCGAGCAGGTAGAAAGGGGGCAGTCGAATACTGTAAGGGCGGCTGGGTTCCCAGCTGTCCTTACTGATTCCTCAGCAAGTAGGGGCGGCTGGTTTTTCCGGCCGCCAGTAAGGGCGGTTTGGTTTGGTTCCGGTCGCATGACAAACTATTTATAGGGAGCTTTTGACGTAGTGAATGTTAGAGTACACTAATCTCTAGGAACCGTGATTCATCTAGAATTAGTACTGTCAGAATCTCATTGTCACATGCTTGATTCTGTTTCGATGCTGGTACAGAACGGGACGTACCTAAGGAACGGGCCTGGTGTGTGGGAGGTGGGCGACCACGCGTTCCATCACGTCTTCGACGGCTACGGCACACTGGTCCGCGTCTCCTTCCGAGGAGCTCGAGGCGACGCTACCGGTGCGCACAGGCAGATCGAGTCGGACGCCTACAAAGCCGCCATGGCGCAGGGGCCGTCCGGATCCGGCCATCCGCGAGTGGTCCCAGCTGTGCCCCAGCGAGCCGGGAGCCTCGTCGACCGCCTCCGCCGCGTCGTCGGGCTCGCCACCGGCGCCGGCACGTCCGACAACGCCAACACCGCGGTGCTGCTGCTCGGCGACGGCCGGGTGGTGTGCCTCGCCGACGTCACGAAGAGCTCGGTGCTCATCGACCCGAGACGCTCGCGACGGTCGGCAAGCTCCGGTACTCGGACAAGCTGTGGTGCCCAGTGCAGTGCGTGCACCCAGTGGTGACCCGTGGCGGCGCCGACGGCGAGGTGTTGACGCTGCTCCCGGACTTCGCTCGGCGGGGTTACCTTCTGGCCAGGATGAAAGCTGGGAGCGACAAGCGGGAGGTGATCGGGAGGGTGCGGTGCCGCGGAGGGACGACGGGACCGGCGTGGGTGCACTCGTTCGCCGTCACGGAGAAGTTCGTCGTCATGCCGGAGATGCCGATCCGGTACTCTGTTGCCCACTTGATCTCGGCCGAGCGTACACCCTTGTACATAATGGACTGGCTACCAGACTCCGGAAGCTACATA
This sequence comes from Hyparrhenia diplandra, assembly GCA_015847255.1. NCBI lineage: Eukaryota > Viridiplantae > Streptophyta > Magnoliopsida > Poales > Poaceae > Hyparrhenia > Hyparrhenia diplandra. The sequence goes on from JADLZK010007696.1 coordinate 287,735, forward strand.
CACGTCATATGCAGATCCACCGGAAACACTGTACGTCGTCGTCGTCACTATTTACATTCCAATAATTTAACTTGATGGACCTGAATTAGTTGCTTAATTTGAGGGTTTCTTGGTGGTGTTGCGTGTAGGTGGCGAGCCTAGAGGTGCCGACTTTCGTGGCATTTCACTTCATCAACGCATACGAGGAGAATGGTGACGACAGTGCTCCGCCCAGCGCCATCATCGCCGACTGCTGCGAGTACTATGCTGATCCTGCTATCATCCAGGCACTTGATCTCCACAGGCTAAGATCGCCAGAGGCCGCCAAGGACTTTCCTGATTCCAGGTACGTAGCTGTGTGTGTATATCCATCCATGCATATGCATCATCTCTTTCAACTTGTCTGAAACCGGAATTTTGTGGAACAATGGGCAGAGTTGCGCGGTTCAGAATACCTCTGGACGGCAGCACCATGGGTGAGCTGGAGACAGTGCTGGACCCGGACGAGCACGGCCGTGGTGTGGAGCTGAGCACCATCAACCCTGCCTACGTCGGCAAGGAGTACCGCTACTTGTACGCCTGCACCACGCGCAGGCCTTGCAATTTCTACAACGCGCTCACCAAGATGGATCTGGTGGAGAAGGAGACCAAGAGCTGGCACGAGGAGGGCACGGTGCCATCGGAGCCCTTCTTTGTGGCTAGGCCAGGAGCAACCTATGAAGATGATGGTCAGTTGAAAACTTCCTTCATTTCACATTATAAGACGTTCTGGCTTTACATTATAAATTGTTAAAACGTCTATGTTCTTGATGGCGTGGAACTATAACTGTGCTTTGTTTCTGACCATGTGCAATACAAATTTGTATATATAGGGGTTGTGATATCTACTGTAAGCACCATGGACGGTGACGGCTATGTGCTACTGCTGGACGCGGCGACGTTCAAAGAGATTGCCCGCTTGCGGTTGCCTTATGGCCTACCCTTCGGCTTCCATGGCTGCTGGATCCCAGACAACAACTGAGGAACATAGACGTTTACCAACACACCAGAATCGACCAAGTAATAGGGGCGGGCCCAGGATTTGGAGTTTGAGTATTCAAAATTTTTAAAGGGCACAAACAACCACAAGACATGCACAACAGAATACAACCACAGAGGAAGTGGCCACAACAACAAAAGCAGACAAGTGCCGAAAGCAAGAAGGAGGAGACCACCGCATCGAACAACACAACACAACACAACCACTAAAGGTGACATGCATCATCGCTAGGCCGATACTCAGGAGACGCCAATTGGATAGAAAAATGGAAGTTCCGGTCGCCGGCACCCACGCGATAGACCATCAAGGGGGCGTCACACACTCGGCAGAGCCTGCCCAAGGTGGATCCAAGCGCGCCACTGGTGGCCCCCGGCAAAGCAATGACGACGATAATAACAATGGAGTCATCCCCCGAGACGACTCCAAGTCGAGTGCGACGATGGAGGCCCATGGCCGAGAGCGAACGATGGCGACAACAAAGGGCGTCAACATCCAAGCAAGGCGGGATGACAGCGAAGCGCCGGCAAGGTACAACGCCATCTTGTTGGCGAGCTGCAACATCGCAAGGGAGAAGGGGATGCAACCGGGATATACTACTAGAATCGCCGTCCTGTTTCCCTAGGGCCGAATACCCTAGGGAAAGGCATGGATACCCTAGGGAAATCGGGTTTCCCTAGGGGGATTCGTCGGGGTTGTCCCCTAGGGACTAATTTCACGGAAATCAAAGAGTGCCCTAGGGTTCCTTAGAAAAACCCTAGGGAAATATGTTCCCTAGGGTGTGATTTCACCCCTAGGGAAATACACGACATGTCCTTGAAGCACACACGTGTAAAGGTGATTTCCCTAGGGTTGTGTTTCATAGGGAACATTATATGTAGAGGATGAACAATATATATTTGAATTCAAATTTAAATTTTGAATTAAATACAAATTTAAAATATCACAGGACACACGCATTGTCTCATCTCTTTCCATCAATAAACATCCATTAATACATATTGACTTAAGTTGCAATATCTCATTACAATCTAACATAAACACCACTTTGTGGCATCAAAATGACCAAACACTACTACACTATGGTGCATATTGCAACCTGGTAGATAACTAGTAGCAGTCCTGTAGGCAATGACCAACGCTACTACACTACAGAGCAGCCTGGTAGATAACTTTCCTTGATTTGCAAATTGTCTTTGGACAAGTCAACAAGGTCCCTGAGATAAGAACAGATGAAAGTTTATCCTCTCCATAGCAGCACTTCACAAAACATTTATAAAGAGGAAGCACGAGACATTCTCTACCAAATACTCACCTCACTTTTTCCAAACAAAATCTCCACCTGAGACATGGCAAATCAACTTAGTTAACAACTTAAGGGGGGGAAAGGTAGCAATGTGGATTCTAAATCAGCATGAGGCTGGTATGTTACCATTGATATCTGGTAAATCAACTCTGCATTGCAATGCAAGATGCTTGGCCCCTATGTTACATTCCAAAATACAAAAATACGTGAGGTCAAGGCTGAAGTGACATGATCAGTAATTATCCCATAAATTAAAGCAAACATAATTGAAACTGTTTATATGTGTTTGAGAGTGAGCTCAGCAAACATTTTTGAAACTGTTTATTATGAAGAGCGCAAACATAATAGTAAGTCCTACTAAAAAAATGTTAATATATTGTACATTCAAAACAGAAGCATATCACACTCACGGATTCACAGTGCATATATTAATTAAACTGATATATATAGCAATAGGGTGAAACTAAGAAAAGGCAAAACTTAATTCTAACCTGTAATGCTTTGCTCAACACCTTCCTGTTGCAGAAATCTGGGAACAGCTATCCAACCTTCCTTGCACAACACCAGAGATCTTCGTTGCCCTATTCACCTGGTGGCAAATCACACCTAAAATTTTAGCTGAGGCATAATATCAATCAGCTTCATATGGTACCAATTGCCAAGATTCAGAATAAAACGTGCTTGCTCAGATATGAAAACCATAATCTAACTAAAACTATACGGCTAGCTGTGCATAAATATGTAGGGTGCCACAACAAATTGCTATTGAAAGAAACTAGGAACTAACCACTTCAAATCTGTTTAGAGGTTGGGATTTGGCCCTTCTTCATGGTGGATTGAGTGTAGCAGGACTGCAATTTGTCTTCTAGGAGCAGGAAGGCAACCGGATCTGGGAGGCTAGTTGGGCGGCGGCGGGCAGGCGGCCGGAATTGGGCCGGCGGCCGCTGAAGAGCAACAGGAACCCGCGTTGGGCAGGCGGGGGAAGTTGGCTGGGCCACCGGCGGGGAGCGGTCGGGCGGCCGGTGTCGTGCAGGAGACTCACTGCGGGCAGGTGGCCTCTGTCGCGAGGCTTGACGGCGGGCGGGCGGGCATCCGATGTCGCGCAGGATGCTCGCGTCGAGTAGCAGGAGGAGCGCGGTGGAGGAGGGCTTCACGGCACGAGCACTTCACAGCCGGCGGTGGAGGACTTCATGGCAGCGCGTCGAGCAGCAGGAGGAGGGGTTCATGGCGGGCGGGCCACCGGCAGAAGTAAGGCGGTGGAGCGTAGGCCTGACTCGCCGCTCGCGTCGAGTAGGAGGACGGTGGTGGAGGAGGGCTTCGCGAGCGGCGGCGGCGCGTTTCTGTGTCTCGCGAGCGGCAGGAGGAGACCGGTGGGGATTTTTTCTTCGTTTTCTTTTTTTATTTTTCTTTAATATACTGGGGAGGGCGGCAGTGGGCCGGTGGGGATTTTTTCTTCCTTCTCTGTGTCTAGCGCGCCAAAGATGGTCCGACGGCGGAGCTGAAATATTACACGGTGGCAAGATGGGCGGAGCTGAAAAATATTGGGTTCCCTAGGGCATTGTTGAAGTTCCTAGGGAAATATTACACGGTGGCAATTGTTGTCCGACAAAAGCTGAGAACCCTAGGGAAATCGTTAGGTTCCCTGGGTTCAAACCAAAAACCCTAGGAAACAAAGCTTTCCCCAGTGGAGTCATTTAACCCTAGGGAAACAAAATAACCCTAGGGAAATAGGATGATTCCAAAGAAAGAAGTGGGAGATCTCTGGCCGCCAAGACACGACGTCGGTGGCCCTCGCCGGCACAACGACGACGGCGGCGATGATGGCATCAACCCTAGAGCGGGGCGGCGAGAACGGCGACATAGCGGAAGGTAGGGCAAGAGTGCCGAGGCGACGATGGAGACTCGGGGCGGAGCCGCATGGCGGTGCAAGAGCTCGAGGGGGTTCAACAGAGCTTTCAGGAAGGAAATGACGCCCGCGGACGACACCGCGTTGAGAGTACCCACCGGAACTTTCGCTCCAGAGCCCCGTTAGCCACTACCGACGTCATGAGGATGACGCCTTCAAGAAGGTAATGACGCGTAGCGCCACCGTCGTTGGCCCAAGGCGAGCTTGGAGAGGAGGGTTTTCACCCGACGCCATCGACCGTAGCCGCCCGCATCAACGTGAAGTCCTCCATGAGACACGGCTTGACGCCGCCCGCATCACTACCCCTCGTTCGGACTGGCCGCCGCACACGGGAACAACTACCGCAAAGGTGGCATAGGCCGGCCCCAACCTTCCACCCACTACGCTGGTGGGGAGGACGGGCACCGCCGCTCGCCGGCGCGGCACTCCTTCATGTCGACGGGGAGGGAGGGGGCGCCCAGATGCAGCGAGAGGCGGACTCCTGCCATCTACCCGACGGTGGAGGAGCTTGAGACTAGTAGCAAACCACCGCTACATTTACTTGCTTCTTTACCAAAGGAGTTCCAAAGTGCTAGTGATGTTAGAGCATCTCCAATAGTTTGGCAAATGGAGTTGACAACTTTGATTTTTGGCAAAAAAACACTCAAAACACCTCTCCAACAGTTTGGCAAATGACTTGGCAAAATATGATAACTTGACAAAAACTCTCCCTCACCGCACATATATGCGCGCTAAGGGCTTGGAAAATCCTCTCCCTGCTTGCATGTTGCGTACTGACCACAAAAATAAAGTCCTCCCCCTGCTTGCATAGTGCATATTTCCTTCTTTTCTCTTTTTGCCGAGCAAAATTTGCAAAATTATTGAGAACAACTATTTTTCACTTGGCATATATTTTTACGACGGCAAATCACAAGTTTTTATGGCACGTTTTGCAAAAATTCTTGAGATGGTCTTACAGTGCTTCCATTTGCAGCACATAACTCAGTACATACAATAAAAAAGACCATATACAAACAATATACGAAGCGCTCCTACTTCAGACTAACAACCTGCGAAAACCGATTCACTTCATTCTGAAAAACAACAGCGCTGTTTTTGTTTTTCTTCTGTATCTTTGAAACCGTAACAAAGATAATAACAAGGAAACTATCCCCGAACATCTGCACTCAACAAGCTGCAACTTTAGTATTCAAACTAAGGTCTTTGCCATATTCTATTTTGAAAACAGCCTACCAAGTGATAGACATGCTCTGTTTATTTGCAGCAGCAACACCGTTTTTCGGAAAAATCGTATTTGCCAATCTATCCAACCCAAAATTAGAGTTTAAACACTTGATGGAAAGATCATAAAAAGTACTATAAAAATCTCCATAGCACCCTGAACCAAATTGGCTTTGAGGAACTCCTAAATTGACACCCAAAACTGATGGTCAAATTGAATGTGTACTCCGACACGAACTGAGTACATTCAGAACATGATATCTCCCATAATACTCAACGAAAAATGTATCTAAATACTCACTGGAAAGTTATTGAAGAGTTCTACAACATTTCTTACTAGGGGAGTTTCCAATTCGACACCTAAAGTCCTCGAAACAGACCTCAACATCCTACTGCACTACATACTCTGCCTTGCAGGAAAGTGCTGATTCAGTTGATAGCACCAAAATGTGGAATCTAATCCATCTCGACAATGATCTACCATACCAGAACCATCTAAGAACAAGGGATCCAACTGGGAACCAAAAACCATCAGCAACTTGGGAAATCAGAGGAGAGACAAAGAGAGAGGGAGGTCACCCATAACAAGTACCAACGCACATCAGAACAGGGGATTGACAAAGGAGTTAGGGATGCCCTGTCACACTTGATTTTAAGAACAAAACCGAGATATATTCTATATGTGAGCCTAGGAAGCCAAATCTCACATATAGCGATAAATAATGGAAATATCAAAAACATATGCTTATAATATAACGAACTTAGTTCAAGAAACATAACCTTAGAAAGCAACAACGGAAAGCACTCCGATCTTGGTGTGAACTCCACAGATCCAACCGGGCCGGTTGATCACAAGCCTAAACTCCTCCCCGAGGTGTGGGGGAAATTGCAAGGGTGAGTCCATGTCAAACTCAAAGAAATATAACATGGGATTATGAGGCTCAAAAAGGTAGACACTGGCTTAACAAGCAGTTAGCATTTTTAATGAGTCACAATTTTAACATTAAATAAACATATATTGTGCTTAAGCCCCAAATAACCCACATATAAATAATAACAAGAACAATAACCGTCATCAAGGCCACCACCATCATCATCAACCGTAAACTTTGCCTCCTCATCCTCATAAACAAGTGAACCACTATTCCATCGGTTTTTCCGGTCGCCGTGGACCGTGAGCACGGCCGATATACCGGTTTTAAACTCGCAGAGGTGTACACTTTCAGCGTGAGTCATGATTCCCAAATGCATGGGTTTGCAAGGCCCAAAACACCGGTCACCATATGAAGTCTTTCAAATTCCCCTAACTAGTCGGTTAGCGTCAGGGGCGGGCTAGGCTTAATGGAACCCAACACGGTGCCACTCTTAAAACCTAGGCTACCACAAGATCGGCTACAACCAACAAACTAGAAAAGTTCCTCATAATTGACTAGAGCCATGTGGCCCTCACAGATGTACTGTAAGTCCCAGCTTTTGCCAAAGGATAAGTCCTTATGGAGGGCCAAGAACATCAAGTAAAAGCAAGAGTTCTTACCCTAAGATCAAGTTGCCACACACAAGTATTATCATACCATTGCATGAAACCATAAGTCATCATTAATAAAGTTGAGCGCTAGCAAGTTACTACCCATATGCATTTAAACCCATAGGTAACAAGGAATCAAGATAACAATTGCTAGGTCGATCCTTAGGGTTATCAAATTAGACACATGCAACATGAATATTATTAAAGGTGAATAGGACAACAAGGAAGATCCCATGCTATACTTGCCTTAAAAGTAAAGATACTTCTTCGAGTCCAAGACTTCAAATAATTCCTTGACCACTGCTTCTTGATCACCACGTAAAGCTCGCCAACTATATCGAATTGTCACGCTAAAGAACATACAAGCATCCATGCATTCATACACGATGCAAACAAAAGAGATATTATGAGAACAGTACACCATCAACAAGTAAATAAATTGAAAAGGTTATTGAAACAAAAGTACGCGTCACTACGATCACATAGACGCAAATTTTCAAATCGAGCTAAGCTAAAACGACGGTTACGCATTAAACAAGATTAGCATTAATAAAATAATAAATTAAATACAAACTCGAAATTTAAAAGTTTGAAAAGTTGATTAACAGTTATATAAACACGTAGATGACGAGATTACTTAACCCAACGCAAGTTGAACGGAGCTAATCGATTTAAAACGACAAAGTTATGGACATTTGAAATCAGTGGCAAACTTGTAAATAGACTGAAGTTGATTTCGAATTAAAACAAATAAAATTCTTTTATAATTCGGATCCGAGACTTAGACGGAATTAACCGTAGACTTTACAGGCTCTTTAACAAAATTACCACCCGAAGGGGTATCCGCGATTCTGGGGACGCCGGATTGCGAATCGACGACCGAGATTAGATCGGGCAAGGGGCGCGCGACGCCGGAGTTGCCGCCGACGCGGTGGCGGCCAATGCCGGGCGGCGAGGGTGTTCGCCGGCGAGATGAGATCTCGCGATTCGCCACCAAAATGGACGGACCGGGACCAAACGAAAGCGCGACGGCGTGCGCGGTCTCACCTAGAACAAAATAGAAGGCGATGACGGCACGAGAACGACGCGGCGGTGGAAGGGGGCTTAACGGTCTCCAACGCGATTTAACGGTGACGCGGTAAGAGCAAACTCGATCGGTAAAAGGAAAAGAACGCGGTTTTTGACTCCGCGGGGAAGCGTAAGGTGAAAATATCCTTACGGTGACGAGGTGGCGCTGCCGCGAACCCGACGACGAACTCGGCGGCGCGGCAACCAAAGGGCGGTTCTCAAGGGCGTTGTTGTTCTCGACCGGAACAAGGCGATTTCACGAGCGGGGAAAAGAGCATCGCGGGCGCGGGCTGCTCGGCTTAAGAAGGCGGACGAGCTCTGAATTCAAGGAAGGACGGCAAATTGGAAAACCGCCCGCGGCAATCACGGAGTCGACGCGGTTCGCTCGCCCTCGAACGGGAAGGGGAACGACGACGGAAGGAGGGTGCCCCGGCTGCTGCGTGAAGCCGAAGTTGGGTGTCACTACCCCCTCACCCGGGCCGTGCAGGTAACGCCATCTACAGAGGAAGAGCACCCGGGGCCCGTCGGCAAAGCTCGCGCACTCACGGCCCGAATGGGCTTGTAATCGTTGTGAGGCCCAAGAGGCAGAAAGTGAGAGAGTATTAATGTTGAGAGCGTGGTGAGGAGAGGGGCATCTATCAACTTGTATCGAAAAAGTAAACTAGTTGAGAGAGGAGGAAGCCGGGTCCCTCGCCGGACCGTGTGCTGAGGTGAACAGCATTATCGTAATATACATCGTCTGAGTTCGGGTTCCCTAACATATCCGTATCGAGACGGCGAGATCCGCCGGGCCGATCCGATCCACCGGCCGCCCCACCACCACTACACCCGTACACCCGGTGAGCGAGAGGAGTGATGGAGCCCAACACGAAGCGGATGTTCGACGCTATGCTCAAGTCGATCGAGACTGGACTTCGCGCGGCCGCGGTGGAGCCGCCCTCGAGGCGCTGGCGCCATCGACGCCGACGGGCGCTGGTCGCGAAGCGGCAGGTCGCCGTCGATGCACGCCCGATTCCCCGAGACGACGCACGGAGCGGGTCGCCGCCGCCGGTCGCGCCCGAGTCCCGGGAGACGACGCGACGGAGCGGTCGCCGCCGCCAACTCCCGCCCCGACTATTTGGAGTACTCCACGCCGCACCCGCATACCCGCCGCCGTCGCCGCCGACAACTGGGGGCGCCACTTCAGTCCCGCCTCACCGGCCTCGACCAACGGATGACCGACGCCGAGCTCGCCCGCCTATTCGAAATCGCCAACGCAGCGTGACGACCGCGTGGGTCGCTCTCGAGGACGCGGTGGGCGAGATCCAAGCGTGGCAACCGCCGACCGATGCCCACATCGGCGATGCCCGCTACGATCTCCGTCGCCTCCTGGGCCGGCTCCCCCTTGCTCCACCGGGCGCCGGCCTCGTCGGAGTTGGTCGCCGCCGATCCTCATCCTGGCGGGTTCCCGACCGACTAGCCCTATGGGCACCGCGTCGCATCGACTACACGGGGACGGAACTATGGATCGGTCACGACCATAGTTCGAACCCCGGCATTGGGCACGTATCATCGCCCTCTCCCGGTTCATTCCTCTACGAGTCCCGCCCATCCCAATCCACCTCCACCCCTCCACCCATATCCACGGATCCACCTCCAAACTTCCATGGCCAACCATTTTACCATCCACCACCACCGATCCCCATCCCAATTACCATCACAACAATCCTATCCCACCATCACACCACTCCAATTTCAATTCCCATAACCCAAACCTCGGTCATCCGGCCGAAGCTACCCTTCCTACGTTTGATGGCGATGACCCCCCGCATTGGATGACTTGCGCTAGAAATTATTTTGACATGTACTCTGTTCATCCATCCATGCGGGTCAAATGTTCGACTATGCAATTTCTATCGGAGCGCCAAACGCTGGTTTCAAACCGTCGAACGCCCGCCTAGTGGGCATTGAGTGGGAACCCTTCGTCGCCGATGGTTCGTGAGCTTCTCGCCGAGACCAAAGATGACCATTTGATCGGACAATACCTTAACATTCGCCATACAACCACTACCAAAGACTATGTGGACCGTTTTGTCGGCCTCATAGAAGCGACTCTCAAACCTATACACCTAATCCCGACCAACGTGCCATAGTTCAGCGCTTTATTGATGGGCTTAGGGATGATATTCGCGGCTGTTCTCATTGTTCAACGACCCAAAGATTTGGATCTTTGCCCTTGAGTTGGCTCATTGCGGGGAGGAGGCACAGGACCCGAATCGCCGGCGGTGGGTCGAAAGATTGATGCGCTACTACCTACCAGGTAGGGGTTCAGAGGGGCACCACTGCGCACCACCTCTACCTCATCCACCCGAGGACCGCCGTCTCCAAGATGACAAGCGACCTGTTGAGCCACAGCGTGCACCTGCCAAACCAGTGGATGAGAAGCTGAAGACGCTCCGTGATTTCCGTAAAGCTCGTGGTCTCTGTATGCGCTGCGGCGAGCGGTGGCAGCCAGGACATCGCTGTGCTCCGGTAGTGCAGCTCCATGCCCTCCAGGAAGTCTGGTATGCTTGTCAAGATGAGTTCGCTGCTCAGGATGAGCCTGAAAGTTCAGATGCAGCTGCCGTTGAGGAACCTGCTCCGCCTCCAGAATTCAATATGACCATGGTTGCTTCTGTTGAGACAAGTCAGCCTATTATCAAGACTATGCAATTCAGAGGTCTCCTTGAAGGTCATGATGTCTTAATCTTGGTCTACCCACTCTTTCCTCAATGCTGCACTTGCCTCACAGCTGCAAGGTGTTCAGCCTCTTCAAGAACCTATGGCTATCAAGGTCGCTGATGGTAATACAATCAACTGTACTTTGGAGATGCCAATGGCTGTCTGGTCTATTCAGGGACATGAGTTCCACTCCAACCTTAAGAAATGGATACAAATTCCCTATGGATCAACATTCATTATGTTGCATGGGCACCAGACTCAACTTCCTTCAGCTACTGTGGTCCAGTTATACCATCTACCCAGTGAAGCTACTTCCCCAGTACAGTCTGCTATACCTCCTGAGGTTCAGTTACTATTGGATGAATTCTCCGATGTCTTCTCCGAGCCTACCGGGTCTACCTCCACGCAGGGCTTGTTATCACACAATTCCACTAATTCCTGGTGCCCAACCGGTTTCTGCTCGACCATACCGCTATACTCCGGTTCTCAAGTCAGAAATCGAAACTCAAGTCTCTGATATGTTGCAGAAGGGTCCGATCCGCCCCAAGAAGAGTGCTTTCTCCTCCCCGTTTTATTGGTCCGCAAGAAAGATGGTGGGTGGCGCATGTGTGTTGATTATCGTATGCTTAATGCCCTCACGGTTAAATCTAAGTTTCCTATTATTCGTTGTGGATGAGCTACTTGACGAATTGGTCGGAGCTACTTGTTTTTCTGTGCTTGATCTTAGAGTTTGGGTTCAACCAGATCCGATTGGCGCCGGGTGAACAGCATAAAACAACATTCCAGACCCATTGGGGGCAATTTGAGTATGAGGTTATGTCATTTGGTCTTACCGGTGCACCCAACACCTTTCAAGGAGCAATGAACAGCACTTTGCACCCCGTTTTCGCGCAGAAATGTGCAATAGTATTCTTTGATGACATCTTAATCTACAGTGCCAACTATCAGGACCATCTGCAGCATCTCCGTTCAGTGCTCCAGCTTTTGGCAAAGGACCAGTGGCAAGTTAAGTTATCCAAATGTCGATTTGCCCAATCAAGCATTGGTTATCTTGGCCACATCATCAGTGCTGATGGGGTCGCAAATGCACCGTGCAAGGTGGAATCAATCAAAAACTGGCCTGTTCCTACGGATCTCAAACAGCTCCGCAGTTTCTTGGGACTTGCCGGCTATTATCGCAAATTTGTACGCAATTATGCAGTCTTGGCTCGTCCCCTCTCTGATTTACTCAAGAAGGGCACCATATTTGTTTGGACCTCCATACATGACACTGCCTTTTCAACTCTGAAGTTAGCATTGACATCAGCTCCAGTCCTTGCCTTACCCGATTTCAACAAACAGTTCCAAATTCAGACAGATGCATGTGATACAGGTGTGGGCGCAGTGCTGCTTCAAGACGGCCATCCTTTGGCATTTGTCAGCCGTGCTTTGGGAGCCCGTACAAGAGGTCTTTCTACATACGACAAGGAATATTTGGCAGTCCTTGTCGCAAAGGGACCGATGGCGCCGCTTATTTGCAACATGGTGAGTTCATTATCTTCACCGATCGCCCGGAGCTTAACTCATTTTACGTGCACGGCGCGCCGCACACGCCTTGGCGGCTAAAACTCGTATCGAAGTTGGTGGGTTTGCAATATAAAATAGTGTACAAGCCCGGCGGTTCGAACTTGGCAGCAGATGCCCTATCTAGGCACCCTTGTCCACCTGCTCATCTTAATGCACTTTCTTCTGCCACTCCAACCTGGATTGCAGAAGTGGTTGCCGGCTATGATAATGATCCAGTCTCTTCAAAGTTGATCAGCGAGCTAGTACTTGCTCCTAATTCTAAGCCTCCATTCATCCTCAAGGGACGGTGTGCTCGCCACAAGGGCCGTGATCCGGCTCGGTTCCAATCAAGAGCTCCGGCACAAAGTAATGACAGCCCCGCATTCCGGCGCTTTAGGGGGCCATTCCGGCTTCCATGTAACATTCAGTAAAGTGAAGCAGCTGTTTGCCTGGCGTGGCATGAAAGCAGATGTCAAAGCCTTTGTTCAGTCTTGTACAGTTTGTGTGCAGGCAAAGCCAGACCGCTCTCGTTATCCTGGAATGTTGGTGCCACTGCCAGTCCCTGCGGAATCTTGGGAAGTTTGCACTATGGATTTCATAGAAGGCCTTCCTCGCTCTGGATCTGTCAACTGTCTGATGGTGGTGGTCGACAAATTCAGTAAGTATTCACATTTTGTGCCTCTTGCCCACCCATTCTCGGCTCCAACAGTTGCACAAGCTTTTCTGGACAGTATCTACCGCTTGCATGGGATGCCCAAGATCATTGTATCCGACAGGGATCGCATTTTCACTTCTTTGTTTTGGAAGGAGCTCTTTCGAGTGGCCGATACTATCTTGTCAATGAGTTCAGCATATCATCCAGAGTCGGATGGTCAGACGGAGCGCGTCAACCAATGCCTTGAGACATTCCTACGGTGTTTCGTGAATTCATGTCCTCGGCGCTGGGCTAAGTTCATCTCTCTGGCTGAGTTCTGGTATAATACCAGCCTGCATTCTTCCTTTAACAAAACTCCTTTTGAGGTGCTGTACGGCCATCCTGCTCGCCACTTTGGACTCACAGCAACTGAAGTGTCCCAATCTCCTGATGTGGATGCTATGCTCTCTGAGCGGGCTACTATGCTGGAAGCTGTCCGCCAACACCTTCTTCGTGCTCAGTTACGCATGAAACAGAAGGCTGATAAGAAACGATCTGAACGATCATTCAAGATTGGGGATTTCGTCTATCCGAAGCTTCAGCCCTACGTTCGCACGTCTTTGGCGCCTCGAGCACATCGAAACTTTCTTTCCGTTACTATGGACCGTTCCAAGTGATTGCCAAAATTGGGGATGTGGCCTACAAGCTCCAGTTGCCGCCATCGTCGTCGATTCACCCGGTATTTCACGTTTCATTGCTTAAACCTGCTCCTTCTAACAAGTATACTGTGCTGCCTACTCTGCCGGAGCTGGACGACGACTTGCAACACCAGTTCCCGAAGCCGTGCTCCACCGTCGCCTTCATCCTCGTCATGATGGCGCGGTTCCACAGTGCTTGTCAAGTGGGCTGGCCTCGACGCATCTCTGGCGACATGGGGGGACGAGGAACCTCTCCGCAGGCAGGTTCCTCGGGAGCTCCGGCGTGGGGACACGCCGTGCCTCAAGGGGGGGGGGAAGTGTCACTACCCCTCACCTGGGCCGTGCAGGTAACGCCATACAGAGGAAGAGCACCAGGGCCCGTCGGCAAAGCTCGCGCACTCACGGCCCCGAATGGGCTTGTAACCGTTGTGAGGCCCAAGAGGCAGAGTGAGAGAGTATTAATGTTGAGAGCATGGTGAGGAGAGGGGCATCTATCAACTTGTATCAGAAAGTAAACTAGTTGAGAGAGAGGAGGAAGCCGGGTCCTCGCCGGACCGCGGCGGTGAGGTGAACCAGATTATCGGTAATATACATCGCCGGAGTTCGGGTTCCCTAACATTGGGCCAAGTCGCTGCTGCCAATTGGCAGAGAGGAAAGCGGGCCTGCTGCTGTGGCTTGCCAGGCCGAGCAAGGGAATCACGGGCCAAAGAAAAAGAAAATGGCCACTCGGGCCGGACCAAAGAAGGAGCAACAGGCCAACAGCTGGGCTTCCAGGCCGGGACAAGGAAGCCGGCCACAGGCCTAAGGGAATAGGTCAGCAAGGCCACGCGAGCCAGATAGGAGGAAGAAAAATAGGGGAAAAGAAATAAACTTTTTTTTTTTATTTGAAATGCTTTTCAAACACCTTTTCAAATGGAATTTGAAGTCCTTTTCTTTTTAAAACAAAAACCAACCATCACAATATAAAATATGCACCAGCATGCAGGCCACACCAATGTTTCTATCCCCTATGATAAATTTTAATTTAATGAAAAATATTATTTTCCTACATTTCATGAGCACCAAAAATACATAAATAAATCAATTTAGCTTTATTTCCAAAAGTGCAAAATTTGGGGTGTTATAAATCTACCCCCTTAAGAGGAATCTCGTCCCGAGATTCGAAGAAGATGATGAAGGAAACTTCACTTTAACCAAAACTCGTCCATGGTTTTCCTTCTCAAGCTTTTACAAACATTCTTGAACAAAGACTTAGGCTACTTAGCTAGATGCCTATATTAACATTCTTGAACCTTGTCGCTTTATTTTTTTTATGCCAAAGACCTAGTCTCCCCTTTTATACAAAGTTTATTTTTATTGAAAACTTGTCATGTTCTAAAAACCTCTACCTCTCATTGCCACTATCTCTTCTCTCATCATCCGACAAGATCTACCACTCTATAATTTTGTTCGTGCACTAATGATTTTAGCAAAACTTGCCTTCACAACATGCTGCCAATTTTTACCAACAATTTTGTGTATTTATCAATGCATTGATAGTCTCTTTTCTTGTGTTATCCATTTGGTTTCCTATGTTGTTGGTTGGTGGTTGTTGTTAACCATTTCAATCTACACACTTAAGTATGCTTGACTTCGGTGATGCTCTTTTAATGACTTATCTATGAATTTATTAACCTAAATTGAGTTCATGAAACCTACTTAGCTAGATGTCTACATTGACATTATTGGATACGTCGCCTCTTCATTTTTCTATTTTTTAGATCAAAGACCTAGGCTACTTGGCTAAATGCCTAGACTAACATTATTGGATACCTTGCCTCTTTTATTTTTTTAGTTAGGGACGAAGACCTAAGCTAGTTAGCTAGATGCCTATATTAACATTCTTGAACCTTGTCTCTTTAATTGTTTAGGCTAAAGACCGAGGCTCCCTTTTTATAGAAAGTTTGTTTTTATTGAAAACTTACCATGTTGAGTAAAAAACCTCCACCACTCATTGCCACTACCTCTCTTCTCTCAACATCAAACAAGATCTACCACTTTGTAATTCTGTTCGTTCATTAATGATTTTAGGAGAACTTGCCTTTGCTGCATGCTGTCCATTTTTATCTATAATTTTTTGTATTTATCATAGAATTGATAGATCTATGAATTTATTTATCCTAAATTGATTTGGTGAAAGCTACTTAGCTAGATGTCTACATTGACATTATTGAATATGCCCCCTCTTCATTTTTCTATTTTTAGGTCAAAGACATAGGCCACTTAGCTAGATGCTTAGATTGACATTATTGGATACCTTGCCTCTTTAATTTTCTTTATTTAGGCCAAAGACCTTGGCTACTTAGCTAGATGCCTATATTAACATTCTTGAACCTTGTCGCTTTAATTTTTTTAGGCCAAAGACCTAGTCTCTCCTTTTATAAAAAGTTTGTTTTTATTAAAAAAAACTTACCATGTTCATAAAAACCTCCACCTCTCATTGCCACTACCTCTCTTCTCTCATCATCCCGACAAGATCTACCACTCTATAATTTTGTTCGTGCACTAATGATTTTGGCAAAACTTGCCTTCACAGCATGCTGCCAATTTTTACCAACAATTTTGTGTATTTATCAATGCATTGATTGTCTCTTTTTCTTGTGTTATCCGTTGGTTTTCCTATGTTGTTGGTTGGTGGTTGTTGTTAACCATTTCAATCTACACACTTATGTATGCTTGACTTCAGTGATGCTCTTTTAATGACTTATCTATGAATTTATTAACCTAAATTAAGTTCATGAAACCTACTTAACTAGATGTCTACATTGACATTATTGGATACGTCGCCTCTTCATTTTTTTCTATTTTCAGGTCAAAGACCTAGGCTACTTGGCTAAATGCCTAGACCGACATTATTGGATACCTTGCCTCTTTTTTTTTTTTTTTTAGTTAGGCCGAAGACCTAAGCTAGTTAGCTAGATGCCAATATTAACATTCTTGAACCTTGTCTCTTTAATTGTTTAGGCCAAAGACCTAGGCTCCCTTTTTATAGAAAGTTTGTTTTTATTGAAAACTTACCATGTTCGAAAAAAACCTCCACCTCTCATTGCCACTACCTCTCTTCTCTCAACATCAAACAAGATCTACCACTTTGTAATTTTGTTCATTCATTAATGATTTTAGGAGAACTTGCCTTTGCTGCATGCTGTCCATTTTTATCTATAATTTTTTGTATTTATCATAGAATTGATAGTCTCTTTTCTTGGGTTATCTGTTGGTTTTCCTATGTTGTTGGTTGGTTGTTGTTGTTAACCTTTCCCATCTACACACTTATGTATGTTTGACTTTAGTGATGCTCTTTTCATGACTTATCTATGAATTTATTTATCCTAAATTGATTTGGTGAAAGCTACTTAGCTAGATGTCTACATTGACATTATTGAATATGCCCCCTCTTCATTTTTCTATTTTTAGGTCAAAGACCTAGGCTACTTAGCTAGATGCTTAGATTGACATTATTGGATACCTTGCCTCTTTAATTTTTTCTTTATTTAGGCCAAAGACCTTGGCTACTTAGCTAGATGTCTATATTAACATTCTTGAACCTTGTCGCTTTAATTTTTTAGGCCAAAGACCTAGTCTCCCCTTTTTATACAAAGTTTGTTTTTAAAAAAAAACTTACCATGTTCATAAAACCTCCACCTCTCATTGCCACTACCTCTCTTCTCTCATCATCCGACAAGATCTACCATTCTGCAATTTTGTTTGTGCTTTAACGATTTTGGCAAAACTCTTTTTACAATCGGTTAGATTCAAGGCTGATCTTAAATCAGCATTTTTCTTTTGGTTAGATGCTTTCAGCTAATTCTCATTGTAAGTCTTTTAAGCTCTTCTATATTTTTATAAAAGTTTTTTTTTTTCTCTATGGAGACCTTCCCCACAGCCTTTTTTCCTCAAAAAAAAATGATGGGTCTGATTAATAGTTCAAAATAAATAACCGTAAGAAGAAGCATGCATAATGCAACATCCATCTTGCTTGACTAAATTGTTTATCTGTAGCTTACTCCTATTTTTTTCCTCTGAAGGTTGATGTAGCAACATCCATGTGAGTATGTGACTTTTCCACCATTAGGATGAACCAGCTTTCGTCGTTGATCAGCTTCTGAACCAATCTGCCGGCATCACGTAACTTGAACATAATGGTGCCACCTCACATCCCCATTAATGGCCGGCCTTAGCTCAACTCTGCTGTTGCTATGCTGGTGGATGATTTGGAAACACAGAAATGAAATCATGTCCAGTGGTGCAGCGCCAAATAGTGTGTTCGAGGTGCCGCCGCTGCCGTAGGGCTGGAGCCAAATACTCTTGTCTGGTGCTACGGACTCTCTGGGTGCCACGGCTGCCGTAGGGGTGGAGCCATGTGTGAAGGCGACGTCGTGGCCGTGCTGTATGGCAGGGCCTACGCTAGAGTGCCGCTTCTGAGGGAGAAGTGCGGCTGCTCTTTTTTTGACAGATAAATGAGCAGTAATGCTCTTACTAGAGCATCCTAGCGCGATAGGACGCGCGTCGCGGCCCGGCCCACGCGCCAACCACGTGCCTTCCTTCCTACACCTCTCACCCGCCACGCACACCGTGCTCGCGTGCCCTCACCGCATTCGCTTTCCCCACGCACTCTCTCCCTCTCTCCCGATGCTGCACCGGGCCGAGCTCCAGTGAGCCCCCACCGGGCGAGCTTAGGGCGTCCCGCAACGGGTGGTGACATCGCCCGGCTCAAGCCCGGTTGGCGTCCTGCGTGGAGAGAGGCGGTCGAAATCAACTTCGCTAGCGAGTCCATAGTCGCTAAGCTCGCACACTTTACAAGAAACAATGTGTCTATGGTCTTCCGGTTCTTTCGCATGTACTATCCGCTTTTGGTTTTTATTCGTTTTCATGGCCACATCTGCTAGCGATTTTGCTACCATTACTGAGGACGCCCTTAGTGAGCTCCTCAGCGGAAGCCCTCCGCTCTCACTGCTCCCCCGAGCTTCCCTCCTTTTTTCTTGGCGGAGGCGCTGGGCTCCGACCATGGCGGTGGCTGAGGGAGCCGGATCCGACCATTTATCGGTGATGTGTTTTGTTCAACCACGCGAAAATACGACCATATATCTGTGACGTTCTAGACAATACGCGTCCACAGATTTTATCAGTGATGTGTTTTGTCTGCAAGCGTCTGATATATTGCTATCAGTAACGTGTCTTGTTCCTAGAGCGTGGGCAACAGCTAAGTGAGGCGTCTTGTTAACCCGCGTCACTGATATTCTTTTTAGTGTTTTTTTATGTTACTAATCGAGGCGTCGTTTTCTGGCATATATAGTGACAGGTCATCGTAAGAGACATTTGAAAAAAAATCTGAGTGATCGAAGAACGAGCATCAAATGGCCTCGCTGACTTTAGTCGGCCTCTCTCGGTGTGCGCACTATGTATCACTTGCATGTATAGATTTTCAACGGGGCGTGCGCCGCCCCGGTACTGCCTTGTGCCGTGTCGTGCCGGCCCGTGCGTGCCGGCCCGTGCCGTGCCGCTAAAGGCACGTCGTCGTGCCCCCGGCGGGCCGGGCCACCGGGCTCCGTGCGACCTTGAGCCCAGCCCGTCCCACGGGCCAAATCACCTGCCGTGCCATGCCGTGCCGTGCCGGCCCACGGGCCGATTTTTTAAAAACACTCAAACATGATCATTTTTTACACAGATTTCGCATATATTTGTACAATATTATACCAAATATATGTATAATATTATACCAAGTATGAAAATATCGGGACTAATATACCAAATATGTACAATATTATCACTAGTATATTTGCCACCAGGCCTCCCCTTTCTTAACGTGCCGGGCCGTGCGCGTGCCCCGTGCTTGAGGGTCGAGACCAAGCATCGCTGCTGCTGCCCGTGCCGTGCGTGCGGCCTTTGTCGACCACCCGGCCGTGCCGTGGGCCGGGCCAAAACAGCGTGCCTCGTCTTCGGGCCGTCGGGCCGCGGGCCGCATGGAAATCTATACTTGCATGTGGTCCGTTGCACTTGCTGATTTTGTGGCCCGCCATTTATTAGCGTCAACAATAAGGATTATTTGAATATGAAGCAATTATTAGTGTAGCAGAATACTTGAATAATGACCGTTCTTAATTATATGGTGTGGACTAAACAGTGTGCTTTTCGGCGTCCAAGAATGGTAATAGCTAGTGCTAGCTACGTAGTCGTGATGTGGAGGTGAGAGACAAAAACAAAAGACTATTTTTATATTGGGGACCTACACGCTTCCTCTCACATGTTTTTGGGCTATGTGAAATAGTCTCGAACACCCTTAATATATATGACCAACCACCAGCACACCTAATTTAATTACATTTACATTTTTCAGAATTAAAAATTGTTGTTGAAATGTGCACAACGCTTCCATATAAAGGAAGCCGCTCTACCCCTGCTGATATATGCCCACGCAACGCAAAGACACTTTACAAACTATGGCGTTACCTTTCTTGCTGCAGCAGCTTCTCATCTCCATTCCTGTGCTCCTTGTTATATCGTTGTATGTTAGGCTCTGGAGATCAAGGAACCCGCTGCATCCTATGGACTGGCCTGTACTTGGCGTTCTCCCGTCCTTGATTTCTAATTTCCACAACTTACACCACGAACTCACAGTAATCCTTGCCGCCGCCGGGTGCAACTTCAAGACACAAGGGCCAGTAGGAAGTGGCATTAGGTTGTTCATCACCTCTGACCCGACAAATATCCAGCACATCTCAAGGTTTTGGGATTCGGTTTACAAAATATTTCGGTGACCACCGAATTTGACGAATTTCGGAAATTCGGAAAATTTCATCCAGGTTTTCAATTAAGTTGACTGGTCAAAAAAATTCATATTTTGACCGAATTTTGACCGAATTTTGACAAATTCTGTCCGAATTTTTCATAAAATATGTAACAGCACATAAATCAACTAAAAATGCTTAAAACAAGTACCATGATCTAGATGAGGCTTTCAAGGCTACAACAATCACAGATTCAGTTTCACAATAGCCTAGAATCAACATTTAGACAACAATCTTAAGGAGTTTGCTCATAGAACTCCATAAATAGTTCAGAGTAGACTTTAGAGTCCACACAAAGGCCACATAGTCTAGTTCATCACTTAAACAGTCCAATGGAGTAAAATTTAGATTACAGTCCAGCCAGCCATACATACACTAGTACCCTAATAGAATTAAGTCGCTCACAAGTAAGCGCAAAAGAATATGTCAGCGTCAATGTTAATTGCCACTGCACCTTTGTGTTTCATGGCAGTCATCCAACCAACACCATGTACACACCAAAAGTTTCTTCCAGCTTCCAAAACCTTTGCTGGAGAACTGCTGCTAGACTGTACCTAAAAAGGATGCATGAAACAACATTAATAAGCTTTGTGTTTTATGGAAATACACATCAATCAAATATAGCAGCAACAATTATTATATATAGATAATAAATATAGGTACCAAAGCATATTACCTTGATGAGAACTACATGGAAGAGATGCTACTCTCTCTCATAGAGAGTAGAGAGGCTTTGAGTCCTCATCTTTTTTTGCTGAAGTCTTCCGGATCTACGGCCACTAGGATTACCATCTTCCTCACCTAAAGCTTCTCTGTCTTCAACTCTTGCTGCAGTTACCACAGGCTCACCCTCACCATCGAACCTGTCATCATCAATGTCAATCGTGTCATCATCTTCGCCTAAGTCTTCCTCAAACCCATCCTCATTCTCGTTTCTTCATCACTCTCCCCAACTCAAACTCAATCTCATCCAGTCCATCCTAGCCCTCTTTCCATTAGATGAATTGCCTAGCTGGCTTCGACACGCATCAGCCAAACTAGGGCCTACATCATTCATAGATCTATCTAACCGGTCCCATATTGGATTCTTCTCATCAAAAATTGCAAAGATCTAACATCATAGAACATGGATCAACTTCCTTGTCTTTTCGCCGGTATCCACCGGTCCTCTCGGATACGGCTCCTTCAAGTTATAATGCACATACACAAGTTTATGCAACTTGTCATAACCAAGCTTGTTCCTAATTTTTGTATGCACTAGTGCAAAAGTGCTCCAATTTCTCTCACAACCACTAGATGACACACATTGGGAAACAATACGTAATGCATACTTTTGCAAAGTAGGAACTTCTCCTCCAAACTGGAACCACCAATCAGCTACCAAAATGAGAATGAAAGTCAGCCACAAGGAGAACACAGATTCAACAATCTAATAGACATGTAACTAAATAGTGAATTAGTATTTGACATGTAAGAGATTCAACAATTTATAGCATTAAGCTACCGCTGTAGCATACCGTCTCGTCATTATAGTAAATTGAGAGAGGTGCAGCAGCAGCGCCAAAGACCTTATTATTGAAAAAAAGGTCCAGCTACAGTCCAGCCATATTATTGAGAGAAAAAAAGGTGCAGCCACATGAGACTTACATGGGGACATAGTCGATGCTCCAAAGACGTGCTATGGGGCGATTGAACCTCCCAAGGCACTCGAAAAGACCGATATTTCCTTGATTGCCCCGAACAGCTTCATCGATGTTTGTGCCATCTTCTCTATTGCATCTGTTAGTGCTAAAGAATATTCTCGGGTTTGCCGCAAAAGTTGTGCTTGTAATGGGTCTCGGGATCAAGAGCAGCAAACTACATAAAAAGGTGAGCAAGAGTCGATTTTTATGGAAATACTAGACATGTATTAATGAAATTGAGTAGTAGTATCAATACCCGCAACCATTAATGTGTTTTTCTCCATATTGTTAACCCCATTTGTCACCTTACTCATAAACCGATCAAACCTGTCTTGATCCAATGCCAAGCTGAACTTCCATTGCTTGTATGGCTGCCATCATTCTAGGTTTGAACCCGTAAAGTGTACATGACTTCGGTGTATCGAATATCGCAGCACCAAGTAGAGTGGTTTTAGTGCATCCACTACCCACCGATTGCCGACCACCATGTAGAACTTGTGAGACAGATTGATGTACTCATAGTGCTCCTCGGCCTTCCAATCACTCTCCTTCCAATCTTGTGAAACCATCCAAGCTCTAAGATTTTCTTTCCTATCAAGGAAACTCGGAGGAACATAAATACTGATTCCAAAGCGAGTAGCATTTGGCCTTATCGGTTCGCCACCAATCTTCTTCTTCATCTCATCATGTAGCCTTTGTTATGATTGTACAGGAACCCTGAGATAATCTTGGCACTTTTAACAACATTAGCAACCTTTGGAACTTGCCAATGTCCTTCAACATCGATTGATAGTGTGAGTCGCACATGGTCGCGAGAAAAATATGCTTGTATTTGGGTTCCTCAATTAGCTTCTCACATGCTTTCTTGTAATTTGCCCCATTGTGGGTGACAATTTGAACTACCAATTCACACCAATATTGTCAACCACCTTTCTAATTTCCCGACGTATAAAATCTGCATAGCAAAATATAGTAGAAATAAATTACATGTTACAAGCAAAGCAGCTAAGTAGTAGAAACTAACTCGGGCAGCAAGAAACACATTTAGCGAAGAAATTACATTTAGCCCATCTAACATTCTAACAGACCATCAATAGACACAAGTGCTTTTCAATATACAGTTACAAGCATGTTACTAACAAGAAGTAAATACATTCGGCTTAACATGGAATAAAACTTAAAAAGGAGAGATGGACAAAAATAAATAAGAATAACAACTTATCGGGCACTTTGCTTGTGGCCGATACATCAACCGACTTCACGAAGAACATGCGTGCATTACAATACACCATGAAGTTGATGATGGCCATGCCGGTAGGTCGGTCCATGAATCACACATGATAGTCACACCATACCGCCGCCAACCTTGCTTGAATAGTTCAAGGGACTTTTCGGCTTCCTCAAAGTTTGCTTCCAAGAATTCCCCCGTCAATTCCATGAGATGTAGGGATCCGTGCTTTGTAGGCCCTAGGCTGGCCGAGTAAGCCCCAATTGCCGCGAAAGTACAGACAATCGACTTTCGGCCCAAAGAATGTCATTCGATGGAAAAACTTTGCCCATGCGACCAAGCTTCTCTCTAGATCCCACTTGAAGTACAGTGTCAATTCTAGGGTTTTTGACGGGTGCTTTGTTGCGTGCCATATCCTTGTCAAAGTAGGTCGTGACACTACTTTTACCAATAGAAACACGGACACCTTTGCCACTCCCACATCTCCTCTCTATTGCACGAGAAAGGTTCTTGTCTCCCAAGCCGCCGCCTAATATTCAAACGGACTTGGTCTTCTTCATCACTTGCAAGGTCAATCACTTCCCTGTCCTTGCACCCCTTGCATGAGATCTCTCTCCAACCCGAGCATACGTTCCTTTTTTTCTCTCTTTTATTCTCCATTGATGTCTTCCGCAATTCCCTCATCGCATCCCGCACATCTCTAGGCACATTGGTGCATGACTTCACTTCACCAACAATACAACCAAGATGGTCCCTAAACCTGGTTGCACCTCCACCTTTGTTTACAGTCCCACAATACCCACATTTGAAACCTTGGCCAGTAAGCTTTGTGCCATGCATCCACACCTTGTTAATGTTTCCATCATTATGGCCTACAACATTTAGACCAATGCAAGTTACATTCAGTCATACAACATTTAATAAAAATAATAAGCCTAAAGAACAAAATTAAATCCAATCGGTATGCTAAATAGGTAGCAAAGTCACCCATCAGTTTTGGAAAAAATAGAAAAAAACAAAACCTGATAAAAAGTTAACTTCACGACTTCATCAAACCATCAGCCATCACTACGTAAAAGAATTACTTGACAAATTAACTCCCCAAGCAAGATATCAGCAATACAAAACATGGAAATTTAAGAGATAAATTATCTAACCAATGCAAGTTACTTTCAATCATACAACATTTAATAAAAAAGCCTAAAGAACAAAATTATATACAATCAGTATGATAAATAGGTAGCTAAATCACCCATCAGTTTTGGAAAAAATATAGAAAAAAACAGAACCTGATAAAAAAATAAACTTCACCACTTCATCAAACCATCAGCCATCACTAAGTAAAAGAATTACTTGACAAATTAACTGGAGCATCAGTCATCATTTCATACTTGGCATAAAGAATTCTAGATAGAACAAATCAGAGGTACTCTGTTTTCACATATACCTTGGGAAGCTACTGTCGGTGGAGATGCAGCCCTTGCTGCCGGCGGAGATGCAGCCCTTGCTGCCGGCGGAGATCCAGCCCTTGCGTGGCCACTAGTTGCACCACCCATAGCCCTCATCTGGTTGACGGCGCTGCTACTGGTACCCGCCCCACGGCGGAGAAGGCTACTCTCCATGAGCAAGATCTGCACCCAAAAGTGTCGATCAAGAAAAACACCAGATCATTGAGGTGCCATACAGCAGATATCGCACATCACGGACGAAAGAACATACACCAGAAATCGCACATCATGGATCGAGGAAAATACGTACCAGTAGGTCGAGGATTTGGTTGCAATGGAGGATTGGAGGCTGCTAGGGAGGAGAGGAGTGGAAGGGGAGACGATGGGGAGGAGTGGAGGTCGACTGGAGTGGAGGGAATCAGAGATCGCCGGCACTTCACGGTCGCTGGGCGCGCGCCCGCGCTAGCGAGCCGCCGCCGCCAGCCAGAGACGAAGTGGGAGGAAATATGAAACCCTAGGGTTTCCAGAGCAGGGTTCGTGCTTTTATACCAACAGGAGGTATTTGCAGGCTTCTATGGATCTTGGGCCGGGCCAAAAATTCAAATTGGGCCGAATTAATTTGCCCGAGACAACAATTATTCGGGCCTGTCCGAATTTGACGAATTTCACCGAATTTCGGGAAATTCGGGCCGAATCCCAAATCCTTGGCACATCTTCACCACCAACCATGCAAACTACCCCAAGGGCGAGCAAGTCGCCGAAATCTTTGACATCGTCAGTGGCAGCATCCTCACCGTTGACGGTGAGGCCTGCCTTCAGCATCGAGCGATGTTCCAGCGAGTCCTGACCAACCCAAGGGTACTTGAGTTGATGTCCCGTTGCTGCCGCGACAAGGTGGTGAATGGTCTGCTCCCCTTCATGGAGAGCACCACGACCCCGTTCGACATGCAAGATCTGATGGGAAGGCTCATATTTGATCTCACTGCCACTCCAATCTTCGCTGTGGATCCTGGTTGCCTGTCTAGCAACATGCCGTCGATGCATGTCGCGGGCGCCATGGACACGGTCATGGAGGTTGGCTTTTTGCGGCACACTGTGCCGGCTTCCTTGTGGAAGATGATGAGACGGCTGAACCTTGGCCCGGAGAGGAAGCTGGCCGTGGCGCACACACTGCTGCATGGGTTCGTCACAGAGATGATGGAGAATAGGAAGAAAGCCAGGTGCCCCGATCCCGACGTGCTGGCCGCCGTGGACATTATTTCTGGTGACCCGGCGTTCAGTAGTGACAAGGCCCTGCTGAGCAAGGTACTCATCAACTACATGATCGCTGGGCGGGACACTGTTGGCACAGCACTGCCGTGGGTTTTCTACAACCCCTCACCAAGAACCCTCGCGTCCTCTCCAGCATCCGCGAGGAAATGGCTCACATCGTATCTCTCAAGGCCTCCGCTCGCGCTGCAGTTTCCAATGACGCAAGCAACCTGGTGTTCCTTGAGTCGGAGGAGACTAAAGACCTAATCTACCTTCAGGCAGCCTTGTTTGAGTCTCTGAGATTGCACCCACC
This sequence comes from Hyparrhenia diplandra, assembly GCA_015847255.1. NCBI lineage: Eukaryota > Viridiplantae > Streptophyta > Magnoliopsida > Poales > Poaceae > Hyparrhenia > Hyparrhenia diplandra. The sequence continues at coordinate 314,099 of JADLZK010007696.1, forward strand.
AGGCACGTTCGGACGCAAGACGGCGCTTGCCGATGATGTTCTCCCAAGCGGCCACCAGTTGTGCTCTGGCGAAATCATCCTGGTCCCCATCTATTCCATGGGCAGAATGGAAGCCCTATGGGGCAAGGACTGCCATGAGTACAAGCCCGAGAGGTGGCTCTCTGAAGATGGCGGGAAGCTGCGGTATGTGCCATCTCACAAATTCATGGCTTTCAACTCAGGGCCCAGGATGTGCCTTGGCAAGGACATAGCAATCAGACAGATGAAGACAATAGTTGCAGCGGTCTTATGGAACTTCGATTTGGAGCTGTTGGAAGGGCAGAGCATCGAGCCCAAGATGTCGTGTATTCTAAACATGAAGAACGGGCTCAAGATGAAGGCTATGAAGAGGGAAAGGACATGATCTAGAATAAGCTAGATATATTATAAGTGGTTTTGATTCTTCGGTACATAAAATTTGCTATGGATCTAGGCATGCATTATATCTAGGTACATAACAAATTTTATACACTAAAAAATCAAAACGACTTATAATTTAGAACACATTACGTGCAATATACAACTAGAAATAACGGTGTGCCATATCTAAACAGGGCTATCCAAAGGTAATGTGAGCGAAATCGTGAAATGCAAGCATGTATTCTATCTATCTGTACCCTATTCTATATTTATTAGTGTATAATAATTATTATAATTATACTATTATCTTTTGAAACTCCACCCCCCCCACCTCCCAAAAAAAAAAACTCGGAATGTAGGAATCTATAATATACTCTTATGACACGCGCAACAGAATACGCAACCCACACTACTATTAAAAAACCTTAACAGAGGCTAACACTATGTCTTTCATTTCCCACGTCTAACGCTGGTAGAAATTATCTGGCACCACACCCCACGTGCCTTTTATCCCGGTGCCCGCTCTCTGCCATGATTTATATCATTACAAAAAAATAAACATACCCATCCTTATCATTTCCCCCATTCTTCTCCTTCCTGCGGATGAGCGAATCGACGGCCACGGTCGCGCGTGGCGCCTGCTCCCTTCCTCTCCGTTTGCGGTGTTGGTGCTAGTGTTGCTCGTCGCACACGTCGCCTGCCACAAAGTCGACTCCACCTCTTGTTGCTCGCTCGCCACGGTCGGCGCCGTCCGTGCTGCCTCCCCACGCCCCGGTGTCGCCGTGGGGATGGGGAATATTGTGCCCTCGCCCCGCGAACTAACAGACGCCCACCCCGTGCTATGCTGCCACGAAGACGACTCCATCTCCCCTGCGGCTCACTTGTCCCCATCGCCGCGTGGCGCCGCCTTCGCCCGCCGTCGCGCACCGTCCACGCCGCCTCCGACTTCCGGCATGGTCATGGGGACGAAGAGATCGCACCCTCACACTAGCGAGCTCACAGCAAAGATGCCCCCCCCCCGCCACTACCCACCCCTCCTCCCTCCATCCCACAGCTCCCGTGCTCCTCCACCCGAGCGTAGCGTTGTGGCTCCGCTGGCAGCCCGACGTCCGACGTACCCACGCCGCCCACGGCCCGGCGTCCGGCGTACATTGCAATACACTTAAGTTGGATGTTGCAGTATGTTTTTTTCAGTTTCTTCAATCCAATGTTGCAGTAGTTGTTCCATGTTGTTTCAATGGTTTGCTAGTGTGTTGTTTGTAATAATAAATTATTGGTGTTTCGCGTGCATTTGATCTTAATCCAATGTTGTAGTAGTTGTTCCATGTTGTCATTCAACTGTTTTTTTTCTATGTTGTCGCGATAATATGTTTCATGTTGTTTCAACCTCTTCATCCCAATGTTGCATTTGTTGTCCTTTTTTGTTATTGCAATGTGTGTTTCCGGGATATTTTAATAGTTGATTTTAAGATGTTGCAACATGTTTTTTTTTTCCGATGTTGCAACTCTTGTTTTTAATTTGAGATGTTGCAACATATTTTGTGTATGTTGCAGTAGTCGGTTTTACACTATTGCAACTGTTGATTTCAAGATTTTGCAATTGTCGATTTTAATGTTACAACTCATGGCCCCGACCCCATGAGCCTGCGTGGCGGTGCCTGCTCCCTAGCCCAGTGCAGCGTCCCTTTCCCCTTCTTCATGCCCGACGTGCATGCGCAGACACGGCGTGCATGCTAGGCTGGACCGCGGGGAAGTGCGAATGTAGCTTCGGCCGGGCGGGACACGGGCCTTGGTGTCGCCGAGGCCGAGAGAGCTTTTTTCGGTGCGCACGCATGTGCATGGTAGCGGGCATCCGATGGATTTCACCCCATTGGATGCCCGTGCGCCAAGCAACACCCTTTCCTGTACGATGATTGTAGGTGTTCACGAACGAAAGCGACCACTAGATTGCCCAGCGGTCATGCCTAGGCCAACCCTAGAATCCTAAGAACATGGCCCCACCGCTACATGTTATTTGACCTAGCCGCGCCTAGTAGCGGGCGACTAGGGCTTCTCTTCGCCGATGTTGATCTCATCGGCCCCTCCTCCTACGACCACGTCGGGGTGGGTGGTGGCCGGGGTAGATCGACGTCCGGTCTCGTAGTTGCCGCTAGGGTGTGGAGTCTAGTAGATTAGGGTTACTCATCGCTATCGCCGGTGATGGAGTTTAGGGATCCGCGGTGGCGCCGCCACTATCACAATAATTAAAGTTTCTAGGTACATGCGGATGTTGCGTGCTTCGTGCCGCGAATAATTAGCGTAAGGTATGTGAGCTCTTTGGTCATCCTCATGGGCTTGTCGCTCTTCCTCATTGCTGGGATTCCTAGTGGCAGTGGACGTTTTTACCCGTCGCCGGTCCTCGGGCCGATGGCGGCGGATTTTCTTTTCCTCTTTCCTCTTGCCAAGGGGTTGGCCGATTTTCTTTCAACGGAATCGATTCGCTTGGTGATCTAGGCGATAGATGATGGGGCTTTTCCAATGCTTGGTGTTCCTTGGCCAAAGCAAAGGTGGACTTGCATCATCGTGGTGGTGTCAATGGCGAATTGGAGATGAGATTGGATCCCGAGGACTCAATTGTAATTTTATTATTCTTCAAAGTTCAATTTATAATAGAAGAGAATGTATTGTGTTGATGCTTAATATATCTTCATTTTTCGAAGAAATACTTCTATGCTGAACACGCAGCCGTGAGAATGGAAGAGAATAAAGAGAAAGGGGCTAACACTGTGAACTGATGTTTTGGGCCTTCGCTAGATGCAATTTCGTGGACCGGGACTATGTTTTGGGCCAGTCATGCTTTTTTTGGTTTTTTTGATAGTGCCTGAATATGTCCACTTCTTTACCCAAAGAGTAATGTCTATATCTGCATGACACAAATATTTTATTGTCCATGTCATCATACCAGTGGTTATATATAAAGTTGAAAACGGACGGAAACGAACGGAAAATTGGTCTATCATTTTCATCTTTATATTTTTAGATGAAAACGGAGCGGGAGCCGGACAGCCGGGAAAAACGGTAGCGAGATAAACAGTAATGCGAAAAACGGGTAAATACGATCGAAAAATAGAAGAAAACGAACGGTAAGCAGGAACTTACACCAGAACATGTATGCCACACTTAAATACAAAACCAAAGTGCATGTGCATGCTTCTGCCTTAGGGGCGCCCTCAACGGTCTCTGTTACGTGGAACATAAAAATAAATAAAAGTAAAAAGCTAGAGTGGTACAGTGTGTCGAGAGACGGAGAAATCTTGAGAAGCGTGCGAGCTAGCGCTTCTTGTCTCGCTAGCACTGTGCCTTCGTTTCTTCCGATTGGCTGCCTGTCCTCCTCGCTAGCGAGATGAACGCCGTTGGGGACGCCCTTAACTTATCCAGTAGCAAAGTTGCTGCTTGATGGTGTCAATGCGTGCTGACATGCCCACAGCACACGCAAGCTACCAGCCTCAGCACATCATCTTTTTATGACCGATGCATTCATGCATATTGGCGTGCAGCCCACCGAGCTTGACGCAGATTGGGCAGGCCACCAAGAATTACGCAAGTTCAACAGCCTGCTGGCTCATCCCGTATAAGATAAAAACGGGATCGTCCCGGATAAAAACGGGATACCGTAAATATGGACGGAAAACCCCCATCCCGTTTCCGTTCCTGGTCCTGGTGAACCTCGTCCCGTTTTTCAGTCCCGTTTCCATATTTTTCCCGGGAAAAACGAAAACGGTCAAGGAAAAACGGAATACGGTTACGGACGAAACAAGATTCATCCCGTCCGTTTTCATCTTTAGTTATATACTAGCAAAATATGCCCGTGCTGTTGCGGGCGCACGTGTTAGATACTAATAGCAAACATGTCTATATATACAATGGTGGATATTATTGTGCAGTCACTTAAACCTAGCTATTTTATTTCATTTTAGTTGAGCCATCCTTATTTCAATTAAATATCAAGACATAGCAAACATACTCGTGCGTTGCAGCAATTATCACAATTTATTTTACTTGGCTGTTCTAAAGTAGGTCTTTTTTTTTATCCTTTCTAAAGTAGGTCTTAATCTTGACCTTTTTGTGTTTCTTTTTTCTGTTTTCTCCGTGACGTATAAAAGATGTATAAGTCATATTCATTTTGGGCTGCAACGCCCGGGCCAAGGCCCATTTGACTACCGTTTAGGTTTCCCGACCATCGCGAGCACGTAGAGGACACGCCGCCGCTGAGCTCCATCTCGAGCGCCACGCCGCATCGCCGCGCAGATCGAGCTCCGGCGCCGCCTAGCTCTAGCTCCTACGCCACGCTGCAGATCAGTGCTGTCCGCTGCTTCAATCCATGCCGGTCACCGATTGCCGCCCGACGTTCCTCGCGTTGAAGCAAACAATGCAAGCAAATTCATCTCTCTTTCTCCATCCTCTTTGCTCTTCGGACGTCGTTAGAACATGTGCCAAGCATCGACCGTTGCTCTCGTACCACGATTGTGGCTGCTTTTTATATTGTTTTGTTCGATCCATTGCATACTCGATTTGGAAAAGTTTTGCATACGGAAATTTATGAATCCAATTATTGTTTGTGTGCCTCTAATTATGGACGTTTATGTGCTTTTCTTTGCTTTTGGAATTGGTTTGGGACACGAACTCACGGAGATCACGTTTCCGGCTGTGATTCGTATACAGGGCAGACGTTTGTGTGTAACATGTCATGTACGTTGGAAATCTCAGCCCTATACGGATACTGAAAAAAGGTGAAAGGAAAAAAGGTGGAAGAAAATTTTGGCGGAAATTTTCTCTCTCTTTATTAGTAAAGTATAGATATATTTCCATAAATAGGTTCCCATGAGATAAATAACGGTTGTATTTCCCTAATAAATTTGCAATTACCAATGCGACAGAGGAGGATTCGTGTGACCTGCCCACTGGACTCCGCGGCCCATGCCCACGGAGACGCCGACGCACGGCCTCAATCGGCACAGAGAGGTCGATAGTGCAGTAGCAGTTGCAACCAACAACAAACAAAATTTGATCCAGTATTTATGGTAGTTGAAAACTTGGAATCATAGGAACCGTAGCCTACTAGCCCTTGAGGGCGTTTTTAAATTATTTCTGATGCCCACGTCAACTAGCGATTTGGACCTGCTGTAAGACTCGAAAACTGTCAGGACTAAAAAAAATAAGGGCAGCGTGTGAGTTAGGAGCAACTCCAAGAGATGTGCTATTTTTACTAGGTAGACTATATATGGGTATTTTAGAGAAAAAAATGAACTCCAACAAACATGCTAATGGTTTTGTAAAATAGCAAACATACTATCCCTAAAATCACGGTGGCCATTTATAGCCGACCATATATAGCCATTTGCTATATGATTTTATAAATAACAAGTCTATTGAAAACCTCTTTTTTTTTTTGTAAAATAGCTAAACAATGAAATTTGACTATTGTGTTTAGCCAATCAGTTGGAGTTGCTCTCCAATAGTTCCCTAAATTTTTGTACTAAAAACTTTTATGTTTCCCAACTCCTAAATTTGGTGAAGAGGAAGGAAGACACGTCAATTCACGGCGCGAAGAGGAAACTGCGCGGAAGGGAAGGATACGCAAAGTCTGAGTTACACGAAGTGCCTAAATTTTAGGAGCTGTTGGAGATAGTTTTTTCCACATCTTCCTAAAAAAAAATAAATATTAATTAGGATCTTATTTACAGAACCGTTGGAGATGTTCTAAGCTCTTGAGCAGTCGCTATCGTGGTAACCTCCCTCCTTCTGATTGACTGCATGAGCTTCCGCCCTAACTATTTCAACAACATTGAACAATTCTCTCTAGATGATCCTTGCTTTAAAAGAGGTCTGGGTCAATTTCAATCATTCATGGGACGTTGTTGACAGAATGTGAAAGTATACATGCATAAACAACAACAATACACGCATGGCTAGTGGAAACAGATCATGATCAGTGCAGTTATTGCTACCAAGCTAGGTTAGTAGTTAGTGGTAGATGATAGCTACGGCTACCTGTTTCTTCGTATACACGAAGGGATAAATTGCCCTGATTGAGTATATTCAAAAGCCTACAAAGCCTAGTAGCCTTAAATTTTGCATAGTCATTTAGACCGCACCGGACCGACTGTTGGATTGTTAAAAGACCGAAGTAGAGCCTTCACTTGTGCGTCTGTACAATTGAACCGGCAAGGCATGTACTATGTGCCGCGAATTTTTGAGCAGCAGAAGGGGCGAGGCCGTCGTCTAATGAAACGACGACGCGGCTGGTGCTCCCACACAAGCGACACCAGGTAAAAGACCCGTTCTACGGTGTTGGCGTGCTCGTGAGCGGGTCGGCGCGAAGGAAGGATCTCACACGTTCCGATCCTATGGCTGGGGTGTAGGCCTGTTGCCTGATTGGGTCAGCATTAAGAGTAGCGGTTGGGATGCGCTTGTGCATGCATGCGGGAGGGGAAAAAGGAAAGTTTTTTTTAATTGTCTGGTGCATGCATCACAATTATATACATGGATTAAAAGTTATAGACCATCAAATAGTTTGCTATTGTATGACCGATCTTTTTAATTGTTTGTACTCTGTTTTTAAAAACTTATAAACAAGAGGTTGTCTGTGGGTTGAACATGCCCTAAGACCCCTAAGACCCCGCGTCGCCTCCCACGAGGGCGGCTCGGGAGCCAACCCTAGCCGCCACACCTCCCTCCGCTCCTTCCATCAACCGCTGCGCCGCCGCTAGAGCAGGCCGACGGCATGGCCGCGGCGGCCGCCAGAGACGCGCGGCGGGGCGCCTGCCGTGGGAGTGGGTGGTGGGCGCTGGTGTCGCACCGTGGGTGGGCCGACAACCTCGAGCAGCGTGGGGCTCGGAGTGGCAAGCCGGGCCGGTGCAGCGGGCGGCGTCGCCGAGCCCGAGGCGTTCCTTCCTCACCGTCGACTCTTCTCCCGCACGGCGGCGCCGTTGGCGGCACCGAGTCACGGCCGTGGTGGTCGATCCGGCGTCTTCGGATGGATCCGGGGCCGGGTAGGGGACGGCGCTGCCGGGGGCGATAGCCATGGCGTGCTTTCAGCGTGTTGGCTGGTGTGGAGGACCTCGAAGGCGAACAGCAGCGGTGGCGTCTACGGGCGGGCGTATACGCCTCTTCCCCGGCTGGAGCGTCATTGGGCGCGGATACATCTCCCCCCCATCCGGCGGCCGAGGCAGTGATTTGGAGGCGATGCGGACGACGTAGCGGTGGCGATGGAGCCGCCAGGCTTTGGGCGGAGCAGGCGATTCGACCCCATGGTGGCGCAGACCGCCCATATCCGGGCGCCGGAGAACCCGGTGTGGGCTGATCCGGCAACCCCACAAGCGATGGGCGTCGCAGTACGTCGACCATGGTGGCGGTGTCCGGGACGGGGCGACGGTGAAGCTATAGGGTTGGCCCTATCGGGAGAACCCGGTGGCCGGCCATGGTGTAGGGTCGAGATGGGGACTAGAGGGGGGGTGAATAATCCTTTCTAAATCTAATTTGCGTCGGCTAAACAAATATAATGCGGAATTGAAACTATTCGTTTAGCCAAGACTTCACCCCTCTAGCTATGACTCTAAATCACCTCACAAAAGATCCTACACAAAGCAAATGAGGTGATAAGCCTAGCTTGAGCTCCTAACCGCGTTTCTATTGCAAGGTCACACAAACCTATGCACTAGTACTTCAAATAAAGGTGAGCTCCTACACAATTCTAATGAGCAAAAGCACAAAGCCAACCTAAGCTCACTAGATGCACAATGGACAAGGCGACACACGCCTAACCCAAAAGCTCAAATTACTTAGCTACACAAACTAAGCAAAGCAACTAACAAGCTACACAAGCTAGCAATTGCAAGAGCTACTCCACAAGCACAAGCATACGATATATATGAAAGTAAATACAAAGCTTGTGATTTGGAGAATGCAAACCACCGAGAAGAGTAGACAAGTTGACACCGGTGATTTTTATCGAGGTATCGGGAAGCTTGCCAACTTCCCCTACTCCTCGTTGTGTCGACCAACACCTTGGGTGGTTCCTTTGGTGTTTCACTTAGATGGTTCTTCGGTTCCAAGCCAAATGCCTTTAGGCTTACCGCAAGACACCACTCTCAAGTGAGCCTATCACAAGGCAACCGCAAGACACCACACTCACAAGTGAGGTAACTCAAAGACACGCTCTAGTAGTGATGCTCTTCGCGATCCCCGCAAGGTGAGCTCGAACCTCTCACAAATCCTCCTTCGAGCACCGCACAATCTCCGTTGCGTGCTTCACGAAGTCCCTTGCCACCAAGCCGTCTAGGAGGTGGCAACCTCCAAGAGAAACAAGCACACCGCTTGCAACACGATCACCTAGGGCCACACGATGCAATCTCTCAAAGCAATCGCACTAGAATCGCTCACTCACTCAATCGGATGAACACTATCAAGTTAGAGTGAGTGGGAGGGGCTCTCAAGCACCACAACACAAGCCACCAAGGCCCAAGTGTGCTCAAGCACCCGAACAAGGTCGGGTATGTGGTGTATATATAGCCCCCAAGTCAAATAGAGCCGTTGGGATGAAATCACACCTGCTTGAGGAGTTGGCCGGACGCGACCGACGGACTCACGGCGGTGAAGCGTCGGTCGCGCCCCCGGCCTCTTCCGGCGTCCGGTCACTACGGACAAGGCCAACCTCGGCCCACGATAGCGGCTACCCGGCGGCCCGGTCACCGGTTCGGTCAAGCACGGGCGCGCATCCGATCAGCGTCCGGTCAAAACGCGCTGCAGAGCTCTCTGCGGGCGCGACCGACCGAGCGTCCGTCGAAAAACGTCCGGTCCGGTCACGCTTCCGGCCGGCAAGCGTCCGGCCACGCCGGAGCAGCGAAAAGTCATCGTTTTTGTCGCCCGTTCCTTCGCCGTCTTTTCTCCGACATGCTATCCAACAAATATACCAATTTGTGCACGAGGACTAGCATGTTTTCAACACCAACTTGCATCCGCGCAATAGAAAATATGCATCTCATTTTCTCAAAGCGCCGAATCCGCCTCGCAAGCTCGGGCGGGAGGATGAGCGGTTCCCAAACCCAACTCAACCCCGCAATCACCGCCGCCTTTGCAAATGTGCCAACACCACCAAGTGTACATCACCATGTGCATGTGAGTTAGCATTTTCACAATCATTTCAAAGGCCCGGTTAGCTCTTACCACGCCACTCGATCCTAACACATCGCAAAGTTAGATCGCTCAAGTGGCACTAGATGACCGATATGCAAACAAGTTTGCCCCTCTTGATAGTACGGCCATCTATCCTAAACCCGGTCATAAACTTCTCTAAGCTCCTCATGACCGGCGAAATGAAATGCCCTATAGGTTATACCTTTGCCTTGCGCATTTCCATTCCGCTCCATCTCCAAGTGCCGATGCAACACATGCACCAACACGATCACCAAATGATATGATCCACTTCATATCATCACGTGACACTATTGGTCCATCGATCTTGACCTCACTTGCTCTTCAGATTTTGCGTCGGTCCGTCGGCGCCAAGTCTTGCCCAAGCTTCACCGCCTCGCGGTCCATCGCTTCACTTTGCCTCGACTTGCCCTTCACACTTGCAACCGGTCCATCAAGCCAAGCCTTGTCTTGATCTTCACCACCTTGGTCACATGACTCCATATCATGTTTCATATGCAATAAAGCTCCTTCATTGCGTCATCATGAGTGAACTAATCTCCCGTGTATTATCTCAATCACACATATTAGTTCACCTAATGTTGACACTCAATTACCAAAACCACAAGGGACCTTTCAATCTCCCCTTTTTGGTAATTGATGGCAACACCACAAAGATATGGAATTTAAGATTAGATTCCAAGCTAGCACTTTATACAAGTATAAATTGCTATCTTGGTTTGGATTTTATGTCACTTATCCAACATTTAAGCACAATGTCAAGATTTGGATAAGCATCATAAAATCCGACTTGGTAGTGGTAACTCCCTATATGTGTGCCCAATTGATTTGAATTCAAGGTTTGCACACATACAAAGATATGAAACTTTTTGGGAGGGTTAACACTACAACCTATGCATGCTAGTTATCATATCATCAAGCAAGTTCTATAACTAGCATACACCACACAAGCATTGCATATAAAATTTTAAAACTTATGCAAATGCAAGCAAGCACATGAATATGCACATATCAAATGCAATCAAACAAGTTCATGAGCTTGCTCCCCAACTTGTGTGCTTCTCTTTTGTCCAAGAATTTTGATCATCCTCTAATCTTCAATCTTGCTCCCTCATGGTCCATGTCCATGTTCCATTCTCTCCCATATTCATATCTTTGTCCAATCTCTCCCCTTTGTCATCAATTTCCATAAAGGGTATGCCTCTTTTTGATACAAAGGGTGTAACTAGGGATAGATGATTGAGTCTTGAATCTTCATTTTTGATGGACACTACCATGTGTTGGAATGACACCACTTGTAACCAAACATGTGGAAGCATGAGAACCACCTAGAAATGCCACATGTAGGTCACTTGTAGAATCTTTGACCTTGATCTTGAGGTGGGGCACCTCCCCTATGTCAAAGCATATGTCAATCCACTTCAACTCTTGTTGGTGAGGGTAGCTTTCTTGATTTGAATTGATCACTTAAAGTTGAGGATCACTTGTGGAACCACCATTGATACGCTTAAGTACCATTTGAGTGTGAGCAAGAATACCACTTGTGTAGGAATATGATATATCTTGCAATGTGGTAGCCACTTGATGGAATTTGTCAATTTGAAACCAATTCTTGAACTAGATTGTTTCCATGAGCTTCTTTCTTGTTGACTTGAACCAAAATGATTTGCCATAGCTTCCAAGTCCGGTTTGATCCAATGACAAGCTTCTTCACGCCTCATAAATTATAAGGGTTATCTTGCCAATGTTGTACTTGTCACTTGTGAGCAATCCAAAATAGATCAAGTACTTGGGATCACTAGCTCATGAACAAACTCATATACAAACCACTAGATCATATAATCATTCAAGCAATAGTGGTAGCAATGAATTTAAAACTTTCATTTGTCATGCATGACCCTAATAAGCATGTACTATATGCACTAACCGCATACTAGTAAGGGATGAAATGATCATGCACATTACAATGATACCTTTGCTATCTTGGAGTAGAGGATAGTCAATATGATTCCAATTTTTCTCCGCAATAGCAATGTGAAGTCCATTTGAATAACTTGGTGAAGTTAAAATATATCAATATGAATTTCATGCTTCACCCATATGAAATGAGAACCACTAATGATCAAGTGCACATTTTTCATGTTGTGGTTGGCTTGCTTTTTCTTTGGATCTTTGCTTGCATGAGAGAATACCATTTGAATTTGCATGAATGTCTCTCTTTTGGGTGTTGCTTGCTCTCTTTTTGGTCAATCCTTTTGATTTCTTCAACTAAGCATCTTGAATACTCCTAGATCATCACTTCCATGTTGGCCCTTCCAAGCATCCCAACTTGTCAATCCCACTCATGGGCGGCACACCCCTCTCTAGGGAGAAGTGATCTCACCAAGAACTATCCTTGACACTCACTTGAATAGAGTTTGATTGATTGATCCAAGTGATGGACTTGATATGAGAGTAACCTTGAGATCTTCTTAAAGTCCTTTTCTTTCTTCATGAAGAGATATAAGGATCATTTGAACTCAAACTTGTCTCTCCATCTTGAGTTTGGTCTTGATCTCCAACTTGAGTACCAAAAGTGTATAATGTACACTCCCCAAATCATTGGCTTTTGTACTCATTGCTTGTCATGCTTCTAACTCAATTCAAAACCAAACTTAGGTGCCTCAAACACTTATAATCATGATTCCAACTTGAGGACCTTTCAATCAAAGTGACTCTTGATCAATCCAATGTTTGTCACTTTTCTGGCAGATTTTGTACATCTCAAAGAATAACCCATAACTCTCAATGTACATGTTGAAATGCCACAAAATTTGGTGGAGATGTGCAACACTAAGTCATCTAGCAGCCATAAAAACTTGAGCTTCATACTCCTCCTAGATTGCTACCAGATTTCACATCTTCCCACACTACTACATGCTGAAAACTGCTGCAACATGGTTGACAAGTTCCACTCCAAAACCGAAGTATCCCTTATCCTCTCATCATGAAATTTTTACAGCAACTTGTATCATAAGTGTAGAGCATGCAAACCAAATTTCAAGCCATTCCAATAAGATTTGATCATTCAAACATGGCTAAGATCACAGCCCACTCAGATTTTGCAATAGCGGACAGATTTGAGCAATTGAGCTATGCTTCATCAATTTGTATCAAACTTGAAGCTAACTTGTTTGAATACTTTCACAAGACATGTATCAATTTGAAATATCATACTAAATGTCATCTCATGATCATATCCATTCAAACCAACTCAAATTTGATTACTAAGCATTTAATCCATTCAAGCATCTCATAGCAAGCAACATGTGCATATATATCCAATTCAATCAACTCATATGCACCCAAATATGTGTTATCAACTAGATATATACCTTTGTAGCCTAAGATCATCATATAGCAAGCTTTATCTTCAAATATTCTTGCAAGCCTTCAAATAATTCCAATGAATCACCACAACTTGAAATATAGCACTTGTATGTTGTAGCACTTGGACTTCACTTGTCATGACTTGGCATTAGGATGAGAATAGCAATACGCTTCAATACTTGACTCAATGAAATGATGAACAATGTGAACTCAATTGAATCAAGCCTCCAATGCCGTGGTACCTACACATATTCATCCACTTTTTGATGGTACCCAAACTTGTTTGGGTCCTCTCAAGTTAGGTGCAACATACTTAGGCAAAGCCTTAGTATGAGTAGCGGGATGTTTTGTAATAGCAACCGAAGAGGTACCATTGTCATCCTTTCTAAGCATAATATTATCATTAATTGAAATAGGCTTAGAATTTTCACCTAGGGGACATGAATGACCCATGTGTCCCCTTTCCCGGCATGAGTAGCATCTTCTCTTTTGTTGAGCCTTCTCTTTCTTGCTCATTTGATGCTCCTCATCGCCTTGCTTCATCTTGTTTACTTGAGCCTTCTTCTCAAGCTTGTTTGGACAACCCGAAGCTAGGTGGCCCAATATATCACGACTATGGCACTTGATGTGAGCCAAATCTTTCTTCTCAACTTGATTCTTGCTCATCATGTTGGCATCTTGGATATGAGTTGGATGCCTTGCTCTTGCCTTTCCACCCCTTCTTGTCTTCTTCTTTGTCATCTTCAAGTCATCAACTTTATCATCAAGATGGATCTTGACTTGATTTTTGGGGCTTGTTTTCTTGCTCAATTTGTTGCTTTGATTGAGGCTCTTCTAGTTGCTTCACCAATTGCTTGGTTGGGCACTTTGAGGTGAGATGACCCCATGTGCGGCACTTGAGGCACTTGACATGCTTGAGCCTCTCTTCTTCCTTCTTCAACTTGAGCTTTTCTTCATTTGGGCAAGCCTTAGCAAGATGTCCCACTTCATGGCACCGATAGCACATGGAGTGAGATAGCTTCCTTTGTTGAAGCCTCTCCATCTTCTTTGCTTCTTTTGCTTTGCCCTTTCTCTCGGCCTTTGTCATCCTCCTCTCAAATCCAAGGCCATGCTTGTCACCATAATATCTTTGAGACTTCAATATTTGCTCAAAGGTGACCTTTGAATTGTAGCACCTCTCAATCTTGGCTATCAAGTTCTTCACTTCCTTTTTGAGCTTTTTGTTCTCCTTCAAAAGGTTAGTCTCACAAGACATAGAAGTAGAACAAGCATCTATATGTGAAGAGCATAATATATCAAGTAAATCATGACAAGAGGTGGATACATTCTTTTTGCCTACATCACAAGGGTTAGCACAAATATTTGATTGATCATTTGACCCAAGTGATGAGCTCTCACTAGTTTTAGATTTTTCATTTGAAACCATCTTAGTGAGAAAAACATGGTCTTGTACCAAGTTATCATGAGTAACACTTAGTTCCTCATGAGCCAATTTTAGCACATCATGTGAACAAGTAGTAACATAAAGTAGATGCTCTTGTTGTTCACATGTTGTCTTAAGCAAAGAGTTTTCAATTTTCAATTTCTTGTTTTTAGCAAGCTCTTTGTTTAAACCATGGATGAGGCTATATATGAGCTCAAAGTTTGGGTCATCACAATCGACAACTATGTCACCACAAGGTACCTTGGTGTCACCAAGTGACATAGAGCAATCCGGTGATGTAGATGAACATGTAGAATCATCACTCTCATAGCCATCATCCTCACCATCAAGTGTGCATGAAGTAGCATCATTGATTGCATTACTTGTGGCATCCTCATCAACCTTGTCAAGTGGACTTGGAGTAGATTGATCATCATCATCTCCACTTGACCGTGAGGTGGAGCAATTCTCCACAACCATCGGGATGTGGTCATGCTCAACAACCTCATGTGCCTCCATCTTGGGCTCATCAAGATTGTCATTGGAGATCATCCCATATTTCTCATTGAGATAAACCCATATCTCATGAGAGCTTGCAAAGTCCATGATCTCACAAAGAATGCTACTATTCAAAGATCGATATAAAATGTTAGTAGCTTGGCAATCTAGATGTAGGCATTTTGTTTGCGCTTGAGATGCATCCTTGCGATCAATAGCACAAGAAAAGCCCACATCTACGATCCACCACATGTTAGGAGAAATATACTTGAAATTGCATACATGCCAATCTCTCCAACGTGCAAAGTGTGTGCCATCAAAAATGTGTGGACACGCAACATCTAGCCCACTAGTCACCATCCTCTCGGGTCGGTTAAGACCACTAAATGAGAGACCTAGCTCTGATACCACGTGTAGGGTCGAGATGGGGACTAGAGGGGGAGTGAATAGTCCTTTCTAAATCTAATTGCGTCGGCTAAACAAATATAATGCGGAATTGAAACTATTCGTTTAGCCAAGACTTCACCCCTCTAGCTATGACTCTAAATCACCTCACAAAAGATCCTACACAAAGCAAATGAGGTGATAAGCCTAGCTTGAGCTCCTAACCGTTTCTATTGCAAGGTCACACAAACCTATGCACTAGTACTTCAAACAAAGGTGAGCTCCTACATAATTCTAATGAGCAAAAGCACAAAGCCAACCTAAGCTCACTAGATGCACAATGGACAAGGCGACACACGCCTAACCCAAAAGCTCAAATTACTTAGCTACACAAACTAAGCAAAGCAACTAACAAGCTACACAAGCTAGCAATTGCAAGAGCTACTCCACAAGCACAAGCATACGATATATATGAAAGTAAATACAAAGCTTGTGATTTGGAGAATGCAAACCACCGAGAAGAGTAGACAAGTTGACACCGGTGATTTTTTACCGAGGTATCGGGAAGCTTGCCAACTTCCCCCTACTCCTCGTTGTGTCGACCAACACCTTGGGTGGTTCCTTTGGTGTTTCACTTAGATGGTTCTTCGGTTCCAAGCCAAATGCCTTTAGGCTTACCGCAAGACACCACTCTCAAGTGAGCCTATCACAAGGCACCAAGAAGACACCACACTCACAAGTGAGGTAACTCAAAGAGACACGCTCTAGTAGTGATGCTCTTCGCGATCCCCCGCAAGGTGAGCTCGAACCTCTCACAAATCCTCCTTCGGAGCACCGCACAATCTCCGTTGCGTGCTTCACGAAGTCCCTTGCCACCAAGCCGTCTAGGAGGTGGCAACCTCCAAGAGAAACAAGCACACCGGCTTGCAACACGATCACCTAGTGCCACACGATGCAATCTCTCAAAGCAATCGCACTAGAATCGCTCACTCACTCAATCGGATGAACACTATCAAGTTAGAGTGAGTGGGAGGGCTCTCAAGCACCACAATACAAGCCACCAAGGCCCAAGTGTGCTCAAGACCGAACAAGGTCGGGTATGTGGTGTATATATAGCCCCCAAGTCAAATAGAGCCGTTGGGATGAAATCACAGCTTCGCGAGTTGGCCGGACGCGACCGACCGGACTCACCGGTAGCGTCCGTCAGCGGCCCCGTCCGATCGCGGCGTCCGGTCACTACGCACAAGCAACCCGGCCCACAGACCAACGGCTACCGAAGCGCCCGGTCACGGTTCGGTCAAGCACCGGACGCATCCGATCCGCGCGTCGGTCAAAACGGCGCTGCAGAGCTCGCCGCGGGCCGACGCGCCGCGGCGTCGGTCGAAAAACCGGCGTCGGTCACGCTTCGGCCGGTGCGTCCCGTCCACGCCCGAGCGGCGAAAAGTCATCGTTTTTGTCGCCCGTTCCTTCGCCGTCTTTTCTCCGACATGCTATCCAACAAATATACCAATTTGTGCACGAGGACTAGCATGTTTTCAACACCAACTTGCATCCGCGCAATAGAAAATATGCATCTCATTTTCTCAAAGCGCGAATCCGCCTCGCAAGCTCGGCGGGAGGATGAGCGGTTCCCAAACCCAACTCAACCCTGCAATCACCGCCGCCTTTGCAAATGTGCCAACACCACCAAGTGTACATCACCATGTGCATGTGAGTTAGCATTTTTCACAATCATTTCAAAGGCCGGTTAGCTCTTACCACGCCACTCGATCCTAACACATCGCAAAGTTAGATCGCTCAAGTGGCACTAGATGACCGATATGCAAACAAGTTTGCCCCTCTTGATAGTACGGCCATCTATCCTAAACCCGGTCATAAACTTCTCTAAGCTCCTCATGACCGCGAAATGAAATGCCCTATAGGTTATACCTTTGCCTTGCGCATTTCCATTCCGCTCCATCTCCAAGTGCCGATGCAACACATGCACCAACACGATCACCAAATGATATGATCCACTTCATATCATCACGTGACACTATTGGTCCATCGATCTTGACCTCACTTGCTCTTCACCGGTTTCGTCGGTCCGTCGGGGCGCCAAGTCTTGCCTAAGCTTCACCGCCTCGCGGTCCATCGCTTCACCGCCTCGACTTGCCCTTCACACTTGCAACCGGTCCATCAAGCCAAGCCTTGTCTTGATCTTCACCACCTTGGTCACATGACTCCATGTCATGTTTCATATGCAATAAAGCTCCTTCATTGCGTCATCATGAGTGAACTAATCTCCCGTGTGTATTATCTCAATCACACATATTAGTTCACCTAATGTTGACACTCAATTACCAAAAACCACAAGGGACCTTTCACATGGCGGCTTCCACAACATTCGTCAAGGTGGAGGAGTCGTGGAAAGGGACGGCGAGGATGGTAGTGGACGTCGGCATTTGTTTTCCGGATGTGTTTTTCGGGCGATGGTGCACGCCGGCCGACGACATGCGTATTGGCGTGGCCCCAGGGGACATGGCATTTGCCGCTCACTACTACGATGGCGGTGACGCCCGAGGGCGCAACTTTCCTCGCTAGAGGCGCCGTCTTTTTCAAGCGGATCTCTACGGTGAAAACCTACACCATTTGGGTGGGCGGCGATGGCGTCTTTGGATGACATTTTCTCGTTGGAGACGTCGCTGGTGGAAGATCCCTTGGATGCCGGCATCAAGGTGGTGGCTCATCGCACATGATTATGGAGCCTTATGCTGGTGCCAGGTTATAGGATCCGGAGTCTCCAAGGGTGGATGAGTTTTAATGTTTTTTTTAAGTGCACCAGTGTTTTCGGGTGACTTTTGTCTTACATGTAACACTGTTTTTCAGTTGTATTTTTGTTGGCCTCGATGCATCCTCGGATGACTGAAGCCGAATATAATTTCCATTATCTAAAAAAAAAGACCCTAAGACCGGCATAGCCTGGTTTTTGCAGAACTAGCGAACCGGGGGCTTGAAAAAGCTAATGCGGTAGGGTGCTCTGCCCTCTCTGCGGTTTGTGTTTTTCTCTATTGTTAACCATTGCCATATGCACACTTGAATGATGCTCCTGTACGTCATGACTTATTAAGACTACAAATTTTGTTGTCCTAACTTATCTAGCCAGGCTTTACCCGACACATTTTCTATAGTATCGTGTTTAGCCTTCACCCACATGTTGTTTCTATAGCATTATTGTTGATATATTAATACAAGGCCGAACAAACCAAAAGCGGCGATGCAGCACCTTGATAGATTTTGGATTCTGACTTTTTTGACGATTCCCATTGAGTCCAATGGAATTTGTTTGTCGCACCAAAGCCATTGGTTCACTTATAAAATTAGATTTATAATTTTCCATCCACATGTCAATCTCAAAAAAACGGTGCTTGGATGCGTCCTTGGCGTCAATTTTACCATAGCTTGGTTCTAAAGGCTAAGGAAAACTCAAACTCGATGGTTTCTCTACCACCTTTTTTCCATGTATCGTCAACAATCATGGAGATGAGGTATGTGTCTCAAGTACCATCTCTTGAGGACAAGCTTCGAGGTCCTACGCTCAGCTGGAGGGGCTAGCTTCTTCGTTAGAGGTGGCCTTCCAGCTGGGGGGAAATCCCTAGGCCTTTGAGGAGATTGCTTAGTTCAGTTTTTCCACCGGGGCACACATGGTGTTGGTGGCCATTTAAACAATCTACACCAACCAATAGACATGATGTACCATAAAAGGGAAGCCTGCCCATACGGTTGCTTCGTTATACAGGTAGCTCCAGCAGTGGACCATAGAGCCATCTGAGGCTATAATTCACAAAGTAGACCCTTTGATTATAGTGTGGGGTAGCTTGCCTGATTTGTCAAAATAATCGGATGATGCTTGAGGTCGTCTTGTAATGAACTTGTGCTACACCTGACTTTGTGTACTTGGATTTTTATTGTCTTTAGTGCTTGACACTTGTTAAGAGCTTTAGAGTCTAAATGCCTTGGGATTGTCTCAGGTTGCGAGGACCTTGATCTCTTCTCTATATCTCCTTGTTTTCCTCCTGCTAGTCGTCCCCTTTGAAGCTTCTCTCCTTCCAAAAGGCATTGGTGGACGGATGGATCCTAGATGCATTGGTGTCCGCCTCCATTAAATTTTGGGTGGTGTCTCGCAAAATCATTTCTTAGTAGTGCTTAGGCAATGCTACTCACGATTACCGTCTATTGGTTCTGACACAATGCCTCACATCTTCCTAGTTCTCGCCTATTGGATCCAATTCAATACTCCTTCCATTCCAATATGTAAGTGAGTCCAAGAATCTTGAGAGTCAAAATATTTTAAATTTGACTAAAATCATAGTGAATTACAAAGATTTATGATATCAAATAGGTATACTATGAAAATATAATTAACTAAGAATCCAATGATACTTACTTGGTGTCCTACATGTTATTATATTATCATATATATTGGGTTAAACATGAAATGTTTTGACTCTCTAAGATTCTTAGAATGACTTACAATTTGTCCTGGAGGGAGTACCTTACAGTTGTAAGTGGACAAGAGTTCTTCAGAATTTCTCAATAGGCAGCATTGGTAGCTGATTCATGTTGTGTTTGTTGTGTTTACTAAGTGTTGTAGTTCTAACCATCACCCCTCTAGTTGAGATGTAATTGGTGCGAAGCCAAACTCCACCAGACCTGTCTGGAATCTATGGTAATACATTCTAGATGGGGATTATTCATTCCACGTTGTTGCATTCAAAAAACTGCATAGCTGTGGCATTGACTCGACAACAATACCATGTCTTATTGAGGAGTTAAAGCATGATCGGGAAGTGATATGTTGAGTTTCAATGTCAATTGATGTTTCAAACCAACAATGATAATAATTGTATCACTATGGGATTGATTTTTTGCGTGACACACGCCAAAACTTAACTGAGGCACCTCGATTAATGGCTCAATTCGATTTACAAAGGTGAGTGTCTTAAGATAACCGTCCCAAAAAAATCAATTTTTGGAGGCAGGCACACTATAAGGGCTTAAAAAAAAAAAAAGTGGATCCCAAGGCCCAATAGACCCAGGGCGACGCCCAATGACCGCTTTAAGAATATAAATACAACACTTTTGGGTTTCAGTCTCATTATGTCATTCAGTCCTCTCCCACAGCCGACCAATATAGCGTTGTCTTCCTCCCTTCGTGACCCCACGATGCGCCCGTCCTTTGTCCGCTCATGACATGCCCCTCCCTCCTCTAGTGGCTTCCTCTCCTCCAGGTACCTCCGACTCCCTCTCCTCCTCTAGGCACCATGGCGAGGAGCAGCCACAACATCGCTAGGCTACAGCAAGGATGAGCAACAACAACCGAATCTAGTTTGGTTGCTTCCACCGGTGAGAACGACTGTGGGCCTAGGCAAGCCTCAACCTCTATGACCGCGTCTTCCTATCTCTCCTCTATCAGATCCATGGCCTATTCATCCCTCCCCTTCCTCCCATGCAAATCAGCTCGCCGGTGGCAGCGCATCCACGGGCAGGGGCTAGGTAGTGTGGTGTCGCTGGGCCGGCACTACTGCAGAAAATATTTTGCAAGGCATTTCAAATTTATTAACCTTAGCGTTTTTTTTTTTTAAAAAATTCCACGGTTAATAGCCATTAATTGCATTTTTAACATAATCACCACAATTAATAGATTAGCTGTGTCGGTTTTTATAAAATATCCGCAATGGTTAATAGCCATTAACCATGGTATTTTTATAACATATCACGACTAATGGATTAACCGTGGTGTTTTTCATAAATAATTGCCACGGTTAGTAGCCGATAAATGTGGCATTTTTGGGCGCGACATGTAGAGTGTATTATCCCTATCAAGTCGGCAAACCGACAGTGATAGGCCACCTTTATTTTTGAAGACGTCACCGGGCGGGGTTGAGAACCCCACCTGAATATATTTCATTGAGGCCGGCAAGCCAGTGCATGGAAGTTGCCTCAAAGGCGAGTTTACAAAAGATTACAACAAAGCTCCATGTATGTGGGGCTGACCCTTGGAGGTCAAAGAAGAACATGAAAAGTACATGAAAGGGGGAGAGAGATCGTACATTTTGTGACTTGGCTACACTGTGAGTTACATTTTGTGATGAAATTGGATACTTTTATGTGACACAGAAAACTGCAGCGTCATAAATAGTTCAGGCGCTTGTAATTTTATGACGACACAAATTTTTTCGTCATATTATGGTACATTATATAACGAAATTAGGTCTCGTCACGAGGAATTTTGTCATAAAAAAATATATTTCTTGTAGTGAGAGTACAACACCACCGCCCACACCAACAACAATGACACTTGATCAAACTCAAGAATAAGCCTAGACCCAAGCTGAAAGACGCTAGTTGAACGTCGACTTGTGCCCCCGCCGAACAGCATAGTCACCAGTTTCACCGTTTCCATTGCGCCATCCACCATTCTTTCATGATAATGACATCATCCAAGTCATCTGAGCCCACGTAACACCATCCAACACCGCCCATAGGGAGGAATCCTTGGAGGGGACTGGCGGCAGCGGTGGAAATAATAATCGACATTTGATATTCTAGCACTATCGAGGAGTGGTGAAGGACACACAAGTCTAGGATCTGTGGACACGAATGCCTCTAATGAAACCGGTAGTGACATCTCAGTAGCACATCCAAGCCCACATACCATCATCTAATGTCGTCAATGGGAGAAATCCTTGGAGGGAATGACAACGGCGGTGGGAACATCACCCGATATTTTATATTCAAGCACCATCAAGGAGATCACCGATGGAGCAGAGCCGCCAGAGGAGGACACTGATCGAACTATTGGCAACATCCAACATCCAACAACCAAGGCTGAACTCACCTGAGGGAGTAACAACAACATGGTTGGAGAGCAGACAAAGGGACACAACACAATGGTATGGCATAAGCTGGAATCCATCCTCCACGGAGGTGCCCTCAGGAGGAAAACGACATTGTTGACGCCGCCACCACCGGCTCCATATAACTAGAACTTAGTTTTCACCATGAGGAGAGGGATAAAACTATAGTCATGGGGTTGGAGCCAAATTATCGATGCCTCCAAGGAGGTAAATGACGCTTGGGTGTCGCCGTCGATCTCATGGACAAAGTTGTGCATGGCTTTCTCCTAGGCTCCCCGACCATGAACTATATAGTCTGTCCGGCTTAGAAACCAATGTGGCGGGTCCAAGGCACAACGACTAGCCGGGGCGTCAACAACAAATGCCCCAAGGCATAGGCCATACCTTGCCGGAGCCGGTGGAAGCACTGCAGGGGCAACTCGCAGCCGATGGCGTAACCGGGGAAGGCGAGCGACACCATCGGGGACAGAGCGACAAAGCCTGGCGCCCAAATGATGTGCACCCCCGCAGCTTGGTGCTCATCCAACACCGCGATACGGCAATAGGGCTCTTGGGCTGACCGTGGCCTCGGTGTTGCCGTGGTATCTGTAGGGGACAGAGATGGAGATGTAGGCGTACCAATCTGCGGGCTTTTGGCCCTGTGTCGAAGCTACCCGATGCCTCCCATCGCGAGGCGTGCACCACGCCGCTACCACCATGTTGTGCTGGTCGGCCGGCGCCCGCACGGGAGCAGCCCAACCTAGATCGCCCTCCCATCGAGGAACACGAGGAGGAGCCGAGAGAGGGAGGCATATGAGCCCTGGGGAGGCGCTACTACTGGGATTGAACTTGCAAGGTGTTTGAAAATCATTTTCCGTGGCGGTTTTTTGAGAAACCGCCACGGAAAATAGGTGGCCTCGCAACCTCCCATCCGGGGAAAAACCGCCATGGTTAATAGATTAACCGTGGCAGTTTTTGTAACTTGCTCGCCACGGAAAATAAAGCCCAAAGATATCAGCCCAATAGCCCATTTTCCGGCCACTAGTATATATATACGAGCACTTCACCGTGCTAGGTTTCACTCACTCCTTTCCTTCCTCCCCCCGCAGCCCGACATAAGTTAAAAAGGGCGGCCCGCCCTCCCTTCATCCCCGCCAATCTCCCTCCCTCTCGCCGGGCGGCGGCCCGCCTCCCTCAGTCCCTAGCGCCCATCTCCCTCCCTCTCTCGGCGGCGCCCCTCCCTTCGTCCCCGGCGCCTATCTCCCTCCCCGGGCGCCCATCTCCCCGCCGGCAATGGGCGAAGCTTGAGGTCGATCCACGTGCACCGGCGAAGCTCAAGGTCGGATCCCTACCCCGGTGGTCGGATGCAACGGGCGGCGGGCCGGATCCACCGTAGCCGATCCGGGCCCGTTTGGGCCTGGATGGGCTCCGGTGGGCTCGAAAGTGTTTTTTTTTTTAAATTTTTATTTGTATTAACGGTGGCGGGAAAAAACCGCCACCGGTTATCATTTTTCGGTGACCCTATGTCGGTGGGCGGGCGTAAAAACCGCCACCGAAAATGGATTTTGCCCGCCACCAAAAATCATTTATCTAGTAGTGGTGGTTGCCCCCGCCGTTGTCGGAGACCTTATTTGTCATCCCGACAACGACGGATCGGGGCCGGGGGACAATGGATTTGGCCCTAGGGAGCACAGATCCGGCGTTAATCGGGCGGCGGCCGCCGGATGCCGGATAAGAGCGGAGCTACAACCTACATCAGAAATGGAAGGAAGAGGGAAGGAGCGAGGAGGGAGGAAGCAGCCGCGGGCGGGCCATTTGGGCGCTGTGGCGGGCCACCGCCACCGCTAGCCGGTAGCGGGGCGGTGGTGGCCGAGGAGGTAGCTCAGCGGGGAGGCCCGTGGCGACGGTGATAGGATCGCCCCGAAGTTGCGGTGCGTGGGACGACGCTGGGGTCCGTTTTTGCCGGGCAAACTTGCTCCACCTCGTGATTCTAGGTGCAAGTTGGATGTCAATAGATGTCCAATGGATACCCTCTAGTTCAAAAAGGCAATTGCTACGGTACTCGAAATGATTGTGAACCGTCAATTTATTCCGATCCAACGGTCACGATCATCTACTACCTCCTAGGAGGTAATATAATTTATTTAATTTTAATTTTATGAAATAGGGTAAAATAAGGAAAGATCTAAATATAAAATATCTTTTTATAGATTTTGTTGATGCATGCGTGATCTCTAAATGGTATGTTATATCTTTTTTTGATATTCATTGCCTTATAGTTTTATACGTGACTTGATTTGCATGTGATACGTGGTGTGAGTATGATTAGTTGGTTAGGCACGTGGTGTGTCATGCACGATGTGGTGTGCGTGTTAGCAAGCTAGGAGCGTGGTGTGTGATGCACGATTTTTATTTTTTTGGAAAGGTGAGTCATGCACTGGTTAGATATAAAAGTACATGGTGTGTAGATGCTCAAAAAGAAAAAAAATGTGTAACTGGCATGTTGAAGAACACTTATTTCTTTTTAATCCATGACTAAAATTTGTAAGTAGTCTTTTTCCTCATATTAACTCCAAATGTGATGATTTCTTTTCCTAAAATTTTCTAAAATCATGGTCCATCAAGTTATTATGCTCTTACTGCTAATTTTAATTACCTTTTCTTGTGAACATTTTGAAATTCGAGCTTTAAAAAATGACAACTTTAGACTGGAACACTAAATGATTTTTTTTGTTTTATTATATTTATTAATGACATCATCCCGTGAATAGGGGGACGGGGTTTTTATTTTTGTTTTATTAATTTATAAATTCATTTAGTGCGACTTGGAAGGTACATGCGAGATTAGTGGAATCCGCATGCATGCAGGATTTCCTCCGGTCAACTGGGATGCGGGAGTTTTATTTTTATTTTGTTGAATATATTAATTTATTTAGTAATTCATTAAATTGTAAATAGTCAACGGTCCAGATCGATTTGAGATATTACCTCGTAGTAGGTAAAATGAGTAACTGAGCAATAAATGAACTAGGAAGTGGTTTTCCCCACCAAAATTTGAATTCCTTATTCATTTGCTAAAATCTTCGATTTCTGCCGGCTTCCACCTCTACTCGTGATAGGCCACCTGATGACTACCGATTATCTTGTGTCAGAAGCAATTCCGGCAGTAACGTTCTTGGGACCCGGAAGGTGCTGATTAGACGCAAAGGTAGCAGTTGTACACCTTTTGCGTCTACTCCCTCTGTTCCTAAATGTTTGTCCCTAGAAAACCGTGTTTTCACTCATAAACACTTCTCTAGAGACGACAAAAAGGGACGGAGGGAGTAGCTACTTTTATCGACTGTACTCCAAGTTGAAAAAAGATGGATTAGCTCAGTGCGTGAGTGTATAAATAGACGCACGGTCGGGAGGATTGAGCGAGCATGGCATGATCAACAACCAGCTAGCTGGTAGCCCGAAAGGCCGGAATCCGATGGCATCCCAACTGACGGTAGCAGTAGGGTTGGCCTTGTGCCTCATCATCATCTCTATGTACGCCTTCCAGCTGATCGCAGACGCTTGCCGCCGTCTGCCCCTGGTCCCTGGCCACTTCCGGTCGTGGGCAACCTCCTGGCCGTTGGACGGGGCAACCCCCAGCGTTCCCTTGCTCGCCTCGCCGAGCGCTACGGGCCGATCATGTCTCTACGTCTTGGCATGATGCCTACGGTAGTGGTCTCATCGGCTGACGGCGCCCGCGAGATCTACCAGAAGCACAACGCGGTGCTGGCGGATCGCCCCTCCTCCACACCTGGGACGCCCACGGACACCGCTTCAACTCCGTCATCGGGCTCCCGCCGCAGGCCAGGTGGCGGGCGATGCGGAAGCTCTGTGCGACTGAGCTGTTCGCGCCGAGCCGGTTGAGGGCGCTGCAGCCGCTGCGGCAGCACAAGGTGGAGGAGCTGGTGCGCTACGTCGCCGAGCGGGCGGTGCTCGGAGAGCCGGTCGCCGTCCACGAGCGGCTGTCCACCACGGCCATGAACATTGTGTCGCGCACCATGTTCTCCATTGACCTCGACTCCGCTGGGCTCGCTGATATCATCAAGGAGGTGACGGTTTTGGCTGGGACGCCGAACGTGTCGGACTTTTTCCCGGCGATCGCAGCTGCCGACCTGCAGGGGTTTGCGGCGCAAGGCGGTGCCGCTCGTCGCGCATTTCTATCGAGTGATAGACGAGGTGTTCGCGCAGCGGCTGCTGGAGCGGGAGGCTTGCGAGCCACCCAAGAATGATATGCTAGATGCGGTGCTCGACAAGGAACATGAATGGCAGCAGGATACGATGAATCGTTCAACAATCAAAGGACTGTTCACTGTAAGAACCCACAGGCCACAGCATCCTGTTTTACAGTATATAAACTAATTTTGATATTTTTACTATAAACTTCGTAAGATATAAAAAGCTTGACATGTCAATCCTAGAATTATACATTTTTGGGGGGCTGAGAGAGTACTACAAAATTACTAGATGACATAGACAGCACATATATACTACATCCATTTTGTTTATAAGACGTTGATTGACATGACAAACGGTCTCCCAAATTATACTTTGTAAAGAATATATGTCGATCGAGAGTAGATGACAAGTAGGCAGATCCAAAACTTAGTAGAAATTTAGAATGATTCAAAACTCGTTGGAACTACTTCTAGTATATGGAGAGCAAGAGCTTCATCTCCACTTAGATAGCCAGTTATAGTAATGGAGAGAGACATCTGTGAGCAAGTTTTCGGATCAGTAAGGACAATCCTAACCCAAGTTTGCGGATCAGTAAGGACAATCCCAACCCAAGTATATTTATGATAGTTTACATACTTGCCAGATCATATAAACACTACATATCTACACTATATTCGCCAAAACCCAGAAGTGACCCGCTAATAATCAATCAATGCATCACAGGACATGCTTCTTGCGGGATCAGATACAAGCTCAACTACGGTTGAATGGGCAATGGCTTTATTACTAGAGAACCCACAAGTGATGGAGAAGGTGAAGAAGGAGCTCACGCGAGTTGTTGGCACAAGAGCACAAGTCCAGGAATCTGATATCGCCCAGCTCCCATATCTTCAAGCTGTGGTGAAAGAAGTGCTTCGACTCTACCCTCCGGGGTCGATGGCGTATTATCGGGCAGAGGCCACAGTAGGAGTGCTAGGATACACCATTCCTCAGGGAGCCACCGTAATTCTCAACATATGGGCGGTCCACAGGAACGCGGACTTATGGCCTGATCCACATAAATTCATGCCTGAGAGGTTCATGGGCGACAACGGAAACAATATTACCGCTGATTTCTCCAGCAACAGCAAGGACTGTAAGATGATTCCATTTGGTGGTGGGCGCCGCATATGCCTCGGCATGCCGCTGGCATATAGAACGGTGCATTTGATTCTCGCGTCGCTGCTGCACCACTTCGATTGGACGCTTCCTAAAGAGGCCATGGAAAACGGTATCGATATGACAGAGAAATTTGGACTGGTGATTTCTATGGCTACTCCACTAAAAGCCATCGCCAAAAAGCGTATGCTATAAATGCATGTTGTGTTATTGGATAATCCGAGCTCTCAGTTCACTGTTTATCTTCTCCAGCTATGTACGGAATAATGTGGGCTCGATCCTATCGGAATCGAGCACATCGTCTGTTGTGGCCTGACGCATGCTGTGTTCATGCGGTGTCCTTTTATATCGGTCGGAGTGGTGGCGACTGGCGATCGCGCTCGAGCTCTCAGCTGTGGGATGGCGCGGCTAAGTCGGTGAGAGTAGAGGTGGCAAAGTCGTGCACTACAAGAAATGTGTTGTATATATGTGTTTGTGTTGGTATTAAGATAATAAATAAATATATATGTGTTTGTTGGATGATTGCTCAAGACAGCTCTTTTATTGATGATGATATGGTTTACAAAGTGGTCATTCAACATAGCTCTTACAAATGATGTCGAGGGTATTTATATGGGACCCCCGACTTCGTAATAGCGCTAAAATTACAGAAGTTCTTATATGAAAGTCTACATTCTAATTTTTTTTCGCGAAGTTGCTTTCTTCATCTTCGCAACGATCTTCCGATCCTCTTAGCTCTTTGCTATGGTCTTCTACGAAGCTAAGTTTTCTAACTTCGCTTGAAGCCTGACTCCTTGATCCCTTGTTTCTGATTCTGTTGTTTCTCTACGAAGCCAAAACCTTGCAAAGCCACCTTCGTGACCTTTTCTTGTTGTTGACTTTCTCCCAAAGTTACCTCACATGTCCTGCAACTTCAAAGTTTGGGATGAAAGTTTATGAAAATCAAAGTTAGAACCCAACAGCAGCCCCTCGTGGGCTTAAAGCCGACTTCAAAGAAATGAAACCCACGAACTAAGTTTTTTTTTAAAAAAACTTTGTTTAAAAAAATGTCATCCCAGACTTTGACGTTGGGCTTTAATTTTAACTTTCGCGGATACCGTTAATATCTTCGTTTTGTTTTTTTTTTTTTTCAACGGCTAGTTTGACCATTCTGACCTATCCTGGCTATATATAGCGGAGCACCCCCTATTTTATTCATCTTTTCGAAGAGGGGTCACCTTTTTGAAATTTTCTTTGGTGAAGCGAAGTCTAATTTGCGTGCGAAGTCAAGACAGATTAGTTTAATCTACTTAAGTTTCGATTTTAGGCGAAGTCTCTTTTTCTTATATTCTATAAGTAAGTCACTTTCCAAAGTTTGTTTTTTATCTTTAGTTTTTTACCTTTTCCCTTCAAGAATATGTTTTCCTGTTTTTCAGGATAGTAGAAGTTGATGAAAATATGTTCGGTTCTCAAGATAACGGAAGTTGAAGAACCAACAACATCTCGTAATCGGGATAATGAAAATTTCGATGAAGGGCTAAGTGATGTTTCTTCTTCGAATCGAGCTCCTTCCAGATGACAGAATATCGCTTGTTTTTGGGCGAAGTAAGATGACGGAATCTGACTTTGATGAGATGGTCAAAGATGGAATTTTGAAGGCCGGACAATATAGGCGGCCGGGGCGGATGAAAAGATTCCAAAGCCGAAGCCCGATGAATTGCCAAGATCTGTTTACTGGGACTCGCATGCGCCTTCAAAGATCTGTTTACAACGGCCGCATGCATTGCCAAGATTTTCTAGAAGATGTTTTTAAAGCTTACAACATTGATATGCATCATTTGACACCTAATGCTATTATTAGGTTGTCTGTTTTCATTTGGACGGTACGGAGCCAAAATGTTCACCGATATTGATGCCTTTTGTGCTTTGCATGAATTGCATTCCCATTTCGAAGCCGGAGTGTTGACAATCGCAAAGTTCAATTGTATTTCGGTTGCTGTAATTTCAAGACGGCTCGTGGTCAAAAGCGATTTCTCCCCGTCAAGAACAAGTGGGCTGATGGTTGGTATAATTCCTGGTTTTACCACAAAGTCCCTATGGTTGAAGAAAGGACTGGTAGGAGGGCTTAGTGAAGAGATATCCATTGGTCGCAGCGAATGCATAGGGATGTGTTTTTCAGCAACCCACCCGAGATCTTGTTGAGGAGTATGTTGCTGCCACGTTTTGGTCACCGGATGGGTTGAGATTTCCTTCGCTATCATACTAAAAGGATTAGAGGAAAAGATTATGTTTTACCCCGATAGAGATAGTGTGAGACCCTCGAAGTTTGAGATGGATGAAAAACTTGTTGCAGCTATTGAGACTAAGGTTGTTGAGCTGCTTGGGAAGTATCTTCAGAAAGAGAGGAATTTTATGGATGATATTATTGGCAGGGATTACATGAGGTTGAATAGGATTTTCGATCTTGCCAAAAATACCTATAAGGTTCGCCCACCTCCCGCGTATTCTCGCTCTAAGGATGAGAAAGATGCCGACAAAAATTTGAAGAGAAAGCGTTCTAATGGTACAAAGGCCGCTCCTTCTACGAAGACATCTCGCGAAGGTTGCGGCGAATGTAGGTCCAAAGAAAAAGGCTAAGAAACGAGAAAAAGGAATTGATTGATTCCGTAGATTTTTCGACAGCGAAGGTGCTAATGCAAATGTTATTGACACTTCTCTTCAAGACTTAGAGGTGAGAAAGATTTGCCAAGTCTTTTCTTCTAATGGATTGACTCCGTCATTGCTTACTCCACTTTTCGAGTATTTACAAAGCTTTGGTGCTTCGCAAAAATTGGGCACTTCGGGTGATGGTGGTGGAGAGTTTGATGCTGCTATGGAGGAAACTTCGCCACCGGGTACTACAACTCCTTCTTCACCTAGATTTAGGCACCAACTCCTATTCTTCTTGCGAAGAGTCTTTTATCACCTCCGCTTCATGTGATGAACTCATCTTACATGACTTAGCGAAGTAAGTTAGAAATATTTACATGAGTCATGTGTTAGTTAATCCGAGAACCCCACTTCGGTTCAGACTGTTTTTCTTCGGCAAAGTTGATGAGGGAGTTGGCGCCGCCGATGGTTCCCGCGCCCCTGGCGAAGTCGTAGAAAATATTCTCGCGAAGGTTGCCTCGGAGGCTGCAAATTTTATTGAAAATGTGGTCACCGATGTGACTTCGAAGTGGAGAAAGTCTGTTCGTGTATGGTTTCAATTTTATTCTTTCTCTCTCTCTTTCTCCTTTTTTTTCTTTTGTTGATATATTAATAAGAAAGTTGCACTTTTGTTATGAAGTTTAAATTTTGTTTTATACATTTTTCCTCTAGAAAAAACTTCAAAAGAAAGAGCTCGGGAGGTGGTAAATGTTATCAAAGAGTCTCTTCATAAGAAGGGAACTAGGATTTCTTTGGGTTTTCTTTTGAAGATTTTGACGATGTTGAATTTGAGGAGGCCGAGCTTGATCAATGAAGCCGTCTCTGAGTCGATGGTAAATGAGGAAGCTCAAGAGAAAATTCCTTGTTCTTTGAAGGATGGGAAAAATTTTGTAAGTCTTGTCTTATATACTTATATATTTTATCTAATAAGTCATGTGCTTTATATATATTTATTATTATTGTTTATAGTTATTATTTTTTTCTTTTAGCTGATTTCTTTCTCGATGCATCGACTTCGTCAAAAGATAAGACGATTAATGTTGATGCGATGAAGAATGTTATTGAGGATCATCCCACTCCTCAAGTGCCCGATGAGACTCCTAAACTTTCTCAATGAAGCACTTTCACAAACTGTTGAGAACGCATTGAAGTTTTGTCAAGAGAATGGAATAAACTTGGATTCTTACAAGTTTGTTGGGATTGGATCGATGTCGCCTGCATTTTTGTGGATTTTGGCATTTCTAAACATCGTCATAATTAAGGGTAGGTAGAACCTAACTCCTCAACGACGCCTAGAAACACCGAGTATAAAATAAATCTACACTTACGTTATCACATATAAAAATTATTATATTCACAAGCGTTACAGATATAAACTGAAAATAAACTCTATACCCATGTAGCACTTCATCACCTAGGATGAACCGGTATCGTAATTTATTTTTTTTCCCAAAGGAAGGATTTGTGAGGCAACATTCATATGACTCATGGCAATTATATATTTTATGTTCATAAAATCAATCATTCCAATACTCTAGCAGGGGTGAATATAAAAGATAAATAAGAAATGATAAAGACAATAATAAAAGATAAAATCAATGCCTAGGGTATTCCATGAGATAGAGAGATATAGAGACTCAACTAATTTTAGTATAGACAATCGTGGGTATTCTAAGATAAGGACCTCTAGTAACTATCAATGAGTAAGTCAAAGCATAGCAGATAAAATATTCTCATATATAACACAAGAAAATCATATTATATAGCAAGAGGGATATCAACTAAGGAGGATTTATAATGAGATAAAACTAGCCTCCGTCATGACCATATCCTAACGTTCACTATATGCGGGGGAGGATTACGAGAAGACTCAATCGTCGTCACCCTCACGAACTACCCCACGACCCAGCATACAACGGTCATTCACAAATAACTTATATCTAAGCACCATGCCTACATATAACTTACGACTTAACCCCCTCGAGATAAAGGCTAAGTTGTCCACGATCTCAAGCCTATTGTTGATGCTCACTAACTCATATTTTTATGCATCAACAATTCATGGAAAAGGACTAAAATATAATTAGATAACCTTATTAGGGGATTCTACTAATGATTTTCATGAGTTTTGGTAAAGTTGTGATTTCTGAGGGGACTTAACGTAAAAAACGCGAGAAATGACGTGGCATACGACCGACGTAACGCAACGCAATCCAACTCGAAACAAGTCTAGAAGGCTCCGGATTACTCCCGACGTGAACGAAACTTGGCACCGAAGAAAACATCATCTAGAAGACTCCGAAGCCACGACGCATCGCGGACCCCAGTGGGACCCACTCGGGCCGATCGGCCCAAATATCGCCGATCGGCCCGCCTTTGGTGGCCAAGTCACCCCCCGTCTCCGGAACCTTCCTCCACCGCCTCTAAGACGCAATCTAATCCGGTCGTTTATGGTTGGTTTGATCCGATGGCGTCGGTGGGAGCACGAGATTAGTACCACATCGCCCGCCGAAGCCGAAGAGACATAAGAAGACCCATATATAAACAGCCCTGCACTTCCCCTCATAATAATCAATATGATCCGAAGCCTCAAGTCATCATCAAGAAGGAGATCAAGAAGAAGCCAAGACAGAGTAGAAGAGGAGACACCAAGAGATAGGATAGCTAATTCATAGCTCTAATCTAGAGCCTAGTTTAGATAGAAAGTCGAGTTTAGAGAAGAGAGAGTGTATGCTCGGTTACGGATCGATAGAAGTTACACTATGGATCAATATAATTATTGTTCTCATACACCTTTGTGCTATTTCATTATTATGCATGCAATTAGTCTACTTACACTTTATTCTAGTCATAGCATATTTGATATGTTCATTATTCATGGTAATTCAAAGCACTTATTCGTAGAGCTCCTAGTATATTACAAATTTGTATGCTAGGTAATAGAGAGTATGTAAGCATGGTGCTTAGATATAATTTATTTGCGGATTCACCTTATATGCCGGGTCGTGTGGTAGATCGTAGTGGTGACAAAGCACTATTGAGTCCTTTGCAATCCATCCCCGTGTATAAGACTAGTCGATAATGGTTCTTGGGATTATCTTGTTTCGTTCCTCGATTTTCTTAAGTAATCTTCGGGGTGCACATTCTTATTTATGGTTTTGATATATATATGATCTTATGCTATGCCTGTCTAAACATTTTGTAGATTCTTTGTATGCTACCTAAGAACTGTCCCTTTGTCATAAATCCAATCCTAATCTTACTAGGAATTAATCTTATGCTATGCTCACCACGTGCACCTCTACCGTCTCAATACCTTATCATTATTAATATTATTATTGGCTCACCTTGTTTAAGTATATGCTAAATACTACAAAATCTCATTAGTATTCTATCTTTGTCTTTAATCATTTGAAACGCCTATCATATCTTCCTCGTGGATTCGATATTTAAAACCCTTCCCGGGTGAAATGCTCTTTGGACATCCGCGGCGCTTGCGGATCTATTTCTCTCGTAAGCTAACAAATACCAACAAGCATTTCGGCGCCGTTGCCTGGGGAAGATTTTGATAGCTACTCTTTTGATTATTGATAGATGAATATTAAGTGTGGATTTTGCTACTTAGCACCTCTCGCTAAAACAGTAATTACCCGTGTATTGTCTATTAGTCTATCTTATGCGGGGTAATTGATTAAAACTTCCGGCGACCTACGGTAAGAGAATCCAAGTGTACCGACCTTCATGAACCATTAACATTGGAACCCCGCCAAGTCGTCGTCACAAGAATTCAAATCACATCTTCAAGTGACGGATAAAGAAAAGCTCGCACAACTCACAAATTCTATTTGTGAGTAAAGGTAAGTATGATCAAACGTGAGAAGGTCTTTAAACTTTTTGAGTAGTCTCACCATGATCATACCCCTTCATCTCTATAATACTTTTATGCTACCCTTTTTGCTATAGTATGCTTAAGTTTTGGAATATCTTCATACACCTTAAACATGATGCTTAGTTTAATTTATTTTCATGGCTCAAGTTAAACATGGTGTTTAGTTTGATTCTAAACTCGTAAGGTGTGTTGATTTCGTTTCTAAAGGCTTTTAAATTAAACGTGGTGTTTAGATTAAATTGCCTTCTTAAATTAAGTTGGATATTATATCTAGGTTGATTTTTGACCTGATAGTATACTTTAGTAGATTCTCGTTATCTTTGTTAGACTAACCCCTGCAGAGAAAAATTATCAAATCCAATTTGGGAAAAGAAATTAGCTTATGCAAGGTATGTGACAAACTCCAACAACTCAAAAAGAAGACTCAACTCACTCCTTATGAGAGGACGAACCGTAAGTGCCTAAATACTCAATTGTCGCAAGTTACCTTTGCCTTAGCCACGCTTTAAGTGCAACCGCTTCATAATAATAATAATAGAAACAAAAACAAATATAATCGTGCTAAGTTTTTTTAAAGAACCATCATTATGTTAAGCACAAATAAATCATATGGACAATAACCCTCTTTTCAATATCATTGCTATCCTTCGGGTATGTATGTCCACTATTCTGAAAAAAAAAAAATGGTGGTGGCCACGCTCATGGACCTACCTCACTACCACTTCCACTACAAAACAGAGAGGAGTACCAAGCCGGGAGGCCGATGAGAAGAAGGATCAACGTCAACTTACATCATCTTGCTTGCTCTCATCACCCACACAAGAAATACACCGGTAGGAACGCACTCCAATCAATGACGGGCCAATACAAAGAGAAGTCACAATAATGCCCCCGAGACCATGGAGGACAAGGATGTCACCAATGCGGTTTCTCCCTTGATCATCAAGGCGACCGGTGTGCTACACACCATCAAGAAGAACACTCCACACCACGTCGTTAGAAGACAAAGCTAATCAAGGAGGGACTCCAAGTTTACATCTCAAACGAGCATCCTTTCGTCAACCAGAAGTAAAGGAAGATGAAGAAGAATTGACAAAGGAGGATCAATTGGCTGTCGGCATCCTCATCCTTCGGGCCGATTAAAAGAAGAAGAAAAGAAAATGGATTGGTACGAGGGAGAGGACGAACACAATAAGATTCCATCAAAGACCGACAGTCACAACACACTCAAGGAGATGATGAACAGTCAATCCTGACTTTAAGCGCCGAGTGACACGAGTTTGAGCTTGGGGAGGAAGACTAATTCCGCTAGAAGATGATCCGACAAGGCTCTCCCTCCTCTCGAGACTCCCACCGTTCCAACACAGAAAAATGAAGAGAGGACAAGACACTCAACTACCATACATGCTACGAGAAAACCACCATGAGGTGTTACGACATTGCCATAATCCTACAATAAAGGTAACATCTTAAGGTAAGTGTCCTAATCAATAAAGCTTTACTCTAATCATGGCATGCTTACTAAGGAGTTAAATATGTTAGCTCACAACCTTACTTAGATTAATCTGAATAGCTCAACATGTTAGCTCTTAGTTGTTCTTACCCCCTGTCTCTCTAGTTTTCTCTACTTTAGTTTGCGATGTTATAAATGCCACATTCATACCCGTCTGCCCCGGTCTTATCACCTTTGTCACAAATAGATGAAACACATTATACTACCATGGTTATATGTGCTCAAGGTTAGAGTAGAATGAATACAATTTTGGTTCTTTGGTGTTTTCCCACCGCCAGAGCCCATACACTTGATCTCTACCTTGACTTTGTGAGCGGGACACACTTTGCGCCAATTATGGAGGAGTTGCCACTTCTCCAAATCTCTACTAGTTAATGTCCCGCCTACAACATGCACAATAAGCAAGGAACATGGGTGATGTCGTCCTCAGGATCACAATCCTAAGAGACGCAACTTCAAGATCAGACAAAGCACTCAATAAGCAAACCTAAGAAGAATAAGACGCGGAGAAATCACAAGTTGGATACGGGACCGACGGACAAGGAAGACATTAAGAAGATTCAAGAAAAGTCCACCCAGCTCCCACCAACCAAGCACGCCGAACCGGCCACTCTTTAAAGGTCTCCACCAAAGAAACAAGCTTGGAGGAAGAAAGAAGACACACCTACCAAGGGAGACAACAAGAGTACACCTTTGGAAGACCTACCACCATCCGCATCACTGATTGATCAGACACCGTCGGCTACCTCATCTATGCCACTCATCGAGATCATCAAAGGCACCGCACCAAACACGACATCCCGACGAGATTCCATAGATGACAACACGCCACGAGTAAGTACTCGAAACTCTCGTCGAGAGGTAACTTCGGTATTTATATCGCATATTTAAATTTTCTGCATAGCATATTTCAATTAGCATGTTTCCTTTAAGCATATTTACTTTTCTAAAACCTGCATTAGAAAATCACAAAATTATGTTTCTTTGCATTTGCATTAGTTCCTTAAAAGCCCCATGCAAGCACCCCTTTGCCGTGGTGGCATAAAATAAAAATACAAAAATATTGCACTCATATGTTTTACATTAGCATCCCTATTGCATAGAAAAATTCTCAAAAATAGGTGGGCACATGAAGGTCCACACATTTTTCTAAAAATCCAAAAGAAGTGAGCACATGAAGGCTCACAACATAATCCTAGAATTTGTTCCTTCGGGTATGTGCGAAATTAATATTTGCGGGGAGAACATTTAAGGAAAACCGAGAAATGAACAAGTTCCAAGGACGAATAAAAAGACTACTTCAAGATCCAAATTTGGGGAGAGCACCCTCAGTTATTACGATAAGTATTATCCTATCTATTTTAAATATTAGCTAGTTAGTATATTTGCTTAGAGTAATGAGTCTTAAATAAAAGTATTAGTGTTAAGAGTCCAATAAATATTAGAAGCTTATGAGTTAGCTCTCTTTTCTTTAATTATGACCTTGATGACATATGCTTGGAAATGATGAATAGTTGCTCCGCCTTAATTCCTCTTAAAAGTACTTACACTTTGGACTTAGATTCCCCTAAAGCTTTAAATGCTTAATTTGCTCTAAACCCAACACTGTGGGAAGCACATGCTTAACTGAGTCTTAGCATTGAAAGATAAAAGTGCATGAAAAGTTGAGCTCTTATTTTATCATATTCTTAGAGATACTTGATCCCCTGGTTTTATCTTTGAAAATTATAAAATTACATGATGAGTTCCTTAGCTATGACCCTTGAGAGTTCGTCATCAAGATCATCCCACTCCACTAAATACTGTTGCTTCTAACCCAGAAATACGCATCCCCATACTCCATCAAGCCGTTAGCCATAATTATAAAAAATAAATTCTAGCAATTTTGGATATGTCTCTCTCAACGTTTTTATTAGATTCGGGCTACATTCAAAAAAAAAAAAAGGAAAAGAAAAGAAAGAAAAGAAAAATAAATTTAGAGAGAAAAGTGAGACGAGAGAGGGAGAGTAACGGACAAAAGTCATACTAGGCGAGAAGGGCCTACCTCCCTAATAATAAAAATATATTTAGAGATGAATAATGGACACGTGTCCGAGGGTGAGTAGGGCCCACATCTCTAAGGAGAGAGAAAATGGACAAAGTCGGGGCAAAGCCCACCTCTCCAAGAATGGACGACCCAGTCTTAGCAATTTTTACAAAATTCTTTAATGATGATTCACCCCTAGAATGAGAGAGATATAAGTTAAGTTGAGACCGGTCGGGTAACTTGCATCGGGAATGGAGTCCCTTTGTAGTGTTTCCGGCTTGTCGGTTAAGGACCGATTCGTTGGAAGGCCCTTGATCGTGAACTTTGCATACTGGCCACATACTACGGGCAAGCTCGATCTTGGTCCATTGTGTCAAATCGAACGGTAACCACGCACCGGGAGTGGAGAGATGGCGGAGTACAAGCTATACTCGGTGGGTTAAAGTCCTAGGTCGGAGGCGCATCGTACTCTCGGGTGGCGTAGGCCCCTTCCCGCTTTGATCGCTTTGGGGAGATGGTTGATATATGCAAGCTTCGGTGCTACATATATCGTGTGGTGAGGTATCCCCAATTTGGGTTAAAGCGATTGAATCGTCGTTTGCTCCACGAATAAAAGGAGACATGGTCCTCGCACCTCCATCGTAGGCGAAGAATGGAACTTTGGAAGAGGTTTTAAAAG
Source organism: Hyparrhenia diplandra (assembly GCA_015847255.1). Classification (NCBI taxonomy): domain Eukaryota; kingdom Viridiplantae; phylum Streptophyta; class Magnoliopsida; order Poales; family Poaceae; genus Hyparrhenia; species Hyparrhenia diplandra. The sequence continues at coordinate 352,386 of JADLZK010007696.1, forward strand.
AGAGTTGGTTGACAAGTGATTGCCGTAGATGATCACCTAGTTGAGAGGTTTCACTAAAGTTGAAATAAAACTTTGAAAGTAAGGATCCACTTTTAGTAAGCTTTTACGCAAAATGAGTCCTTGCTATAACCTTCCCTATATCCAGCATTCCTAAGTCTTCTCCTATTTTATTTAGTCGGGGTAAGTCTTGTTGAGTACTCCCGCACTCGTGGTTCTTTAAACCCTTGTTGCGTGTGAAAGTCGGGGCCAAGAGTGTGTTGGTTCCTCGCCGCACGATTTTTTTTTGTGAAAGACGAAGAGGTGTAGATAGTGACTCTTGGGCAGAGTCTGGAGTTCTTTACTCTACTACTATGTACTCTGGTTTTGTAAAAGTTGGAAACTCAGTTTGTAAAAGTATGTTATGTAAGACTTCCGCTGTTTACTCTGGTATTTGAATAAATGGTTGTAATGTTGCAATACTTGTATATGATGAGATCCTGCGGACAACACAATAGTGCTTTCTAGACTATTTGGAACATATACATCTTATCGGAGGTCTTTGGGACAACGGTACCTGTATGTGGGCCCTATATTCTAGAAGGTACTGTTACATCTGGTATCGGAGCTCATCATTAACAAGTTACTGTAGCATTGCTATTTCAAAAATTTCAAAATGATTTGAGTCAAAGCAATTTCAACTCCATTTGGTCCAAATTGCTCTTTACTCATCTTAATCCATGTTTAAACTCTCTCCTACAATTCAAAAGGTAGTGGTAGAGTTTTTATATATATTGCCCTATGTTTTAGGTTTAATGTTTCTCGTAAGTTCGAATCATGCATCATGCTTAATTCATCATGGTTTAAACTTTCCCCTTTGAAGTGGTTGGGGTTAGGAATGATAATCCCATTCTTGCTAAACTCTAGGATTCCTTAGTCTAATTCCAATCTTGCCCTCTACAGGACAGTCGTACCAAGATGAATACGGGAAAGAGGACAGGACCAAAAATTGATTCTCAAGCAAGTAGCAATCAAGTTAGGTCTTCAAGGAAGCAAATCGCAAGCACAAGAAAGATGCGCAGAAAGAAGTCGAAAGCGTCGACCAAAGAACTGGATGAAGTTACGAGGGATAGATGTCGGGATGTAATAAGGATTGGTAATTTACATTCGAATTGGTTCGGCCGTGCTCAAAGCTACAATGACTGTAGTCGGGCCTTAATGGAGACCGTCCCCGAGAAGAATGTACTTCAAAGATCGGTGACCGCCCGATTCAAGATAACCATGCTTTGGTGGCGTATGCGATGCAAATGGAAGCTCAAGAAGTCAATCGAATATGCAAATTCAAGATATGGTTAATCTTCTCGACCCACATTACCAACCTCAAGCAATTGCAAGATGACTTGGGTGTGGTAATCCAAGAAGATGCAGAAAAAGAGGAGAATCCAAAAGAAGTGTTGTAGTGTAAAATAGGAGTTTGTAAGATACGTAAACCTTAGGGGAAGGGTTGTCACTTTTTGCATGCGGACTTGTGTGATGTTTTAGAATTTGTAGATGTTGGTTTGTTTGTTGTTATCTTTGTAGCCTTGTGATGATAGTTGAATAAAATTTAAGTTAGTTGTTGCTTGACGGATGCCCGTCACCCGTTCTCGCCGATCGCTTGGGACCCTCTCGGGAAAGGGGAGAGAATATGTCTCCTACTCGACCGACGCTATGGTAGCATTGGCTCAATCCACTGCCGAGAACACTAGATTATTGAGGGAGATGGCCCAGAACAACCTGAATCAGAATCCACATAATGGAGGATTCGAGAACCTTTACCGTAAATTTGCTGAAACCCATCCTCCAACTTTCCGCAGAAAGAGAGGAACCCCTGGAAGCCGACGATTGGCTCCGCGCTATGGAGTTAAAGTTCGAGTTGGTCGAAGGGTGTACTGAGTATCACAAACCCAACTTTGCTGCTCAGCAATTGAGAGGTGGAGCTACTTCTTGGTGGGCAAACTTCCTAGCCATGCAGCCTGCTGAACACCGAGTGACTTGGGCGGAGTTCCGTAAGGTATTCCGTTCACATTATATTCCGAGAAAGGGTTATGGCGAAGAAATTAACAGAGTTTTTGGAGTTAAAAACGAGAATGACATGACGGTAATGGAGTATGTCAGTAAATTTAATCAGTTCTCTTTGTATGCACCCACTCATGTGGATACGGATGCAAAGAAGAAAGAATGGTTTTTAAGAGGATTAAATCCAAAACTTCAGACCCTGATGCCAGTCCGTTCTACAGACACTTATTATGAAGTGGTAAATCTGGCATTGAGTGCTGAGGAAAAGCATCGTGCTTATAAAGAAATGAAGGGAAAGAAGAAGAGTGTATCGTCTGTCTCATCCGGGCGGCAACACCAAGCGCCGAGAAAGTGATTTATCATCCCGTGAATCACTCTCGTCCTTTCTCTCGTCCCCAACAGTTTCAGCCGAGACAGCAGTCATCTTACAGGCCTGCTGCAGCTATAACTTACCCCCGCCAGTCAGATGTCCCCGCGATCAGAAACCCTACGCCACAGGGCCAAGGTGGTCCTATATGTTTCAAATGTGAAAAACCTAGTCACTATTCCCGAGAATGCCCCAATCCTCGGAAGTATGGTACAAACTATCGGTCGGCACCGTGAAGTCAGCGATTCTGAGAATGCTCAGAAGTGTAAAGGGGAGAAAAAGACTGGTCAGGTATTCTATACAAAGGCAGGAGAGATCCCTGCTGGAGAACCCGTGATGATGGGTATGTTTCCTCGTTGCCGATCATCCTGCAGTTACTTTATTTGATTCGGGAGCATCTCATACCTTCATCAATAGAACCTTTGTGGTTAAGCTTGAGATACCAATTGGGGAAACAAAGGAAAATTTCTTTATACAGTCTCCTGGGGGACGTCTATTCACTCAGGAAATGGTGCATCAGGTGCCTATAAGGTTAGGAGGGCATAATTTTCCTACCAATATGATAGTTCTAAAAGATCAGGATATAGATGTAATCCTGGGTATGAATTGGATGTATCAGCATGGAGCTGTCATTGATATCTTGAATAGAACTATCAAGGTCAATATTCCTGATAGCAACTCTCAACTTCTTATTCAACTCCCAATTCCTAAGAGAGCAGTTGAGAGAGTTTGTGCAACATCAGTGAAAGAGATCAAAGATATCCCAGTGGTTTGTGAGTTTCCGGACGTATTTCCAGATGATTTGCCTGGACTACCACCGGACAGAGATGTTCAGTTCAGTATAGAGTTGAAACACGAAGGCGCACCAATCTCTAGAAGAGCATACGAGAATGCCACCTAAAGAACTAGCGAGTTAAAAACTTCGGTTGCAAGAATTGCTTGATAAAGGTTTCATTCAGCCTAGTTCTTCACCTTGGGGATGCCCTGCTATATTTGTCAAGAAGAAGGATCAAACCCCGAGGTTATGTGTGGATTATCGACCTCTAAATGAAGTCACCATTAAGAACAAATACCCATTGCCCAGGATTGATTTGTTATTTGATCAACTTGCTGGAGCTAAGGTATTCTCCAAGATTGATTTGAGGTCTGGGTATCATCAGATCAAGATTAAGCCTGAGGATGTGCCCAAGACAGCCTTTACCACCAGATATGGACTGTATGAATATTTGGTGATGTCTTTTGGGTTGACAAATGCCCCCGACCCATTTCATGTATCGATGAATACAGTCTTTATGCCCGAACTTGACAGATTCGTGGTGGTCTTCATTGATGACATCTTGATATACTCTAAAAATAAAGAAGAGCATGCCAAGCATCTTCGGATTGTCTTAAAGCGTTTGAGAGACCATCACTTATATGCAAAATTCAAAGCAAATGTGAATTCTGGCTAGAAGAAGTCCAGTTCTTAGGGCATGTATTGTCCGCTGATGGAGTGTCTGTGGATCCAAGCAAAGTTAAGGATATTCTGAATTGGAAGCCACCAACCACAGTCCATGAAGTCCGCAGTTTCTTGGGAATGGCGGGATATTACCGTCGATTTATTCCCGACTTCTCTAAAGTGGCTAAACCTATTACGTAATTGCTCAAGATTCAAACTAAGTTTGTTTGGTCACCCGAGTGTGAGCAAGCTTTCCAGACTTTGAAGAAATCACTCACAACTGCACCAGTGTTGGCACAACCAGATATCGAGAAGCCATTTGATGTATATTGTGATGCTTCTGGTATAGGAATTGGGTGTGTGCTAATGCAAGAGGGAAGAGTCATTGCCTATGCTTCTAGGCAACTTAAGCGTCATGAGGAACATTATCCTACTCATGATCTTGAATTGGCAGCAGTTGTTCATGCTTTGAAGATTTGGAGGCATTATCTATTGGGCAATACTTGTCACATTTATACGGATCATAAGAGTTCGAAATATATATTCACTCAATCGAGTTGAACATGAGACAAAGAAGGTGGTTGGAATTAATCAAGGATTATGATGCGGAAGTGCATTACCATCCCGGGTAAGGCAAATGTGGTTTGCCGATGCACTTAGTCGTAAGGTTCATTGCAATTGTTTGACAAGAAATCTTTAAATAGAACCTTGTGTCAAGAATTGGAAAAGTTCAATATAGAGATTGTCCAACAAGGAGCTATAGCAAATCGATATGCATATCAACCTTGAAGGACCAGATTATAGAGGCAATGTAAAGGCAATAAGAGGATAGAAATTATCAAAGAGAATGTTAGAAGTGGGAAGCCTACCAATTATCGGATTGATGAAGCGGGTGTGGTGTGGTTTAAAAACCGATTAGTGGTACCAAAAGTCCCAGAAATACGTCAAAAGATCATCGATGAAGCACACTTGACGAGATACTCTATTCATCCAGGAAGCACAAAGATGTATCAGGACTTAAAGCAAAGATTTTGGTGGACAAAGATGAAAATTGAGATAGCTAGGTATGTAGCTAGATGTGACACATGCCCGAAGTTAAAGCCGTCCACATGAAACCCGGCAGATTTTTGAATCCTCTCCCCTGTTCCGTCTTGGAAGTGGGAGGAAATTGGAATGGACTTTATAGTTGGTCTACCTCGGACATCCAAAGGTTTTGATTCAATCTGGGTCATTGTGGATCGTCTTACAAAGATAGCTCATTTTCTTCCAGTCAAAGAAATTTATAGAGCCCCAGATTATGCTAGACTTTACATACAGAGAATCTTCAGTCTTCATGGTGCACCAAAGAAAATTGTGTCTGATAGAGGATCAGTGTTTATGGATAAATTTTGGAATAAGTTACAAGAATCACTAGGTACTCAACTAGTCCATAGTACCGCTTATCATCCGCAGACCGGAGGACAAACAGAAAGAGTTAATCAAATACTCGAGGATATGTTGAGAGCAAGTGTTCTAAATTATCCTGATAAATGGGATGAATGCTTACCTCTAGCAGAGTTCTCTTATAATAATAGCTATCAAGAGAGTATCAAGATGGCACCATTTGAAGCTTTATATGGTCGCAGATGCAGAACTCCATTAAACCGGTCCGAACCGAGAAAGATGGTTCTTTGGTGTAGATTTAGTGAAGGAAGCTGAAGAGAAGGTCAGAATTATCCAAGCTAATATGAAAGCAGCCCAGTCTCGACAGAAGAGTTATGCCGATAAGAGACGCCATCCATTAACATTCAAAATAAATGATTATGTCTACCTCAAGGTATCACCGATGAAGGGTGTGAAACGTTTTGGAGTAAAAGGGAAATTGGCGCCTCGTTTTATTGGACCATTCCAAGTCATAGAGCAGTGTGGAAAAGTGGCATATCGCTTGAGGCTACCAGAACAACTCTCAGCAGTCCACAACGTGTTTCATGTATCACGATTGAAGAAATGTCTTAGAGTACCGGATCAAGTAGTTGACTTTGAGGGAGTTGAGCTTGAACCCGATTTGACATATTCCGAGTATCCGGTTAGAATCTTGGATCACAAAGACCGTGTTACTCGAAGAAGAACAACTAGATGGTACAAGGTTCAATGGAATCAACACTTTCGTAAGAAGAAGCTACTTGGGAATTAGAAGAATTTCTTCAAGAACATTTTAGGAGTTTTACGCTTCTATCTAGATGTAGATTTTGTAATGATGGTAGTTTGTAAAACCTTTGGTTGTTTTGTGAGTAAAGTAGATGTGTCTTCCCGACACATTTCCTTTGCCGTTATGTTTAATCTTGTATGCCAAATCTCGGGGACGAGATTTCTTTAAAGGAAAAGAGAGTAACACCGTGTGTTACTTAACTAAAATTGGCCATGTCATCATATGCATTGCAAAGCATACATTATGAGAACCTTTCCATGCATCCACTAAAATAAGTTTAATTTCAAGCAATGCATGTTTGTTATCTTGAGATGAAGAGAATTGAGTGTCATTTCATGTAAAACCCTAATTCCAATGCTTTCAAATTGTCCCTTTCTCTCGAAACTTTTGATTTGAGCTTTAATTGGTCAAATTTTCAAAAAGTCAAGTGTTTATCCTATCTTTGGGAACAATTTTCATGTTTAGAGTTTTTTTGAAAATTTTAAAAGAAAACCCCATATTTCAAGTATTTTCCAAACCCTAGTTTTACCCCCTTTTGAATTACTTCAAATTTATTAAAAATTTGAGAAAAACTTTCAATAGCAACTTTGTAGATCTTTTCAAGATGGACAAAGTTGGTATTTTGAGTTTTTCAAGTTTAGTTCAAATTTTTGAAGTAATTTCAAATCCAAAATTCAATTTCAAATCTGCCTTTTCAAGAAGTCTAGTTTAGAGTCAAAATTTGAATTTGCTCCAATTGTGAAAGTTGTAGATTTTGAAATTTTAGGCCAAGTTGCTTTTGGAATTTTTCGAGTACAGTTCAAATTTTGTGAGTAATTTGACTTGGAATAGGTTAGGGGTTTGAAGTAGGGGTAGAAAAGGGGAAAGGTTGAACTGCATGCAGGCGGTCCTCATCGTCGGTGATCGCCGCCGGCCAATTTTTGGTCGATTCCGCGACGACACCGCATCCCTAACGTGTCAAGATCGGTCGCTGCGTGTCACCACCCCGTTCCAAGGTCCATCCAAGCCACGTTAGCCGCCAACGTCGCCGTGGACGAGTTGGCCACTCCACCGCCCCGACCGCTTATTTCTTCTATAAATTCGCGGTGATCGATCCGTTTCCGGTCTTGATGCTTTGGCCGTAAGCCGCAGCCTCCTTGCGCTTCAATTGAGCGAAACCGCAGCCTTTCGTCGTCGGATTAGCCCACACGGTCCCTTTCTTTCCCACGGCCGGCGACAGGCGCGCAGCCAACTCACCGTCGCTTCGCTCCATCGGTGAGTCTCGTGCCCATCTATCTAGCTAAATCGATTTGCCTCGAAGCCGTCAGTCATGGTCGGCTCGCTTGTTTGGACTACGAACCACGTTACGCCGAACGCGCACCTTGCCACCGGGAGCGCCGCCACCCGCCCGCCACCGCCGACGGCCGAGCTCCCGCCCCTTCTCGTCAACCGATGTGAGCACCATGATCCCCATGTCCTAAGCGGAGCTATAAGGTTAGGTGGTTGGCCAGGTTATGCACCACGCCGCCGGAACGCCGACGCCGACGCGCCGCCATGGCCGCGCCGCGCGTCGGGTGCCTGGTCTCTCTAGCATCAATTTTGTTCGATTAGTTGGGGGTTCTTAGTCGCCGTTGGGTGCCGGGTATAGTAGAGTAGATGGTTTAGCCGGAAAACCGCCTCCGCGAGGGTCGCCGCCGTGCATCCGCGCCGCCCGGCCCGCTGTGGTGTGTCGAGGATGGAGCCTGTTGCTCTAGGTGCCGTGTTTAGGGGTTTCGGATGTGCGGTAGAGAGAGAGGAGTCGAGAGGAAGTGGTCCGGTGACCTAGACCTCACCGGGCCGGCGAGATTAGGTCACCAACCGCCGGCTGGCTCGGTCAAAAATCGAACCGCCGGGGGGACTTGTGAAACATGAATTCAAATTATATCAGGGGCTAGATGCAAAGGTTGTGACTCATGTGAATAGTACCCGCCCCTTGTTCGTGATTTGTGCGAAACCCGAGGTCTTTTCTGTAAAAATCCCATTAACCCCACGCGGCAGGCCGACTTGGGCGGCCTGTTGGCTCTCTCGGGGTCGAACTGTTGACTCTTTGGGTCAACTTGGGCTGAATTCGGCCCATGACTGATTTTTTTTCATTTAAACTGATTTTTCGATTTGATTTAAATGATTTAAACTTCGATTTCTTTCAAAAATCACAGAAAAATATTCCAAGCCCAGAAAAAATTATGAAAAAATTTTGTGTGTGTCTTTCATGATGTCTAGATTGTGGGAAAAATTTCAAATTTGAATTTTAAACTGTTTTGACCTATTTTAAAATTTCAAACTTTTATTCAAAAAGGAGTCTTTCTTTGATTTTTATAAAATAATCTAGACATCCAAAAATCTTGAAATTTATTTTGGGTCTGTTTCATGATAGGACCTTCCTATAGAAAAGTTTGGGGTCATTTTGAGATGTTTTATTTATTTCCTATTTTGTGATTTATTTAAATTAGGGTTTTTGAATGTTGTTTGATGTAATGATGTCATGTTGTTTTGTGAGTTAGAATCTTTCAAGTGTAAAATGGTCCTTGAGAACTCCTAGGCAATGGTGATGATATCTTCAAGTAGTTCAACAAGTTGGTTTTGTTAGGTTGCAACTTTATCGTGAAGGAAAGTTGTACTCAAGTCGATGTTGTTTACTTTCCATGCATTTCAAAGCATCATGTTTACATTTTAGGCATCATGTTAAAGCATACATTCTTTTTTCGTGTAGAAATCGATAGTGGAACCCTCAAGGTTGAGGAGGTTTAGGAAGAAGTCGTGAATCCGGTGTAAGTGGGATTCGACATCCGTGGAGTTAATCCGAACCGGATTGTTACCGCAAACACGAGGCAAGCCCAGGACATTTAAACCCTTCCTTGATGTTTTCAAAAAGCTTTATACAACTTACATGTGATGATTATATGTTGCATTAGGTGAATAAGAGTTAAGTGATAACCTTGCATGACCATTCTTGATATAGACTTATCATCCTTGATAACCCTTTTTATTGCGAAAATTGCTAAAAATGCTATGCCATGCTCAAAGTTAGATTGTTTTCAAAATATTTTACAAAATTCTTTAATGATGATTCACCCCTAGAATGAGAGATATAAGTTAAGTTGAGACCGGTCGGGTAACTTGCATCGGGAATGGAGTCCCTTTGTAGTGTTTCCGGCTTGTCGGTTAAGGACCGATTCGTTGGAAGGCCCTTGGATGTGAACTTTGCATCCGGCCACATACTACGGGCAAGCCCCGATCTTGGTCCCGCTGTGTCAAATCGGGAACGGTAACCACGCCTTTGGGAGTGGAGAGATGGCGGGAGTACAAGCTATACTCGGTGGGTTAAAGTCCTGTGTCGGAGGCGCTTGTACTCTCGGGTGGCGAGGCCCCTTCCCGTTTTGATCGCCTTTGGGGAGATGGTTGATATATGCAAGCTTCGATTGCTACATATATCGTGTGGTGAGGTATCCCCACTGGGTTAAAGCGATTCGAATCGCCGTTTGCTCCACGAATAAAAGGAGACATGGTCCTCGCACCTCCATCGTAGCTGAAGAATGGAACTTTGGAAGAGGTTTTAAAAGAGAGTTGGTTGACAAGTGATTGCGGTAGATGATCACCTAGTTGAGAGGTTTCACTAAAGTTGAAATAAAACTTTGAAAGTAAGGATCCACTTTTAGTAAGCTTTTTACGCAAAATGAGTCCTTGCTATAACCTTCCCTATATCCAGCATTCCTAAGTCTTCTCCTATTTTATTTAGTCGGGTAAGTCTTGTTGAGTACTCCCGTACTCAGGGTTCTTTAAACCCTTGTTGCAGGTGAAAGTCAGGGCCAAGAGTGTGTTGGTTCCTGTCGCACTAATTGTTTTTCAGGTGAAAGACGAAGAGGTGTAGATAGTGACTCTTGGGCGTAGTCCGGAGTTCTTTACTCTACTACTATGTACTCTGGTTTTGTAAAAGTTGGAAACTTCGGTTTGTAAAAGTATGTTATGTAAGACTTCATTTGTTTACTCACGGTATTTGAATAAATGGTTGTAATGTTGCAATACTTGTATATGATGAGATCCTCATGGACAACACAATAGTGCTTTCTAGACTATTTGGAACATATACATCTTATCGAGGAGGTCTTTGGGACAACGGTACCTGTATGTGGGCCCTATATTCTAGAAGGTACTGTTACACACATCGCTGCTTGAATTTGAAGAGACATAAGAAGACCCATATATAAACAGCCCTGAGACCCTGTGTCTCATAATCAATATGATCTCGAAGCCTCAAGTCATCATCAAGAAGGAGATCAAGAAGAAGCCAAGACAGGAGTAGAAGAGGAGACACCAAGAGATAGGATAGCTAATTCATAGCTCTAATCTAGAGCCTAGTTTAGATAGAAAGTCGAGTTTAGAGAAGAGAGAGTGTATGCTCGGGCTCGGATCGATAGAAGTTACACTATGGATCAATATAATTATTGTTCTCATACACCTTTGTGCTATTTCATTATTATGCATGCAATTAGTCTACTTACACTTTATTCTAGTCATAGCATATTTGATATGTTCATTATTCATGGTAATTCAAAGCACTTATTCGTAGAGCTCCTAGTATATTTTTTGTATGCTAGGTAATAGAGAGTATGTAAGCATGGTGCTTAAATATAATTTATTTTGGATTCACCTTATATGCCGGGTCGTGTGGTAGATCGTAGTGGTGACAAACACTATTGAGTCCTTTGCAATCCATCCCCGTGTATAAGACTAGTCGATAATGGTTCTTGGGATTATCTTGTTTCGTTCCGATTTTCTTAAGTAATCTTAAGGGTGCACATTCATTCTTATTTATGGTTTTGATATATATATGATCTTATGCTATGCCTGTCTAAACATTTTGTAGATTCTTTGTATGCTACCTAAGAACTGTCCCTTTGTCATAAATCCAATCCTAATCTTACTAGGAATTAATCTTATGCTATGCTCACCACGTGCACCTCTACCGTCTCAATACCTTATCATTATTAATATTATTATTGGCTCACCTTGTTTTAAGTATATGCTAAATACTACAAAATCTCATTAGTATTCTATCACTGCATCTTTAATCATTTGAACTGCCTATCATATCTTCCTCGTGGATTCGATATTTAAAACCCTTCCAGGGTGAAATGCTCCTTTGGACATCCGCGGCGCTTGCGGATCTATTTCTCTGTAAGCTAACAAATACCAACAAGCATTTACGCGCCGTTGCCGGGGAAGATTTTGATAGCTACTCTTTTGATTATTGATAGATGAATATTAAGTGTGGATTTTGCTACTTAGCACCTCCTCGCTAAAAGAATTACCCGCGTGTATTGTCTATTAGTCTATCTTATGCGGGTAATTGATTAAAACTTCCGAAGCGACCTACGGTAAGAGAATCCAAGTGTACCGACCTTCATGAACCATTAACATTGGAACCCCGCCCCAAGTCAAGTCGTCACAAGAATTCAAATCACATCTTCAAGTGACGGATAAAGAAAAGGCGCACAACTCACAAATTCTATTTGTGAGTAAAGGTAAGTATGATCAAACGTGAGAAGGTCTTTAAACTTTTGAGTAGTCTCACCATGATCATACCCCTTCATCTCTATAATACTTTTATGCTACCTCATTTTGCTATAGTATGCTTAAGTTTTGGAATATCTTCATACACCTTAAACATGATGCTTAGTTTAATTTATTTTCATGGCTCAAGTTAAACATGGTGTTTAGTTTGATTCCCGAAACCGTAAGGTGTGTTGATTTCGTTTCTAAAGGCTTTTAAATTAAACGTGGTGTTTAGATTAAATTGCCTTCTTAAATTAAGTTGGATATTATATCTAGGTTGATTTTTGGACTGATAGTATACTTTAGTAGATTACGTTATCTTTGTTAGACTAACCCCCAGAAAAAAATTATCAAATCCAATTTGGGAAAAGAAATTAGCTTATGCAAGGTATGTGACAAACTCCAACAACTTCAAGCGCAAAAAGAAGACTCAACTCACTCCTTATGAGAGGACGAATCGTAAGTGCCTAAATACTCAATTGTCTTAAAGTTACCTTTGCCTTAGCCACGCTTTTAAGTGCAACCGCTTCATAATAATAATAATAGAAACAAAAACAAATATAATCGTGCTAAGTTTTTAAAGAACCATCATTATGTTAAGCACAAATAAATCATATGGACAATAACCCTCTTTTCAATATCATTGCTATCCTTTGGTGTATGTCCACTAACATGCTGCGAAAAAAAATGTGGTGGCCACGTTCATGGACCTACCTCACTACCACTTCCACTATAAAACAGAGGAGTACCAAGCCAGGAGGCGATGAGAAGAAGGATCAACGTCAACTTACATCATCTTGCTTGCTCTCATCACCCACACAAGAAATACACCGGTAGGAACGCACTCCAATCAATGACGGGCCAATACAAAGAGAAGTCACAATAATGCCCCCGAGACCATGGAGGACAAGGATGTCACCAACGCGGTTTCTCCCTTGATCATCAAGGCGACCGGTGTGCTACACATCATCAAGAAGAACACTCCACACCACGTCGTTAGAAGACAAAGCTAATCAAGGAGGGACTCCAAGTTTACATCTCAAACGAGCATCCTTTTCGTCAACCGAAGTAAAGGAAGATGAAGAAGAATTAACAAAGGAGGATCAATTGGTCATGCCGGCATCCTCATCCTTCGGGCCGATTAAAAGAAGAAGAAAAGAAAATGGATTGGTACGAGGGAGAGGGGCGAACACAATAAGATTCCATCAAAGACCGACGGTCACAACACACTCAAGGAGATGATGAGCAAGTCAATCCCGACTTTAAGCCGAAAGTGACACGCGAGTTTGAGCTTGGGGAGGAAGACTAATTCCGCTAGAAGATGATCCGACAAGGCTCTCCCTCCTCCTCGACTCCCAGATTTCCGACACGAAAAAAAATGAAGAGAGGACAAGACACTCAACTACCATACATGCTACGAGAAAACCACCATGAGGTGTTACGACATTGCCATAATCCTACAATAAAGGTAACATCTTAAGGTAAGTGTCCTAATCAATAAAGCTTTACTCTAATCATGGCATGCTTACTAAGGAGTTAAATATGTTAGCTCACAACCTTACTTAGATTAATCTGAATAGCTCAACATGTTAGCTCTTAGTTGTTCTTACCCCTGTCTCTCTAGTTTTCTCTACTTTAGTTTGCGATGTTATAAATGCCACATTCATACATTAAATGCCCGGTCTTATCACCTTTGTCACAAATAGATGAAACACATTATACTACCATGGTTATATGTGCTCAAGGTTAGAGTAGAATGAATACAATTTTGGTTACGTTTGGTGTTTTCCCACCCGCCAGAGCCCATACACTTGATCTCTACCTTGACTTTGTGAGCGGGGACACACTTTGCGCCAATTATGGAGGAGTTGCCACTTCTCCAAATCTCTACTAGTTAATGTCCCGCCTACAACATGCACAATAAGCAAGGAACATGGGTGATGTCGCCCCTCGGGATCACAATCCTAAGAGACGCAACTTCAAGATCGACAAAGCACTCAATAAGCAAACCTAAGAAGAATAAGACGCGGAGAAATCACAAGTTGGATACGGGATCGACGGACAAGGAAGACATTAAGAAGATTCAAGAAAAGTCCACCCAGCTCCCACCAACCAAGCACGCCGAACCGGCCACTCCGTAAAGGTCTCCACCAAAGAAACAAGCTTGGAGGAAGAAAGAAGACACACCTACCAAGGGGAGACAACAAGAGTACACCTTTGGAAGACCTACCACCATCCGCATCACGATTGATCGGACACCGTCGGCTACCTCATCTATGCCACTCATCGAGATCATCAAAGGCACCGCACCAAACACGACATCCCGACGAGATTCCATAGATGACAACACGCCACGAGAGTAAGTACTCGAAACTCGTCGAGAGGTAACTTCGGTATTTATCTCGCATATTTAAATTTTCTCGCATAGCATATTTCAATTAGCATGTTTCCCTTTAAGCATATTTACTTTTTCTAAAAACTGCATTAGAAAATCACAAAATTATGTTTCTTTGCATTTGCATTAGTTCCTTAAAAGCCCCATGCAAGCACCCCTTTGCCGTGGTGGCATAAAAATAAAAATACAAAAATATTGCACTCATATGTTTTACATTAGCATCCCTATTGCATAGAAAAATTCTCAAAAATAGGTGGGCACATGAAGGTCCACACATTTTCTAAAATCCAAAAAAGAAGTGAGCACATGAAGGCTCACAACATAATCCTAGAATTTGTTCCTTCGGGGTATGTGCGAAATTAATATTTGCAGGGAGAACATTTAAGGAAAACCTTAAATGAACAAGTTCCAAGGACGAATAAAAAGACTACTTCAAGATCCGGCTTGGGGAGAGCACCCTCAGTTATTACGATAAGTATTATCCTATCTATTTTAAATATTAGCTAGTTAGTATATTTGCTTAGAGTAATGAGTCTTAAATAAAAGTATTAGTGTTAAGAGTCCAATAAATATTAGAAGCTTGCGAGTTAGCTCTCTTTTCTTTAATTATGACCTTGATGACATATGCTTGGAAATGATGAATAGTTGCTCCGCCTTAATTCCTCTTAAAAGTACTTACACTTTGGACTTAGATTCCCTAAAGCTTTAAATGCTTAATTTGCTCTAAACCCAACACCGTGGGAAGCACATGCTTAACTGAAGTCTTAGCATTGAAAGATAAAAGTGCATGAAAAGTTGAGCTTACTGTTTATCATATTCTTAGAGATACTTGATCCCCGGTTTTATCTTTGAAAATTATAAAATTACATGATGAGTTCCTTAGCTATGACCCTTGAGAGTTCGTCATCAAGATCATCCCACTCCACTAAATACGCCGCTTCTAACCCGAAAATACGCATCCCCATACTCCATCAAGCCGTTAGCCATAATTATAAAAATAAATTCTAGCAATTTTGATATGTCTCTCTCAACGTTTTTATTAGATTACGGGCTACATTCAAAAAAAAAAAAAGGAAAAGAAAAGAAAGAAAAGAAAATAAATTTAGAGAGAAAAGTGAGACGAGAGAGGGAGAGTAACGGACAAAAGTCATACTAGGCGAGAAGGGCCTACCTCCCTAATAATAAAAATATATTTAGAGATGAATAATGGACACGTGTCCGAGGGTGAGTAGGGCCCACATCTCTAAGGAGAGAGAAAAATGGACAAAAGTCCGGGGCAAAGCCCACCTCTCCAAGAATGGACAGCCCAGGTCTTAGCAATTTTTAGAAAGAGAGATATAGTCCAAGATGCTTAAAAAAAAAATATACTAGAAAAGGCTAAGGCTATTTACTACCTTTCATCCTCATCCATTCGCCACTATCATCCCACTATGTATATTCCACCACATGTAACTCCACTAAATACCATCTACTTAAGAGGGTCATACATAGGATCTCTCGAGTTTTCTTTTTGAAAAATATTGCAAAACCCCGGGATGATAGTTGATCAAAGAGTTTGAGACATGGTACTTAACTTGATTGTTTTATCTTGCTTATGATTTCGTGAAAAGGCTACGCCCCATGGTAAAATGTGTATGAGAGAGAGCAATACGGTTAAGAGGAGAATTTATTTCGATAAACACAAGTACTTACGAGGTATGAAAGCGTAGTAGCAACTCGATCCTACTATAGCATATAGCTTTGCTAGGGACTAGCAAAGGGTAAGCTTGGAGGAGTTTGTTGATGCTCACTAACTCATATTTTTATGCATCAACAATTCATGGAAAAGGACTAAAATATAATTAGATAACCTTATTAGGGGATTCTACTAATGATTTCCATGAGTTTTGGTAAAGTTGTGATTTCTGAGGGACTTAACGAGAAAAACGGCGAGAAATGACGTGGCATACGACCGACGTAACGCATAACGCAATCCAACTCGAAACAAGTCTAGAAGGCTCCGGATTACTCCCGGCGTGAGCGAAACTTGGCACCGAAGAAAACATCATCTAGAAGACTCCGGAAGCCACGACGCATCGCGGGACCCAGTGGGACCCACTCCGGGCCGTCGCCCAAATATCAGGCCGATCGGCCCGCCTTTGGTGGCCAAGTCACCCCCGTCTCCGGAACCTTCCTCCACCGCCTCTAAGACGCAATCTAATCCGGTCGTTTATGGTGGGTTTGATCCGATGGCGTCGGTGGGAGCACGAGATTAGTACCACATCGCTGCTTTGGCCATTTGAAGAGACATAAGAAGACCCATATATAAACAGCCCCTGGACCCCTTCGTCTCATAATCAATATGATCCGAAGCCTCAAGTCATCATCAAGAAGGAGATCAAGAAGAAGCCAAGGCAGGGGAGTAGAAGAGGAGACACCAAGAGATAGGATAGCTAATTCATAGCTCTAATCTAGAGCCTAGTTTAGATAGAAAGTCGAGTTTAGAGAAGAGAGAGTGTATGCTCAGGTTCGGATCGATAAGTTACACTATGGATCAATATAATTATTGTTCTCATACACCTTTGTGCTATTTCATTATTATGCATGCAATTAGTCTACTTACACTTTATTCTAGTCATAGCATATTTGATATGTTCATTATTCATGGTAATTCAAAGCACTTATTTGTAGAGCTCCTAGTATATTACAATTGTATGCTAGGTAATAGGCGATTATGTAAGCATGGTGCTTAGATATAATTTATTTGCGGATTCACCTTATATGCCGGGTCGTGTGGTAGATCGTAGTGGTGACAAACACTATTGAGTCCTTTGCAATCCATCCCCGTGTATAAGACTAGTCGATAATGGTTCTTGGGATTATCTTGTTTCGTTCTGATTTTCTTAAGTAATCTTGGGTGCACATTCTTATTTATGGTTTTGATATATATATGATCTTATGCTATGCTGTCTAAACATTTTGTAGATTCTTTGTATGCTACCTAAGAACTGTCCCTTTGTCATAAATCCAATCCTAATCTTACTAGGAATTAATCTTATGCTATGCTCACCACGTGCACCTCTACTGTCTCAATACCTTATCATTATTAATATTATTATTGGCTCACCTTGTTTAAGTATATGCTAAATACTATAAAATCTCATTAGTATTCTATCAACATCTTTAATCATTTGAACGCCTATCATATCTTCCTCGTGGATTCGATATTTAAAACCCTTCGGGTGAAATGCTCCTTTGGACATCCGCGGCGCTTATGGATCTATTTCTCTGTAAGCTAACAAATACCAACACCTATAATAATCAATAACTAGAACTATATCAAATATCAAACTAGAATATACTAAGAACATAACAATCAATAGTATAATAAAACAAAGCATAATCATAATGAGAACTCAAGATAAATTTATTATCGAATATCTCAATATAATAGATCTGAAATCCTAAGCCAAGCTCGCACTCTTCCTTGAATAAATTAGAAAGTCTACTACTCTAATCTTTGAAGAACTAGAGGTCTCCAATCTTCTAATCTCTAGAAACCCTAGTATTAATCACTCTCTCTAATTACAATTTATCTAAACCCTGAATAATGCTGAAGACTAATGAATTAGGGTTTCAGGGGGTAGCCCTGCCCCTTCTTTTATAGCCCCCTTGGATGTGAATCTCAGCCCTTGGATCAAACCGACTTGATTGGACGGACTAGATCTTCTCCATAGGTCGGTTGTAGGAACATCCCGAAAGCTGGACACGTGGTTCCACTACACGGTGCTGCGCGGCACGGGGGGCGTGCCGCCCGGCCCCACCCTATGGGGTCTGCCCTCCGGCCTCGTCGAGCTTCATTCTTCGTCATTTGTACCCCTGGAAATTATACTAATGCCCTGGATTTGGTCCTTTTCTTTCGTTTCTCATTTTCCTCTCTTTTACGCTCTTTTTCGGGGTTTTACGGGTTCTTCTGTAAAATAGTATATGCACCAAAACTCGTGAAATTCATTAGTAATAATAATATTTATCTAGCATTGATCCTTGTTTGATGGTTTAAAACATATATCACTAGTAACGAAAATGTTTTGGATGACAGGCAGATTCTATTTTGCATGGCGAGCATCAAGGTCACGGAAAATGGGGTGAATAACCGCGGGCGGGCAGCTTGCCCGTCGTGGTTAATAATTTTTTTTTAAAAACAAAAACCCGAGCCCAAATGGACCGGATCACGGCTGCTGCCGGGCCCATTGCGCCGCCGCCGCCCGTTGCGGCCGGATCCTTGCATGACAATTTGTAGGCTGCCTTTCGCGCCGCTGGGCCGGATCCGCCGCGCGCCCGCTGCAGCCCTTCACAGGTCCGCGGCGCCTTCCCCGAGCTTCGCCGCCGCCGTTGGGAGAGTGGGGGCACCGCCGCCGTCTTTGGCGAGTGGGGGCGTCGCCGTCGTTGGGAGAGTGGGGGCGCCGCCGCCGTCTTTGGAAGAGTGGGGCGCCGCCGCCGTCGTGCTCGAGGGAGAGTACGTCGGGGATCGCGCGCCGCCATCGTGCTTGGGGGAGGAGTACGCGGGGGATCCGCGCGCCGCTTCCTTGATCCCGTCCTCTACCGCGCCGCCTCCGCGTGATCCCGCCCGCTACCGGGCCTGGGGCGCTTTTGCGTCGCGCCATCTCGCCCGAGAGGGAAGAGGAGGGCGCGCCCGTGGCAGATCCGGCCGGACCCACGCGGCCGTGGATCCGGTCGCCGGGGAGGGAGGCGGCGCCCGCGCCGGCCGGATCTCGAGGGAGGGGAAACAGCGAGGGCGTGATGAGACCATGGTTCCGCAAGATAATATTTTGGATGATTTATCGTTAAAAATATTAGAGACCCATCTCTTTTAAAATTTGGTGCATTTTCTTCTAATGAAAAATATATAAAGAAGGTGAGAGAAATATTTGCTCCAAGTGGTCTTTCGTCAATGATCTAATTTAAGAGTGCATCTTTCAAGGAAGAAGAAGATGAAAAATCAAGAAGATTTATTTATATTGGTTCTGTGAAAGTTCACGTCACTTTAATATTATTTCCCGGCCTCATAGACATCTTGGAGAAGTGCTCGTTATTTGCTTCATGCTGCAAAGCGCACAGGTGAAGGTCACATGTCCTCAGGTTGATTAGCGTCTGGCCTCAATATTTTAATATATATTTAGACATTTGCTAGGATTAGTATAATTAGCTTTATTTATGTGTTGGGCTGATGAGTCATGTAAATGGACCCTTGTTGCGTCGTGAGTCCAAGTACCTGTGCCTGCGTGCACATATATTTGGCTTGAGCAGCCGTGTAAAGGGGAGACTTGATTTTTATCGTGGATTGTTCCTGTCGAGCCGCCGCCGCTCTCGACCGGGACCCTAGATGGTGATCGCATCTAATATCCAGAATTGAAGCTGATCCTTTGCGTGGAGTGCGTGATCGAGTTGCTACTGCTCGGGCACGTCGCTTGGAATTCTCAGTTCCTGGCCTTCTGATCGTGGTACGTCGTTGCCGCGGGTGGAAGGATATTATTCAAGGGTTTGGTTTACATCTACTCTGTAAGCCGATTCCTTGGTTAGCATTGCTATCGATATTGTTACCGCTGGTTAGTCGGGGAGTGAATAACTGTCTTATTGATTTGGCTATTGATTGATCGAGATTGAATCCATTATATTATTGTCCACGTAACATTGCTTGTCAACGTGATTTGGTTTTCAAGCTGTGGATTTGGTTCGTGTTTTGTGAACTTATTTGATCCAGTCAAAGATAATATATAATACTGCTCAGAGCTGCTGCGTTGATCGGTTATCCAACTAAGTTGATTTCGGCTATACCATATATATGTTCTATTGCCCGGATTAATTTCAAATATCAGTGCAGCTGCCATTTGTCCTCCTGTCGCTAGTTTGTTTGGTCAGTTAGTAAAAGGAATAATTCAGAAATTCATATTATAATTTGTCTTGTGCAGTGAAAGATTGAAGGCCTGTTTGGATACGCTTTTAATGTAGCTTATAAGCAGAATAATCGATTTAAGCCCGCCAAACAGCCCGCTTATTTCTTTTGCGTTCTCGGATGTAAAACGCCGGAAAATCGAGCCCAACACGGCGTTTAGAAGCGGCCCAAGCCTCGCGTATGGAAAAGCGAACTGTTCCCCGGACCTGCTCCCGTCTCCACCCGACTCTTCCTCCCGACACCCGTCTACAGCGCGCCCAGGTGGATCTGGATCGGCGAACCGCCCGGCCTCCTCGCCTCCCACCGCGGGGCCAACGCCCGGGCGCACCGGCGTCCTCCCTCCCACCGCGCGGCCAACGCCGGACGCGCTGGCCTCCTCCCCACCGTTGCAGCTGCCTAGATCACGCATTTGCGGGGATAGGGCGGCCGCATCGAGAAGCTCTGGGGCGGAGGACGGGGTGGCCGCGTTCAGCTCGCAGGCAGAGGGGACGGGGCAGCTGCTGCAACTTGCCGGCGGGGTGGCCATGTCGAGCTTCGCTGGCGGGGAGGGTGGCCGCTGCTGCTTGCCGGGGCCGGGCTGCTGCTGCAACACGGCGTGGTAGACACCTCCGCCCGGCTGATGCAGCGCCCGAGGCGGCGAGGGCGGCGTCGGGGGGGCTCAGCCTCCGGCCATCCATGGCACCGCTGGCCCGCCATGTCCCGCACACAGCGGCGAATCCTCCTTCCTTTTCCGATAACAAAAAATCGGGGATGCCAAACAGTTGGCGATTTTTGGACGCAGCGTTTCTGGACAGCGGCTTACCAGAGAAGTGGGCTCATAATCTACGCGCGAGTTCCAAAATCGCGGTCCCAAACAGGGCACGAGACAAATTCTCGAGCGGCGAGCCGTGTCCGCTTCAGTTCTCGGACGGCGTAGCGGGTATTAAACGTGGCGGGCCTTTATAATGCGCCGGCCACGGAAAATGCCTCTATTTTGCGTGGCGGGCGTCTTATAAACGCTGCCCACGATAAATTGATTTTGCGTGGCGGGGAAATTGCCCATCATATAAAATAAAAAACGTCCGCCACGGTTAATCGAGCCATTAACCGTGGCGGGCAAACTCAACGCCCGCCACGGAAAGGATTTTTTTTTAGAGTCACGCCAAAATCATTTCGTTACTAGTGTATAAAAGTGGTCAATAACTACCATCAACAGCGGACTTCTCGGTCATGTACATCCGTTGTATCCTCGGTATGAAGGGAAGGTACCGTAGGATTTTCACGGGGATGTCAAGCTGCCTCTTGTGACCATCACTAGAGTCTACCTCTATGTACCTTGAGGATTTACACTATGGGACGGTCGCGTAGCATATTTGTAGTCTTTCCTAAATAAGAAGTAACGGTTCTCACAAGCATGTATCTACCCATATGTCATCTTAAGTATCTTGAGGAGTTTCGCGACTTCGTACATAATCTTTGGCAGGTTGTGACCTCACGGAAGCAAGGTCTCAAAGGCGCCAACATGTTGTCAAAAAGCTGTCTCAACTCATGTTGCACCGAGCCTTCAAGTCCATAAGGTGTCCAATGGCGTCTAGTCGAGAGACCTCTACATGGTCATGAAGGGGGTTTTCGCCGCCTCCAACATGGCATAATAGTCCTCTGCGGTTTGTTCTGGCTCCTCCTCCTCATCCCGGCATGGAAGTCATCTAACATGTCTCCTACCCCGGCATCAGAAGCAAGATCATCGATGCGTTGCCTCACCACCTCGTGTCTCAGGGCAGCTCGGTTTCACCATGGAAGATCCACCGCTTATAGTCCGTCGTCCATCCATTCATGCAAAGATATGTTTAGACATGTTACCCTTACTTTACCTTTCGCTTATTCCAACATTTGTTGCATGGACACCAAACCTTACTCGCACCTCGAGCATTCTCGAAAAGCTTTGTCATGGACAACAAAAGCTTCGTTCTTCCTAACCCATTCATTGTCCCAATCTCCAAAACCCCTCTAGCCAATGTATATCCACACATGGTCATCCATTCTCTATCATATACGCAAGAATATAAGAATGCATTGCATCTACACAAGGATCCTACCATCTAATAGGTGAAGATAGGTCCTAATCCCACCCGAGAATGCGTAGATGAGGACAGTTCCATGCTCTACTCCTATCTGAGACAGAATTTCGGCAAGACCTCACCGCTATTCTCCAAATACACATCCCGACAGGGAGATTGTGTATTCGAAGAACAACAGGGAGATGCTGTGGAAACTCTAAATCAGACAGGAGTAGAACATGGAAACTAACCACATCTATGCATCCTCGGGCTGTCCAAAAACATGAACAATTCGAAACAGATACAATTATAGGTATGCAGAGATCTGCATACATCCAACTGTATCTCTTTCGAACGGGAGACACCTAACTGAGTTGCGCGATCTAGCTACGACCATGATACGGAAAGAAGGGCTATACCTAGGGTCGCGGTGGAGCCGGGCTAGTGGCGAGGAAGGCGATTAGGGTCGCTAAGGTAGCCCGACTCCGGCTGGGCTCCTATCTACAAAAAAACACATGGGCTCGGTTGAAAAATTCGAAATAACCTCCACATCACGGTGTGGTTTCCAAAACCGCAAAACAAACATATGATCGATGGTGACAAACACATTCACATGGCTCGATGGCGGAGCAACCCGCAAGGCCGGGGCGAGGCCGAGCAAGTCCGGGGGTGCGAGCAAAGGTATAGGGCGGACAAGCGGTGATAGGGTGGTCCTCCTCCTCCACCTTCTCCTCCCTTCTCTCCGGCCTCCTCCTCCCCCTTCTTTCCTCCTTCCTTCTCCTCCCTACTTCCGGCCTCCTCCTCCTCCCTCCTCCCTCCTCCTCCCTCCTTCCTCCTCATTACCCTCCCCCCCTCCTCCTTCCTGCTTCCCCTCTTTGTGGTTTTCCTACGCCATGGGGAAGGGGGGCCGCGGCCGGCTTCGGCTCCATTGGGGAGGTGGGCGGGGAGGTAGTGCCCCTCATGGCGGGCGGGCGGCTCCGTGGGGGCGGGGCCGGGCGGCGATGCTCCTCACGGCCGGGCGGGCGGCTCGTGGAGGGGAGGCGGGGGGCGGTGCTCCCCAGCGGCAGGGCGGGCGGCCGTGGGGAGGGGGACGGCGGCGCGCTCCTCTCTGCGCGGGCGGCTCCATGGGGAGAGGGACGGGCGACGTTGCTCACGGCCGGGCAGCGCGGCGGACGGGGAGGCTAGGGGCGGCGGCTCGCCCCCATAGTGGGCGCGAGTAGGTGACGGCCACGGCGGAGGGCGGGCACGGGCGATGGGGGTAGGGCGGGCGCGGCACGACGCTGGGAAGGGGCTGGCCGGGGACGGTGTGGCACGGCGGGGGAGGGGAGTGGATGGGAAGGGGTGGCCTGAGTCGGGTGTCCGCCGGGTCTTCTTTGCTACGAGCTGGAGAGAGTGAGGGTGAGGCCGGTCTTGGGTTTTTGTTTTAGAAAAATCCTGAAAGCCTCCCCGCGTGAGCCGCACGACCGGCTCACGAAAAGAGGAACCCTTTGCCGTGAGCCGCATGATCGGCTCACGGCAAAGAAGGGTTTTAAAAATCAAATCCAAAAATGTCGCGGACATGGCGATGGGGCCACGTGCGCCTCCTTTGTCGTGAACAACCCTAACAGCTCACAACAAAGGAGTCCCCTTTGTCGTGAGCAAAAAAAAAAAAAAAAAAAAAACTTACGACAAATTAAATTTCAGAAAAATATATTTTCCTCTATCTCTTTTTTTTTAGGCATATATTTTTAAATTTTGTTCGAACTTACTTTGAACATACCTTGTCAAATTCACTCACCCATACATAATTGATGCTTTAGTGAAAAATTGACCATTATTTCGTGTGGTTTTATCTCTAATTCTATTTACTTAATTACAACATAAAATTATAATAAATATCAAAATGATCCAAAAAATACCAAAAATTCACATGGCACAATCTCTAATGTCTATTGAATATAGAAAAAGTTTCATAGTCAAAGCACAACTTATTCGACACATCCTCATCAAATCACACCGGATCATTCTCAACAAACATTAAACATCTACGTAGATGTTGGAGTTTGTGAACATCATGTGTGCCAACTTGTGAGAAACCTTCTCAAATTTTTACCGTAGCCTCGGCATAAGATATCATGACATATTATCAACTTTCATGATTTTTGGACTTCGGTTGATTTTCGTAATTTTAAAACCACTCGAGCACGCCTTAACATTCGTATTTTTGTAATAAGATGTTCAGATTTGGTTTTATTTTTTATACGTAAGGCCTTACTTTGTGTCGAAAGTAACAGGAATCAATTTTTTACTAATTTTTTTGCAAAAATGTCAATCACCTGTAGTTCAAATTTGGCTTCATTTAAAACATTGCCATAAAAGAGAATAATTACCTAAATATACTAAAAAGTAAAAAAATCACCAAAATTGAACATGGAGTGCCATATGATATATAATACTTGTAGAAAAAGTTTGGAGCCGAAAAACCAAAAATAATAATAAAAAAGGTATAACCTTTACCATGAGCGGGAACCTCGCTCCACGGCAAAGAGGGTTCTTTGCCTAATATTTGCATTTGCTCACGGCCAAGGGACCTCTCGGGAAAGCCTTTGTCGTGAGCTGCACGAAGAGCTCACGGGCAAGGGGTGACGGAGGACGGACGGCCTCCTGCTGTTGCCTTTCCCGTGAGCTCCCCCCTCACAGCAAAGGTGGGTTGCCGTGAGTGAGGCCTTTGCCGTGAGTTACCACCATGCTCACTGGAAAGACGGGCCTTTCCCGTGAGGAGCTCACAGGAAACATTTCCCCCACGGGAGTGTTGTGTCTACTTTTATCTACTGTACCCAAGTCGAAAAAAAAAATAGATTAGCTCAGTGCCTGAGTAGTGAGTACGTGTATAAATAGACGCACGGTCGGGAGGATTGAGCGACTATGGCATGATAAAAAAACCAGCTAGCTGGTAGCCCAAAACTAAAGGTAGGAATCGGATGGCATCCCAGCTGAAGGAAGCAGTAGGGTTGGCCTTGTGCGTCATCATCATCTCTATGTACGCCTTCCAGCTGATCGCAGACGCTTGCCGCCGTCTGCCCCCTGGCCCTTTGCCACTTCCGGTCGTCGGCAACCTCCTGGCCGTTGGACGGGGCAACCCCCAGCGTTCCCTGGCTCGCCTCGCCGAGCGCTACGGCCCGATCATGTCTCTACGTCTTGGCATGGTGCCCACGGTAGTGGTCTCCTCGGCTGACGGCGCGCGCGAGATCCTCCACAAGCACAACGCGGTGCTGGCGGATCGCCCTGTCATGGACGCCTGGAACGCCCACGGACACCGCTCCAACTCCGTCCTGGCGCTCCCACCGCAGGCCAGGTGGCGGGCGATGCGGAAGCTCTGTGTGACGGAGCTGTTCGCGACGAGCCGGCTGAGGGCGCTGCAGCCGCTGCGGCAGCACAAGGTGGAGGAGCTGGTGCACTACGTCGCCGATCGGGCGGTGCTGGGAGATCCCGTCGCCGTCCACGAGCCGCTGTTCAACGCGGCCATGGACATTGTGTCGCGCACCATGTTTTCCGTTGACCTCCACTCCGCTGGGCTCGGCGATATCATGAAGGAAGCCACGGTTTTGGCCGGGACGCCAAACGTGTCGGACTTTTTCCCGGCGATCGCGGGTGCGGACCTGCAGGGTTTGCGGCGCAGGATGGAGCCGCTCGTCGCGCGTTGCTATCAAGTGTTAGACGAGCTGTTCGCGCAGCGCCTGCTGGAGCGGGAGGCTTGCGAGCCACCCAAGAATGATATGCTAGACGCGGTGCTTGACAAGGAACATGAATGGCAGAAGGATATGATGAATCGTTCAACAATCAAAGGACTGTTCGCGGTAAGCACCCATAGCATCCTTTTCTACAGTATATATATATACAAAATTTGATATTTGTTACAATAAACTTCGGGAAACATAAAAAGCTTGACTTATCAAATCCCAGAATTATACGTTTTTGGGGGACAGAGAGAGTACTACAAAATTACTAGACGACATAGACACCACATATACTACATCCATTTTGTTGTATAAGATGACATGACAAACGGTCTCCCAAACATTTTGTTGTATCCAAGATGTGACCCGCTAATGCATGATCAATGTGTCACAGGACATGCTTGTTGCTGGATCAGAGTCAAGCTCAACTACGGTTGAGTGGGCAATGGCTTTATTACTAGAAAACCCTGAAGTGATGGAGAAGGTGAAGATGGAGCTCGCGCGAGTTGTTGGCACAAGAGCACAAGTCCAGGAATCTGATATTGCCCAGCTTCCCTATCTTCAGGCTGTTGTGAAAGAAGTGCTTCGACTCTACCCTGTGGGGGCGATGACGTATTATCGGGCAGAGGCTACCGTAACAGTGCTAGGATACACCATCCCTCAGGGTGCCACCGTAATACTCAACATATGGGCGGTCCACAGGAACGCGGACGTATGGCCTGATCCACATAAATTCATGCCTGAGAGGTTCATGGGCGACGACGGAAACAATATCACTGCTGATTTCTCCCGCAAGGACTGTAAGCTGATTCCGTTTGGTGGCGGGCGCCGCTTATGCCTCGGCTTGCCGCTGGCGTATAGAATGGTGCATTTGCTTCTCGCATCGCTGCTGCACCACTTCGATTGGACGCTTCCTGAAGAGGCCATGGAAAATGGTATTGGTATGACAGAGAAATTTGGAATGGTGATTTCTATGGCTACTCCACTAAAAGCCATCGCCAAAAAGCGTATGCTATAAATGCATGTTGTGTTGAGCAACCATAATGTTGCAGGAAAGCGGTTCATAATGATTAAAATATTGTCTACCTGCTAACTGGAATATTGTGGAGATAGTCTATAAAACAGTCTTTATTAATAAAGGTATTCATAGAGTCATAGTACTATGGGCCACCCATAATATGTAATAAAAAATATTATTCCTTCCTCTCCCTCTCTCCTCCCTTCAATCCTCCTTCTCCATCTTAGCTACAGGAGACTTTACATAAGCTCCACCTTATGGGCTGCACATTCTGAAAAAAGGAAATAGTAAAAGACTACTGACACTAGCTCTCTCCTTATGGACTGGTCTTGCCATATATTGAGCTTCCTCTGTGGGCACGGTCATCCTAGCCGAATCGGGCACACGTTTGTTAATTGTGGCCTGACGCATGCGGCGTTCATGCGGGGTGTTTCCATTTATATCGGTCGTAGGAGTGGTGACGATGCTCCAGCTCAGCCGTGAGATGGCGTGGGTAAGTCGGTGAGTGTGGAGGTCACAGAGTCATGCACTATAAGAAATGTATTGTATATATGTGTTTGTGTTGGGTTAAGATAATAACTAAACAGGCCCGTCCCAGAGGGGAGGGCAGCCGGTGCGATGGCCGGGGCCCACGAGGCTAGGGGCCCATGGGTCAGGTATAGAATGTACTACTCCGTATATTCAGTAGAGTATGCAGCCTGGATCAGCGATCGCCTCTTACCTTTAACTATTCCCGTCCCTGTCTCCCCGAATCCCCGATCGCCGCGACTGCTCGCGACTCGCCGACTGGACTTCCCTTCAGCGTCGTGACTGCCTGTCTCCGGGCCTCGCTGCCTCGGGGATCAGTGTTGCCGCGAGCACAAGGCGACTGACGAGTCTGCGGCTGCCGGCGACCGGCTAGGTTAGTTCATTGTTGGCACCGCAGCGTACGTTAATTTAATTACAGTTCACCTGAGTTTGTGAGGATTTGATTGAATGATTTGATTTCTAATTCAATATTTTTTTGATCATGTTAGATGTTGGCACCGAAACATTTGTATGGTACCATTTATTTTGCCGTTCTTTTTACCTTCTTTGATTTGATGTACTGCTATTTTTTTTCATGAACTAAATATATGTTATGTCAATCCGTAGTGCTACATAATTCAATCATTACGTTGTCGGGCCCTTAGTGTCTTCCTCGCCCACGTGCCCTTAAAAATTATGGGGACGGGGCTGTAACTAAATATAATAAAAATATATTTATATATACACACATATCTTATTTTTAGAGAGAATTAGGTATATGGCCCTGGAAAAACACAACTTAGTTATTGAGCCTTTTTTTATGGATGCCATTAAAAAGATCGCCTACTCACCAATGCCCCTAAAAATTCGATCTATCACGTATAACATTCACTTCTCAAACTCTTTCGTGTATGCCATTCCGTCCGCTAGCAGTTAGATTTCTACCGTTCGTCACCTAACGCAAAGGTGCGGCTTTGGAAAATGACATGGTTGCCCTCCTTTTCTTTCTCTTCCCCTCCTCTCTCACCGGCAAGCAGGCCCCGCCTATCAGCTCCATCCTTCACCTCCAGCTTCCTATCCACAGCAGCCCCAATCTCTGACCAAAAATTGCAGAGGTGGAGTATCCAGAGCAGCTCCTCGCCGACCCTGCTGCTCCACCCTCCATCTCTTCTTCCACCCTCCATCTCTTCTGCCGCCGTTGACGAGGACCCCCACGGCGGTGCGGTGCCGATGCATTCAGCGCGCGGGAGAGGGCGTCTTTGGGGATAGCGAGATGGGGGAGCAGCAAGACGGCCCGCGTTCACCTTGCCCATCCTGCACCACCTCGGGGAGGACCCCTATGGCGTGGCTCGCCGTCGTAGCGGCGGTGGTGTTCTTGTCGCCTCCGGCGCTCGTCGGCTTCGCTGTCGCGGTGCGTCCCTGCGCCGCCCTCGCCGCAGTCCGTCGCCACCCATCGCGCTCGCTCGCCCCAGCCGCTAGCGGACGCCGCACCCGCGCCCGACGCTGCGTGCCGTGTGCGCGCCATGCGCGCTGCTCCTCCTAAGCATGTCACACCTAGATTGGCCATGGGAGCACTGCGGTCCAGGCCGTGGCCGCCGTCTCCCGCGGTCCTTCGCCCCGCCTAGCAGCAGGCAGCCCCTCGCTGGGTTGGGGCACGTTGCTCGACAAGGGAAGAGAAGAAAGAGGAGGAGGAAGAAGTTGTGAGGCGGGGCCCGCTTGCCGGTGAGAGAGAGAGGAGAAAGGGGAGGAGAAAGAAGACAAGGGCAACCAAGTCATTTTCTTTTTTTTTGAGAATTACACAGTACAACGCAGACACTCACACACGCACGCATACCCATCCCTATCGGGGAACACACGCACGCAAACCCTACCCCTATGAGCACCTCCGAAGGGGCGGGGCCGGCGGATCCGGAGATTCTCGAAGTCACCATAGGCGCCTCGTCGTCGCCGACGGAACGTCGCTTACCACTTAATGCACAACGCCGGTAAATCTGGGGAAAATCCCAAAGGAAAGATGCGCGAGCACGGGATTTGAACCCGGTGGGTAGCGTCCCCACTGACTGTCCTACGGGGGTAGGGCCCATCGTCGAGGCGACCTAACGGTGGAAATCTAACCGCTAATGGACGGAATAGCACACATGAAAGAGTTTGAGAAGTGGATGTTACATGTGATAGATCGAACTTTTCAGGGGTATTGGTGAGTAGACCATCTTTTTCAATGGCATCCATGAAAAAGGCTCTTAGTTATTTGACCCTTTTTCAATTGAATTTGGTCTATCTTTGTCAAACCAAATTTTATTTAGCTCTATGGTCTTCCGTCTATTTTTGGGCCTTCTATCGGTGTTAATTTAGGGGTAAGAAGACTGTTTTACCCCTGACAATAAAATAAAAAATAGAGTTTGTTTCTTTATTGTATTTTTTTAGTATAATGGATAATGGAGAATATGTGCTGTTATGCTGTGTGTGTGTGTGTTTATGTATTGTGTACTCAAAATATACATTAAAGAAACAAAACTCTGTTTTTATTTTTTATTTTTTGTTAAGGGTAATAAATGGTTTTTTACCCCCGACTTAACACCGCTAGAGGTCTAAAATGGACGGAGGACCATAAAGCTAAAATTTGGTTTGAGGCCGTAGAGCCAAATTCGTTTTAAAAAATATCAAATAACTCAGCTATGTTTTTATAGGGCCATGCACCTAATTCTCTCTATTTTTTAAGGCGCAACTGAATCCGGGTGCTAGATACAACCCCTACATGCATGCATGAGTGATTGCAAAGGGGGCGGCATAAATGCGCAGCAGGTCCCTCAGCGAGCAGCAGACTAGCTCAAGCTCGAGCGGGCGTGGATCACCGAGCTCGCGAGCGCGAGCGGCCACGACAGACGCCGTGACAGCTGCGTGCGCGGACTGGCTCGTGAGCACGTGCTGCGACGGCGCCAGCAAAGAACGGAAGTCAGCCAGTGGTTGTTGTGGGGTGGCGAGGCATCAAGGCGTGACTGCGAAGCACAGCCAGGCCGGTGGTGCGCACGAGCCGCGAGCAGCGTAGTCGTTGCGCAGTCGGCTAGCCATCACGGTCATGCACGCTGCATCGAGAATCCTTCGCCGTGCGTGGCAGGAGACGCATATGGACGTCCGTCGTCGGTCCACATGAATTCGCTCCCGAAAACAGCACGCATCGACGTCGTCTGCCACGCGTGGCGCACCCGCCGCCGATCCCGTGTCTGCTGCTACCAGACTACAAACTGTGCAGCTTTACTCTGACGGCGCCACACGACCACCGGCCAGGCCATGGCCTCCCTCAGCCTGGCGGGGTGGTTTCTTGCTCAAGGAAGAGAGCTGCTTCTTGCTGAACCCTCTCGAGGGGCCATGACCCATGAACTCGCCGTCCGAGCAAATTGCTCCCTGGAGTCCCAGTCCCAGACCATTCGTCAATCAAGCCACCAGGTTGAACTCAAGAGGCTGTTCGGCTGATAGTTTCTGTGCCTGATATGATGCTGTTTTTTTCTAGAGAAAACATTATACCATGCCTGATAAACCGAGTTGATAAGTTCAAGCGAATCACTACCAGAATCGGGCACTTTGCCGAGTGTCGGAACCTTTGCCGAAAGTGTATATTATCGGGCACTCGTTAGAGACCATCTTTACCGAAAGTGCCAAAACAAAACACTTGGCAAAAACAAAAAAAAAAACAGCGTACAAGGTACGAATGAGACAATTTGATGGGTTCATGATCTATTTTTTGGTGGAATTTATGGGAAAAAAGGAATAGAAGAACATTTCAACAAAAAAAACCCTACAGACACAACAAGTAGCTGGTATTTGCAGGGATGAGATCACCCAATTCACTCTCGCAAGTCGCAACGCATGAGCATGCGAATGGGTTTTAGTTCGCCAGTTACCATCTGTTTAGATGAGATAGGTAGTGATAGTGGTACCCTGTCGAAAACCAGATGATATAACCCAAGAGAAGAGACTACTTAATTCTATGATAAATACAAAAAAATTGTAGATAAAAATAGGCAGCATGCAGAAAAGGTAAAAAGTTTTGCTAACATCATTAATGCACGAACAATAATGTTAATCTAGGCATTTAGCTAAGTAGCCTAGGTCCTTGACCTAAAAATAGAAAAATGAAGAGGCGACGTATCCAACAATGTCAGTGTAGACATCTAGCCAAGTAGCCTTCACCAACTCAATTTAGGTTAATAAATTCATAGATAAAGTCATAAAAAGAGCATCACTGAAGTCAAGCATACATAAGTGTGTAGATTGAAATGGTTAACAGCATCCATCAACCAACAACATAGAAACCAGCGGATAACCCAAGAGAAGAGACTATGAATTCTATGATAAATACAAAAAATTATAGATAAAAATGGGCAGCGTGCAGCAAAGGCAAAGAGTTTGGCTAAAATCGTTAATGCACGAACAAAATTGCAGAATGGTAGATCTTGTTAGATGATGAGAGAAGAGAGGTAGTGGCATTGAGAGGTGGAGGTTTTTTGATGAACATGGTAAGTTTTTTCAATAAAAACAAACTTTGTATAAAAAGGGGAGACTTGGTTTTTGGCCTAAAAAAATAAAGCGACAAGGTTCAAGAATTATAATATAGGCATCTAGATAAGTAGCCTAGGTCTTTGGCCTAAATAAAGAAATTTAAAGAGGCAAGGTATCCAATAATGTCAATCTAGGCTTCTAGCTAAGTAGCCTAGGTCGTTGACCTCAAAATGAAAATGAAGAGGCGGCGTATTCAATAATGTCAATGTAGACATCTAGCTAAGTAGCTTTCACCAAATCAATTTAGGATAAATAAATTCCAATATAAGTCATGAAAAGAGCATCACTAAAGTCAAGCATACATAAGTATGTAGATGGGAAAGGTTAACGAGGAACAATCAACCAACAACGTAGGAAAACCACAAGATAACCCAAGAAAAGACACTATCAATTCTATGATAAATACAAAAAATTATAGACAAAAATGGGCAGCATGCAACAAAGGCAAGTTCTCCTAAACTCATTAATGCACGAACAAAATTACAAAATGGTAGATGTTGTCGATGTTGAGGGAAGAGAGGTAGTGGCGATGGGAGGTGGACGTTTTTTCTAAACATGGTAAGTTTTCAATAAAAACAAACTTTCCATAAAAACGGACCCTAGATCTTTGGCCTAAACAATTAAAGAGACAAGGTTCAACAATGTTAATATAGGCATCTAGCTAACTAGCTTAGGTCTTCGGCCTAACTAAAGAAAAAATTAAAGAGGCAAGGTATCCAATAATGTCAATCTAGGCATTTAGCTAAGTAGCCTAGGTCTTTGACCTAAAAATAGAAAAAATGAAAGAGGCTACATACCCAATAATGTCAATGTAGACATCTAGATAAGTAGCTTTCACCAACTCAATTTAGGTTATTAAATTCATAGAGAAGTCATGAAACGAGCATCACTGAAGTCAAGCATAGATAAGTGTGTAAATTGAAATGGTTAATAGCAACCACCAACCAATAACATAGGAAAACCAGCGGATAACCCAAGAGAAGAGACTATGAATTCTATGATAAATACTAAAAATTATAGATCAAAATGGGAAGCGTGCAGCAATGGCAAAGAGTTTTGCTAGAATCGTTAATGCAAGAACAAAATTGCGAGAATGGTAGATCTTGTCGATGATGAGAGAAGAGAGGTAGTGGCACGAGAGGTGGAGGTTTTTATGAACATGGTAAGTTTTTTCAATAAAAACAAACTTTGTATAAAAAGGGGTGACTAGGTCTTTGGCCAAAAAAAAAAATTAAGCGACAAGGTTCAAGAATTATAATATAGGCATCTAGATAAGTAGCCTAGGTCTTTTTGGCCTAAATAAAGAAATTTAAAGAGGCAAGGTATTCAATAATGTCAATCTAGGCATCTAGCTAAGTAGCCTAGGTCGTTGACCTATAAATGAAAATGAAGAGGCGGCATATTCAATAATGTCAATGTAGACATCTAGCTAAGTAGCTTTCACCAAATCAATTTAGGATAAATAAATTCCAAGATAAGTCATGAAAAGAGCATCACTAAAGTCAAGCATACATAAGTATGTAGATGGGAAAGCAAGTTAACAGGAACAATCAACCAACAACGTAGGAAAACCACAAGATAACCCAAGAAAAGACACTATCAATTCTATGATAAATACGAAAAATTATAGACAAAAATGGACAAAGCATGCAACAAAAGGCGAGGTTCTCCTAAAATCATTAATGCACGAACAAAATTACAAAATGGTAGATCTTGTCGATGTTGAGGGAAGAGAGGTAGTGGCGATGGGAGGTGGACGTTTTTCTAAACATGGTAAGTTTTCAATAAAAACAAACTTTCTATAAAAACGGACCCTAGGTCTTTGGCCTAAACAATTAAAGAGACAAGGTTCAACAATGTTAATATAGGCATCTAGCTAACTAGCTTAGGTCTTCGGCCTAACTAAAGAAAATTAAAGTGGCAAGGTATCCAATAATGTCAATCTAGGCATTTAGCTAAGTAGCCTAGGTCTTTGACCTAAAAATAGAAAAATGAAGAGGCTACATACCCAATAATGTCAATGTAGACATCTAGATAAGTAGCTTTCACCAACTCAATTTAGGTTAATAAATTCATAGAGAAGTCATGAAACAAGCAACACTGAAGTCAAACATACATAAGTGTGTAAATTGAAATGGTTAACAACAACCACCAACCAATGACATAGGAAAACCAGTGGATAACCCAAGAGAAGAGACTATGAATTCTATGATAAATACAAAAAATTATAGATAAAAATGGGAAGCGTGCAGCAATGGCAAAGAGTTTTGCTAGAATCATTAATGCAAGAACAAAATTGCAGAATGGTAGATCTTGTCAGATGATGAGAGAAGAGAGGTAGTGGCATTGAGAGGTGGAGGTTTTTATGAACATGGTAAGTTTTTTCAATAAAAACAAACTTTGTATAAAAAGGGGAGACTAGGTCTTTGGCCTAAAAAAATTTTCTTTAGTATAGGCATCGAGCTAACTAGCTTAGGTCTTTGGCCTAACAAAATAAAAATTAAAGAGGCAAGGTATTTAGCTAAGTAGCCTAAGTCCCCGACCTAAAAATAAAAACATGAAGAGGCGACATATCCAATAATGTCAATGTAGATATCTAGCTAAGTACCTTTCACCAACACAGTTTAGGTTAATAAATTCGTTGATAATTGATAAAAAGAGCATCATTGAAGTCATGTGTACATAAGTGGGTAGATTGAAATGGTTAACAAAAAACACCAACCAACAACATAGGAAAACCAGCGGATAACCCAAGAGAAGAGACTATGAATTCTATGATATATATACAAAAAGTTGTAGATAAAAATAGGCAACATGCAACAAAGGCAAGTTCTCCTAAAATCATTAATGCACGAACAAAATTACAGAGTGATAGACCTTGTCAGATGTTTGAGAATTGTCTGATGTTTGAGAAGAGAGGTAGTGGCAATGAGAGGTGGAGGTTTTTCTAAACATTGTAAGTATTCAATAAAAACAAACTTTCTATAAATGGGGAGCCTAGGTCTTTGGCAAAAACAATTTAAGAGACAAGGTTCACGAATGTTATTATAGGCATCTAGCTAACTACCTTATGTCTTTGGCCTAATTAACCTAAATTAAAGAGGCAAGGTATCCAATAATGTCAATCTACACATTTAGCTAAGTAGCCTAGGTCTCTGACCTAAAAATAGAAAAATGAAGAGGAAACATATCCAATAATGTGAATGTAGACATTTATCTAAGTAGCTTTCACCAACTCAATTTAGGATAATAAATTCATAGATAGGTTAAGAAAGGAGCATCACTAAAGTCAAGCATACACAAGTGTGTAAATTGAAATGGTTAACAAACATCCACCAACCAACAACATAGGAAAACCAGCGGTTAACCCAAGAGAAGAGACTATGAATTCTATGATAAATACAAAAAATTATAGATAAAAATGGGCAGCGTGCAGCAAAGGCAAAAGAGTTTGGCTAAAATCGTTAATGCAACGAACAAAATTGCAGAATGGTAGATCTTGTTAGATGATGAGAGAAGAGAGGTAGTGGCATTGAGAGGTGGAGGTTTTTTGATGAACATGGTAAGTTTTTTTCAATAAAAACAAACTTTGTATAAAAAGGGAGACTAGGTTTTTGGCCTAAAAAAAAAGAAAGCGACAAGGTTCAAGAATTATAATATAGGCATCTAGATAAGTAGCCTAGGTCTTTGGCCTAAATAAAGAAATTTAAAGAGGCAAGGTATCCAATAATGTCAATCTAGCCTTCTAGCTAAGTAGCCTAGGTCGTTGACCTAAAAATGAAAATGAAGAGGCGGCGTATTCAATAATGTCAATGTAGACATCTAGCTAAGTAGCTTTCACCAAATCAATTTAGGATAAATAAATTCCAAGATAAGTCATGAAAAGAGCATCACTAAAGTCAAGCATACATAAGTATGTAGATGGGAAAGGTTACAGGAACAATCAACCAACAACATAGGAAAACCACAAGATAACCCAAGAAAAGACACTATCAATTCTATGATAAATACAAAAAATTATAGACAAAAATGGGCAAGCATGCAACAAAGGCAAGTTCTCCTAAAATCATTAATGCACGAACAAAATTACAAAATGGTAGATCTTGTCTCGATGTTGAGGGAAGAGAGGTAGTGGCGATGGGAGGTGGACGTTTTTCTAAACATGGTAAGTTTTCAATAAAAACAAACTTTCTATAAAAACGGACCCAAGGTCTTTGGCCTAAACAATTAAAGAGACAAGGTTCAACAATGTTAATATAGGCATCTAGCTAACTAGCTTAGGTCTTCGCCCTAACTAAAAAAAAATTAAAGAGGCAAGGTATCCAATAATGTCAATCTAGGCATTTAGCTAAGTAGCCTAGGTCTTTGACCTAAAAATAGAAAAATGAAGAGGCTACATACCCAATAATGTCAATGTAGACATCTAGATAAGTAGCTTTCACCAACTCAATTTAGGTTATTAAATTCATAGAGAAGTCATGAAACGAGCATCACCGAAGTCAAGCATACATAAGTGTGTAAATTGAAATGGTTAACAGCAACCACCAACCAATAACATAGGAAAACCAGCGGATAACCCAAGCGAAGAGACTATGAATTCTATGATAAATACAAAAAATTATAGATAAAAATGGGAAGCGTGCAGCAATGGCAACGAGTTTTGCTAGAATCATTAATGCAAGAACAAAATTGCAGAATGGTAGATCTTGTCGGATGATGAGAGAAGAGAGGTAGTGGCATTGAGAGGTGGAGGTTTTTATGAACATGGTAAATTTTTTTTCAATAAAAACAAACTTTGTATAAAAAGGGGAGACTAGGTCTTTGGCCTAAAAAAATTAGCGACAAGGTTCAAGAATTATAATATAGGCATCTAGATAAGTAGCCTAGGTCTTTGGCCTAAATAAAGAAATTTAAAGAGGCAAGGTATCCAATAATGTCAATCTAGGCATCTAGCTAAGTAGCCTAGGTCGTTGACCTAAAAATGAAAATGAAGAGGTGGCATATTCAATAATGTCAATGTCGACATCTAGCTAAGTTGCTTTCACCAAATCAATTTAATTAGGATAAATAAATTCCAAGATAAGTCATGAAAAGAGCATCACTAAAGTCAAGCATACATAAGTATGTAGATGTGAAAGGTTAACAGGAACAATCAACCAACAACGTAGGAGAACCACAAGATAACCCAAGAAAAGGCACTATCAATTCTATGATAAATACAAAAAATTATAGACAAAAATGGGCAGCATGCAACAAAGGCAAGTTCTCCTAAAATCATTAATGCACGAACAAAATTACAAAATGGTAGATCTTGTCTGATGTTGAGGGAAGAGAGGTAGTGGCGATGGGAGGTGGACGTTTTTCTAAACATGGTATGTTTTCAATAAAAACAAACTTTCTATAAAAAACGGACCCTAGGTCTTTTGGCCTAAACAATTAAAGGGACAAGGTTCAACAATGTTAATATAGGCATCTAACTAGCTTAGGTCTTCGGCCTAACTAAAAAGAAAATTAAAGAGGCAAGGTATCCAATAATGTCAATCTAGGCATTTAGCTAAGTAGCCTAGGTCTTTGACCTAAAAATATAAAAAAAAAAAAGGCTACATACCCAATAATGTCAATGTAGACATCTAGCTAAGTAGCTTTCACCAACTCAATTTAGGTTAATAAATTCATAGAGAAGTCATGAAACGAGCATCATCGAAGTCAAGCATACATAAGTGTGTAAATTGAAATGGTTAACAAAGAACCACCAACCAACAACATAGGAAAAACCAGCGGATAACCCAAGGGAAGAGACTATCAATTCTATGATAAATACAAAAAATTATAGATAAAAATGGGAAGCGTGCAAAGAATGGCAAAGAGTTTTGCTAGAATCGTTAATGCAAGAACAAAATTGCAGAATGGTAGATCTTGTCGATGATGATGAGAGAAGAGAGGTAGTGGCATTGAGAGGTCGAGGTTTTTATGAACATGGTAAGTTTTTTCAATAAAAACAAACTTTGTACAAAAAGGGGAGACTAGGTCTTTGGCCTAAAAAATTAGCGACAAGGTTCAAGAATTATAATATACGCATCTAGATAAGTAGCCTAGGTCTTTGGCCTAAATAAAGAAATTTAAAGAGGCAAGGTATCCAATAATGTCAATCTAGGCATTTAGCTAAGTAGCCTAGGTCGTTGACCTAAAAATGAAAATGAAGAGGCGGCGTGTTCAATAATGTCAATGTAGACATCTAGCTAAGTAGCTTTCACCAAATCAATTTAGGATAAATAAATTCCAAGATAAGTCATGAAAAGAGCATCACTAAAGTCAAGCATACATAAGTATGTAGATGGGAAAGGTTAACAGGAACAATCAACCAACAACTTAGGAAAACCACAAGATAACCCAAGAAAAGACACTATCAATTCTATGATAAATACGAAAAATTATAGACAAAAATGGGCAACATGCAACAAAGGCAAGTTCTCCTAAAATCATTAATGCACGAACAAAATTACAAAATGGTAGATC
The DNA here is from genome assembly GCA_015847255.1 of Hyparrhenia diplandra. Taxonomy (NCBI): domain Eukaryota; kingdom Viridiplantae; phylum Streptophyta; class Magnoliopsida; order Poales; family Poaceae; genus Hyparrhenia; species Hyparrhenia diplandra. Next base: position 390,661 of record JADLZK010007696.1, read on the forward strand.
TTGTCCGATGTTGAGGGAAGAGAGGTAGTGGCGATGAGAGGTGGACGTTTTCTAAACATGGTAAGTTTAGAATAGAAACAAACTTTTATAAAAACGGACCCTAGGTCTTTGGCCTAAACAATTAAAGAGACAAGGTTCAACAATGTTAATATAGGCATCTAGCTAACTAGCTTAGGTCTTCGGCCTAACTAAAGAAAACTAAAGAGGCAAGGTATCCAATAATGTCAATCTAGGCATTTAGCTAAGTAGCCTAGGTCTTTGATCTAAAAATAGAAAAATGAAGAGGCTACATACCCAATAATGTCAATGTAGACATCTAGCTAAGTAGCTTTCACCAACTCAATTTAGGTTAATATATTCATAGAGAAGTAATGAAAAGAGCATCGCTGAAGTCAAGCATACATAAGTGTGTAGATTGAAAATGGTTAACAAGAACCACCAAACAACAACATAGGAAAACCAGCGGATAACCCAAGAGAAGACACTATGAATTCTATGATAAATACAAAAATTGTAGATAAAAATGGGAAGCGTGCAGCAATGGCAGAGAGTTTTGCTAGAATCGTTAATGCATAAACAAAATTGCAGAATGGTAGATCTTGTGAAATGATGAGAGAAGATAGGTAGTGGCAATGAGAGGTGGAGGTTTTTATGAACATGGTGAGTTTTCAATAAAAACAAACTTTGTATAAAAGGGAAGACCGGTCTTTGGCCTAAAAAATTAAAAAGCGACAAGGTTCAAGAATGTTAATATAGATATCTAGCTAGGTAGCCTAAGTCTTTGGCCTAAATAAAGAAAATTAAATAGGCAAGGTATCCAATAATGTCAATCTAGGCATCTAGCTAAGTGTTGGTATTTGTTAACCTACGGGAATATTATGATGGATAATCCGCCAAAGCGCACGGATACCGGTGAGCACTTCACCGGGGGTGATGGGTTTTTAAATATCGAATCCGGGGGGGAGAACGTAGAGAAGGGTTCTTGAGATTTACTACTGATCTCTAAGTGGTTTAATAAAACTAGATAGATAATAAAGATAAGGAGTTCTAGTAGGAAGGTCTTGTTCTCAATTCAAGTAAATCATTTGCACATTGTTCTTAAGAGGGGTTGTCATGAAGAAACTCTTAATAAAGGGGTTCTACGGTAACAACGCAGAGGTCTCCTACGATTTCTATAAACGGGAGCAGGGGATACGAAGGACTCAATAGTCTTTGTCACCACTACGATCACCCTTAACGGTTGGTGTTTCACTCCGGCTTATAGAAGGTATTCGTAATAAGCTAGTCAATCTAAGCACCACGCTACATTAATCTAACAACTTTAATTCAAGAGCGGCAGGAATCAAAGTAATCTTATCAAAGAAATACGAACCTTAAGAACAATAGAGACAATATCACTTTTCGAATGGAATTCGAACAATCCACAAGATCTCGAGTCGTGCTCCAATGGCATCGGCTCGGGGGAGACGATGATGGAGGCGCCAACTCGAGAGGAGGAAGAAGATGGAGGCGCCGATAGCTCAGGGCCTTCCTTCTACTCCGCCTCAACCGCACTCTAATTCTCTCAACTTGCAAAACTAACTCTCAATCTAATTCTAATCTAGAGCTTCTATCTCTTGTCGCCGTTGATGATCCGATTGAATTGAAGATTGAACCGAGATTGATGAATCGGGGAGGCCTAGGGGTCTATATATATGGGTCTTCTTATGTCTCTTCACTGCTTCAGCAGCAATGTGGTACTAATCTTCATGCATCCCGTGCTTAACCGACACCCTCGGATCAAACCGACATCAAACGACCGGATTAGATTGCGTCTTAGAGGCGGTGGAGGAACGTTACGGAAACAGGGACGACTTGGGGGGCCAAGCGGGCCGATCGGCCTGATTATTAGCCGATCGGCCCGGGGTGGGTTCCACTCACGGGCCCCGTGATGCGTCGTGGTTTCCGGAGTCTTCTAGATGATGTTTTCTTGATTGCCAAGTTCCGTTCACGTCGGGTGTATTCCGCAGCCTTCTAGTCTTGCTTCGGAGTTGGATTGCGTTATGATTTCTACCGTTTTTTTCTTTAAGTCCCCTGCAAATCACAACTTTACCAAAACTCATGGAAATCATTAGTATAAACCCCTAATAAGGTTGTCTAATTATATTTTAGTCCTTTTCCATGTTTAATTGACAATTAAAAATATACGTTAACAAGTGTCAACAAACTCCCCCATACTTAGGCTTTTACTCGCCCTCGATAAAAGGATGGTCTAAGCATGGATCATGATTACTCTTCCATAGTCATACCTGCACTTTGGGATTTCGAGCAGCATGAAACAGTTAGAAACAGGATCAGCTTTATTCTTGAATCAAGTCTCTTGGAGAGATTTTGCATAAGTTTTGAAAAGAAAGCATAGTTATACTTACTCCTTTGTGACACTCTCAAGTCTCTCAAAGTACATTATTTCCTCACATTAGCATATAATTGGGGCTCAAGAACATGTAGCACACTTACCTTGTATTTATTCTTTGAGTCAACTGTGGATCCATTAAGATAAATGTCATAAGTCATAGATCAAGATGTGCATGTGAGTCAAGATTATTATTACCACTTTGCTCTCTCTAGTTGAAAATCTTCTATCTCCCTTTTTGGAACATTTATATTTCTTTTTCTCTTCTTTTTTTTTTTCGAGAGAGGTAACCAGCTAATTTGTAGAGAGGTGGGTTCTTCTCACCCTCGGACACATGTCCATTTTACTCTCTTAATTATTAGAGAAGTGGGCCCTACTCACCCTCGGACACTTGTCCATTATTCTTCTCCTTATTTTTGCCTTTTTTCTTTTTAGAGAGGGGGTTCTTCGACCCGTAGAGCACTTGCTCATTTTCTCCTCTCTCTCACTTTTCTCTCCACTCTTAGAATTTTTTCAACATTTAGCTTTTTCATAGATGTACCTTTTTTCAACAATTAAAATTATGGGAGATAGAGATTAAAACTTTTTAGAGCATGGATACTTTAGTGAAAGCGGTGTTCGTGATCTTGATCGTAGACTTTAGACAAATTTCAACATGGGTCGTGGTTTTGACAAAGCTCAAACACAAGAAAGCAACAATTAATTAGATATATCTTTAATGATTGCTACGGCTCTATTAGGATGTATCATTGATCACAAAGGAGAAGCATAACTAATGACTTTAATATTTTGAAATAAATAACTCTCCAAAGACAAGATAAAAGAAAGAAGATCTTATTCTAACTTTATTCTTTCTCATGTTTTAAGCAATTAAAGCATCCCAATAAGTGACAAGATATATGTAGGAATTTTAATCATGCAAAACTTTGTTCATGGGTTAACAAGACATTTTTTCATATAGGTAAACATACCATAGAGAAGGCTTATTTAATTTGGAACGGAAAATAAATTGCGAAAATTAAAAAGTTTTAGGAAGCGAACCGAAGCGGTGGACTAAGCTGGGCCTTAGTGGGGCCAGGCCAGGGCCGATCGGCCTGTTATTTGGGCGATCGTCCGCCTCTGGTCCGTGTCGGGTCGCGGTCCGTCGTCGCGAGTCGATGGTTCCGTTTTATTCGAATTTCTTGATTTTTGTCGCGAAAATTTCTGTTTTGGTCGCATGTCTCTCCCCACACTTAATTCCTGTTATCTTGCATACAAAGCATGGTGGAGACAAAAACATATCCAGAAAAAATATAGAAGAAATATTTGACTCAACTTGTGGATTACTTTATTGATAAAAGAGAGAGCACTTTATTATATAATTCCGAACTTCCTAAAATTTAAAGCAAACTAATATTATCTAAACCAAACTAAATGACTTTAATTTAACTAATCTTTAAGACTCAAACGCTAAGACTTATGTGCTCTCTAATTGTGGTGCTTACATAGGGCCCTTGCCCTTCTTTGAATTGCGACTAGCATCCTCTTCCTGATTTTTACGCTTCTTCTTTCCTTCATTCTCTAAGAGACGGAGGACGGAACTAGTGAGGGTGCTATTGACGCGGTGAATCTCCTTGCATGTTTCGCAAGGGGTCGCTACATCTAGAGCGAGGTCTGGGCCACGGTCTTTCTAGTCTTTTTCTTTTGTGGCATACCGGGCGGCCTCGATAACGGAATCTTCTTGATCCGTGACTCCTTAGCGCGGATTCCATTAATGGTAGTGCAGCGTGGAGGTGCTGTAGTGTACTTGTGCTCCCTCGTGTTGCCGTTGGCGTCCATGCGAACTTCGTGTGAGACGCTCGCCCTTCTTCGGTTCTTCAACCTTCATGTAGCTAGGAACATGGATCGGCTTCTTCGCAGCGGCCGCGGCGACGATCATACTGGTGAGCATACATGACTTGCTTGCGTCCTTGCGGTGGCGGCGGTGTGCGAGGACGACGAGGTGGAACGAAAAGGAATTGGAGTATGATCGGGTTGGTATGGGCGAGCGGCTTGGGTTGCTTGATGGAAGGAACAACTTGCTTGGCTTTCTCATTGAAGGGGACAAGCCGCTTTTCGCCCATGGCCGCTAATTTGGAGATTAGATGAGAAAAGAGGAGGGTCTATCCTTGATTATATATGGGTCGAGGGATTTTTCGAAGGGGGACGAGAGATTGGGTTTACGGTACTAAAACAAATGCGGAAAGTGATTTTTCCGTAACTAAACGTGCAAGAGACCGTGTGGGACAAAACGGGGACGCCGAGAGGGGGACACGTGGGCGATCGGCTTGTTATTTGGGCCGATCGGTCGGCCACGTGTCGCCTCGCGACGCGCTCGGCCGGGGGTGCTCTAACTTTATTATTATCCCGAAAAACCTGATGTCGGCCCATTATTCGTGAAAATTAATATTTTTGGGTAATTCGAAGAATTCGATAACATCTAATTCTTCTAAATCTTTATTGGGCTCTAAAAATATTTTGAGGCGATGACCATTTACCTTGAATAGCGCACCTTCGTTGTCTTGAAGAGTGACGACTCCGTGTGATGATGAACTCACCACCTTGTATGGTCCTTCCCACTTGCTTCGTAGTTTTCCATGTCCGAAAAGTCGTACCCTGGAATTAAAAAGTAATACCTGATCGCCTGGGTGGAATTCCTTCTTCTTGATTCTTTTGTCGTGCCATCTTTTGGTTCTTTCTTTGTAGATCTTGGCACTGTGGTACGCCTTCTCTCTCCATTCTTCCAGCTCAGACAGTTGCATTCTTCGTTTTGTTCCGGCTTCATCAAGGTCCATGTTCCACCTCTTGATTGCCCAGTGAGCTTTGAACTCTAGCTCAACAGGCAAGTGACATGTCTTCCCGTAGACCAGCTGGTAGGGAGACATTCCAATGGGAGTCTTGTAAGCTGTCCGATAAGCCCGTAGAGCTTCGGGTAGCTTTGTCTTTCCACTTAGTTCCCATTTGGTCAACCGTTTTTACGTAGGATGTTCTTGATTTGCTTGTTTGACGTTTACGCTTGACCACTTGTCGGGTGATAAGGTGTAGCGGCGTTGTGCTGGATCCCATGAGTTGAGAGGTATTTCTCAAAGTTCTTGTCGATGAAGTGGGACCCTCCGTCACTTATCACTAGTCTTGGTGTACCGAATCTTGGGAATATTATTTCTTCAAACATCTTGATGGAGCTCTTGTGGTCGCTAGTCTTGCATGGCATGGCCTCAACCCATTTAGAAACATAATCAACGCCACCAAGATGTACTCGTAGGGTCCGGATTTTGGGAATGGCCCCATGTAGTCAATTCCCGGACATCGAAGAGCTCGATTTGAAGATTTGTCGTTAGTGGCATGGCATCTCTAGAATTGATATTGCCATGCCTCGACAGGCGTTGCACCTCCGTCACGAACTCCGTGTGTGTCTTGATACATGGTTGGCCAAAAAATCCGCTTTGCGGATCTTTGCATGTGTATGCGGAATGTTCCATAATGACCTCCATATGGTGATGAGTGGCACTTCTCGATAATCTGTAGTCCTTCTTACGTCGGTACACACCTCCCCGAGTAGGCCGTCGGCGCATACTCGGAAGAGGTATGGTTCATCCCATAGGTGATGACGACTCTCATAAATGAGCTTTTCTTATCGGCCCCGGTCGTACATATCCCGCAACCATAAAATTAACAATATCCGCATACTAGGGGTCGGATCGGGAGATCCGATAGAGCATGTCATCCCTCATAGAGTCATTAATGGGTAATTCCCGGGGTTTTATTATATTGCATTCTAGACAAATGATCGGCAATCGAAATTTTCTACTCCTTTCTTATCTTTAATTTCTAAATCAAATTCTTGGAGCAAGCAAAATCCATCGTATTAATCTTGGTTTAGCATCTTTCTTAGTGAGCAAATATTTAAGAGCAGAATGATCGGTGTAAACAATAACTTTTGCTCCTACCAAGTAAGATCTAAACTTGTCGATAGCATAAACAACAAACTAGTAACTCTTTTTCAGTTGTGGCATAATTAAGTTGAGGTCCAGTTTAAAGTTTTACTAGCATAAGCAATAGCATGATGTTTCTTGTCTTTTGTCCGTCCCAAAACAGCCCCCCACAAAGATAATCACTTGCATCACACATAATTTCAAAAGGTAAAGACCAATCGGGGTTGAACAATGGGTGCGTAAATAAGAGCATTTTTTTCGAGTTTCAAAAGACTTAAGACAAGCATCATCAAAATCAAAAGGAACATCCTTAGCTAACAAGTTTGTAAGAGGTCTAGCAATATGAGAAAATCCTTTATGAACCTTCTATAAAACCAGCATGGCCAAGAAAACTTCTTATTCCTTTAACATTTACAGGAGGAGGTAGTCTGTTCAATTACTTCTATTTTAGCTCGGTCTACCTCTATTCCTCTTTCGTAAAACTAGATGGCCTAGCACTATTCCTTCTCTAACCATAAAATGGCATTTTTCCCAATTAAGGACTAAGTGCTTTTCTTCACATCTTTGCAAAACCTTATCTAAGTTTTCTAGACAATCATCAAAAGTTTTTCCATAAACAGAAAAAATCATCCATAAAAAACTTCCATAATCTCTTCAATCATATCAGAAAATATAGACATCATGCATCTTTGAAAAGAAGCCGGAGCATTACATAATCCAAAAGACATTCTACGATATGCATAAGTTCCATATGGACATGTAAAAGTGGTTTTGCTCGATCACCGGGATGGATTGGGATTTGGTGATACCCCGAATATCCATCGAGAAAACAAAAGAAAGAGTGGTTTGCCAACCGTTCTAACATTTCATCAATGAAAGGCAATGGAAAGTGATCTTTCTTTGTGGCTTTATTTAATTTTCTATAGTCTATGCACATACGCCAACCAGTGACGGTTCTCTGAGGAATTAATTCGTTCTTATCATTTTTAACTACTGTCATGCCTCCCTTTTTAGGCACGACTTGCACAGGGCTTACCCACTCACTATGTGGCACAGGATATATAATCCCGGCGTGCAGTAGTTTTAGAACTTCTTTCTTTACTACATCTTTCATCGCATTATTAAGTCTTCGTTGAGGCTCTCTAGATGGGGGAACATCGGGGATCTCGTAGGTATACGATGTGTGCAAAGGGCAGGGCTGATGCCCTTTAAATCTTGGAGTGAGTAGCGGAAGGCGAACGATGTTGTTCTAAGACAGTAATTAACCTCGTAAGTCTCTTCCCGAAAGTGAGTTTATCATTAATGATCACGGGGACTCGGGATCATTATGCGAAAGGCATATCGAAGACCGGGTGGTAAAGGTTTAAGTTCAATGGGAGGTCTCGAGGCTTCCTCGAATTCATCGAGAGGTTCGGAATCAGTTGGATTTTCTTCTTCTTCCTCGATGAAGAATTCAGTTACATCTTCTTGATTGATTCTACGAAATGTTCTATAGATGCCTCCTTCACCTCTTCCATTGGGTGCAGTTACGGACCTGGGTTCGGTCTTAGTATGGATTGAATGTGCGAAGTGTAAGGGAAATTTATTTCGCCTAGACAAATGTCTAGTTTTCCCGTGTGTCCTTCTTTAAGGAGTCTTTCTAATGGATGGCCTATTAAAAGGTCAAACTCCTTAATGTCGAAGATATAAAAGCTCAGGTTGATTAACATGTCATTTACGAATAGGTAGAGTGTAAAGAATTCCTGAACTTTGGATAATTTGCCCAGAGGAGTGCTTTAATAACTTAGTAGTAGGAGATAATGGCATATTCTTGCTAAATTGCTCGAAAAAGGTTAAAGCCATTATATTAGTTCCTACTACTGGGTTATAAAGTGCATCATAGGGTATTGCATTAATTATGCATTGAATTGGTATAGAAGGTGAATCCAAACGGATCACATCGTAAGAAAGTTCGATTCTTCTAACCACTCCGCACTCATGATGGATGCGAGCTCCTTAGTGTGTTGTTTTGAGAAATATTGCTCGATGTGATCAATTTCTTCTTGTGAAGAAAATTTGCGTTTTTCGAGGTTTCTTCTCTTTATGATAATTCAAGGTGTTTCCAAAATCGAAAAATAAATCATCCTCGATATCATTCATAAAGTCGAAAAGAATGTTTTTCCTTTAATGATTCAGAGCTACGGGTTGAGATAATTCTCGCATAGGTTCGGGTGTAGCTATTTCTGGAATTTCTTCTTCTAAAGATTTCTCTTCTACTTTGGATCATCATTTGTGCTGGCTAGAATGTTGTCTAAGATGGTTCTAGCTTCACTAGATGTAAGATGGATGAAAGATCCATGTGAGGAGGTATTCAAATAGGCTCTAGATTCTTTATTAAGACCAATATAGAAATGTTGAAGTAAAATGTGGTCTTGAAGGCCTAGATCTGGTCCGGATTTGCAAAGAAGTTCAAAACGTTCCCAAGATGAACTCGACTCACTATCCTCCCTGTTTGAAAGATAGGATCACGGGTTCTAAGGTGACTACTTTAGAAACGGGGTAGAAATCCGTGCAGTAAATCTGCACGGAGCGTTCCCCAATCGCCTTTCTTCTTCTCCTTGGTTCTATCATACCATTGGCGGGCTTTTCCTTTCAGTGTGAATGGAAAGAGCTTCCAACGGATGGTTTCGTCGAGACATACCCCTATATGAAGGCGAGTCACATGTTTGCTCAAATTGTTGGAGATGATGATAAGGGTCTTCGTCTTCTATTCCTAAGAAAGTGTTGGTTTGGACCATCTCTATTAACTGTGGGCGTAGCTCATAGGCCTCGGATAGAATTGGCTTGGATGATGGTATAGGCCTAAGGCTATGCTCCGTAGGTGCCAAAAAATCTTTAATGGATGTAGTATCCATGATAACGAAAAGGATAAAAATTTTAAAAAAAAAGAAAGATAAATGTATACTCAAGAAATCTCTAAACCGTTCTCGGCAACGGCGCCTTTAAATGCTTGTTGGTATTTGTTAACCTACAGGAATATTATGATGGATAATCCGTAAGCGCCGCGGATACCGGTGAGCACTTCACCCGGGGTGATGGGTTTTAAATATCGAATCCACATGGGGAGAACGTAGAGAAGGGGTTCTTGAGATTTACTCTTGATCTCTAAGTGGTTTAATAAAACTAGATAGATAATAAAGATAAGGAGTTCTAGTAGGAAGGTCTTGTTCTCAATTCAAGTAAATCATTTGCACATTGTTCTTAAGAGGGGTTGTCATGAAGAAACTCTTAATAAAGGGGTTCTACGCTAACAACGCTAGGGGTCTCCTACGATTTCTATAAACGGGAGCGAGGGATACGAAGGACTCAATAGTGTTTGTCACCACTACGATCACCCTTAACGGTTGGTGTTTCACTCCGCTTATAGAAGGTATTCGTAATAAGCTAGTCAATCTAAGCACCACGCTTACATTAATCTAACAACTTTAATTCAAGAGCGGCGGGAATCAAAGTAATCTTATCAAAGAAATACGAACCTTAAGAACAATAGAGACAATATCACTTACTCGAATGGAATTCGAACAATCCACAAGATCTCGAGTCGTGCTCAATGGCATCGGCTCGGGGGAGACGATGATGGAGGCACCAACTCAGAGGAGGAAGAAGATGGAGGCGCCCGACGGCTCAGGGCCTTCCTTCTACTCCGCCTCAACCGCACTCTAATTCTCTCAACTTGCAAAACTAACTCTCAATCTAATTCTAATCTAGAGCTTCTATCTCTTGTCGTCGTTGATGATCTGATTGAATTGAAGATTGGCGAGATTGATGAATCGAGGGGAGGCCTAGGGGTCTATATATATGGGTCTTCTTATGTCTCTTGACTTCAGCAGCAATGTGGTACTAATCTTCATGCATCCCGTGCTTAACCGACGCCCTCGGATCAAACCGACATCAAACGACCGGATTAGATTGCGTCTTAGAGGCGGTGGAGGAACGTTCGGAAACAAAGGGGACGACTTGGGGGCCAAGCCGAGCCCGATCGGCCTGATTATTGGGCGATCGGCCCGGGGTGGGTTCCACTCTGGGCCCCGTGATGCGTCGTGGCTTCTGGAGTCTTCTAGATGATGTTTTCTTCGGTGCCAAGTTCCGTTCACGTCGGGTGTATTCCAGAGCCTTCTAGTCTTGCTTCGGAGTTGGATTGCGTTACGATTTCTACCGTTTTTCTGTTAAGTCCCCGCAAATCACAACTTTACCAAAACTCATGGAAATCATTAGTATAAACCCCTAATAAGGTTGTCTAATTATATTTTAGTCCTTTTCCATGTTTAATTGACAATTAAAAATATACGTTAACAAGTGTCAACACTAAGTAGCCTAGGTCTTTCACCTAAAAAAATAGAAGAATGAAGAGGCAGCATATTCAATAATGTCAATGTAGACATCGAGCTAAATAGCTTTCACCAAATCAACTTAGGATAAATAAATTCATAGATAAGTCATGAAAAGAGTATCACTAAAGTCAAGCATACCTAAGTGTGTAGATGGGAAAGGTTAACAGAACAACCAACCAACAACATTGGAAACAAGCGGATAACACAAGAAAAGAGACTATCAATTCTATGATAAATATGAAAAATTATAGATAAAAATGGGCAACATGAAGCAAATGCAAATTTTCTTTAAATCATCAATGCACGAACAAAATTACGAGCGGTAGATCTTGTCGATGTTTAAGAAGAGAGGTAGTGGCAATGAGTGGTGGAGGTTTTTCTAAACATGGTAAGTATTCAATAGAAACAAACTTTCTATAAAAGGGGAGCCTAGGTATTTGGCCTACACAATTTAAGAGAAGGTTCAAAAATGTTAATGTAGGCATCTAGCTAACTAGCTTAGGTCTTTGGCCTAACTAAAAGAAAATTAAAAGGCAGGGGTATCCAATAATGTCAATCTAGGCATTTAGCTAAGTAGCCTAGGTCTCTGACCTAAAAATAGAAAAATGAAGAGGCGACGTATCCAATAATGTCAATGGAGACATCTAGCTAAGTAGCTTTCACCAACTCAATTTAGGTTAATAAATTAATAAATAATTAATGAAAAGAGCATCACCGAAGTCAAACATACATAAGTGTGTAGATTGAAATAGTTAACAGCAACCACCAACCAACAACATAGGAGAACCAACAGATAACCCAAGAGAAGAGACTATGAATTCTATAATAAATACAAAAATTGTGGATAAAAATGGGCAACGTGCAACAAAGGAAAGACATGGACTTCCAAAATTACAAAGCCATCTAGCTGATTCGGTTCTCTCCTTCTGAAAACTTTGTCATTTCGCATATTCCATATCTGCCAAGATGCAATCATCGCGACTTCAGTGAAAAAACTATAACTGTGGTCTTGCTTAGCCTGAATGAACCGATCTGGGAGATTGAGCGAGTGACCCACCAAAAAAATTGAAGCCCAACATTGACTAGCAAATGGGCAAGTGAAGAGAAGGTGCTCAATGGTTTCATCTTCCTTGGTCTCACACACAACACAAAAGATCATCGTCATGAACCTGTATATGCCTTCTGGTCAACATTTTCTTGGTGTTGAGCCGATCCACCTGGACAAGCCAAGCAAAAAATTTTACTCTCAGGTGCAACTTGATTTCAATTCACATTAACTTGAAGATCGGATGGGCTTCAATCGTGTCAAAAATATATGTATAGAACTTCCTCGACGTGTAGTCTGATTCCCCATATAGGCTTCCAACAATCTTGGGAGTGCTCATCGTAAGGTATCCCTTGCAGATGCGCCATGAAATGCTCCAGCTCATCTAGAGCTTGTTGTGATAGGGGGCAGAACAAAGAGGGAATCAAGGACCTCAGTTTGCATCACCTCTAGGACCGAGATGTTGTCTGGCCTTGACTAGGAAGAAAGCCTTGGATAGGTATATACGCTTTAGGACAGAAACAAATCGTAGAGCTATCCCCATCTGTGCAGCGAGCTATAATGCGATATAAAGTGTTCAATCTTAGCACATCCCTCCACCAAAAAGAACAAACTTCTCTTGCAGCATGTGGCACTTTGGTAGAATAGTATCTGAACCAAACTAGCTGTACCCCAAGGCTACTTTATATTATAAAATTTGTTTAGATGTTTTAGGAGCATGTGCATCATTCTGAAGTCGCAGGTTAATAACACCCAAGCCTCCTTTCTCTTTGGGTTGCTGTACAATATCCCATGCCACTAGATTACCTCCCTTCTTGTTCTCTGAGTTGCCCTGCCATAAACATTGCTTTCTAGCACGATCAATATTCTCTATATATGACACTCCTGCGGGCAGCTTAATGGTACAGAGAGCATAAGTGGTAATGGGTGTCAAAGCCGAGTTCAACATTTGGAGCCTTCCAGAATAGCATAACCATGTAGAGCATCCAGCTAAGCGCCTCTCTATCCTGTCCATCATCGGCGTGAGATCCTCTATTTTCGGTTTAGTTGTGCCCATGGGAAGTCCTAATCAGACCCATCATTTGTTTGTCTTGTCACCAATACCGAACTTTGTTTTGTATATCGTCCCTGGAAAAAATATTTAGTGTGTCGATTTCCCTTGCTTTAATCTGATCGATGCTATATATGATAGTGTGACGAATGGTTGATAGCAAACTGCACCAAAAAAACCCTCCAGTCCAGTGTCGGCTTGGGAAACCTGAACCGCGGTCGGATTTGAGCAAGGAGAGTGCGAATCTACGTAGGGCGTCAGCAATGGTGAGGAGATCTGAGGAGGAGAGCAGGCGGGATCAAGGCCGTGGCACTCGTGCCCCTCCATTCTGCTGCATGAGAGAGCAACAGTGTGGAAGAGAGAACGCCCACCTCGCCTATAGATGTCCAACGGGCCGACCGGTGCGGCCCCGGGCGGGCGGGGCGGGCCGGCCCGGTGTCCACCGTTCTTGCCGCGACCTCAGGCCATGGCCCGGTCCGTGGGCCATTTTACCGGGCCACGGGCGGCCCATCCCTTTCTCCGAGTCTGGATGCCATTGGGCGCCGCCTCTAGGACGCCACGCCGCTCGCGCCTGGGGCCGCTGCTCGCGCTCATGCCTCTGAGACGCCGCTGGCCGCTGCTCCAGCGCCGCGGCGCCTTGCTGGCCGCCCGCCCGCCAAGGCGTTGGCAGCTAGCCTCCGCCCGGCGCCGCTGCTGCGTGCTGGCTGCTGCTGCTGCGTTGTGACGCGGCGCAGACGGGCATGGCGACATGGGAGCTGCAGGTTGCGCCATGGGACTGGGAGGGGAGGTGTGGGCGATGGAGCTTACGGACGGCGATGGGCCAAATTTGCTGCACAACCTTTTAATCTAACGGGCCAGCACCGGGCGATTCTATTTACCGGGCCGGACCAATCCCGTGCCCGCGGGCGGGCCTGCGGCCCATGGCCCGTCGTCCGCCATCGGGCCGTGCTGCCCGTGGCCCGCTCATCCCAGGCGGACCGTGCCTCGGACCGGGCCAAAAGAGCCGGGCCGCGGGCCGGGCCAAGTGTACATCTATAACCTCGCCTGCGCTAAAGAAGCCTGTTATTGGGACCGGCTGACCTGCACACATGCACCGCCTACTGTGCGTGGGAAGAGTAAATGAGAGCGGAGACCTGGCAGGCCCATACGGGTTCCGTCGCCAATCAGCAGTTTGACAACGGCCTGTAGACTACTCTCTAAGCGCTGGAAAAATTATTTGCGCATCATTGTTGAAGAAGATTGGACAATATATCACACAGCTAAAAAGGATGACATGGCCATGGTCGGCACACCAGAGAACCTATGCGGTTCTAGTAATAAAGAGTACTAATATATGTTATTTGTCCAATATGCAAATATACAAGTACAAATATAGACGACTTTAATAGTTTGCCACATTTTCTTTTTATTTCCTTGATAATCACCCATATATACGGGCTTGCCCGACCAATGAACGAGATTGTGGTATTTAATTTCACTGTGATACTGTAATAAGAGCTTTATTTTCGATGAGATTTTGGTGAGATGTAGCTATAACCATCAAAGGAAAGGCTTCATTTGCACAAATACTTGACAACACCAGGGATGTGGATTCTAGTGAAATGTCGTCCCAATCGATGGTCTTGGGGTCGAAATTGAACATGTGATCTTCGGGGTCTTCATCGCCATTGACAGCCTCAACCGCTCGAGTTCATGTCATCAAAGCTTCATCACCAGCCAACCAAAAAGAATATACAAGAAACATTAGCATTTTTATATAATAATACTATTATATATAAACTATTTTGATTTTTCTGATTTCCTAGATACTCCCTCCATCCCAAATTGTAATTCATTAAAAATTCTTGAAGAGTCAAACACTACTACATAAAACAAGTTTGGTGGCGTTTTTTTCATTTTCGTGGCGGTTTTAAAACCGCCATGAAGCATAAAAGGTCCTTTGTTAGTCAGCGATTAACCGTGGCAAACCACCACCGTTAATCAAAACAATCCAAAACCTAACCCTAACGGGCGGGGCCTGGATCTAGGCACGCCGTCCGGCACCGCCCGCCGCGGGCGGCCCTCCTCCTCCAACCTTTGGATCAGATTTGCCATGCCTTATTTGGCCTCCCCCAATGCGAATCCGGCTGTACTGCCGCCAGCACCTCGAGCCGTCGGTAGCTTCCTCCACGAGCACCACCGCGCCAGGCCACGATGCGCTGAAGCACCCGGCTGCCGTGCCCTAGCGTGGCGACGCCCGCTGCGCCGCCGATCCCACGCTTGGCGGCGGGCGCTTCCTCCATCTCGCCCTGGCGCGACCATGGGGGCGAGCAACGGTGCGCTGACCAGCGCCACGCCTGCCGTCGAGAGGGGAGGGGAAGGAGAGGCGTCGGTGGAGTCCGAAGGACGAGGCGTCCGGGTGGGCTCGGAGGGTCGGGGAGAGCGGGGAGGGAATTATCACGCGGGTCGGGCCGGGAAGTGAAAGGAAAAACGTAACCCTAACATCCTGTTTATATACATGTGCCAATTATCGGACCTCATCATCTAGACCACATGGGCCTCGGCGATTTTAACCATGGTGGGTGTTGACACTTGTTATCATATAAAATTATTAATCAATTAAACATGAGAAAGGGGTATAAATAATAATAACAACCTAGAATAGGGTGTCACTAACATATTTCCATCAGTTTTGGTAATGTTGTGAATTGCGGGGACTAAACAGAAAAACGGCGAGTTCGCGAGCGATGACGACTACAGCGGCGTAACGCAATCCAACTCGAGAAAGACTCTAGAAGGCTCGGATTAATCCCGACGTGGACCAAACTTAACACCGAAGAAAACATCATCTAGAAGACTCCGAAGCCACGGCGACGACGGGACCCGGAGGATACCCCCTGGGGCGATCGGTCTAATAATGGGGCCGATCGGCCCCCTTGGCCGCCAAGTCATCCCATCTTCGGAACCTTCCTCCACCGCCTCTAAGGCTTAATCTAAACCGGTTGTTTAACGTCGGTTTGATCCGAGGGCGTCGGTAGAAGTGCGGATGGATCCAAGATTAATACCACATCGCTTTGCTGGGCTGAAGAGACAGATGAAGACCCATATATAAAGACCCTAGACCCCCTCTTTTAGATCATCAAGTTCTCAATACAACAATAATACCTCAAGATCCAAGTCATTAGAAACATCGCTTTAGGAGGAGTAGCAATCAAGATTAGAACTAGTAGGAAGGGAGAAATCCGCCGGATCGTCGGAGGCCGGCTCAAGATCAGGCCTCGTTCTTGTAAGTTCTTCATTGTAAGTAGTTTTCAAGTTCCGGACACATGCTTAATATGAATATCTTGATCATGTTTATATTCGAGATTATTTGTTCTAGTATTTACTTTGATTACACGTTTAGCAAAGTTGAATTACTTGTTATGTTCATGCATGGATTCGTATAGCGCTCATCCTTTCGTTCGGAGGGTGAGTGGTAGAGATGATGTAATCGTGGTGATTAGATCTTATTTACCGCGTTTGCACCCTATGTGCCGGGTCGTGTGGTAGATCGTGGTGGTGACAGCACCATTGAGTCCTTTGCAATCCATCCCCGTATGTAGGCCTAGCGGATGTTATTATTCAGGGTTGTTCTAAGTTTCGGCCTTAGTCTTCATGGATTACGTCCTCATGTTTGGATTTAATTAGTCTTTCTTCGATGATTGTTAGATGTATTGCACTAATTGAGTAGATCCTAACTTATAGTTTAGAGTTACATATTGGAGTTTCTAATGCTAGCTAGCCTATGAATTACTATCATCCATTGCATGACACTTTCTATATGACTATGGTTGAATCTATTTATCAAGAACTTTATCATTATCTTTATTGTGAACTTTGATCCTTGTTTAAGTACTTGATAAGTTTAACACTTTGCACACGAGAGATGACTAGATTAAATGATTAAGATGTTTAGCACCTATGCATAGTTAATTCATGATAGAAGACTTCTTTCCCCGTGGTAGATATAAATTCAACACCGGTTCTTACTCGGTTAAAATGCTACAATGGTATATTCATATACGTAAACGCTTGAGATACCCGAGTTATAATTGTTTATTTACTTATTAAGAAGTTATCAAGGCATAGCATGAATATTTTATTCCTTGCATATTAGTAGTTTAACTATAGGGATGACAACCTTTTCAGATATGCTATGAACTGCAATGAATATTGCGAACACATGGTTGATTTATTTCAAATGTGTTTAGTTTTGATGTAGTGATTGTCAACAGTCAACATTCTACTTCTATTTTCTTTTATCTTTTTCGCCGGCTATGGTTCAGGCACACGTGGAGTGTGTCGAAGACGTATCTCTTGGTTCGTGTTGTGCAGGTGTGGAGCTTCGGAGATGGTAGGCGACGGGAGAGGTGAAGGTGCCAAGGAGGGCGTGCCGGGCCGACGGACCGTGGAGGTGAAGGACGGACGTGAGGCTTGGACCGAGGGGACGGGGTGCCGGGCGGCTAGCCATGGTGGGTGACATCCGGGACATCGACGGATGCAAGGGCGTGGCAGGACCGTGTCGTCGGGTCAAAGGCGGCGGCGTGCGGTGCAGAGCGGGGAGCTCGGATGACTTGGCGACTTCGGGCGGTCAAGACGGCGGTGACACGTGTCGAGGAGGTTTGGTGGTTTGCCCTCAAAACCATCGGGCGCTGGTTTTCGTGGTTTGGGCCTCAAAACCACGGGCGGGTTTGGTGGTTTGGGCCTCAAAACCACAGGCGCTGGTTTCGCGGGTTTGCGCCTCAACCCGGGAAGTGTTCAAGGACGGAAGGATCGCACGCGGGCGCATCGGGAGATTAGCGTGGAGGCAAGGCTACCGGTGAGGAAGGCGCGGTGGCCGTCGGATCGAAGATTACCCAGTCGACGGAAATAGCCTTAGGGTTACAAAATCGACTCATGTATCCTAGGGGTAGTTTAGGCGAGAGGGAATAGGGGCTATTTAGCGAGGCATACCCCTTCATCCTCCCTTGCCTCTCATTTTCGTTTTCTAGCTAGAGTTTCTGAACAAAGGTGTGAGAGGTCCACCGGTTGTATCGAATCTTTGCGAGCAAGGGCTAGCTCTGAGTAGCCTGTGCCATGGTGGCTTTTGGATCGATCTGATCGGTGTTTATTGTTCATCTTGTGCTGCGATTTTCGTTCTTCGTGTGTTCATCCCGAGTTCTTCCTCTCCCCCCTCTATTCTCCTCGCGATTTCTTCGTTTCCGCACCGTTTGATCTCGTTTTCTTGCCTTGATTCGTGCTAGGACGTGAGAGGATCATTTCCACCGAAAGTGGTTTGAGCTAATTCCTCACGAGCACGCAGGTCGGGGCGAAGTTTTTGTCTCGAGTTCATCTTTTGGGTGCGTTCTTCGTGTGATCCGCGATTTCTCTCGATTCACTCCGTCAAACTCGAAATTTCCAAAGGGAAAATGGTCACCCACATGCCTAGATGCTATGGCTCAATCCTTGTGACTGAGGTTTCGATTTGAGTGAGTTTGGATCGAGTTTGGGGTGAGTCGCCGCCGGCGGAGAGCGCTGCTGCGCAGCCGTCGAGCAGCCGGGCGACGGCCGCGGACGGACTTCGTCGAGCGCGGGCCGGGCCGACGGTGCTGTCAGCGTAGCGTCGGGGTGACGGGCGCTTCGGCCGGGCGCGACGTCGAGCTGGCCGGGCCTTTCCGGTCGATCGTCTGGCGAGAGGTCCGCGGTCGCGATCTGGCCGGGCGCTCGACGGACGCTGGACGGACTCACCGATGAGTCGGTCGATGAAATCGATCACTCTGCGAAGGCTGTTTTCTTCCGTCTCTTGCGTGTTTTGTTTCGTTTGGTTTTCCGGTTGATCGGCGTGAGTCTAGAGCAAACTCTAGCTCATCCACCTTGCATCAAGGTCGTGATCATACCGTGTGGTGTGTCTTTTTTGCTCGGGGGGTCGTGGAGAGCTACAAGTCATCTAATTCGAAAAGAATTTAATTGAGGCTCCCATTCACCCCCCCTCCGTCGCCGTTTCGGTCCTTCAATTGGTATCGAGGCGGGTTAAGGATCAAATCCACCTTAACCGGTTCTTGATCCCATGAGAAGGCGACATGGAGAGGTTTGGTCACTTTGGTGGCAAGCCTCCGGAGTTCGATGGCACCAACTATCCCTATTGGAAGATTAAGATGCAAGCGCATCTCATGGGGATAGATTGGAGAGTGTGGGAGATCGTTGAGGACGAGAACTACCAAGTGCTTGCCGCCGAGTGGGTGAGGATCAAATAGCCCAACACAATGCCAACAATCGCGAGGAGTGTCTTGTTCTCTAGCCTCAAGGATAGCGAGTTTGAGAGAGTAGCCACTTGTGAGACCGCTAGAGAGGTGTGGAAGACTCTAGAGAGCTACCATGAGGGAACCCCACAAGTCAAGGCTCGCCTACTGAAACCTACAAGAGAGTACAATAACCTCATCCAACTTGATGGCGAGACCATCGATTCTCTCTTTGCTAGGTTTGAGACGATCGCAACAAGCTTCGTGCGAACAAGCCGGAGAGGTTGGATGAGCACGAGAAGGCGGCGCGGCTCTTATGCGCCTTTGGATCGGAAGGTGTGGGATGTGAAGGTGTCCGCGATCATGGAGTACGCCAACTACGACACCCTCACTCCCGATGAGCTCTACAGCAAGCTCAAGTCTTACGAGATTGAGGCCCGAGATCCAGCGCGAAGCTCAAGAACCCATCTGCGCCGAATGTTGCACTCGTCTCTGGTAAGAGCGGTTCCGGTTCTTCTGCTAACCCTTCCATGATGAATTTTCGCTTTGTCTTCCTTGGTGTGCATGCGGGATGAGGAGCAGATGGAGAGTCTTGGGGATGATGAGCTTGCACTAGTCATCACCGATTCTCATGGTTCCACAACAACCGCATGAGCCGTCGGCGTGGCGGTGCTTCCAAGGGCGGATGCTTCGAGTGCGGAGATCCGACCACTTCGATTACGCTTTGCCCCAAGAAGAGCAAGGACAAATACTCCGGAGAAGTACTACTCCCAGCAAGTGCGCGCCGACAAAGCGCAAGGACAAGCGCGAGTACACCTCGGCGGAGACACAAGTCCAAGAAGGATTCGACAAGGGAGGCGATCAAGAAGAAGTACCTCAAGCGTGCCAAGAGGAGCACGGGGGACGCCTTCCTCGCCTCCCTCGGCGACCTCGACAACGGCGGGCAAGCTTCCTCCAGCGACGAGCCCCGGCGCAAGATCGAGGACGACCTGAACGGACTTTTGTTTCTTCGCCGACTCCAAGCACGGGGCTTACGCACCATGGGCCTTGACGAGCGGTGGCCCGACAGCGTCGAGCCACATAGCGGCGACTCTTCCTCGAGGTATCACCCACTATCGAATCCCTCACGAAGAAGTTGATTCTTTGGGCGTGCGCTTGTGTGTCGGGAGGAAGTTGCTCAAGCGAGCAGCTAAAGAGAGGAAGGAGTTTAAGGAGAAGTGGGGAGATGG
This sequence comes from Hyparrhenia diplandra, assembly GCA_015847255.1. Taxonomy (NCBI): domain Eukaryota; kingdom Viridiplantae; phylum Streptophyta; class Magnoliopsida; order Poales; family Poaceae; genus Hyparrhenia; species Hyparrhenia diplandra. The sequence goes on from JADLZK010007696.1 coordinate 410,934, forward strand.
CTATGGTTGAGTTAGAGTTGCTTAGGAAGCCTGTGGGCGTGTCGATGAGGACGAGTGTGATGCTTGTGCCATGCATATGTCTAGCATCATGTCTTTGCAATCAAGTATTACGCTTTTGCTAGATGAGCACGTTGAGTGAAGGCTAAGCCTATGTTGTTGAGTGCGTGCAAGTCTTGTCCGGGCTTGAAATCGAGTTGGCAGAGAAGGTTGCCAAGCTTGCCGTGTGCTTGAGAAGGCCAGCTCGAGATAGCTCTGTGCTGAAGTGTGCGAAGTGTGAAGCTTTGGAGATGGAGGTCATGTCTTGTAGGCATGACAAAGAGAGAGTCGAAGAGGAGAACAAGTACCTTCGCTCTGTCCGAAGTTGGGTGTCTAGTGGAGAGCCGCGGCTTGGTATGATGATGAGTCAGTTCAAGAGGGGAACTGACACATCGGGATTAGGCTTTGCTATAGGTGGGAAGGGTGAAGTTATTTATGGCAAGGTTGGTCAAGGTAGTGGTTTGAGCTCGAGTGAGAAACCCACAAACACTCCCAAGTTGACCAAGATCACGCCACCGAGCCTACCAAATCCATTGTGCAAGATGGCATTCTCCAAGAGACTCCAAAGACTCCACCTTCCAAACAAGTGTGGCTTCCTAAACCAAACCACCTCGAAACCCACTTGACACTTTGCCCAAGATCCCTGAGGAAACCCTTCCTAGAGCTAAGGCCACAACAAGAGTGAACCATCCACCCAAGAGAGTGAACCAACAACCACCCAAGAGAGAGGTGAGGTATCACCGTGAGTACCGCCACGAGATGGTCACTTGTTTGAGTTTTGCTTTAGGAGGAAGAGGGATGCTAGGCGTCAAGTTGAGTTTGAGAACCGTGACTTGTATCACCCACCACTTGGCATGTATGAGAGGGGTGTGCGGTCGGTTCAGAGGCGTTTCGTGGGGGCCAAGAGGTAGGATGCCTCGGAGATCTAGGCCGCGGTTTGTGAGACCCCGTAGTGGTCATGCTCGCGAGTGGATGTTGATCCTCGCTTTGGGAGCTTTGAGTTTTTTGAGGAGGAGTGCACCACACTTTGTTGTGCGTGGTGGCGCTTTGGGAAGAAGGGTCATGGGATGTTTGTTTTGCCTAACGCCTATCTTGCAAAATGGTCAACACCGGTATTCTCCTAAGTATACTAACTTGAGTGTTGTGCCATTTGCTCATCCCATGTTTTTCCAATGATGTAGGTGATCAAGTCTTGGGTTCCCAAGTTTATGCCTGTTAACCCTTTGGGATCCAAGACTTGGGTTTCTTTGTCCTCTCATGTGTAGGTATGAGGACGTGGGGTGGAGAACATGTGTTTGATGGAACTTGATCCTTTGTATGGTGTGATCAAGACTTGATGGTTCTCTACACTCACTTTGATGGCCTCGAAGAGGCATGTGCCTAATTGTGACACCTACACACAGTCTGTGAGCTATCATATACACTCATGCCTTGTACATTCATGTTTCTCTACGTGTGGTATGAGGTAGCTGTTCATTTGCTCTCTTGTATATTGCTTGCATGTATCATACTTGTATCATGCTTTTATATCCTCTTTAGCATGTATTATCTTGTGTATTATATGCCATGCTAGCCTTTGTGCCCTTTTGTTTCCTAGTTTTCTTTTGCTAGGTGTCTTTGGTTGAGGGAGAGTTGGGAGTTTGCTATCCTTTTTGAGGGGTAGTTTTGTAGTTGATGTACACTTGTAGCTTTAGGTTTGTTTTGCTTTGTGCATCATCTTGTATCATATTGCATTCATCATGTACACTATTGCATCTTGAGCTTCTTGGTTATATTGATCACAATGAGACTATGCTCTGTTTAGTGTAACAATTACATGTTGGTGCTTATAGCTTGTGCTCTTCCTGTTCAATTGATATATGTTATGAGCAAAGCTGTTTTTATGTGAACTTGCTTAACAACGATGAATCTTGCAAAATGTTCACCATTGAGATAGTTCCTTCCTAGCATGTTTAAGTTGTTGAGATCCTTTGTGCTTATCATGTATGCTAAGGTGACTATGTCTCATTCATCGAAGTTATACACTTGCTTAGATGACCACATGCTTTCATATGCTAAAATCTGAAATCTAAGTTAAGTGTATGGAAAAGATCGAGATGGGTCCATACCGTCTCACATCCAAGTCTTGGGACTGCTTCTCATTGCACTTGAGTTGAACCTGAGCTTGGTAGTGTTTGACCCAGACCATTGTCTTAAGCTTCGATTGCTCACATGCATAGGCTTGACATGGTTGATTAGTAAAAGGTGACGGTTGTGGATAACCACTCGCACTCATGTCTTTGGACCAATGCTTGTATCCGCTAAATCTCGATAATCTTAAAATGTTGTTGGCAAGTGTTGGTTCTTTCTTTGGCATGATGGATAAACTTTGCTTGGGGTAGTCCTCTTGATATACATGTGTAGCACTTGGTAGATTTCCGCTTACTTATGCTATGTGATATTCTTTGTGGTGGACACCTTTTTCAAATGCTTAAAACTGAATCAAAATGCTTTCAAGTCATATTTCATATCTCTTGATCAGTTTGAGCACCGTGTTAAGCACTTGATTTTGTTGCCATGACACTACCTAGAGCATCTTCTCATTTGGATGACTATAAACTTGGAGCTCACTCATTGCACTTTGCATGCATTTTTCATCGCTTGATTAGTGCATGTGCCAACAAGGGGGGGAGAAAGATACAAAGACAGTGAATTGTGAATTGGTATCTTGAATTGGTATCTTCGGTGGATCGCACTAGTCAAGGGGAGTAACTCTCGGGGGAGTATCTCTTTACCACTTTGAGCTAGATGTGTTGAGCCTTTGCCTCTGTCTTGAGGGTCTAGCTTGTGTGTGAAAGAAATTGGTAGAGATTGGTTTGGAGTGTGCTAGTGGTGTTGAGCCCTGTTTCTACCTCTTCTTGAGGACTAGGCCGTGCATTTTAGCTTGGTTGTGTCGAGCCTTTTGCCCATGTCTTTGGGAACCAAGTTTTTGCTCCATGTTTGCTATCCAGTTAGGTTGTCCTAGCTTGCCCGGATGTGCTTTCTTCTACCTTATTACGTTTTGTGTTGAATGTTGACAATGCACTCATCAAGGGGGAGATTGCGAACACATGGTTGATTTATTTCAAATGTGTTTAGTTTTGATGTAGTGATTGTCAACGATCAACATTCTACTTCTATTTTCTTTTATCTTTTTTCGCTTCGGCTATGGTTCACCCAAGCACACGTGGAGTGTGTCGAAGACGATTCTTGGTTCGTGTTGTGCGGTGTGGAGCTCGGAGATGGTAGCCGACGAGAGGTGAAGGTGCCAAGGAGGGGCGTCGGGCCGACGGACCGTGGAGGTGAAGGACGGACGTGAGGCTTGGACCGAGGGACCGGGTGCCGGGCGGCTAGCCATGGTGGGTGACATCCGGGACATCGGACGGACGCATAAGAGGACGTGGCAGGACCGTGTCGATCGGGTCAAGACGGCGGCGTGCGAGGCGAGCGGGGAGCTCGGATGACTTGGCGACTTCGAGGCGGTCAAGGCGGCGGTGACACGTGTCGAGGAGGTTTGGTGGTTTGCCCTCAAAACCATCGGCGCGGGTTTCGTGGTTTGGGCCTCAAAACCACGGGCGGGGTTTGGTGGTTTGGGCCTCAAAACCACAGGCGCGGGTTTCGCGGGTTTGCGCCTCAAAACCCGAAGTGTTCCGGGCGGACGGAAGGGCGGCACGTGGCGGCATCGGGAGATTGCGTGGAGGCAAGGCTACCGGTGAGGAAGGCGGCGCGGTGGCCGTCGGATCGAAGATTACCCGTAGTCGACGGAAATAGCCTTAGGGTTACAAAATCGACTCATGTATCCTAGGGGTAGTTTAGGCAGAGGGAATAGGGGCTATTTAGCAGAGGCATACCCCTTCATCCTCCCTTGCCTCTCATTTTCAGTTTTCTAGCTAGAGTTTCCTGAACAAAGGTGTGAGAGGTCCACCGGTTGTATCGAATCTTTGCGAGCAAGGGCTAGCTCTGAGTAGCCTGTGCCATGGTGGCTTTTGGATCGATCTGATCGGTGTTTATTGTTCATCTTGTGCTGCGATTTTTCGTTCTTCGTGTGTTCATCGAGTTCTTCCTCTCCCCCCTCTATTCTCCTCGCGATTTCTTCGTTTCCGCACCGTTTGATCTCGTTTTTCTTGCCTTGATTCGTGCTAGGACGTGAGAGGATCATTTCCACCGAGTGGTTTGAGCTAATTCCTCACGAGCACGCAGATCGGGCGAGTTTTGTCTCGAGTTCATCTTTTGGGTGCGTTCTTCGTGTGATCCGCGATTTCTCTCGATTCACTCCGTCAAACTCGAAATTTCCAAAGGGAAAATGGTCACCCACATGCCTAGATGCTATGGCTCAATCCTTGTGACCTGAGGTTTCGATTTGAGTGAGTTTGGATCGAGTTTGGGGTGAGTCGCCGCCCGTGGCGCTGCTCGCGCGCGCTTGTCGAGCCGGACGGACGACGGGGACGCTTCGTCGGCGCGACGGGACGCACCGGTGCTGTCCGCGCTGCCGGGGTGACGGACCTTCGACCCGGACGACGTCGGGCTGACCGACGCTCCGGTCAGTGCGTCTGGCAGAGAGGTCTGCAGTCGCGATCTGACCGACGGGCGCTCGATCGGACGCTGGACCCGGACTCACCCGGTGAGTCCGGTCGGTGAGTCCGGTCACTCTGCAGGAGGCTGTTTTCTTCCGTCTCTTGCGTGTTTGTTTCGTTTGGTTTCCGGTTGATCCGCTGTGAGTCTAGAGCAAACTCTAGCTCATCCACCTTGCATCCAAGGTCGTGATCATACCGTGTGGTGTGTGCTTTTTGCTCGAGGGGTCGTGGAGAGCTACAAGTCATCTAATTCGAAAGAATTTAATTGAGGCTCCCATTCACCCCCCTCACGGTCGCCGTTTCGGTCCTTCAAATATTTCTTTTAGTTTTATCGAAGCAACATCTGATATCTTTCTAAATGCAATTACTAGTTAGTGACATTAGAAATACCAACGATGGGCAAGTTATAAAAACCGCCACCGTTAATAGGCCTATTTTCCGTGGTGGGCTTTTTTTATAAAATTCACCACGGTTAATCAATTTACCGTGGTGGTTTTTATAACTGCTACGGTTAATCGATGCATTTACCGTGGTAGTTTTTTAAAAATCGCCATGGTTAATAAAAAGGAAGTGTCTTGTGAAAACTTTATTGTAGTAGTGAAAGCTTCTCAAGTTTCACCAAACTTATATGACAAGATAATAACTTTCATGATACCAACTAAGTTTCATTAAATTCTTGGTTAAGTATATTTTTATAGTATACCTATTTGATGTCACACATATTTGTAGTTTCCTCTAAAGTTTTTTTGTTAAACTTTAACTCTCCATGATTCTTGGAATGACTTACAATTTGGAAGGGAGGAAGTACATATCATTTTCATTATGCACTTATGCCTTTAATATACAGTACGACCAATGTTTGTAGAAAAGCCAACAAATAGATATCCAACAATTTGGAATACAAAGGGATTAGTAATGACTATAACTGACAAATATATATCATTTAGGGTTGTACTGGCACGGCTTTTTATATGTACATCAGTACAGCTGTCTTGTCTAATCTACTACTCCTATAAGAATAAACCTATATAAGCTATTTCTCTGCTCTCACGTTAAGCCACGTTATCAGCACACAGTTGCCTTTTAATAGTCACAATCTTCTTTAATCTGTTGCCAACTATTTCTCAAAGCTGCGCTCCCAAGCAGCCGCATCATTGGAAACTAGCATCAAATTCCCACCATGTTGATGCTACACACCAGCGATAAGAAGACAAACAACCAAACGTTCAAACCCACTTAAACCCTTCCTCTGCCCACAACAATAAATATCACCAAAATTTATTCTCTACTAATTGGACGAGTCCATGCCCATGAAGGCAAAGCCATAGAGGCGAGGAGTTTGTTGCTATTGCTGGCAGGGGGCATCTCAATGGGAGGCCACCTCGAGTTTTTCACTACCTTCAGATAGCTGGGGTGCTTCCTACCGGTGAAAACGCGAGTTGTGATAGATGTTGGATGCTGCTCAGACAACTTTGGAGCAGATCGAGAACGTGGTGGCCATGCCTTTCATTCATGCAGTGCGATGAACAAACCGGGGTATACAGTTTGTGTATGATCATTCAACATCCATTTATGTGTTTTTCCTATGTTGATCTGTACCTGCATTCGTATCATATTTTCTATATTTTTTATCTGACCTCAGTTATAATCCTTCCTATTCTATGCAAAGTTTTTCTATAACCGCTGATGCCTGATGTCCCGCTGCAACGCGCGTGGGGTATTCATCTAGTTAATTTGATTTGCACGCATTAGTCCATTTTCTAGTTGCTCCCTCGATTCCAAACTAAATCAGCAAACTATTTTAAGTAACTAATTTTATAGAAAAGGACATCAATGCTTATGACACCAAAGGAGTATCAACAAATACATAATGAAATATATTTGCATAATATAATTATTTGATATCGTGGATGTTTTTATCTTTTACTTAAAGTTGATTAAACTTAAGATAGTTTGACCTAGATGATGTTTCTAAGAATTTATTTATTTTGGGACGGAGAGCAATTATAAGTTGAGCGTTAATTAATTACCATCCTTTGAAGCAGGCGAAGGGTCCGTAGACATCAACAAGATGCATCACAAACTTGTACTTGCGGTTGAAGTCGATTTGTAAAGCCGAGAGAAGAGCCCACAAAACAGCACATTCACCAAGTGCAGAATCTACAAATGCACATCAGCTCACTTTAGTGATTGAGACAACAACTAGACTCAATTATCAGGAAGCACAATAATGAAATTTAATTGCCCGTCAGACTACATATACAATGTAGGTCGTATGGGGACGCCTAGGAGGTAGTATCTATTCAAGGTCTGATTAGCTAGCAATTTTTGCTATGTAAAAACATAGTAACATTTAAAAAAAAGATATATTTAAATGTCTTTTAAAAATTTAGATAGATGATGCCCTAAATTAACCTATCTAGTATAACTATATTGTCAATCTTGAAAAGGCATACATAAATTATATTGTTCTGAATTAGAGGGATTCTGATAATATCACTAATCTGACCTCTAGTGGCAGCTTGAAGGTGAATAGCATGTAGAGGTAGAACTGCGTGATGGAGGGAAGAAGCGCATCTCCCTGGTGGGGATGACCTTGCCGTCCTTCCCCACGCGGGTTCTGGTAGAAGTGCCGGCGGCCGGACTCGTACAGAATGGAGTAGGTGGCTGGGTTGCGCGCAGCGACGAGGTGATGTGGTACACGGTACCTCCTCCGGGGCCTTCTCCTCCGAGTGCGCCACCATGGCCGCCATCATCGCGTTGGCCACCATGTCATGACGTCCATCACCATGCGGAGGTCGGCGAGAAAACTGGAGAGGCTCTTCTTGGCGTAGCCGATGATAAGCGTGTCGATGGTGCGGGTGCCCTGCATCCATCCTGGCAGCGGGTCTGCCAGGACGCTGGTGATGATGCTAGGGCGCATGATCACCACGGGGATGTTATTACCCTGGAGCTGCTCCAGCACCATCTCCCCCATGGCCTTGGTGAAGACGTACGTGTTGGGCCACCCGAAGTGGCGAGCCCTCTGCAGGCCCAGCTCCTTCATGGCCTTCCTCTCCGTCTTCTTATGATGCTCGTCGTCGTTGCTGGTGTCCATGAATTCCTTTTTGGCTTCCCTGACGAGCCGCAGCTCGGCGTCGACGTCGAGGTACCTTCCCTCCCGCAGAGACTCACCAGGTTGGATGGGCTTCTCCAGGATGAGCCCGTCCCTGTCGCCGCAGACATAAGCTGCAAAGCATACGTGCAGATAGACCAAATCAAATCAGTGAGATCAATTGACCTCGCTCTTTTCTTGAATGCATTAGGAGTCGCTGTACTGACCAGTGGAGACATGCATGAACACCTTGAGGTTGGTGCACTGCTGGGCTAACTGGTAAAGGTGCTTCACCCCCATCACATTCACGTCCAACGAGAGATCATATCTACACAAGTCATAAAAAATACTGTAACCTATACCGTTTTCCTTCAAATAATTATTTATGCAATTATATATATTTGCAATGCCTACGAAATTTAAGTCTTGACCACCCATGTAAAGACAATATAAAATAACCTTTCGTAGAAGTTGGTGGTTGCCGCAATGTTGACAATGATGTCAAGGTCCTTGGCTAGAGCCTCCAGCGTAGGAGCATCCAGTCCTAGGTTGTAGTAGATGATGTCCCCACGCAAGGCCACAATCTTCTCCTGAATGAACTGCTCGAACCTGTTGCCGTGCTTCTCTCTCAACATGACGAACAGCTCGGTGCCAATCACCTGCATGCATGTCGTCAATTCTTATTACATCGCCTTTTTTGCTTGTAAAAGTGTTTACTTTACTGCACCTCTAAGATGGCCCTGTTTGGATCCATGGGTTAGAGTTAGTTTGAGCTAGTTAGAGCTCAATTAGCCCTAAAGGATCCAAATAGGAGGGTTAGATTGGAGTTAGTTGCATCTAACCCACCCAAAAAAACTAGCACACCCAAAAGATGCTAATTAGAGTTAGTTCAGGTTGGGTCCACTAAAAAAAGTGCGCTCCATATGGCACAACAAATGGCGGCTACGCCTAAGAGGTGGAATTTCCTGCCTCAAGGGAACCATTTTTCAAGCCATCTAATTAGCTCCATACGTCTTGGCAACCAAAAAAACTAGCTCACCCAAAAGATGCTAATTAGACCATGAAAAAAATCGCGGGCTATAGAATTTAGCGGCAGGTTAGCCAAAACGCTATTAGCGAGCTATTAGCGCGCTATTTGGCGCTATAGTTCGCTATAGCGCGCTATTTGGCATTGCGACAGGTGCTTCTAGCCGCTATTAGCACGCTATTTCGGCCCTACAACGCGCTATTTTTTTCATGGTAATTAGAGTTAGTTCAGCTTGTTTCAATATGACAAATATTAAAAGCAAAGGAGTCAATTTGATGATCAAGGTGGCGATGGAGATAATGGCTGCCAAGAAGACCAAGATGTCAGCTGGTGATGGAGGACAGCGACCGAAGGATGTACAGAACAGAAACTAGAAGTTGTGGGGATCTTTGTACAGTCTGCTCTTTTGGCCTGCGGCTGGTGGTTCATTTTGCTCCGCATGAGATGGTTGCTTGTGTTGTGTCGGTTATCAGTGTAGTTGTCTAGTGACTGTGTGGTTTTATCATCTTGCGCTGCTGGTTAAGCACAGTTTGTCATATGTCTGTGTCTCCCTTGTTGGGTGGCATGTCCTGGTCGGTCTTAAACTCTGTCTCTTTCTTTTTCTTGCTTTCTGAACATTCTCTTGGATGCTTTTGTGGGGAGACCTGATTCTAAAAAAATCAATAATATAAACAATAATTTTGGACTGATTTTGTTAAATGACTATAGTTTCAGCAGACTATTCATCGTCGTGGCATGCAATTCAATTGCCCCAATTGTCTTACAGCTATATATAGAAAGCTATAGCTAATAAAAAGCTAGGTAGTCAAGGAGTTTTTTTTTTTTCCCCGGGGCACATGGGTGGCAGTCTAGTCTTAACATTGACAGTCATTAGTGTGTGTGCTCTTCCCTACTCTTAAAGGCTGTGTGCCCCTAGGCAGAGGCTAGGATTTGTTTCTAGACGTTGTATCATCACAATGTATTCTCTTGAAATTAATAAAAGTCTCATTTCCAAAAAAAGCTCACTATTTGGGCAATGGAGCACTACCGGACTCAGGTCCCTAAAAACACTCATGAAAGCCTTTTTTGACATCACTTTCAGTTAAATTGATCGTTATAGAAAATTAATGGAAAGAGGTGTAGCGAATTTGACATTTACTAGCTTTCCATTAATTTCAGTTACTTTCAGTTAAATTTGGCATTAATTTTGCCATTATTATCATGCAAATGGCATCGTCTTCTTATGGAGACGATACTCCGGGGTGCAGCCTGATGCTAACAAGATCTACCTCTTCTTGTACGAGGGAAGGACACATCGTCTGCAAAGCAACGCGTCCAAGAAGAGGCCATTACTTAATTCACTTTGCATGCACTTCTCTCTTTCTTTAAAGTTTATAGTATTAACTTATAGTGCTTGTTAACTGCAGCACTACAATGTAGGGCTAGACAATTCGTAGCTCGCTAGCTCACTTTCGACTCGGTTTGTTAGTGGTTTGGCTTGGTTAGCTTGTTTGAATTTTTAACGAGCCAAGCCAACAGTTTAGCAAATGAGCTCGCGAGCAAAAAATAAGCCAAGTGTTGGAAGGATCAAAGAAAATCTTGACCATGATAAAGGAGCCCACCGTTTGCATCGTCCTTACTAACAACTGGAGTTTTATTTTGTGAGTTGAGTGTTTTTTTTTTTCCTCTCCCATCCCACGTGTTTCTCAGGGATGTTTGGTCCTTGCCACTTATATATACATCTAGCTATAAAACCTCTCTTGTGAATTGAAAGGCAGAGTTCATTCAAAAGAAAATGGCTCCGGCAATGCTAATCCAATTCCGTTCTTGTTAGTGATTGTGCGTGTCAGACCGCCCAGTGCCCCTCAAAATTGTAACACTCCCTCCCTCTGCTTCCGTCTGTCCGGAGTGAGCACTGCGTTTGCTGCGGTTAAACAGGCACAGGCCTGTAAGCAAGAGAGAAGTGCAAGCAAAGTAAGATAATGACCTCTTCTTGGACGCGTTGGTTTGCAGATGACGGGTCGATCCCTCGTACAAGAAGGTAGATCTTGGTGGCATCAGGCTGCACCCGGAGTATCTTCTCCACAAGAACTGCACGCATACATGTAAAACTAGTCACATATGTGTACAATATGTATATGTAAATGAAAACAGAAGATAATACGCACTACCGGATTCGAGCGCTTTGCCGAGTGTCACGGGCACTCATACGATGCAAAGCTATACTTAGCTACTCCTTTAATTAGTTTACAGGAGAGACATCATAAATATATAATCTCTTCATATCATTATTAGAAGACGTTTTGAAAATGGTTTGGGTCAAACATTAAGAACATAATTCATGAACTACTTCGTTAAGTTTGGAAATGTAAAAATCATATCAATAGATTTGTCTTGAAAATTACTTTTATGAAAAAAATACATATATAACTTTTTAATAAATATTTTTATAGAAAAGAGAAGTTAAAGTTGTGTTTTAAAGACCATACGTGTTGCTGTCTTTAAGGTTATCTAAACAGTGATATGGAGGGAGGACTGCATATATTTAAGAACATACTCTTCCCAAGAAAGCCGGTTGAGCCAGTGATGAGGATGCTCTTGCCCTTGAAATACGCTACGATCCTCGCTGCGTCCATGCTCTCCTATATTATCGTCGATCACGTCGTTGATCTCTCTTAGATGGCTGTACTACTACTCTCTCTCTCTCTCGTTTGTACTAGTCTTTCTTCAGGGAGAGAGAAAAAGAAGACAAGCTAGTGCTATGGTGCGCTGGTGGTGCTTCCAAGCTATTCCAACAGCAGCTCGCTAGTAGTGAGAGGAGAGACCAACAAAGGAAAGGTCATCTATGCGCATCTATTTATACACACACAACCAATCAGTAACTTCGGCAGTGACCCAAAGAAAGGTCATCTATGCGCATCAATTTATACACACACAACCAATCAGTAATTTCGGCAATGACCTAAGCAAAGGTCAGCTATGCGTACCTATTTATACACACACGGCTATAAATTTTCATGAGGCACGAGGCATGATGGTCCGCCCACGGCCCGAGCATGGCCGACTCCCAGGCACATGGGCCAGCACGGCCTGGCCCGGCCAACAAAGCTAGGCACAGAGACAGGCTTGATGAATCACTCAGCCTAGTAAAAGCACCTTGCCAGTATGCCCACTCTAAAGCCTGCTAAGTGCCCATGGCACTCCTCCCCAACCCTAACTTCACTTACTACTCTCCTCAGTCCCCCTCACTCAGTCACTCTCCCTGGCCAATGCACCCTCCTCTCGGCGGCTCGACCCTTGCTCGTTTGTCATCGCTCTTGCATCCCGTCGCCCCTCCTCTTCAGCTCCAGCGACCTCCACATCTTTCGCCCCTCCCCCCCACACACTGTCGAGTCCTCGTGGCGGCGGCAGCGGTGTGTGTGTCTAATGCGGTGGTTGAGGGTGGTGCCGCTTCGTTGGAGCGGTGTGGCTGAGTCCCTCGCGGCGGCATCGAGTGAGGTGAGGCGGCTCCATCACTTCCCTGAGCGGGCAGAGCACGTCCGCCCGACCCACCTACGGCAACTCCCTGTTCCTACATCCCCTTCCCTTTCTCTCGGTGGGCCTCGGGCTGGCAGGTGTTGACACCTGTTATCATATAAAATTATTAATCAATTAAACATGAAAAAAGGGGTATAAATAATAATAACAACCTAGAATAGGGTGTCACTAACATATTTCCATCAGTTTTGGTAATGTTGTGAATTGCAGGGACTAAATGAGAAAAAGCAGCGACGAGTTCGCGAGCCGATACGACTACGCGACGTAACGCAATCCAACTCCGAGAAAGACTCTAGAAGGCTCGGATTAATCCCGGCGTGGACCAAACTTGACTTTGAAGAAAACATCATCTAGAAGACTCCGGAAGCCACGAAGCACGCCGGGACCCGGAGGGGACACCCCCCTGGGCCGATCGGCCCCCCTTGGCCACCAAGTCATCCCGTCTTCCGGAACCTTCCTCCACCGCCTCTAAGACGCCAATCTAAACCGGTTGTTTAACGTCGGTTTGATCCGAGGGCATCGGTAGAAGTGCGGGATGGATCCAAGATTAATACCACATCGCCTGCTGAAGCTGAAGAGACAGATGAAGACCCATATATAAAGACCCCTAGACCCCCTCTTTTAGATCATCAAGTTCTCAATACAACAATAATACCTCAAGATCCAAGCCATTAGAAACATCGCTTTAGGAGGAGTAGCAATCAAGATTAGAACTAGTAGGAAGGGAGAAATCCGCTCCGGATCGTCGGAGGCCGGCTCAAGATCGGGCCTCGTTCTTGTAAGTTCTTCATTGTAAGTAGTTTTCAAGTTCGGACACATGCTTAATATGAATATCTTGATCATGTTTATATTCGAGATTATTTGTTCTAGTATTTACTTTGATTACACGTTTAGCATAGTTGAATTCTGTTATATTCATGCATGGATTCGTATAGCGCTCATCCTTTCGTTCGGAGGGTGAGTGGTAGAGATGATGTAATCGTGGTGATTAGATCTTATTTACCTGCGTTTGCACCCTATGTGCCGGGTCGTGTGGTAGATCGTGGTGGTGACAACACCATTGAGTCCTTTGCAATCCATCCCCCGTATGTAGGCCTAGCGGATGTTATTATTCAAAGGTTGTTCTAAGTTTCGGCCTTAGTCTTCATGGATTACGTCCTCATGTTTGGATTTAATTAGTCTTTCTTCGATGATTGTTAGATGTATTGCACTAATTGAGTAGATCCTAACTTATAGTTTAGAGTTACATATTGGAGTTTCTAATGCTAGCTAGCCTATGAATTACTATCATCCACTTTGCATGACACTTTCTATATGACTATGGTTGAATCTATTTATCAAGAACTTTATCATTATCTTTATTGTGAACTTTGATCCTTGTTTAAGTACTTGATAAGTTTAACACTTTGCACACGAGAGATGACTAGATTAAATGATTAAGATGTTTAGCACCTATGCATAGTTAATTCATGATAGAAGACTTCTTTCCCTGTGGTAGATATAAATTCAACACCTGGTTCTTACTCCCGGTTAAAATGCTACAATGGTATATTCATATATCGTGCGCTTGCGGATACCCAGTTATAATTGTTTATTTACTTATTAAGAAGTTATCAAGGCATAGCATGAATATTTTATTCCTTGCATATTAGTAGTTTAACTATAGGGATGACAACCTTTTCGGATATGCTATGAAGCGCAATGAATATTTCTTTTAGTTTTATCGAAGCAACATCGATATCTTTCTAAATGCCATTACTAGTTAGTGACATTAGAAATACCAACAAAAGCCGTGCTTATCGGGCCATCCCGACACGAAAACCGACCCAATGGGCCGTGCCTGGGCTGTCAGCCATGCATGAAGCCCACATAGAGGCATGACCCCGCAGGGCACGGCGTGCTTTGTTTGCCCGGCTTCAATCGGGCCGACTGGTGGCCATGTATACACACAACCAATCAGTATTTTCAGTAGTGTTTTCATCCGGTGGGATATCGATGTGGGGCGAAATGGAAACATAGGGACAACTGGTGCCTAACTAAAACATGTGCAGAAGATAAGTATTTCCTTATTTGATTAGTTTGGCTTTATAAACTACGGAATCCTCGATATTTCGTGAGATAGAAAAAATAGTCACGAAATATGGTTTTACTCTCACCAAAATGTTGTGTGAGAGTACACCGTCACACATCACCTCTCATGGTATTAGCCTCATGAAATACACATTTTTATGAGAGTTCAGCTCCACAGATTATTTTTATGAGAGTTCATCATGGCGGTGACCCTCATGTAAATTACATTGCCGCCATATGCGCATCAAGTATTTCATAGCAATTTTTGTGATGTTCCGTGAGAGGCTACAATCATGATGTTATTTTGTGAGAGTTATGGTATTTTGTGAGAGGCCACCTTCAAAAAGTTATTTCGTGAGACTTATAGTATTTGGTGAGAGGACATTGTCATGAAAGTTATTTTGTGAGAGATCGCCCTTATGTAATTATTTTGTGAGGGTTATGGTATTTCGTGAGATCGGTCACCATTTACGCAATGAATTTCGTGAGGTTACCGTGCTAGTAGAACGTAGGTCAAACAATACTTTGTTCATATCATTATTATTAGGACCCGGTTGTAAACACAACAAATTATTTATTACACCGAATCTGTTGACCTCACCGATTGCTAGATATAAATACTTAATAATCCCCCTGTAACTCCTAAAAGGAACCGAAGACCGACAAATTAATTAATCTATGCATCCAACTCACGTGTATCGGTGCCATCATGGAAAAGCGAGGCCGATGGCTCGTCTCTCTCCTAGCGGCGAGGGTGACACGGGCGACCGGAGAGCGAAGCCGCAAGGGCGCACGGGAGGTGGTCCATGGCGGTCGGCTGGCACATCTCGCGGCTCGAGGGAGTGCGCAGAGTGGGTGCGCCCGGGGGGGGACGGGGCAGTTCCGGAAGGCGGGTGGGCGAGGGAGCGGGTGGCGCGTGGGGTCCGGGGGCGGGTTGAGTCCCCTAGGTGGTCTCCGAATTTTTTGGGCCATGGCGGTCGATTGGGATGCAGATCGAGCTCCTTTGAAGCAAATCGATCCCCATTCTCTCGTAATCCTCTCAACCCCACCCTTGTTTTGGTGGTAGTAGGAACCCTAGCCACACTATCGGGGGCGGCGGTGGCGGAGTGCAGTCGGGGAAACTACGATTGACAAACGGGATCAAGGCAGGAACAGTTCAAGAGCGATCCTAGCTCTCCCTCGGAGAGAGCGGTGGGGAAGGAATTGGGAACCAACGAGGACGAAGCGCACAACCGGACCAAGGTGAAGCTTCCACATGAGGTATGCAATCATCCCGACGCTGATTTGAGTGCGCGATTAGAGCACCTTTGGTCACGAAGTCTAGAGGTAGGGGTTGCAGATACGATTGTGATCCCAGCGAACAAGTTCTCGATTGTGTTGCCCCAAAATCGTGCTCCCCTTAGTGGAGATCCTAAACCTAACCGTGGTTGGTCAACCCTTGGTGGTGACACCCGAACTTTTGTGCAGGTGCTTCGGGCCCCTTGGCAGCCTGCTGACAACATGAATCCCGTCCGTATGGTATGGGTCGTAATACCAGATTTGAGGGCAATCGTGATGGTGGTTTTAGGAATGATGGTTATGGCGGGGAATAGAAACTGGGTGCCAAGAGCAGGTAATGACAGAGGAGGCAGATTCCCTGCAAGAGGGAGAGGGGTGCGGGACAAGCCGATCATCGATTCAGTGAGAATGAACAAGTTGTCAGAACTACTCCTAGAGTTGTTAATACTGAACAGAGGGTGGAATCTGTAATTGAAGCAGAAGCCTCAGTCAACAATGTCCCAAATCCAATTTTAAATCAGAATCTCAATACTCAAGTGGTGGGGAATCAGGTTGCAAATCAGGGGCAAAATGACAGACCTCTGATCTGTCACAGGTGTGGTAGGACAGGGCACAACCCAAATGATTGCCACAACCCAGTAATATGCTCCAGATGCAAAGGGGAAGGACATGTGGTGAGGGTGTGCCCAACCAAAATGCCATGGGACTTTAATGCTCCTTTTTTTGGTTTAACAGCTTATGGTCAGGGATTTCATGTTATTGAAAGTGCTCAGACTGATGAAGGCATTAGAGATATGTCTTCAGTAGCATTGGTCACAGTTATAGCTGGGGAAGTCACTCCAAGGCAAATTGAAGCTGAATTCTCCCTAAAAGCAGGAAAACAATCTACATGGAGGTGGTATGCAAAAAAACTGAGTGAAGGAAAATATCAGTTAAGATTCCCAAACGTCCAGGCACTTGAAGATGTGAGTCACTTCATTGAAATGAGGATGAGGACTGTTCCAGAAGCTGTCATTAAGGTGGAAAAATGGGATCCCACTAGTGGATCAAAAGGCCAACTGGAATCTGCCTGGTTTAGGATAACAAACATACCATATGAGAAGAGGTCCTATGCTAATATCTGCATGGTTGCCTCAAAGGTGGGAATTCCACTGGAAGTGGATAAGGAGAACATGACCAAGTATGAATATGTCAGGGTCAGGATTGGATGCAGGGACATTACTAAAGTGCCTGCATCAGTGGATGGATTGCTGGATTTCCTATGTGTAGGGTCGAGATGAGGACTAGAGGGGGGGTGAATAGTCCTTTCTAAAACTAATTGCGATGGCTAACCGAATATAATGCAGAATTAAAACTATTCGCTTAGCCAAGACTTCACCCCTCTAACTATGACTCTATATCACCTCACAAAAGATCCTACACAAAGCAAATGAGGTGACAAGCCTAGCTTGAGCTCCTAACCGTTTCTATTGCAAGGTCACACAAACCTATGCACTAGTACTTCAAACAACGGTGAGCTCCTACACAATTCTAATGAGCAAAAGCACAAAGCCAATCCTAAGCTCACTAGATGCACTAAGGACAAGGCGACACACGCCTAACCCAAAGGCTCAAATTACTTAGCTACACAAACTAAGCAAAGCAACTAACAAGCTACACAAGCTAGTAATTGCAAGAGCTACTCCACAAGCACAAGCACAAGGTATAAATGAATGTAAATACAAAGCTTGTGATTTGGAGAATGCAAACCACCGAGAAGAGTAGACAAGTTGACACCGGTGATTTTTTACCGAGGTATCGGGAAGCTTGCCAACTTCCCCCTACTCGTCGTTGTGTCGCCCAACACCTTGGGTGGTTCCTTTGGTGTTTCACCTAGATGGTTCTTCGGTGTGTCTCTCCGATCACTTGCCCCTCAAGGCACGCCCCGCAAGGCACCGCAAGATACCACTCTCAAGTGAGCCTCTCAAGGCACCGCAAGACACCACACGCATAAGGGAGGTACTCACCGACACGCTCTAGTAGTGTCGCTCTTCGCGATCCCCGCGAGGTGAGCACGAACCTCTCACAAATCCTCCTTCGGAGCACCGCACAAGCTTCCTTGCGTGCTTCACGAAGTCTCTTGCCGCCAAGCCGTCTAGGAGGTGGCAACCTCCAAGAAGAAACAACCACACCGGCTTGCAACACGATCACCTAGTGCCACGAATGCGATCTCTCAACGCGAATGCACTAGAATCACTCCTCACTTTGATTTGGATGAACTCTATCAATCACAAGTGAGTGGAAGGGCTCTCAAGTACTCTCAAGCATGGACACAAAGTCCCCAAGGTGCTAAACTACAGCCATGGCCGGCCACCCCATCTATTTATAGCCACAAGCCAAAATAGAGCCGTTGGGGAGGAACATGCAATTCCTGCGGGGCCGGACGCGCCCGGACCGGACTCATGCACGAAGTCCGGTCGATGAGTCGGGCCAGAACCGACAAACCCAACCTGCCAAAATTAGAACCCCTATGCATGCGTCCGGTCGAGGAAATCATGCGTCCGGTCCACGAAGTCCGGTGCATGCGTCCGGTCACTCCCGAGAACGACCATGAAAAACATGCTCTCTGTTTCTTTGACCGGAACCACACACCGGTGGCCCGGTCAATCCTCGCATGCTTCCGGTCACCGCGTCCGGTCAGACCACTGCTTTCGATAAAACGGCGATATCTCCTTCATCCGAACTTCGTTTTTGATGATCTTGGACTCTATGGAAAGCTTACTCAGAGGGCTACACAACCCACATGGTTACTTGATCCAACTCACAATGGATCAAAGCAGTATTCCACTCTAAGAGCAGTCCAAGTGTCCGAGAAACACCAAAACAACTTCTCCTTTGTAAATGTGCCAACACCACCAAGTGTACATCACCATGTGCATGTGTGTTAGCATTTTCACAATTATTTTCAAAGGATTTTCTCTTGCTCTTACCACGCCACTCGATCCTAACACATCGCAAAGTTAGATCGCTCAAGTGGCACTAGATGACCGATATGCAAACAAGTTTGCCCCTCTTGATAGTACGGCCATCTATCCTAAACCTGGTCATAAACTTCTCTAAGCTCCAATGACCAGTGAAATGAAATGCCCTATAGGTTATACCTTTGCCTTGCGCATTTCCATTCCGCTCCATCTCCAAGTGCCGATGCAACACATGCACCAACACGATCACCAAATGATATGATCCACTTCATATCATCACGTGACACTATTGGTCCATCGATCTTGACCTCACTTGCTCTTCACCGTTGCGTCGGTCCGTCGGCGCCAAGTCTTGCCCAAGCTTCACCGCCTCGCGGTCCATCACTTCACTGCCTCGACTTGCCCTTCACACTTGCAACCGGTCCATCAAGCCAAGCCTTGTCTTGATCTTCACCACCTTGGTCACATGACTCCATGTTATGTCTCATATGCAATAAAGCTCCTTCATTGCGTCATCACATGTGAACTAATCTCCTGTGTATTATCTCAATCACACATTATTAGTCCACCTAATGTTGTCACTCAATTACCAAAAACCACAAGGGACCTTTCAATCTCCCCCTTTTTGGTAATTGATGGCAACACTACAAAGATATGGAATTGAAGATTTAAATTCCAAGCTAGCACTTCATACAAGTATAAATTACTAACTTGGTTTGGATTTTATGTCACTTATCCAACATTTAAGCTCAATGTCTAGATTTGGATAAGCACCATAAAACCCGACTTGGTAGTGGTAACTCCCCCTACATGTGTGCCCAATTGATTTGAATTCAAGGTTTGCACACATGCATAGATATAAAAAATTTTAGGAGGGTTAACACTACAAAGTGATGCTAAGGTGTATAGGATAAACCTTTGAAGCGTGATACCAATCGGAGTTGCAAATTGAAGTTCATCCTTAGCATCATCCATGTAACTAGACATACATCAAAACTCAAGATACCATGTAAGATCATCATTATATGTAATGGCACTTGATTCATGAAGCATATATATATATGTCTAGCTACAACCTATGCATGCTAGTTATCAAATCATCAATCAAGTTCTATAACTAGCATACACCACGAAGCATTGCATATAAAATTTAAAAACTTATGCAAATGCAAGCAAGCACATGAATATGCACATATCAAATGCAATCAAACAAGTTCATGAGCTTGCTCCCCCAACTTGTGTGCTTCTCTTTTGTCCAAGAATTTTGATCCTTCTCAATTCTTCAATGTTGCTCCCTCTCGGTCCATGTCCTCAATCCATATTTCAATCTCTCCCTATATTCATATCTTTGTTCCAATCTCTCCCCCTTTGTCATCAATTTCCATAAAGGGTATGCCTCTTTTGATACAAAGGGTGTGACTAGGGATAGATGATTGATTCTTGAAACTTCATTTTTGATGGACTCTCACATATGGAAGCATGAAAACCACCTTGAAATGCCACATGTAGGTCACTTGTAGGATCTTTGACCTTGATCTTGAGGTGGGGCACCTCCCCCTATGTCAAAGCATATGTCAATCCACTTCAACTCTTGTTGGTGAGGGTAGCTTTCTTGAGTTGAATTGATCACTTAAAGTTGAGGATCACTTGTGGAACCACCGATTCTTGCAACTTGCAATGTGGATGCCACTTGAAAATATTTGTCAATTGTAACCAATTCTTAAACTCGATTGTTTCCATGAGCCTCTTCTTGTTGACTTGAACTAAAATGATTTGTCATACACTACAGGAATCCGCTTCTTTGCCGAAAGTGTAAAAATATTTGCCGATAGCAAAAAATCGGGCACTCGGCAAAGAGGATCTTTGCCGAGTGCCGGACTCATTTTCGGCACGTAAAACCTTTGCCGAGTGCCAAACCCGTCGGCAACGTCCCCCCACTCGGCAAACGTTTCCTTTGCCGAGTGTGTCTTGCCGTCGGCAAAATAATGCACTCGGCAAAGTATAATGCACACAAACGGTCTCTCGTCCGTTACCTTCGCCGAGTGCAAACCGTTAGGCACTCGGCAAACTAGGTATTATTTGCCGAGTGCCTCACATATATGCACTTTCGGCAAAACGGGTCTTTTTGCCGAGTGCCCGACCCGCACTCGGCAAACTTTGCATTTTTTTTTTTTCGTCCCATATTTTTTTTGTGTGGCCTTGGTACGATAATTACATCTCATGTTCACAATTTGGGACAATTTCAAGTTGTTTTGCTATATTGCATGAATTATTTCTATTTTCTTGTATTTTACGGACCACTCCAAATTTGAACTGCAGGTGCATGAAATAATGGAATGTGGTCATTCAAAAATGTTATTCATGATGTTTGGCGCATGTTTAGGCTCAATCCAAGAACTCGCGTGAAATTACAAACATTTATGTGTCGGAACATGACGAGTTACATGCGGGAAAAGTGTTTTTAAATTCTATAAAATCCAAACGAAGTTTAAAAATCACGAAACTTGGCGAGGTGTCTTGTCATCTCATGAGGAGCCTGTAGTAAAATTTGAAAAAGTTTTGAGCAAGTTGTGACGTCGGATGGCTAGAACTTCGAGAGATCCCCCGTGGGGAGGAGGTGAGGAGGAAGGAGGAAGGGGAAGGTGAGGAGGAAGAGGGAGGAAGGGAAGAAGAGGAAGAAGAGGAAGGAGAGGAGGAAGAAGGAGGAAGGGAAGAAGAGGAAGGAGAGGAGGAAGAAGAGGAAGAAGAGGAGGAAGAAGAGGAAGGGAAGGAGGAAGAAGAGGATCGACGCCGGTCGTCGTTCTTGGTGTTGCTGCGGTGTTCGTGCTGCAGCGGTGAGAAGGTAAGCCCTATCCTTCTAGTAGTGGTTAGTAGTAGTGGTTAGTAGTAGTGGTTAGTAGTGGTTAGTACTAGTAGTTAGTAGTGTTACTTGTAGGGTTAGTAGTAGTAGTTAGTAAATAGTGAGGCCATAGTTAGTAAATAGTTGTAGGGTTAGTAGTGTTGGTAGTAGTAGTAGTTGTAGGGTTAGTATTAGTAGTGTTAGTAGTTGTTAGTAGTAGTTGTAGGGTTAGTAGTAATTGTTCTTGTACTACTTGAATACTTTCATCTAATTGGAAAATGAAGTAAAGTAAATGGCTCTTGTTGGTATATTGGTGGTTATGGGCCTTCGTGCCCATGTTGGGTATATATATGTGGTTGTTGGCCTTCGTGCCATGTTTTTCTGGGTTTTGGGAACCTCCCCGTGCGGGGAGGTCTTTGCCGAAATTTTGAGTCGATAATAACTATTTTTTTCCCTTTTTTTAGGAGGACCTGTGGGAGGGACTCGGCGACCCCAATCGTCCTCGTGGGCGCTACGGGTCTTGCTGCACCGCGTCTCCACTGACACCGTAGGTATTAATCACCTCCGTCCTTATAGTTGTCTTACATAGCGCAACCCGGTTAGGGCGTCTCCCGTCCGAAAGAGATACTGGCGTTGGTATGCGCATCTGTGCATATCTGCGGCCGATTCATTTTCGGATTGTCCCGTTTTTTGGACGGCCCGTGGATGCGTAGATGGGTTAGCATCCATGCTCGGTTCCCGTCCGAGCGGATTTTCGGCAACACCTCCCGTTGTTCTCGGATACACACTCTCCCCGCCGGGGCGTGTATCGGGAGAACGGTGGGAGGTGTCTTCCAAATTCGCCCTGACGGGAGCCGAGCATGGATGCTAACCTTGTCTACGCATCCTTGGGTGGATTAGGACCTATCCCTCACCTATTAGATGGTAGGAACGCCGTGTAGATGCAATTCTTTGGTTATATGGCTCAGCCCACGACATGGGCGTATGACAGAGGATGGATAACCGTGAGTGGATGTACACGGGCCGCAAGTAAGAGCCTTGAATGGGTTAGGGGATCGATGCTTTCTGGAGCATGCATTTGGCCCAGCTGCTAAAGGGTCTATTCGGATGCCATGTCCCTGCAGCAAATGTAAGAACAAGAAAAAGCAACGAAAGGTTGAAATGGGCAAACATATTTACAACAACGGATTTGTCCCAAACTATAGCCGTTGGATCTTTCACGGTGAAGTCGATCGTGTTAGAGAGGACGTGGTGAGGCCCCTCCTCGAGGAGTATGATGCAGATGCCGGGATGGCAGACATGATGGCAGACTTTCACGATGCACGGTTCAATGGAGGATTGGAGGAGGAACCTGAGGATATCACAAAGGCGTTCTACGAGATGATGGAGGCGGCACGGCAGCCCCTTCACGAAGACAATGGTTCTGGTGGATGCCATTTCATGCCTTATAGCGTTGAAGTCGCAATTGAGCATTAGTCGAGACGGCTTCAACACCCTGTTGTCAGTTATTGGCAAACTGCTTCCAGAGGGTCACGTCCTGCCGAAGAACACGTACGAGTCACAGAGACTCCTTCGTGGACTCAAGATGCCGTATGAGTCGTACCATGCTTGTCCAAAGGGGTGCGGCCCTATTTAGGGGAGACCTCAAGGAAGCAACGCCTTGTCCAAAGTGCAAAGCCTCTAGGTTTGTGGAGGTAGAATGTAGTGATGGCGGGAAGAAAAACAGTCCAAGATCCCCGAGATGGTCCTACGACACCTTCCTTTTCGTACCAGAGGCTCCAACGGCCGTACATGACAGAGGAGTCCAGCGAAACAAATGACATGGCACAAGAAGGGCAAAAGATACTGATCCCCGAGAAGTTGGTACACCCATCGGATGGTGATGCATGGAAGCACGCCGATAATATGCATCCTGAAAAAGCTATGGAGGCTCGAAATGTATATGGCGTAGCGTTCGCAATGAATGGGTTCAACCCGTGCGGAATGTTGGCGGCCCGTACACTTGTTGGCCCGTGTGCGTGATCCCTCTCAATCTTCCCCCGGTGTCATGTTTAAGCTGAAGCTTTTTGTTCTTGACGCCGATAATACCGGGCACCGGGCAACAATATGGGTGTGTTCATGCGACCCGGTGTGGGATGAATTGCAAGATGCTTGGCAAAATGGGAATGCGACGCATTTAACCGAGAGCTACAAAGGCGAACTTTACAATGCATGTGTGGTACCTATATTCAATGCATGACTTCTCGGCTTATGGCATATTCAAGCATGGTGTGTTCATGGGAAGTAGACAACACCATCGATGAGGACGAGGGTGATGAGGTGCGAGGATGCTAAGGACTTGCAAATTCTTGAACGATGGAGGATGGTGCGTGAAGGAGTTGTGGAGGGCGATGCACATGCCGAGGGCGATACTGATGATGATGAGGATGGTGACATTGATGATTACAATAGTGATAGTGGTAGTGATGACTACATGCCGACCTTAGGCATTCGGGGGAGATAATTTCTAAATCATGTAATACTATTTTGTTATTATTGTTACCTTTCAATTATGTTTCGTTCATTTTGCAATACTAATTGGTTTACTCTTTGTCTTTGCAGGGACTCGACAAAATGCCAGGCGGAAGGCGGCAACGTCGACAGGGGGTCCAAGTCGTCTACGCGAGCCCCCACCCTCTCCCCACGCCGGCGAGGAGGAGGCCGACGAGCAAAGACACGGCGGTGGAGGCGCCGAGGCACGGCGGCCGGCGTTGCGCCGTCCACGAGGAGGCTTGAGTTTGTGTCTACGCCGAGCGGTAGGGGCCGTCGTCGGGCCACACCTCTTGGACTCGGTCTCGGTGCCGAAGAGACACTGTCGAGACGTCTTCCTCGAGAAATTAAACAAGGTCTACCCGGTAGCGGGGCCTCGAGCCTCCCACGAGGGGCCGATCCCTTTTGCCCGCCGCCCGGTGATTCGACCCCACGGTGACAAGTAAGTAGCCATTGATATTTTCACTACTTGTTCATATGACATGTTGAAAATCGAACTTCAGACTAACAATTCGTCTTAATGGCTCGTGCGAAGAATCGGAAGATTGTAAGTTTTGGGAGGGGCAGTTCGCGCCATATCAATGGCATCGAGCCTCCCGATTAAAGAGAACTACCCCGGCCCGGTGACCGTCGGGGGACGTGAGGGAGCCGCCCCTATACGTGGGAGCACCCGTGCGCGTGGAGGAGGGCGCCCTTGCCGGGAAGATCAAGGCGGACTTAACGGGTGAGTCTGTATGCGGGATTACTTCACGTTGTTTAAATACTATGTTTTTAAATAATAGAATGATACATGTTGTGCGTATGCGTAACTACTTCATGTGCGAGGCGGGGCTAGAGTGCGGGACAAGGATGCCGAGATCGACTCAAGGACCTGTACCACGAGGCACGTGTCCAGTGCATCATCTCTTTCAACGCTGACGTGCTTGGCAAGGTGGTGAGGAAGAATGAAGCAAGGGAGATGATGCTCCAGAGGGAGACCGACCTCACCAGGGACCAGTACATCCAGGTTCGTAGAGAACGCATTTATTCCGATTCCTTCAATGGAAAATAAGCGGGCTTTCATTCATCCTCCGCTATGTCAGCGGATGTGTGGGAGTGGTGCAAAGCAAGTATAAGGATTTGTTGGGAGTCCATTGTGGACAAGTGGCTCTTGGGACGAGACGCATGCGAGACCAAGAGACTCCGTCGGAGATGTCGCTTGGAGATGGAAGGAAAGCCACACCACCAAGGGAGCGTGCCCCTCCCGGTGTATATGGATAGATGGGTGCGATTTTGTTGATTTTTTTTTATTCAAGCGCTCAAATCTCTTCACTTCTAACCATCTCGTGTTCTCCTCGCATGATCCGCCGCATGAAGGCCAGCACATCGGCGAGTACGCGGGGTTCGCCTTGACTCACAGCGGCAGAGCGACTGACCCGGCCAACGTCTATGACCCGGCGAAGGGGCCCGAGGCGTACACCAACGCCAGCGTCTACCCCAAGCTTACCCAGTACGCCGAGGCGGCAAAGCAGCGCTATGGGGACGACCGATCCGACCACCGCGCCCCTAGACACACGACTGGTGAAGAGGTTGGGAGGAGGGAAGCAAAGACGGCCGCATTGGATGGATGGCCACGCGATCAACCCGTCCTCGTTCCGCGCCGAGCGAGATTCGCTCAAGGAGCACGACCTCCACCGACATCCCCACAAAGACCTCGGCGCCAGAGCTCCACGCAGATGATGCGGGAGTTTCGTGTAATTACAGTTTCATTAAATGGATTCCGGTTTTACACATGTCCATTTGCCTATGCAATGTTTCAACGTTACGGGTGTAATATTGCGGCTCGGATGGCGAGTTGGAGACCCGGCGGCGGCCAGTGGGCCGACTTTGAGGCGAGCAGCGCCGGGAGGAGGCCCATCGGCGGGGAGTTGGAGGCATACCAAAGAATACTCGGTGCGTCGGATGTAGGGCGTGGCGGCCTTCTTCCGGGGCCTCCGGATCCCCGGGTGTGACCCCGCCTCCGTTGCCTAGCTCGGCTGTTCGCTCCACCCGTTTCCCGTTCCTCCTCTGTAGGGACTCCGGTGAGTATATGTTGTTGTTTATTTATTTGGCTTGTGCAGCTCACTGCAGGTACTAATGAGATCGCCTCTCCTTTGTGCAGCCACGGTCGCCGGGTTCGAACCCGACTCCTCGGGTGGCCCTTCTCCACCCCATCCACCCTATCCGGTCGGCCCGACTCCACGATACGCGTGGCCGGTGGCGTTCCTCCTCCGGGCACGCAGCGGCGGCCACACTACGGGCTTCCACACGTCCCTCCTACACAAAGACGGGTGGACATACCAATCGGCGCCACGGCATGGGTGGTATCCGGGGCAAGGTGAGGGCACCTCACACTCTTCGCACCGGGGAGGCCCGGGTCGGGGTAGTGAATTGAGTTGGTGGTGATTAGGTTCGACTGTTGCATCGTGATGGATTTCTTTTTAGATGTTGGATATGTTGCCTTTGTGATGGATCTCGTTTCGATGTTGGACATGTTAGATTACGTTTGGTTGTTGGACATGTTGGATTTCGTTTGGATGTTGGACTATATGTGTGAATTTGTGATATATGTGGATTATATATGTGAATTTGTGAGATATGTGGATTATATATGTGAATTGGTGATATATGTGGTTTATGTGTATATATGAATGCTTATGGTATATGTATATATGTATTTGCTGCAACAATCAGCGTAAACAAACAAAAAATAAAATAAAACTCCCGGCTTTGCCGAAAAAGACTTTCGGCAAAGCCGGGCACCCCGCGGCATATTTGGCGGCTTTGCCGAGTGCATGGTCGGCACTCGGCAAAAGTGACCATAACTTTGCCGAGTGCTTGGGAAGGATAGCACTCGGCAAAGCTTTTTTTTTTTTTGTAAAAGCGAGCGCTTTGCCGAGTACTTGAAATAACACTTTCGGCAAAGTTTTTTAAAATTCAAATCTTTGCCGAGTGCCCAACGTTTGGCACTTTCGGCAAAGAGGCGTCCATATCTAACGTTCGACGTTGGATTCGCCGAGCACCGACATTGCACTCGGCGACGCCTTTGCCAAGTGCCGACATTTGGCACTCGGCAAAGAATGGTTTGCCGAAGTCATTCTTTTGCGAGTGCGCCGCTGAGTTTGGCACTCGGCAAAGGATTCGCCGAGTGCATAGAAGCCTTTGCCGAGTGCGCTCCGCACGGCAAAGCAGCCGATTCCTGTAGTGATAGCTTCCAAGTCGGTTTGATCCAATGACAAGCTTCTTCACACCTCATAAAGTATAAGGGTTATCTTGCCAATGTTGTACTTGTCACTTGTGAGCAATCCAAAATAGATCAAGTACTTGAGATCACTAGCTCATGAACAAATTCATATACAAACCACTAGATCATATAATCATCCAAGCAATAGTGGTAGCAAGTGAATTTAAAACCTTTCATTTGTCATGCATGATCCTAATAAGCATGTACTATATGCACTAACCGCATACTAGTAAGGGATGAAATGATCATGCACATTACAATGATACCTTTGCTATCTCGGAGTAGAGGATAGTCAATATGATTCCAATTTCTCTCCGCAATAGCAATGTGAAGTCCAATTAGATAGCTTGGTGAAGACCAAATATACCAATATGAATACCATGCTTCACCCATACGAAATGAGAACCACTAATGATCAAGTGCACTATCTTCATATTGTGGTCGGCTTGCTTTCTTTTGATCTTTGCTTGCATGAAAGAATACCATTTGAATTTGCATGAATGTCTCTCTCTTTTGGGTGTTGCTTGCTTTCTTTTATTGATCAACCCTTTTGATTTCTTCAACTAAGCATCTTGAATATCCCTAGATCATCACTTCCATGTTGGCCCTTCAAGTATCCCCACTTGTCAATCCCACTCATGGGCGGCACACCCCTCTCTAGGGAGAAATGATCTCACCAAGAACTATCCTTGACACTTACTTGAATTGAATTCGATTGATTGATCCAAGTGATGGACTTAATATGATGAGTAACCTTGATTCTTCTTTAATTCCTTTTCTTTCTTCTTGAAGAGATACAATAATCATTTGAATTCAAACTTGTCTCTTCATCTTGAGCTTGGTCTTGATCTTCAACTTGAGTACTATATGTGTACAAGGTACACTCCCCAAATCGATGGCCTTTGTACTCATTGCTTGTCATGCTTCTAACTCAATTCAAAACCAAACTTAGGTGCCTCAAACGCTTATCAATATGAATCCAACTTGAGGACCTTTCAATCAAAGTGACTCTTGATCATTCCAATAATTGTCACTTTTTTCCGGCAGATTTTATACATCTCAAAGAATAAACCATATCTCACAATGTACTTGTTAAAATACCACGAAATTTGGTGGAGATGTGCAACACTAAGTCATCTAGTAGCCATAAAAATTTGAGCTTTATACTCCTTCTAGGTTGCTACCAGATTTCACATCTTTCCACACTACCACATGCTGAAAACTGCTGCAGCATAGTTGACAAGTTCCACTCCAAAAAACCGAAGTATCCCTTATCTTCTCATCACGAAATTTTGCAGCAACTTCTACCATAAGTATTGAGCATGCATACCAAATTTTAAGCCATTCCAATAAGATTTGATCATCCAAACATGACTAAGATCACAGCTCACTCAGATTTTGCAATAGTGGACAGATTTGAGCAATTGAGCTATCCTTCAACAATTTGAATCAAACTTGATGCTAACTTGTTTGAATACCATCACAAGACATATATCAATTGAAATCACATACTAAGAATGTAACACCCCAAATTTTGCCTCTTTTGAAAATAGAGCTAAATTGATTTAATTATGATTTATTGTGCTCATGAAAATATAGGAAAATAAAAATTTTCATGCAATTAAAATAAATCATAAGATAGAAACATGTTTGAGCATACATGCCCTTGCATTTTATTTACTAGGAAATATGCCCGTGCGTTTCTACGGGTGTATGCGGGTGAAATAATTCATTTTGTTTTTTTCCCTCTGTCGTTTTCTCTAACGGAAAAGATGAATTTTATCACCGGGCGACAATTATTGTCTAGTACCTGTATGTAAATTAGTCCATACGTCTACATCTCAATAGGGACGCACGTATATATGTTGCACCAAGTCATACAATTGGGTGTTTGGTTGATGGTTTTTGCGTTGATAAGCCGGCTTATCTTGTTTTGTTGTGAGAGAGAAACATTTTATTATGGTTGATAAGTCCCAATAGTTAACATCTCTATGCGTCACGACATGACGTATTACCTAATAAAAAAATATGAAATGGGTACCGTGCATATAAGACGTCGTATCGTGTATTTGCAATAGAAAAAAATATAAAATGGGTATAGCAAACATAATATACGAAACAAAAGTGTACTTAATAATAATTCATGTAAATGATATAAAACCATTTAATAATTTTCTTTGATTTTATACCGAGGAAAAAAAGACATGCGTGCTGAATGGACCAGCACTCGGAAGCTGCAACTATCTTGGATGATAATGAGCAGATAGGGATGACCTTCCGTCTGCAGCCTGGCTGGCCGCGCGCCGCCTGGTGCCTAGCTCCTCCTCTGTGGTGGCAGGGCCGGTCGTAGAGAGCTCGCGATGAGGACGCCGCCCGGTGCCTCCTCCGCACAACTATGCCAGGAGCGGATCTCGCCGGACCCGGGCACGACGGCGCCACGGGAGGATCTCGCCGGTGGAGGGCAACACGGTGCTCCCATGGCTGCTCACTGGGGACAGGCACGACGGCAAGCTCGTGCTTCATCCTCGACTCCGACAATTCCGATGAGTTTGCTTCTTGCTTCTTCCTCAACTGCGACGAGACCTCGCTCCTCTCCTCGTTCTTGTCACGCGCACATACTGCTCGTCCCACAAAGGAGCTTGGCTCCGCCCGTGTTGTTAGAGAATAGGGACACAGATAGTTGCCTTATATATTATTGATTGTTGTACTTTGATTTGGATTCATCTCCTATTTGAGATAGGAAACTGGAAACTTATTTGGGCTCGGCATACTGTACTCGGTTTTGCGGCAGGGCGGATACAGAGAACGATAGGAACCGAGCGGACAGACGGACTCATGGGCAGGCAGACCCAAAAAAAAAAGAGTCAAGAAATTTTTCTCTTTATTAGTAGGTATAGATTTTGTTTGAGTGGTTTTGATCAAACTAAAAAGGGTTCAAATTTGTTTTCAAAAAGGATTTCAAATTCTATTTAAAAAGGTGTTTGAAAAGCAATTTGAAAAAGAGTTTGAAAAGGTATTCAAATAAAAGAAAGAGAATTTCTTTTTTCCCTATCTCTTTCTTTCTTCTTTCTGGACCGTGAGGCCATTCCCTTGCACCGGAACAGCCCAACTACTGCTGGCCTACTTCCTTGTTTTGGCCCCGTTGGCCTGCTCTTTTTCCCGGCCTAGCAAGCCAAGCAGCTTGGCCTGCTCGCACCTTCCTGTTCTTGGGCCGCCAGGCCATCACCCCGGCCCAGCTCGGCCTCACGCAGCAGCCAGGCACCCTCCCGTCGTCGTTCTCGTTCGAACGCGCGCGCCGGCTCCGCTGATCCCGCTTCCCTTCCAAATCCCGTTGATCCCGCGCGGCTTTCCAAAATCCGTCGCTCCCTTCCTTAACTCGCGAGCACCTGCGCCTTCATAAGCCAAGCCGCGAGCGCTGCAGCACTCCTTTCCCCGTCGCGACGCAAGCAGTAACCTCGAAACCCTAGTCGGAGTTGCCGCCGTCCTGCTGCTCGTCGACTTCATCGTTCCGTCGCACCAACACCGCAGTGAGCCCCTTGCCGAGCTCCGCGTCGTCTACGCGAACCCTCCGGTGCATTTCTCCCTCTTTTTCTTGCACTGTATCGCTCACACGGCGTCGCCGAACTGTGCAGGAAGCCGCCGTCCGCCTCCCTCGCGTCGCGCGCCGTCCTCGAACCGCCCCGGAGCTTCTTGTTGCCCGTGGTGAGATGCCCTGGATCTCCGCTGTCTTTTTGTCCAGGTCCCGCGCGATTTGGTGGCCGGAATCGCCGGATCACGTTTCGCCGGCGAGCCACCTTGCCGCCGGCAATGGCCGCCGCCGCGGTCGGTTTCTTCCCCGGCGGGGCGCCGCCTCCCTTGAACGGGATCTGTTCTCGACCGTCAGATCGCAATCCAGCGGCTCATATTCAACGATACCCCTTCGGGGTCTGTTTTGATTAAGAGTCCCTGAGATCTATAGTTATTTACGTATAGGTGCTCAGATCCGATTTATAAAGGAATTTTATTTGTTTTAAATCCCGAAATCAGTTCCGTCTATTTACAGTTTTGCCATTACACTCAAATGTCCATAACTTTGTCGTTTTAAACCGATTAGCCCCGTTCAACTTGCGTAGGGTTCGTAATCTCGTCATCTACGTGTTTATGAAACCGTTAATCAACTTTTCAAACTTTTAAATTTCGAGTTTGTATTTATTTTTATTATTTTATTAATGTTAATCTTGTTTAATACGTAACCGTCGTTTTAGCTCCAATTTCGGTGAAATTCGCGTCTATGTGATCGTAGTGACGCCAAAGTACTTTTTTTTTTATATAACCTTTTCAATTTATTTACTTTCTGTTGGTGTACTGTTATCATAGTATCCCTTTTGTTTGCATCGTGTATGAATGCGTGGATGCTTGTATGTTGCCGCGGGTTGATCGATATAGTTGGGTGAGCTTTACGTGGTGATCAAGAAGCGTGGTCAAGGAATTCTTTGAAGCTTTGGTATTGAAGAAGATCTGTACTTTTTAAGGCAAGTATAGCTTGGGCTTTACCTTGTTGACCTATTCTCCTTTAACCATTATTTCATGTGCATGAGTTTAATTAATTTGATTTAAGGATTGTCCTAGTTTTGTTATCATTTCCTTGTTACCTTGGGATATATGCATTGGGTAGTTTTGCTAGCGCTCAACATAAAGATAAATGAACCCAATGATGTCTACTTACTTATGAGATGTTGGTGATGGTGAACATGATAACGAAACAACAGGGCGAGAGAGCTCTTTTGATGCTCTTGGCCCTCCATAAGGACTCGATCCGTTGGCAAAAGCTGGGAAAACCGCATATTTGGGAGGGTCATATGGCTCGATTTGTAGTTGATTAGAAAGCTCGTGTCTAATTTGTTGGGGGTTACCCCTTGTGGCGCAAAAGGGGGTTGTCGGTTGGGTATAGTGCGGTCCCCTCCCCCTTGTGTGTATAGGCCGCGTGTCATTGTGCCATCGGGAAGGTTGGTCCTATATCCGTAAACCACCAAACCTATAGCGGCTCCCCGACCTGTTAGATAATCTTTCGAAAGGCTATGTATGATTTTTCGTTGTTTAGGCCTAATTAACCTAGTCAATTGAAAGTCATAACTCACCGTGAAAGTGTACACCTCTCGCTAGTGAGTAAAATAAAGTTATAACGGCCGTGCTCACGGTTATGAGCGGTCCGGAAAACTTGACGGAATAAGTAACATGATAATGATGATAATGGTGATAATGATGTTGAGATGTGAATGGTGAGACTTGGACCATGGTGATCTTAATTAATTTGTTGGAGAATAATTGGTGCCTAAGCGTAACTTAGAATTATTAGTGTGAATAAAACTTTGACTTACTAAAAGCTCACCGCTAAAGATAAACCAATTGTCGGCCTTTGAGCTTCATCCACCCATGTTATATTTACTGAGTTTGACATGGACTCACCCTTGCAATATCCCACTCAAATCAGGGAGATTGCTAGATTGCTAAAGATTGAAGGAGTCAGGCTTGTGATCAACCAGTCAGTGTGTCCCTGTGGTGTGGAGGCTTCATCCTAGGATCGGAGTGTCTTTCCGTTGTTCGCGCTTTGAGGTTATCTTCTTTGTTGTAAGTTTGTTATATATTAAGCACTATGTTTTGATATTCCTTTAATTGTAACTATATGTGAGATTTGACTTCCCGGGCTCACATATGGTGTGTATCTGGTTTTGTTCTTAAAAACGGGTATGACAAAGAATCATCTCATGATCATATCCATTCAAACCATCTCAAATTTGACTACTAAGCATTTAATCCATTCAAACATCTCATAGCAAGCAACATATGCATATATATCCAATTCAATCAACTCATATGCACCCAAATATGTGTGATCAACTAGAAGTATACCTTTATAGATCATGATCATTAATTAGCAACCTTCAACTCAAATATTTGCAAGCCTTCAAATATCCAATAAATCACCACACCTAGGATCATTGCACTTGTATGTTGTAGCTCATTTGGACTTCACTTTTCTTGACTTGGCATTGGGATATAATTGCACTAGGCTTCATTATTTGACTCAATCAAATGATGTACAATGTGAACTCAAATGAATCAAGCCTCCAATGTCATGGTACCTACAAACAATCATCCACTTTTTGATGGTACCCAAACTTGTTTGGGTCCTCTCAAGTTAGGTGCAACATACTTAGGCATTGCCTTAGTATGAGTAGTGGGATGTTTTGCAATAGCATCCGATGAGGTACCATTGTTATCCTTTCTAAGCACAATAACATCATCAATTGAATTAGGCTTAGAATTGTTACCTAGGGGACATGAATGAGCCATGTGTCCCCTTTCCCGACATAAGTAGCATCTTCTCTTTTGTTGAGCCTTTTCTTTCTTGCTCATGTGATGCTCCTCATTGCCTTGCTTCACCTTGTTTGCTTGAGCCTTCTTCTCAAGCTTGTTTGGATAACCCGAAGCTAGGTGGCCCAATATATCACAACTATGCCACTTGATGTGAGCCAAATCTTTCTTCTCAACTTGATTCTTGCTCATCATCTTGGCATCTTGGATATGAGTTGGATGCCTTGCTCTTGCCTTGCCACCCCTTCTTGTCTTCTTCTTCGTCATCTTCAAGTCATCAAGTTTATCATCAAGATGGATCTTGACTTGATCTTGGGGCTTGTTTTTCTTGCTCAATTTGTTGCTTTGGTTGAGGCTCTTCTAGTTGCTTCACCAATTGCTTGGTTGGGCACTTTGAGGTGAGATGACCCCACGTGCGGCACTTGAGGCACTTGACATGCTTGAGCCTCTCTTCTTCCTTCTTCAACTTGAGCTTTTCTTCATTTGGGCAAGCCTTAGCAAGATGTCCCACTTCATGGCACCGATAGCACATGGAGTGAGATAGCTTCCTTTGTTGAAGCCTCTCCATCTTCTTTGCTTCTTTTGCTTTGCCCTTTCTTTCGGCCTTTGTCATCCTCCTCTCAAATCCAAGGCCATGCTTGTCACCATAGTATCTTTGAGACTTCAAGATTTGCTCAAAGGTGACCTTTGAATTGTAGCACCTCTCGATCTTGGCTATCAAGTTCTTCACTTCCTTTTTGAGCTTTTTTTGTTCTCCTTCAAAAGGTTAGTCTCACAAGACATAGAAGTAGAACAAGCATTTAAATGTGAAGAGCATGATATATCAATAAAATCATCACAAGAGGTGGATACATGCTTCTTGCCTACATCACAAGGGTTAGCACAAATTTGTGATCGATCATTTGACCCAAGTGATGAGCTCTCACTAGTTTTAAATGTTTCAATTGAAAACTTCTTAGTGAGAAAAATCATGGTCTTGTACCAAGTTATCATGAGTAACACTAAGTTCCTCATGAGCCAATTTTAGCACATCATGTGAACAAGTAGTAACATAAAGTAGATGCTCTTGTTGTTCACATGTTTTCTTTAGAAAAGAGATTTCATTTTCCAAGTTCAATGTTTTTGCTTTCTCATTTTCTAAAGACATGGTCATGCTAGCAAGTCTACTAACAAGCTCATCATAAGAATCAACATGATCAATCACATTGTCATTTGATACCTTTGTGTCACCTTGTGATATGAGACAATATGTTGATGTAGTTGATGGACTTGTAGTAGCATCATCAACTGAGCATGAAGCATCATCATCATCCTTGTCAAGTGAACTTGAGGTAGATCTTTCATTATCTTCACTTGACCATGAGGAGGAGCAACCTTGCTCAACATCCTCATGCACCACCTCCTTTCGGTGCCTCATCCTCAAACTTGCCATCATCCCATGTTGAGGCATCGCCATAGGTGTGCTTGATGTCCTCCCACAACATATGTGCGGACATCCTAGTGTTCACCTTCTCAAACACATCAAAGCTCAAGGATTTGATTAGATACAATAAAGTATTTGCATCAAGTTCAAAAAGAGGCCTTTGAGCTTTGGTGAGATTCTTATGGTCCATCATGAAGGTGAGACCACTTGTGACAACCCACCATGCCTTAGGTCCCATGGCACGAAAATGATCAAGCATATGGTGTTTCCACCGTGCAAAGTGTGTGCCATCAAAAATATGTGTGTCACTCAGACAATCATCATAAAACCCTCTAGTTTCCATCCTCTCGGGTCGGTTAAGACCACTAAATGAGAGACCACGGCTTTGATACCACTTGTAGGGTCGAGATGAGGACTAGAGGGGGGGTGAATAGTCCTTTCTAAAACTAATTGCGATGGCTAACCGAATATAATGCGGAATTAAAACTATTCGCTTAGCCAAGACTTCACCCCTCTAACTATGACTCTATATCACCTCACAAAAGATCCTACACAAAGCAAATGAGGTGACAAGCCTAGCTTGAGCTCCTAACCGTTTCTATTGCAAGGTCACACAAACCTATGCACTAGTACTTCAAACAACGGTGAGCTCCTACACAATTCTAATGAGCAAAAGCACAAAGCCAATCCTAAGCTCACTAGATGCACTAAGGACAAGGCGACACACGCCTAACCCAAAGGCTCAAATTACTTAGCTACACAAACTAAGCAAAGCAACTAACAAGCTACACAAGCTAGTAATTGTAAGAGCTACTCCACAAGCACAAGCACAAGGTATATATGAATGTAAATACAAAGCTTGTGATTTGGAGAATGCAAACCACCGAGAAGAGTAGACAAGTTGACACCGGTGATTTTTTACCGAGGTATCGGGAATCTTGCCAACTTCCCCCTACTCCTCGTTGTGTCGACCAACACCTTGGGTGGTTCCTTTGGTGTTTCACCTAGATGGTTCTTGGTGTGACTCTCCGATCACTTGCCCCTCAAGGCACGCCCCCGCAAGGCAACCGCAAAGACACCACTCTCAAGTGAGCCTCTCAAGGCACCGCAAGACACCACACGCACAAGGGAGGTACTCACCGACATGCTCTAGTAGTGTCGCTCTTCGCGATCCCCGCGAGGTGAGCACGAACCTCTCACAAATCCTCCTTCGGAGCACCGCACAAGCTTCCTTGCGTGCTTCACGAAGTCTCTTGCCGCCAAGCCGTCTAGGAGGTGGCAACCTCCAAGAGAAACAAGCACACCGGCTTGCAACACGATCACCTAGTGCCACGAATGCGATCTCTCAATGCGAATGCACTAGAATCACTCCTCACTTTGATTTGGATGAACTCTATCAATCACAAGTGAGTGGGAGGGCTCTCAAGTACTCTCAAGCATGGACACAAAGTCCCCAAGGTGCTAAACTACAGCCATGGCCGGCCACCCCATCTATTTATAGCCACAAGCCAAAATAGAGCCGTTGGGGAGGAACATGCAATTCTAGGGCGGCCGGACGACCCGCCGACCGGACTCATGCACGAAGTCCGGCCGATGAGTCCGGTCAGAACCGACAAACCCAACCTGCCAAAATTAGAACCCCTATGCATGCGTCCGGTCAAGAAATCATGCATCCGGTCACGAGTCCGGTGCATGCGTCCGGTCACTCCCCGAGAACGACCACGAAAAACATGCTCTCTGTTTCTTTGACCGGAACCACACACCGGTGCGTCCGGTCGATCTGCATGCTTCCGGTCGCGGGTCCGGTCACCGCGTCGGTCAGACCCATTTCGCTTTCGGTAAAAACGGCGATATCTCCTTCATCCGAACTCCGTTTTTGATGATTTTGGACTCTATGGAAAGCTTACTCAGAGGGCTACACAACCCACATAGTTACTTGATCCAACTCACAATGGATCAAAGCAGTATTCCACTCTAAGAGCAGTCCAAGTGTCCGAGAAACACCGAAACAACTTCTCCTTTGCAAATGTGCCAACACCACCAAGTGTACATCACCATGTGCATGTGTGTTAGCATTTTCACAATCATTTTCAAAGGATTTTCTCTTACTCTTACCACGCCACTCGATCCTAACACATCGCAAAGTTAGATCGCTCAAGTGGCACTAGATGACCGATATGCAAACAAGTTTGCCCCTCTTGATATAGTACGGCCATCTATCCTAAACCCGGTCATAAACTTCTCTAAGCTCCAATGACCGGCGAAATGAAATACCCTATAGGTTATACCTTTGCCTTGCGCATTTCCATTCCGCTCCATCTCCAAGTGCCGATGCAACACATGCACCAACACGATCACCAAATGATATGATCCACTTCATATCATCACGTGACACTATTGGTCCATCGATCTTGACCTCACTTGCTCTTCACCGTTGCGTCGGTCCGTCGGCGCCAAGTCTTGCCCAAGCTTCACCGCCTCGCGGTCCATCACTTCACTGCCTCGACTTGCCCTTCACACTTGCAACCGGTCCATCAAGCCAAGCCTTGTCTTGATCTTCACCACCTTGGTCACATGACTCCATGTCATGTCTCATATGCAATAAAGCTCCTTCATTGCGTCATCACATGTGAACTAATCTCCTGTGTATTATCTCAATCACACATTATTAGTCCACCTAATGTTGTCACTCAATTACCAAAAACCACAAGGGATCTTTCAATCTCCCCCTTTTTGGTAATTGATGGCAACACTACAAAGATATGGAATTGAAGATTTAAATTCCAAGCTAGCACTTCATACAAGTATAAATTGCTAACTTGGTTTGGATTTTATGTCACTTATCCAACATTTAAGCTCAATGTCTAGATTTGGATAAGCACCATAAAACCCGACTTGGTAGTGGTAACTCCCCTACATGTGTGCCCGATTGATTTGAATTCAAGGTTTGCACACATGCATAGATATAAAAATTTTGGGAGGGTTAACACTACAAAGTGATGCTAAGGTGTATAGGATAAACCTTTGAAGCGTGATACCAATCGGAGTTGCAAATTGAAGTTCATCCTTAGCATCATCCATGTAACTAGACATACATCAAAACTTAAGATACCATGTAAGATCATCATTATATGTAATGGCACTTGATTCATGAAGCATATATATATGTCTAGCTACAACCTATGCATGCTAGTTATCATATCATCAATCAAGTTCTATAACTAGCATACACCACAGAAGCATTGCATATAAAATTTAAAAACTTATGCAAATAGATTAGAAATGGCAGAGATAACAACAGAGAAGGAGATCCACCTACTCCCAAGAAGCATAGAATTGAACAAGATAAGAGCCTGGGTCATTTTGCTGCTGGTCCTAGTAATACCAAGGGTTACACAGGAAAAGGAAAGCAAATGAGTAGTGAGGTTGTACAGTCTTCTTCTAAGCAAGTATCTTGTTCTAGCAATGAACTTTACCAAGGAAATGTGTGGATGGGAGAATTGGTGTGCCCAGAAACTGGCAGGTTGCAATTTGGAGATTTCGAGCAAGTACAAATCAACAGAATCAGTTGTATCACTATGGAGAACAATACTAACCTGAGAATTGATGAATATGGTTCAAACTTGAAATCACAGAAATATGATTCTTTGTTGACTGTTGAAACAAAGAGAGCAATATCTGAGGCAGGCACAGAATCCTTCTTTAACCTAGATGATTATCTATCTGGTATAGAGAAGAAGAAAGGGTTGGAGACTATTATGGAAGAAGAAGAAGGAGAAACTGCTACAGCTATATCAATCGGCCCAATCAAAGAAAGCCAAGAGCTTCCAGATTTTGGAATATCTAGCCAGGAAGAGACTTTTGGGCAAGAAAAGGGTATAACTGTTGCCAAGGAAGTAGTGATAGAAGAAAAAAGAGAGGAGCAGGTTACTCTATCTAAAACAAAGAAACCAGTGGAGGGGATCACTTCTACTGAAGAAACAAACAAATTCTGTGAGGCTGCTGTTGCTGATGGGGACAAGCAGGATATCACTATGGATGGTGGCAGTGAATCAAGCCAAAGGGAAGAGGACAAAGGCTGGTATAAATGGCAAGACGTGAGACGAGTAAAAGAATCAAGGCAAGTGGAGTTTCTCAGGCCAAGGTGAATGAACAAGCTCAGAAGAAGGTGTCTAAGGAGCTTGGTGACAAAGGTACTAAAACTAATCCCCAGAATTCCTTTGCAATTCTGTCTAATCCTCATGTGGCAAACCTAGCTTATAAAATGGGGATTGATAGTGAGTCCCTAGACTTTGTGAAAATTGATCTTCTTAAAGATATGGAAACTGCTAGAATGAAATTAAATGAGCAAAGCCCTGAGGACAATTTTAAAGAGGAAGAGGGGGAGGACAATAATGGTGAGAATCATAATGTAATTGAATGGGAATCTGATGATTCTGAAACAGAATCCTATATCGTAACCCCAATTCAAGTCCGTAAACTGGGAAGAAAAAAAAGGAGAAAAACAATGGCTCCTAGAAATGATGTTGTCCAAAATTTTCAAGGTGATGAGGGAGATAATTCTATGGTTAGCCCTAGAATTAGGCTCAAAAAGAAGAAACCAAAAACCAAAGTTTCCAAATGTTAGGTATTATCTGGAATTGTAGGGGGGTGGCCAAAAAAGGCTTGAGTACTTTTATAAAGGAGTTAATATGGGACCACAAGACTGACTTTTATGGGTTTACAAGAGACCATGAAGCAGTCCTATTCTCGATAAGTTCTTCAGGAAAATTGATAGCAACAATGAGTTTAATTGGTTTTGGACAAAGATCCAATGGAAAGTCGGGAGGAATGCTAAGTGGTATTAGGAAAGATAGGTTTGATATTGAAAATCATGAATGTGGGGGAGTACATTATTATTGCAAATGTATTTGATAAAAAGTTGAAAAAATATTGGTCCTTGGGAAATGTGTATGGACCTGCTCATGATGAATTGAAAGACGTTT
Organism: Hyparrhenia diplandra; assembly: GCA_015847255.1. NCBI lineage: Eukaryota > Viridiplantae > Streptophyta > Magnoliopsida > Poales > Poaceae > Hyparrhenia > Hyparrhenia diplandra. The sequence continues at coordinate 450,899 of JADLZK010007696.1, forward strand.
TCGGCCGAAATGTCTAGATCGTGCTTTTAAGGCAAAAATATCCCCTTTTTGCTGGGTGGGGATTTCAATATTCTAAGATTTAGTTCAGATAAAAATAAGATTTTCTTGGAGAATAATTACTCTAATGTGTTCAATCTCGATCATCAACTCCTATGAGTTGAGAGAGTTACCCCCTTTGGTGGCAAATATACTTGGTCTAACAACAGATCTAACCCCACTCTAGAAAAACTGGATAGAATTTTAATTTCCAGTTCTTGGGAAAGTGAGTTCCCTCTATGTAATGTCAAGAAAATACCCAGGTATATGTCGATCACAATCCTCGATTGTGAGGGACCGACATTGAACAGAGCTGGGGTCAAGACCTTTTTCGTTTTGAAACATCTTGGCTTAAACATCCGAGTTTGAGGAAAAAGTTAGAGCAACGGAATAAAGAAGTTAAAGGCAAATTTGGAATTGATATTTGGTGTATTAAAATGGATAGAGTGAAGAAATTTCTGAAGGGATGGGGCAGAGCCTTAAAGGTCATACAAGGAAATATAGAAACATCCTCAAAAAGGAGCTAGATACACTTGAAAAAAAAGAAGCAGATGGACTGAATAAGGAGGATCTCAGCAGAAAATCTTTTATAGCAAGTGAGCTAATGAGGTTATTAGAGGAAGAGGAAATGTATTGGCACAAAAGATCAAATAACAATTGGTTGCTACAAGGAGATCAGACTCGCTTTCTTCCACAGAGTTGTAAATGGCAAGAAAAGAAAGAATACAATTTTTTTTCCTTTACACACAATGACCAAGTTATTGAAGGAGATAAGGCTCTGGTTGAGCATGCTATCGACTTCTACAAAGATCTATTTGGTCCTTCCGACCAAGCGGACACTTTAGCATTGATCCCGAGTCTTTGGGATGAATGTGAGAAGGTAACACAAAGAGAGAACGAGGAGATGGAAAGAAAAATTTGAGGAGAGTGAAATTAAAAAGTGGTCTTTTCAATGGAAAAAAACACAGCTCCGGGTCCAGACCACTTTCCAATTGAATTCTATCAATGTTGTTGGGATTTCATTAAAGGAGATCTGATTAATCTCTTTGATGATTTCCATAAGGGAGATTTAGATATTGGGAGATTCAACTATGGGGTTATCTCTTTGCTTCCAAAGGTGAAAGAAGCTAACAACATCGCAGACAATATAGGCCTATTTGCCTATTGAATGTAGTTTACAAAATTTTCACTAAGGCTTTAACTTTGAGAATGGAAAATGTGATGGAAAGAATAGTCAACAGATGTCAATCAGGTTTTATCAAAACAGGGAACATCATGGATGGTATTTTGACCTTACATGAGATTCTCGCATGATACAAAAATCAAGAAAAAGGATGGATTAGTCCTTAAACTTGATTTTGAGAAAGCATATGACAAAATCAATTGGAGCTTTCTCTTTGCTTGTCTAAAGAACAGGGTTTTGGTGATAAGTGGTGCAAATGGATACTGAGGATGTCATGAGCACCGGTACCACAAGTGTAAAGGATAACAACATGGTGGGTAGATATTTTAAATCAAGAAGGGGTGTTAGACAGGGTGATCCCCTCTCCCCTTCCTGTTCAATATTGCTGCAGATTCTCTAGCAAAAATGATCACTATGGCTCAAAAAAAATAAACTCATCTGGGGTCTAGTACCGGAGTATGTGGAAAATGGAATTGCAAAGTGCTTCAATATGTAGATGACACAATTTTGTGTCCGCAAGATGATGTGGATCAAGCAACTCATCTTAAGTTATTACTTTACTTGTATGAGAACATGTTTGGATTGAAAATCAATTTTGCCAAAAGTGAAGTAATGATGGTCAACCATGATGACAAAGAAGAACTTATTCTATGCTGATGTGTTTAAGCTGTTCCAATGGTAATTGGCCCATAAAATATTTAGGGGTCCCAGTTTCTGGATCCGCACGCATGTGATTGACCGGTTACCCATTTATGAAAGAATCCTGAAAAGATTAGAAGGTTGGAAGGGCAGTGCTTTAAGTCTTGGAGGGAGACTAACATTAGTCAACTCTTGTCTGAATAACCTACCCATTTATGCAATGTCTATGTACTGGCTGCCTGTGACAGTCATAAATAAGATGGATACTGCTAGAAGAAGATTTTTTTGGCAAGGAGGTAGTTTAAAGAGAAAATATCATCTTCTTAAATGGTCTATTCTGACCAAAATCAAAGAGAAAGGAGGCTTGGGGATCATGGACCTCAGAAGAATGAATATGAGCCTGCTATGTAAGTGGTGGTGGAAAGTGGAGAACGGTAGTGGTATATGGAATGAGATTATAAGTAAAAAGTATATGAAAAAGGGCATGGTTAGTTTGCTCAAATACAGCCCTCATAATTCCCCAGTTTGGAATGATCTGCTCAAAGTAAGACCGGTGTACCTAAGAGGGAGATCAATGGTAGTGGGCAATGGTAAAAACACCAGTTTCTGGAATGATAGATGGTGTGGTCAGGTGACTTTTGCTGAAAAGTTCCCTGAACTATATGAAATCAATAAAGAATAGAACTGTTCAGTAGCTGACATGTATGAGAAGAATTAGAGATTAACCTTCAGAAGGTGGCTGTATGAGGAAACACAAATCCAGCTCAGAAGGCTGTATGACATAACCTTTTGTTGTGTCATCTCCTCTGGAAGTGATAAAGCAAAATGGGATCTTGAGAAATCTGGGAATTTCTCTGTTAAATCAACTTACAGACTCCTTAGTTCTCATGAATATGGTAACAAATACAAAGCTCTGTGGAAAGCTAAGATCCCTCTGAAGATCAAAATCTTTATGTGGTTGCTATTACAAAATGTCATCTTGACAAAAGACAATTTGATAAAAAGAAATTGGAAAGGGTCCCCCAAGTGCTACTTCTGTAATGAACATGAGAGTATACATCATGTGTTTTTGAGTGTGCATCTGCTAGATATATGTGGAGCTTAATTGCTTTCTCTTTTTGGTGTAAATTGTAGACCTGCTTCTTTTGAGCAATTCTGGCCGTGGATTCAGATTATTTTACCACAAGCTAAGCAAATGCATATGTTTGGGCTTGCTGCAGTCTGTTGGGCCATATGGCGCATCAGAAATTCCATCTGCTTTGAGAATAAAAAAAAGTTCAATCTCCTACTGAGATTGTTTGTTTAATCTGTGTATTCATCACATATTGGTCAGGGATGCTGATGGAAGACCTCAAGGACCAGGTGATGGCGGGCGCAGAAGTGATCAAGAATGCAGCGCTCTCATTCCACTCCCAGGATCAACATGGAAGACGCCAGGAAGGACAATTGGTACCGTTCGCTGGATGAAGACGGAGTGAAGAAAAGCATATGTCTCTTGCAAAACTATCAAGTCTGCAGTTTGAGTCTTGTCGTTTACTTTTGTTGCTTGGATGTAACCAGTACGCTGTGAGTTGTCTTCTGTTTTCTTTCGCTAGCTGAAGTGGGTGCTCTCAGGAGCGTTTATCGTAGGCGTTGCCCCCTCTCCGTTGTTCCCTGGGCGTTCAATGGGGAGGGGTGGTTGCTCTGTTCTGCAGTAGGGTTGAAGGCAAAACTGAATCTGATACTTTGTAATTTCGTTGCTTACGTAATGAAATTCGGGTAACCGTTGTGGAAAAGTATCGGCGCCATCATGTTGGCTTCTAAAATTTCATCGAGCTCCCAATTAAAACAGCATGGGAACTGAGCAAAAGTCCTCGGAGATCTCCATCACCTGGTGGACGACCTGCTCCGCAGCATCGTCGAACAACCAGTTCTTAATAATAAGGACACCTGCTGGCAGCAGCGGAGCGGCGGTAGCGGTGGGGTTGTTTAGTTGACACCTAAAAACTTTGCACGCCTTATCTCATCAAATGTGTGGACACATATATATATAGAGCATTAAATATAGATAAAAAATATAAGTAATTGCATAGTTCTCTTGAATTTTGCGGGACGAATTTTCAAAACAAATTAGTCGTCCTTAGCTTCATATTTTTTTGTACTCCCTCCGTGTTTCTGTCTGAATATGTTTCCGAATATGCTGTTGTAGATCTCATCAATAGCTAAAAACTTTGAGAAAAAGCATCTTCATTTAGAAAGATATATGATTTTTGTGAGGTGAGAGAATCTCTGGTACGCGATTGATATGTTGTTGAAACTTTATATTATTCTTTGGATCTTAACGACCTTATAAATCTTAAAAAGTATTTTTATTTGATCTCATATAAGAAAAAAGTATTTTTTTAAGGTGACAAGCACTGGTACGCGATTATTATGTCCTTGAAACTTAATTTTTTATGAGCATCTTAGTGACTTCAAATAAAAAGCTCAGGATGTATAATTTCTTTGCGACAAGGAAAAATTCCATCAACACTAAAGCAAGTTACATCCTCTCATTACAAAAGTAAACCAAACTATCAATATCATCTTTATATAATGTCATATGAAAAAATATATGATTTTTCTAAGGCTGAGTAAGAATGAAACTGAAGCCTCACTTGCATTCCGCTTAGATTTTTAGGGATTACGTGGAGCTTCGGTTCACCATATACCAAAACTCATGGTTCTTTTTTTTTTTTTTTTGAATCTAAAAACTCATGGTTCTTACGTAGTTCTTAGAGCGTAACAAATCTTTGGCAGCAAATTAAATGGGATAAAAATGAAGAGTTCTCAATCGAAAGGAAAACGGTTAGATGCGATGCTTTCACATTTAAATTATTTTGCTGAATGAATGTATATGAATGTGACAGGACTAAGAACACAGATATCGCTTGTTGGTGACGACGCGGCTACTTTTAGCTAGCAGCCGAGAGATTGATATTCTTGGACCTGGTGTGTTTTTCCTAGTCACATCAACCAAAAACCAAAAGTTCCCAAAATTTCCATCACATCCCATCACTTCAAAACATTTAATGCACCCAAAAACGCTTGCCGGCCACTATAAAATTTAGGTAATTAAAAAAACTAATTGCACAGTTTAGATGTACATTGCGAGACGATTCTTTTGAGCCTAGTTACGCCATAGTAGGATAATATTTACCACTAATAAACGAAACGTCTTACAAGATATACGATGTGACAGCCTACAGTAATTTTGCACCCAAATTTTGGGATCTAAACACACCCTCGCCTCTTTAAGTTTCGTTTTATTAGGCCAAAGACCTAGTAGCTAGCTTCTTAATTAAATAGATGCCTACATTGACATTTTTAGACCTTGTCTCTTTAATTTTCCTTGTAGGTCAAAGACCTAGGCTACACTATTACCAAAAGCTTGTATTTAGAGAAAATTTTAACAGTAGTTAATTTGTTGAGAATACCATCTTAGAGCAAGTTTAATAATACAGATGGTTTGCTCGGTCGTAAGGTACTTCATAGCCTTCTCTTAGCCCATCCATATAGTAGTTAGCTCTTCTCAATTAATACAGGGTCCACTTGTCAATCTCACATAGTTTTTTTTTGTTCTCACTACTACGGATACGTGCATCACTGACATGCTCAAACCCACCTTCACTGACAGAAAATGAACCGGCAGAACTAAAGCGGTAGTACGTGATGTGGGGTTCGAGACACCTGTCGGGTCAAAACACCGGTGGTAATTTGAGGAGAGACTGCCGGTTCACTATCCAACCGGTAGCGCATCGTGATCGAACACCGCGGGGTGCTTCCTTGACCAACAGCATTTCCGATCCAAGCAATGCCGGTTCCTAAGTCAAACGGCAGCGTTGATATTCAGAACACTGTCGGGCTATAAAGAACTAATGAAGTGAGGGAAATAACACTATCGGGTTAGATTGTGCCGGCAAGTATAGCGAAGAGACAACAATGTCGGTTTATTGTGGACGACAATGGTCATTACATTAACAATGTTGGTTAACTTTTAACCCGATAGTGTTATTGCGTTGACACTATCGGTTGGTTTAATGCAGCCGACAAGTACTATTTCTCGTCATCGATGACGGTTCGTAATTCAAACCGATAGTGTTTGTTGTAGTAACACTACCGGTTTGTTTGTCATTCACTGTCGGGCCCATGCTATCGGGCGTTTTTTTGTTTTATTTTTTATTTCAAATTTATTCATGGAATTCAGTTCTTTTGAATCCCTAAATGCATACATTGATATCAATAAACATTACGGGGGTTACATACAACAAACTCCGCCTAATGTTCTCTGAGAAACTAAGCCTAGGGCATCAACTTTGACAATAGCCATAAATGAATGCATGGCATCTTTCATAGGCCACGGTGCATTTCTCTTAATCATCATATCTATGGGGGTGGCTTCTCATCAATCTCCGGGACCGGTTGATGGCCAAAGTTTTCGAATAGTATGCCCCGAAAGCTTCCTTTCGTTGTTGTATTTTTAACAATTACCAGGTTAGCTAGTGACTTGAGGAGAGCAATCTTCCTGTGTTTGATAGATCCCTAACACGTGACCGACACGCACTACATACCACGCCATGGTTTCCTTTACATGTTGCCAAATTAGGATGTTAATGCTATGTCATTCAAAGATGTTGTACAGTAAGAAAAGTTTAAGGCTTATATATTTAAATATCTGAACTAGATTTTGAACACCACAAACTCATTAATTTAAACATCTATCTCATTTCAATCACACTTCGAGCACTAGTGTTTCTTCAATCATCTTTGTAAATGACCATAATGTTAATCTAATTTTTTTCACCATAGACCAAACAACATTTGCTACTATATAAGAATCCTGAACTGTTTGAAAGAAAATCTAAATAGAAAAGGGAAATAACAGGTTGGAGTTATCAACACGGGCATTTCGACGAACACCTCAAAGACAATGACCGATCGTTGGTATTTCTAATGTCACTAACTAGTAATGGCATTTAGAAAGATATCGATGTTGCTTCGAGATAAAACTAAAAGAAATATTCATTGCGTTCATAGCATATCCGAAAAGGTTGTCATCCCTATAGTTAAACTACTAATATGCAAGGAATAAAATATTCATGCTATGCCTTGATAACTTCTTAATAAGTAAATAAACAATTATAATCTGGGTATCCTCAAGTTTACGAGATATGAATATACCATTGTAGCATTTTAACCGGGAGTAAGAACCGGTGTTGAATTTATATCTACCACGGGGAAAGAAGTCTTCTATCATGAATTAACTATGCATAGGTGCTAAACATCTTAATCATTTAATCTAGTCATCTCTCGTGTGCAAAGTGTTAAACTTATCAAGTACTTAAACAAGGATCAAAGTTCACAATAAAGATAATGATAAAGTTCTTGATAAATAGATTCAACCATAGTCATATAGAAAGTGCCATGCGGTGGATGATAGTAATTCATAGGCTAGCTAGCATTAGAAACTCCAATATGTAACTCTAAACTATAAGTTAGGATCTACTCAATTAGTGCAATACATCTAACAATCATCGAAGAAAGACTAATTAAATCCAAACATGAGGACAGAATCCATGAAGACTAAGGCCGAAACTTAGAACAACCTCGAATAATAACATCCGCTAGGCCTACATACGGGGGATGGATTGCAAAGGACTCAATGGTGCTTTGTCACCACCACGATCTACCACACGACCCGGCACATAGGGTGCAAACGCGAGGTAAATAAGATCTAATCACCACGATTACATCATCTCTACCACTCACCCTCCGAACGAAAGGATGAGCGCTATACGAATCCATGCATGAACATAACAAGATAATTCAACTATGCTAAACGTGTAATCAAAGTAAATACTAGAACAAATAATCTCGAATATAAACATGATCAAGATATTCATATTAAGCATGTGTCGGAACTTGAAAACTACTTACAATGAAGAACTTACAAGAACGAGGCCCGATCTTGAGCCGGCCTCCGACGATCCGGGCGGATTTCTCCCTTCCTACTAGTTCTAATCTTGATTGCTACTCCTCCTAAAGCGATGTTTCTAATGACTTGGATCTTGAGGTATTATTGTTGTATTGAGAACTTGATGATCTAAAAGAGGGGGTCTAGGGGTCTTTATATATGGGTCTTCATCTGTCTCTTCGGCCAACAGCGATGTGGTATTAATCTTGGATCCATCCCGCACTTCTACCGACGCCCTCGGATCAAACCGACGTTAAACAACCGGTTTATATTGCGTCTTAGAGGCGGTGGAGGAAGGTTAGGAAGATGGGATGACTTGGCGGCCAAGGGGCCGATCGGCCCCATTATTGGGCCGATCGGCCCGGGGGGTGTCCCCCGGGTCCCCGTCGTCGGCCGTGGCTTCCGGAGTCTTCTAGATGATGTTTTCTTCGGTGTCAAGTTTGGTCCACGTCGGGATTAATCCGGAGCCTTCTAGAGTCTTTCTCTGAGTTGGATTGCGTTACGTCGCGTAGTCGTCTTGGCTCGCGAACTCGTCATTTTTCTCGTTTAGTCCCCGCAATTCACAACATTACCAAAACCGATGGAAATATGTTAGTGACACCCTATTCTAGGTTGTTATTATTATTTATACCCCTTTCTCATGTTTAATTGATTAATAATTTTATATGATAACAAGTGTCAACAAACTCCCCAAGCTTACCCTTTGCTAGTCCCTAGCAAAGCTATATGCTTTAATAGGATCAGGAGTTGCTACTACGCTTTCATACCTCAAAAGTCTTTGTGTTACTCAAAAATAAATTCTCCTCTTAACCGATTACTCTTACCTAATTACCATGGGGCGTAGCCTTTTCATGAATCATAAGCAAGATAAAACAATCAAGTTAAGTACCATGTCTCAAGTTCTTTGATCAACTATCATCACGGGGTTTTATAATATTTTTCAAAAGAAAACTTCAGAGATCCTATGTATGACCCTCTTAAGTAGATGGTGGAAGTGGAGTTACACATGTGGTGGAACATACATAGTGGGATGATAGTGGTGAAGTGGATGAGGATGAAAGGTAGTAATTAGCCTTTAGCCTTTTTCTAGTATTTTTCTCAAGCATCTTGGACTATATCTCTCTTTCTAAAATTGCTAGGACTGGTCTGTCCATTCTTGGAGAGGTGGGCTTTTCCCCTGGACTTGTGTCCATTTTTTTCTCTCTCCTTAGAGATGTGGGCCCTACTCACCCTCGGACACGTGTCCATTATTCATCTCTAAATTTATTATTATTAGGGAGGTAGGCCCTTTCTCGCCTAGTATGACTTTTGTCCATTACTCTCCCTCTCTCGTCTCACTTTTTTCTCTAGATATTTATTTTTCTTTTCTCTTTTTCTTTTTTTTTTCGAATGTAGCCCAGCTTTTATAAAAATATTGAGAGAGACATATCCAAAGATTGCAAGAGTTTATTTTTATATTTATGGCTAGCGGCTTAACGGAGTATAGGGATGCGTACTTCGAGTTAAAAGCGGCATATTTAGTGGAGTGGGATGATCTTGATGTGAATGACAAACTCTTAAGGGTCATAGCTAAGGAACTCATCATGTAATATTTTATAATTTTCAAAGATAAAAACCAGGATGTATCTCTAAGATTATGATAAACAAAGAGCTCAACTTTTCATGTACTTTTTATCTTTTAATGCGAAGACTCAGATTAAGCATGTGCTTCCCATAGGTGTTGGGTTTAGAGCAAAATAAGCATTTAAAGCTTTGGGAGAATCTAAGTCCAAAGTGTAAGTACTTTTAAGAGGAATTAAGGCGGAGCAACTATTCATCATTTCCTTAGCATATATCATCAAGATCATAATTAATAGGAAGAAAGTAGTCTAGCAAGTTCCAGCATTTATTTGACTCTTTAACACTAAGACTTTTAACTAAGACTCTTTAACTAAGATTCATTAACTCTAAGCAAATATAACTAACTAATAAATAAGAGATAGGATAGTGATACTTATAGTGATAAATGGGGGTGCTCTCCCCAAGCTTGATCCCTGAAGTAGTCCTTTGTTCATCCTTGGAGTCTGCTCCTCTTTCGGGTCTCCTTTTAATGTTCTCCCTGTTAATATTAATTTCGCACATACCCGAAGGAACAAATTCTAGGATGTTAATGTGAGCCTTCATGTGCTCACGTCTTTTTGATTTTTATTATTAAAGGTGTGGACCTTCATGTGCCCACATATTTTTGAGAATTTTTCTATGCAATAGGGATGATAATGCAAAAACATATGAATGCAATATTTTTTTTTTTTTTATTTTTATGCCGCCCACGGCAAGGAGTGCTTGCATGGGGCTTAGGAGACTGATGCAAATGCAAGCAAACATTTTTTTGAGATTTTCTAAGTGCAGGTTTAGAAAAAGTAGATATGCTAAATGAAATATGCTAATTGAAATATGCTTTTTGAGAAAATTAAATATGAGATAAATACCGAGTTACCTCTCGGAGAGTTTAAAGCACTTACTCCCATGGCGTGGTGTCGTCTATGGGCCCTCTTTTAAATGTTGTACCTGGTAAGGTTCCTTCAATGATCTCAAAGGGTGATGTAGACGAAGTAGCCAAGGAAATCGATTGTTCATTTGTTGATGACGGCCGGTTTGGGTCTCAGAAGATGTATTCTTGTTGCTCTTCTTAGCGGTAGCTTCTTTCTTTTTTCCAAGATTGTTTCTTTGGTAGAGACCTCTCGGGTGTGGCGGTGCGGCGTTCAAGATGGGTAGGAGCCGAGTGTACTTTTCCTTGATATCTTTCTCTATTCTCTCAATGTGCTCCATTTTCGAGTCCAGCTTTTTGTTGTAGTTTCGAAGACGCTTCCGGCTCTTGGTCCTTCTTGGGGCTGTTCATAGTTAGTGTAAGTATTGAAGAAACAAGTATTTTTTACCTTGAATGCGGAAGTGGATTTCGCCCGTCCCGATGTAGATGATAGCTCTTGTAGTGTTCAGAACGGTCTTCCAAGTACTATGGGAGGATCTTGTTCTTCTTCTCCCATGTCCATGACTAAAAAAGTCGGTGAGGACATAGTCGCTCTCTCGATCTTGACGGGGACGTTTTTGTGCAATTCCTTAGGGACTCGGTATGATTGGTCCGCCATCCGCAGATGTACATAGGTGGAACACAAAGGCGGATTACCATATATTAATTGATACGTTACCTTTGACATTAAGTTGATGCGATCCGTGTCGCAGACAACTTTGGAAGTTCCATTGATTGATGGAGCAATGGATTGACGGAACTCCGTGGTCGTCTAGCTTCTCTAATGGTGGTGGAATACGCCGAGTCTTGCGTTCTGTTGGGACTTGATTGATCATCAAGACTCGTTCCACGTGGGTGGTCGAGGTTGACGGTTCTTCTTGTTCTTGCTTCTTCTTTTTGTCCTCTCCTTGACAATTTGGTACGTGTACTTGAGTGGTACGGTAGTGGTACGGTTGGAGAGGGGGAGCTAGGGTCTTGTGTTTGCGGTTGAATCTCTCCCTCTGTCCGTTGATCGTGAAGACGATCTTATTTGTGTCGTCGTAGATGATGGCCTTGGTAGTAGCAAGGAAAGGGCGCCCGTAATGATCGGGGCGTTCTTACCTTTGCCCGTATCCGAGACTACGAAGTCGGTGGCCACGTAGAGAGCTTATCAATGTAAAGACAAACGTCTTCTAGGATGCCTTCGGGTAGCATAGCGACCGATCCGCAAGTTGTAGGCACATGGTTGTGTATACTAAATCTGAATCGGCTCAAGGTTTACCTTAGGCATAATGTTGACACTTGAGCCAAAGTCGACGAAGAGCGTCATAGGTGCGGGCGCCTATTTCAATGGTGACGACTGGTCTCCCGGATCTCCTTTCTTGGCGAGGCATACCCGGTCGGCACAATTCAGTTTTCTTTGTGAATAAGTGGTGCGAATACCGCATAGTACATATCGACAAGATTTGCAGATTCTAATTCTTAGGTTGGTCAGGAATCTTACTGGGTTAGGCATAGGAGCAGATAAAGCCGGTGAGATAACCGAGATTCTATCATTTTATTAAAGCTATCTTTGGTTCTTTATTCGTAAGAAAAGCTTTCCATTTTAGAACTAATAGTTTCTAGCATTTTATCATTGGAAGCTAACTTCTTAGACAGATTATCCATAAGTCTACCTTGGTTTTGTACTAACTCTCTTAAAGGTGGGAAATTATTGAAAGAGTTATTACCTTGATAGTTACCCGAGTAGTTACCTTGGTAGTTGGGTCTCTGTTGATTCCATTGTTGATTCGGAGGACGATCTTTGGTTGTTGTTATTGTTGATGTAGTTCACGTCCTCTTTCAATTTCGGGACATTGACGCCCGAGTGTCGGTGTTACCACATTCTTCACATGTCATGCGGGGAATCGAAGAGTTGCATGACTTCCTTCTTCTCGGGAGCTTTGTCTTCAAGTTTCTTCATAATTAAATCCATTTTGGCGACGGCATGTCTACCTCTTTCAACCGATGCATTCCTCTTTCTTTCTTGCGGGGTTGACGGTCCTCATTCCAGGCTTGGTTTGAAGCCATCTTCTCCACAAGGTCAGTAGTTTGATTCGATGTAAGGGACAGGAAAGCACCTCCAAAGAAGCGGCGTCCATGGTCTCACGGGTATTGTTGTTGAGCCCGTGGTAGAAGGTCCGCATGAGTAGCCGGTTCTCCATTCCATGGTGTGGGCATTCAGTGATGTAGTCTTGGAAGCGTTCCCACGCCCTGGAAATGTATTCGTCGTGTTGTTCCGCTTGAAAACTTGAGATTTTCCCTCGTAAGGCATTGGTTTTGCCTATAGGGAAGAACTTTGCCGGGAAGGCAATAGAGAGCAAAGTGCCCAAGTAGTGAGTTTGTCTTTGTTGGCGTAGAACCCTTTGCTTCGCTCGTCCCAAGAGTGAGAATGGGAAATTTAAGTAGGATTGCATCACTTGAGACATCTTTGATGGTGAAGGTGCCATAGATCTCTAGGAAGTGTTGTAGGTGAGCATTGGCATCTTCATGGGTTTTTCCACAGAATTGGCTAGCTTGTACCATGTTGATGAGTGCGGGCTTGAGCTCAAAAGCTTTGTCTCCCACATCGATTTGTCGGTCCAAAGGCGGATGTTGGCGTAGTCGGTCGGTGCAGTACTCGCGAAGGGTCTTGTTTGCCATGACTTGAACACGGGTGCTAAGCTTCGCACGCGATGGAGGAGTCTTCCGAGGTGGTGATCTTGAGTTGAGATTTCAACTTGGATCTTGCCTCCTTCAAAAGTTTTTCTCGGGTCGGATTGGAAGTTTTCGGGAAGATTCCTTTTCATACATTACTCGAAATAGATAGGAAGAATAATAACGAGGGTAAACTTGTTTAAGCAATTGATAAATTTAATACTTTACGATGCGTGAGAGAGATGTATGCAAGTTAATCCTATGTTTTTATTTTATTGGGCTAAAGACTTTTTCTTTCCCCAAGAACGGCGCCAAAAATGCTTGTTGGTATTTCTAATGTCACTAACTAGTAATGGCATTTAGAAAGATATCGGATGTTGCTTCGAGATAAAACTAAAAGAAATATTCATTGCAGTTCATAGCATATCTCGAAAAGGTTGTCATCCCTATAGTTAAACTACTAATATGCAAGGAATAAAATATTCATGCTATGCCTTGATAACTTCTTAATAAGTAAATAAACAATTATAACTGGGTATCCGCAAGTTTACGAGATATGAATATACCATTGTAGCATTTTAACAGGGAGTAAGAACCGGGTGTTGAATTTATATCTACCACAGGGAAAGAAGTCTTCTATCATGAATTAACTATGCATAGGTGCTAAACATCTTAATCATTTAATCTAGTCATCTCTCGTGTGCAAAGTGTTAAACTTATCAAGTACTTAAACAAGGATCAAAGTTCACAATAAAGATAATGATAAAGTTCTTGATAAATAGATTCAACCATAGTCATATAGAAAGTGTCATGCAGTGGATGATAGTAATTCATAGGCTAGCTAGCATTAGAAACTCCAATATGTAACTCTAAACTATAAGTTAGGATCTACTCAATTAGTGCAATACATCTAACAATCATCGAAGAAAGACTAATTAAATCCAAACATGAGGACAGAATCCATGAAGACTAAGGCCGAAACTTAGAACAACCTGAATAATAACATCCGCTAGGCCTACATACGGGGGATGGATTGCAAAGGACTCAATGGTCTTTGTCACCACCACGATCTACCACACGACCCGGCACATAGGGTGCAAACGCAGGTAAATAAGATCTAATCACCACGATTACATCATCTCTACCACTCACCCTCCGAACGAAAGGATGAGCGCTATACGAATCCATGCATGAACATAACAGTAATTCAACTATGCTAAACGTGTAATCAAAGTAAATACTAGAACAAATAATCTCGAATATAAACATGATCAAGATATTCATATTAAGCATGTGTCTGGAACTTGAAAACTACTTACAATGAAGAACTTACAAGAACGAGGCCTGATCTTGAGCCGGCCTCGACGATCCGGAGCGGATTTCTCCCTTCCTACTAGTTCTAATCTTGATTGCTACTCCTCCTAAAGCGATGTTTCTAATGACTTGGATCTTGAGGTATTATTGTTGTATTGAGAACTTGATGATCTAAAAGAGGGGGTCTAGGGGTCTTTATATATGGGTCTTCATCTGTCTCTTCGCCTTCTTCAGCGCGATGTGGTATTAATCTTGGATCCATCCCGCACTTCTACCGACGCCCTCGGATCAAACCGGCGTTAAACAACCGGTTTAGATTGCGTCTTAGAGGCGGTGGAGGAAGGTTCGGGAAGATGGGATGACTTGGCGGCCAAGGGGGCCGATCGGCCCCCATTATTGGGCCGATCGGCCTGTGGGGGTGTCCCCTCCGGGTCCCGTCGGCGTCGTGGCTTCGGAGTCTTCTAGATGATGTTTTCTTGATTGTCAAGTTTGGTCCACGTCGGGATTAATCCGGAGCCTTCTAGAGTCTTTCTCGGAGTTGGATTGCGTTACGTCGCGTAGTCGTCGGCTCGCGAACTCGCGATTTTTCCGTTTAGTCCCCCGCAATTCACAACATTACCAAAACTGATGGAAATATGTTAGTGACACCCTATTCTAGGTTGTTATTATTATTTATACCCCTTTCTCATGTTTAATTGATTAATAATTTTATATGATAACAAGTGTCAACACCGACGCACTCACCGAGCTTCTGTGCGGTCCGTGCTCTCCTATCTTGTCTCGGCGGTGCGAGATGCAGGCGTAGAAGAAGGAAGTAGAGGGCGCAGATGGGCCATTGCTCCAGCGGAATCGAGGAGGACGAGGTCGCCGCAGATACGACGTTCCGCTTTGAAGAGGAGGACAGCGTGAAGGCTGGCGGACCGCAGATCCTTCATTGATGTGGAGGAAGACCAAGCTGGCGAGGCGAGGTGAGGACAATGACGAATTAGTTCTCATTCTCATAGGCAAAATCTCGAACAACTAAAGGGCTAATTAGTTCTAATAGTGGATGAGCGCAGGACACCGACGCGGTGTTGGGGACGTCGGAGAAGAAGAAGAGAATGGCAGGGGCAGTGAACGACTGCGGCGTGGGTGGTGGTGCTGCCCCGTCGGCGAAGCTGGTGAGGAAAGAATGACGAGGGGTTGAAATGACTTGGGAAAATTTCACCCCGCGCCCGCCCAATATATATTGTCGAATTTGGAATGAATGGCGTGGGGTTCAAATGACCTGGGGAAAATTTCACCTGCGTGCCCATATCTATAGTTAATCACTGCCGGTTGTGCAGTAGCACCGGCAATATTATAGTAAGGTTCACTGCCAGGTCGAAACGTCAGCTGAGCCGACAGTGATAAAAAATTGTGGCCACCTTCCACCGCTCACGGTTATAAGATATTGTTGCCACCTACCACCACCTATAAAAACAGCCCCGCACCGAGAGCAATCGATGGAGCTGCATGTATGGTGTTGGCGGTCCTTATTGCATATTTTTAACCGCCAAACCTTGCATATAATTCACCAAAAATGATTACCAAACTCTAGAATAGGGGTTATAACTAATCGGTTCCACGAGTTTTGGTAGTTTATCATTTTCAGGTGAACATTCATGAAAAGCATGGAAATATAACAAGAATATATAATTATAAAATGCATTTCCATCATACACAAAGCCTAGAGTAGTGCGGCTCATCATCAAGCTAAGGGCGTGTTTGGTAGAGCTCCGCTCCGCCAAAACCAGCCCGGAGTTGCTACTCCACCACGTAGCAGACTCCACCGTGGAGCTAGGCTCTTAATTTGGAGTGAAGAAATGTGTTTGGTAAAGATAATGGCTCGGCTCGGAAACAACTAATTGAATTGGATTGCCCTCTTTTGCCCTTGGGTTTTTTTTCTTCCGAGTTGTTCTTTGAGGCGTTGGGCCGCTGGCATGGCGTTAGATTCGGTGCATGGCGTTGGGGTTTTTTTTTCTTTTTGCAAATATTACACAAAATAGCCCCATCGGATTTCATCCCCACATCGAGTCGGTTCTCCGAGTTCGATTGCTCGGCGGACATGCCCGGCCCGCCATGCCGGGCCCCCCCGGGACGTCCATTCTGCGAGCCACGCCCTCGGGCGCCCGCCACCGGCCGCGACATGGGCGAGAATGGCGCCAAGGCGCCGTCGCCGCGGCCGGGCGCCAAAGGCCAGAACCGCCGACTATGCTGGTCGTGCCGCGATGCGCCATGGGCGGGAAAGGCTCCAAGGCGCCGCCGCTGATTCGACGAGGAAGGATGAGGAGGAGGCGGGCCACGAGTCATCTCGGCCGGCGATGTCCGGGGCGAGGGCCGGCCGGCGCGCACGACAACCCTCCTCGCTGGCGAAAGGAGGAGTCGCTAGTCGGACGAAAGTGCCCCGTCGCTGCGCATGGAATAGAACGGGGAAAAAACGAAACGGTATCTTGTGTAATCGATGGCAAAAGGTGGGTAATTTCCCCACAACTCCACGAGTTGTTACGAACCCTCGCGTTTTGCGAGTACCCCTTCAGCTACTCCGTGGAATTGGTGGAGTTTGGAGCCGATCCAAGTTTTTTACGGATCCGGAGTTTCGGAGTTTAGGTGTTTGGCTAGAAAACTTGGAGCGGAGCTGGTTTTTGATCCGGAGCTGTTTGGAGCTCTACCAAACACGCCCTAATTAGAGCCCAAGGAGAAAAGGCCCAAATCAAGTTCGGGCGAAGTTTGAATGGAGGACCACTCACGGACTATTTTGGGCATAACTTCTTCATCCGAACTCCGTTTTTAGAAGCCCTCCAACCGTTGGAAAGCTAACGACGAGGCCTACATGCTCCCAAAATTTTAGCCCAAACGGTGTAACTTTGGGTCCGGCCGGCACCATCACTAGTCCGGCCGGACCGACACCGAGGCGGTTCGCGCCCAAATTTGGTAGGCAACTTCCCCACCGACGTTGCAAAGGCGGTTTTCGTGGGTGCTTTGCCAAGTTCATTGTATCTTGATGTCAATTTGAGGTCGGTTTTGAACCTTCCATGTGGGGAGAGGCATTTTCCACATGACCCCCTCCTCTCCACCTTCAAAAGGAGGCCTCTCCCCTCTCATTGAAAACTCCACCAAGGAGCAACACCACCATATTTCAAGATGTAACATTGTAGTAATAGTTTAGTTGGGAGCTGGGGAGATATGCTCAAGTTCCGGAGGAGTCCTTGGAGGATCGGTATAATCTTTTATCGCTCCTTTGTAAGACTTCGATTATTTCAATATATTTATCTTCTCTAATTATTGAAATGTCTTTATGGTTGTTTAGTTTATACCTTAGTGGTTTAGCTAATCAAGGTTAAGGGTAGTGTTTATATTTTGGCATGGGATCTCCGTTCGACCGAATGCTCTAGTTATCATATGTGGCTAGAGTAGTAATCGATAGTGTAGGCGTGGTGTCTAGACTTTCGATTACCTGAGTTTGCGCCCAACCCAACGGATAGTTTGTGGTAGCCCCGGGGGTGACAGCTCTGACCAGGCCTTTATATTCCACCATGTTCAGGTTGGTGTTTTCGTAGAGCTTTTTTTGCCTTCTCTCTCGATTATCGTTTCCCAGTCTTTTCGAGAATCAGAAAGGAGCAGCTGCTCCGAAGTGCCAAGGTGTGTTCGCTATGTTTGACCTTTACTTAGTTATCCTGCTTTGATATGAACTAGAATAGAACCACAGTAATGGAGAAGGAAATAGGAACCTTTACCTTTCCCGTTGACCTCCCAAATTTTAGCTTATTCTACTCGCTATCATTTTTTGATGTTCTCTGTGTGTCACTTTAGAGCTTTTGGCTGCCTTCTCTTGATTACCGTTTCCCCGTCTTTTCGAGAATCAAAAGGAACGGCCGCTCCAAGTGCCAAGGTGTGTTCGCTATGTTTGACCTTTACTTAGTTATCCTCGCTTTTGATATGAACTAGAATAGAACCACAAAGAATGGAGAAGGAAATAGGAACCTTTACCTTTCCCATTGACCTCCTAGCTTAGCTTATTCTACTCTGCTATCATTTTTTGATGTTCTCCCCGGTGTCACTTTATCTAAACTCTTAATCAATCTTTTACCCCCACTTTAGTTTAGTCGGTTTACTAGTTAGCGGTACATGATTGTTAGCTGTCAACTTCTTTAACCATTGCTTCCTTGAGGATAAATACGATACCTAGTAATATTCTTGGGTGAAAGCTACAACGATATCCGTCGGCGCTTATGCGGTTATACCTATGTTTTGCGTTAACAAACACCAACATATGGCCAACCGTGAGCTGACTGATCTCTTCTGTTATTTTCCCATTTTCCTATACAAATATATATGGCCTCTTTTTGGGAGAAAGCCCTCCACATGCCTATTTTATTATGGGTAGACAGTGTATACAACAGGTACTATATTTCCATGCTTAATGAACCAATCTCCAAGTTCATCCTAAGGTTGGTTCTAATTTTCTTGTTTTTGTATACAACAGGTACTAGAAGGGTGTTTGTGAATATGCTACAATGTTGCTTACGTAATTTTGGATGTGATGCTCGTGCAACACGATTGTTGCATTGACTTTCGAAAGATGGAAAGCAAGAGCCAAGTAGCATGCATTCTTGTGCTTCCCTCGGGGAGATGAGCCCGCCGTCTTCTGTCTAGGGCCTCTGCCGACACAAAGAGACATTGGTTCTTCACAGCAGGTCTCCCGTCCACCCTATTTCGAGAAAGCATAATGGGTCGCGACCGAAACCACCTCGGGTATAGGTGCTAGAAGGGTGTTTTTGAGGTGGTTATTTTGTAATGTGCTTGTATACTTTGATTATTGTAGCGTTGAACTAGCATGTGCAATCCCATAATGTTGAAATGACTTGAAACTTTTTTTCTACAGCCCTATACACCCAAATGATACCTCAACACAAGATCTTAGGTTTTTTTCTCGATCAATATTTTTATTATTATATTTTCCTAGGTGCTAAATGGTGTAAAAGAAGCTTAGTTACATTGAAAACAAAAGAATTTTACACCAACCTCCACAGTGATTTGCCTCCTAGGGCACATGAGACCATGTGGGAAATTTTGGCACCATTCCGGCCATGTTCGTAGGTAACCCTAGTTCAACCTATAATTACTCGGTGGCATCGCATAAATTCAATTTAACTAAAAAATTACCAAACCAAATCCTAGAAATCTCAAACTTTGTGGTTCCTTCACATATGGCATGCCTCAAAAGAAGTTTGAGGCCGATACAACACCGAAAGGAAGATGACCCAACAAAGCTAATGAAATCTAGGTCCGTAGTCATGATTCGATGGAAAGGGTCATGTACCTTTGTGAAACACGTGTAGTCCCACAATATCAAAATGGCTTGAAACTTTTTCTACATCCATGCACACCCAAATGATGTCCCCACACAAGATCTTAGGTTTTTATGATAAATATTTTTATTATATTTTCCTAGGTGCTAAATGGTGTAAAATAAATCTTAGTTACATCATGAAAACAAAATAATTTTACACCAACCTATACAGTGATTTGCCTCCTACGGCACATGAGACCATGTGGAAAATTTTGGCACCATTCTCTGTCTCTATTCGTGGGTAACCCCAGTTCAACATATAATTACTAGGCGCCTGTAGAAATTCAAGTTAATCGAAAAAATTACCAAACCTAATCCAAAAAAAAATCTCAAATTTCGTGGTTCATTCAAACATGGCATGTGCATGCCTCAGAAAAAGTTTGAGGCCGATACGACACTAGAAGGCAGATGACCCAATAAAAAGCTTTTTGAATCTAGTTGTGTAGTCATGGTTCGATGGAAGAGGTCATGTACCTTTGTGAAGCATGTGTACTGGTCACACCCTAAAATTCCTATTTTAGGATGTGACGTAGAAAACACTAAATAACAACAAATGATTTTATTAGTTTCTAAAATTTATAAACTTTAGTTAAGTTGCTGATATTCTAAAATTAGTTGCAACTCAATTTAATTGTTTGTTGCATTCATGCCTTTGCATAGTGTTTATGTATGGAAAATGAATTTCAATCTTTCAAAATGCACCTAGGGTTTGATCCCATCTTCATCTCCCCAAATATCAATTCAATATCTTAAACTCCAATCAAGTCTTTTGCCATGATCCTACAAAACCATAGCTTGATCCATTATCTCTTTTTGTCATTTCCTTTCTTTCTTGAGTTCTCAGTCATTTTGTTGTCCACAAATTCTTCATGACCAATCTTTTCTCCTCCCTTATCCATTCATACAAATGGATCTCAAATTGACTTGAGGTTTGGAATTTCACATTGCTCATCTTGGCAATCCGCACTCCTTTCTTTGCTTTTCTATCTCCCGTCTCATGCAAAATTTACAACCTTAGTCCATATCACAATCAGCTCTGCACCTCCTCTTTTTGCTAACAGATCAAAGGTAGGTATCCTTTCTTGCTTTTGGCCAGGTCAAACCAGCCCAAACCGCCTCTCACCACCCTCCCACACCTTGCTCCTTTAGTCCATTAGTTTCTTTATCACTCTACAATTTCATGAATGCTAGAAACAACCACTGCATTATTTCTTCCTCTCTCATTCACGTGGACAAGTCTCCTCTCTTCTCTCTATGCCACATTGTTCTATCCCCTACATGTAAAAATAATAGCAGCATCTAGTTGTTCCTCCCTTAATTTCTCTTGGTCACACCTTTCAATATTCCTCTCTTAGCAACACCCTTTATTCTCTTTCTCTTCAATTGCAAGCATGCACATAACAGCACAACATTTGCTCCTCTCCCTCACGCACAACCAGATGCATGTTTTATTCTCCCACTTTCCTCTCATGCAAAAGCATTAGTAGGATATAATTCTTTTCCCCTTAATTTTCCCAGTGACAACTCTCTAAAACTCTCTTGACTACACCCTTTACTCTATCAATCTCTCTTCCCCTCATGCATACTTCAATGGCATGCCTCCATGCAAAATCTCAGCCATATCTTCTTCTCTTCCCCACACTCACGCACACAATAGAATGGACAGCCCTGTCCCTCTCTCACGCCTTGTCTTCCACCTCATGTTGCTTCATAAAAATAGCAAGTCCCTGGTCGCCCTCTCTCACCTTCCTTCTGCAGCCGCACAATCCTTTCCCTCATGCAAAAATTGCAGCAAATGTGTTCCTCCTTTAATCCCCTTTACAAGCCCCTCTTAATTCTCCTACCACTCCCTAATTTGCAAGAGTAAACAGCCATGCATATTCATCCCTAGCCCTACAGAATTTGTTGGGGCACGGACCTGGCAAGTCTGGCCGGAGGAGGTGTCCCGCACGGCCGGCCTTGCAGGTCCCAGACCGATGATCGAGCTTATGTTGATGTTTCTTTTCGTGAATCAGGTGGCTCAGGACCTCCGCTACGGGGGGGCAGGCGGAGACCCTCCCCATCTCCACTTGATGGCGCCTCCGCGGAGATGAGGGGTGAATCAGGTGGCTCCCGGATCTCCGCTACCAGGGCAGGCGGAGACCCTCCCCCATCTCCGCTTGATGGCGCCTCCGCGGAGATGAGGCTTCCCTGCCTCGCGGCGATCGCGGAGGTCCCCGTCTCCGCCCGTTTTTCCCTAGTGCAGCGGGGCCTACCGAGGTGCCAAGGCGTGGGTCCCCGGCTGGCCGCCAGTGAGGCTCGCGGAGGTCCCCCGATCGTGGGGCGAAGCCGACAAGACGGGCCCAGCTGGAGAAAGGCGGCGCCGGAACACGAGAGTACACAAAAGGCCCAAGCGGCATGTAAATATGAGGGAATATGCCGAGAATATTAGAGGGCAAGAGTGTAATCTCGTATCCAGGCAAATGTGAAACTATAAGTAGGGAGGAGTCCTCCCCTAAAAAGGAGGTTTTTTGGTATGTTCCATTATGGGCAGTTATTGTCATTCAGTTTAGTCCGAAGATACTCTCCACATTCCGCTCACTCCCTCGTGGCACCGCCTGGGCGGAGATCTTCCTCGTGTTGAGAACCCCATACTCAACAGAATTCATGCGCCTCCTCCTCTTCTCTCCTTCCCCATCTGCCATGGACGCACCCACCTTCTCCTCCTTCCTCCCCTTTCTCTCCACGAAATTGGACCCCCACGCAGCAGCCATTCAGATTTACCGCTGCATGTTTCACCTCGTCGCTGGTATCCATCACCATGTTGGGGATAAGGAGATTCTCCTTCCATGTTCTTCGCCATGGAACTGATCTGCAGCACTCCCTCTCTGTTTTGATGATGCCCAGAACCTCAACACTACACGGAGTCCATCGCGGTGTGCCTTGCCGTCTCCCTGAACTCACAGCAGCACCCCGCTGGTTGTCGCCGCCGCTGCTTCTGAACAGCCATGGTGAGGCCGCCCGTTCCCCTCTCCTATCTTATTCTTTAGTCCATGCCCCTCTCATCCACATCTTGATTTCCCTCGCACATCACAGATTATCTCCGAGGAGAATCGCAGCAGCCCCGTCGATCGCCGTACATCTTGGCGCTGTCCCATTGATTGCAGGACCTATCACGTTACTGTCGTCGATGCCGATTGGAATCACCTTCATCACCAACTGCTGCCAACCACGATGTGAGGACCCCATCATGATCTCCATATGTATTTTTACATGTTAACCTATGTAGAATATGTGCCATAATCTATGCATGGTCAAATCCGAACAATGTTTCGTCACAATCATGTCTATGTCCTTTGTGAACAGCAGCACTGCTGCCGGTTGGCATTCGTGTTCCCAATGATCTCGACCTCCAGTCATCAAAACCCTTTGATCAGGATGTAGTTTTTGTAGTTGCACATGTCCCTGCAAAATGGTTTTGCCAAACAATCAAAGAGGAAAGAGATATCATCAGTTTTGTGCTTGCTGCCCTGGTTGCCTCGCAGTTGCACTGCTGCTGGTTAGCATGCATGTTCCCGTTGTTCCATCACTCCAGTGACCGTGTCCTTCAACCACAACATGTTTCATATACCTGCACATGCTCCTGAGAAATTTCATGGCCAAAAGTTCCAAAATGAAAGAGATATCATCATCTCCGTGCTCGTTGTTCCTGCTGTCTTTGCCAGCTTGTATCTCTGAATGGCATTGACGTTCCCCGCTAATCCGCTATCCACATATGCAAACCATTCAATAGTAACATGCCTCATATCATTGCACATGTCTCCACAAGTTGTCCTGGTCATAGGTACCACAGTGAATGAGATAATGATGCCGCACTATCTGCTACTCTTGCTGTCTAGAAAACAGCAGCCACCCTGTTTTTGCAATCGTGTTTCCCTTTGATCTAGCATTCATCTTAGTGCAGCCACTTACCAAATAAATTCGGTGTGTCCTCTACACAAATCCACAGTCATCTACATTTCATATGTACGCCCATGTTCTATGTAAATCTTTCCAAGATAGCACTTATCGATCATGTTTATTCCATCCCTATCATTTATCAAATCTTCTAGCTTCTACCTTCGATCTTTCATGTCTTCTAAACCATAGATTGTTTAGTTGTTTTTGTGCTCAATGAACGTAGCTATAAGCCCTATGTGTTTTAAAAAGCTTTTTCTTATTTATATGTATACTGAATGATGTATTGCTTCTAGGTTGTCTATGATGGTTGTGATGATTGTTGCGATCGTTAGGAGAGGCTATACAAGGATGATCCAAAAGGAAAGTTGGACAAGTTTGAGCACTATTTGAGGCAAGTATAGTTTGGGATCTACTAGCTTTACATTCATGATCATGTGACCTATTTAATGTTTATGCCATGAAACATAAAACATGACTTTTATCAACATAAGAAATTGTCTGCAACAGAACATTAGGGATTTACAGTACAACTGTGAGGGCTACATGGCTCTGGTTTTAGTTCAGTACGAGGACCTTGTTTAACTTGTTAGTGGTTACCGAAAGGCGTTAGGGTAAAATGCATCGTGGATCCCCGTGGAGGGTTGTATCACACGGGACTACCACACCCGTGGACCGCTGCGTGTGTGTGTCACACGGATTGACGGAAGATACCTAGCGGCCCTAGCATTTTAGATGAACCTTTGAAAGACTTCATAGTGAACCCCCCGACCGCCCTAGGAAGAGGGTTAAGAGGTCGATGGGCCTCGGCGAAAGGGCAATTCACGGCTCATAGTGAAAGTGTACACCTCTGGTAGAGTTTATCAAACCGGTATATCGGCCTTGCTTAAGGACACGAGCGGCCTTGGACCTTTGCACAAAAGATGATGACTAATGTTGCTAGTTTGATTATGGTTTATCGTTTTATGCTTTACTTTATTTAAGTTACACTGATCATGATCATGGGTAGGTCTTGCCTTGCTATATTTGCTGAGTTCGACATGGACTCACTCTTGCTATTTCCCCCACCCTCAGTCTGTTAGTAAAAGTTGCACAAAAGACGGATGAAGATGTTGAGGATACTAATCGAGTGCTTGGCATATGGAGTGATCAACCGCCCCCGACAAGAATGGAGCCCGAGAAGTTTAGCAACCGTTCCGCTGTTACTCGATAAATTGTGAGTGTTTAATATAGTTACGTTTACATTTTAAAGCATTGTTTCTGATATTTATATATTCTGTATCATATGTGTGGACTTCCTGGGCACACATATGATGAGTCTGGTCTTCCTTGGAAAACCAGGCGTGACATAATCCCACAATGTCGAAATGGCTTGAAACTTTTTTTATAGCCATTTCCACCAAAATGACGCCCCCTCACAAGATCTTAGGTTTTTCCGATCAATAGTTTTATTATTATATTTTCCTAGGTGCTAAACGGTGTAAAAGAAGCTTAGTTACATCATGAAAACAAAAAAAATTTTGCACCAACCTACACAAAGTGATTTGCCTCCTAGGGCACATGAGACCATGTGGAAAATTTTGGCACCATTCCAGCTCTATTCGTGAGTAACCCCTATTCAACCTATAATTGATGAGTGTCGTCGCGTAGAAATTCAATTTAACTGAAAAAATTACCAAACCTAATCCGAAAAATCTCAAACTTCGTGGTTCCATCACACATGGCATGTGCATGCCTTAGAAAAAGTGAGGTTGATACGCCACCGGAAGAAAGATGACCTAACAAAGCTTCGAATCTAGTTGTGTAGTCATGGTTGATGAAAGGGGTCATGTACCTTCGTGAAGCATGTATAACCCCAAAACTGTAACATAATAATTTTTTTAGAACAAAAATTATGAAGGAGAGAGTAGGTCTCACATGACACTTTGCTTTTTTGAAGAACTACTGAGTGTCATGTGAACCTTCATAAAAAGGAGTGTCATGTCGGACCTTACTCTCTCCTTCCTATATTTTATAAGAGATTTCACACTTCTATATTTAAGTTAGTTCACTCCATCTTCAACTAGCAATGTGGTACTAAAGTAAGTGCACTCCCTCCTTTGCACTTCATGGATGGGCATATCACTACTCGGTTACTTATTTCAAATCGATAGTGAAGTCGCTTTCCAAAGGTGCTCTATTTATACCCGGCAAGTTGTTGTGAATGCCCTTGTAAGTTTAGCGGGCATGCATGCTTGAACACAAGTTGTGCATGCATGCTTTGCATGCTTGTTTGTACTCCCTCCTGTCCCCATAAATAAAATTTTATAAATAATAAAATAAATAAATCATTATACAAATATATTTATTGGACCATGGAAAAATAAGAAGTGTGTCTAAAAAAAAAAAACTGGATCCCGATCAAATATAAATGCAAACATCCATTCAAAAAGTATGATATACTTTTATTATATAGAGGTGCAAATAGAAATACATATAGACTCGGTTACATATATGATAACAAAGACCTTAAAAAAGTTACATATACGATAACAAAGACCTTTCTACCAATAGATCAATGCTTATCTTTTCCTTAACAGGAGTTGTGGTTCGTTCACAAGACAACATGCGTGGACTCGAGCATAGAATAAATGATTGATTTGATCTTGTATAGGGCACAAAACATCATGGCTTGCATCCAAAGGAGATTTTTCATAGATTGATGTGATCTTCTCCGGAGGATGCCTCTAGAGAACATTTCATAAATTGATATGATCTTCTCTCGAGGATGCCATGTCTCTTGTGAATCAGTAAATCCGAGAGTCCACACTCCGAGCACAAAACATCATGGCTACATAGACGTGATCACCGCCGGGTGTTAAAATACACCGGTGTTATTCCCGACATTGATATAACCCATCAACGCTGTAATAGGTGCACAACCTTTTCTCATCGGAAGAAGAGACATTGTCGGTTAATTTAAGTGGAACCGGTAGTGAATACTAGAGCAACAAGATTCTCCAAGAGCCGAAGCCATGACCTATCATCAACACACAACTTGAAACACCGCCTATACCTACGTTGTATCTGTTGGGCCGTGCATTTTTATATGCTATAATGAAAATTGATATTTTATTGAAGTTCTAATTTATGAAAAATTCTAAAAAGACATGGCAAGCGGGCCATCGAACGGGGTTGGTTGAAATCTAATGCCTTAATGCCGAGATAAAATTATTAATTTCAATAAATTGATTTTTATTAATATAACTATTTGTTTCACCGTATTGTTAATCAATATCGCTCATGTGTGGGTCCGGCGGTGATCAATGAAGGTGGAGACCCGGTTGTGGTCCGCCATGGAAATGCAACCCAAGAATTCGAAGCGCAAATCGTTGAGGGAAACACACGCCGCCAGAGTGATCGTGTGAATTCCAACCGATGATCGTCACGAATTCCAAGCGGTTGCATTGACGCTTGCGTTAATGGCCATGGGGAAGTGAATAGCCGACTAACTCGCTATTTAAGCACGCCCTCCGATGATGGCGTTCATCCTTTCTAGTACTCTAATCTAGGACATTCTCTTTGCAATCAACAGTACCAAGGTTGCCTTAGGCTCAGGGTCCAACAAGTGCACCAGGGAGGAGCTCGGGAACGAACGCGTGCACAATGGAGAAGGTGGAGGCGCCGGTGGCCGACCATGAGGTTCATGTGGCGGTTGACCCCAAGCCCGAGGCATCGTCCGTTGATGACTTCGATTCCTATGGTCCGCTCTCCCTAAGCTGGACCCCATGGATGTTCCGGCAGTAAAGGCCGGAGGAGGAGGCCAATTCTAATTACCTTCGTATGCAAGAGATGATCAAGATGGATTTCACCCTCAATTGTCTCTAGCCTATCTTTAGGAAGCTCAGGGGAGCTAGCGGACGCCATGACCTTCTTCCAAAGGTGGAGCCACCTCTGGATGAAAAGATCAATCACTACGCAGGGGAAAGTGACGTAGTTACCGATATCCTCCCTCTAGGCCTTGGCCAAAAAGGACGATGCCAAGAAGGGAGGAGGAGGAGGAGGAGGAGGAGGACGAGGACGACGCAAGGGGAGGAGAAGGATGAGGACAAGGTCGCCGTCGCCTTTCTCTCCTTTTTTATCAATTAGTAATATATTTTGTATTTTTATGTTTTTATATATATTATATCAATGTATGAAATAATATATATAAATTATTATCATGTGTTGCTCCCTCTATCCAGCATTCTATTTCGCTTCAGTTCTCATGAGTAATTAAAATTAAATAGGTGCAAAACAGGTTGGTATTTTAATATCTATATGATGGTTACAATAAATCATTTAAATTTGATTTGAATCTAAACTTGAGCACTATTCAATGTTAAATTTGTCAAAATGAACCATTAACTACCGGTTGTGGGGTGTCGAACTCGGGGCCGGGATTAGGTGCCTTGGAAAAACGTAGTCATTTGTTGAGTGCCAAGGAGACGGTCATTGCTCGCAGACGGGTCGCCATTTTTCGAGGAGGAGTCGTCTTTTGGGAAATGCCAAGGCTGGTTACTGTTTATACCCGCCCCTCCCTCATTTCATTGTCGAACACTAACTTCTCTTCCGTACCCCTTTCAAAAGAAGCCGGACACGCCGCCGCCGACGATCGACATGGCCGCCAACCGGGAGGAGATGAAGTTCATTGTGGAGCACCTCGGCGCCACCCTCAACAAGCTCAACGGCGGCGACCGACAATGTTGGCCTGCCAAGGGTGAATCTGCCCTTAGAGGAGAAGGCCAACTTCGCCCTCCGCATTGACTCCCTCGGTGAATATCCTCGATAGGATACCGGCTAAAATATTGGAGATGGAGGGGAGGCCAGAAAGTCGGCTGCCGTGAAGCCGCCAGCGGGCGGTCAAGAAGGCCAAGAAGGTGGCTTAGGTTCTTTTTATGTTAATTTATCGATTGGCTTAGTTACGTGGATTTGTAAGATACAATATATTTGGTTTGTGTGCTTTGTTAATGAATCGGTCGTTTGTTAATCCGATGCATGTCAATCTTCTTTTTTTCGTCGTTTATTCTACAGTTTCCTTGTCTATCGGTTTAATATGATGCGTGTCAATCTTGAATTGGTTGCGTTTTTTATTTCAAACCCGCAGTCATCGACCGTGTTCTAGTATGTTCTTGAACCGGTCGTTTCTTAATCCCCGATGCATGTCAATCTTTATTTTCTATCATTTGTTTTATTGTTCATTCGCCTTGAAGTCGCTATCGGTTCGGTTCTTATTCAAACCCCGCAAGTGATCCGTGTCCACCGAGATCGCCGAGAACGATTCAACCCGGTAGTGATCTAAATCTTCACCGCTTCGGTTATGGCTGGTTCCATAATTTTTCTTATTTTCCCGCGCCTTAAACCGGGTCATCACCGCAAGTGGATTGGATTGCGGCAGTGATGCTACCGACGTTGATGAACAAATCTGTAGTACGTAGTGTCTTGTGCCCGAGCCGACTGTAAGCTTACAGCCCGCTTCCTCTCCCTGTTTTCCATTCTCTCCTCCACGTCAGTATTTAGCCGGCTTACACGACCGTTATACTCACTCTTTGCCATTACCTCTCTTCTCTCGACACGTGACAAGATCAACAACAACATAGCCTTTTAGTCTCAAGCTAGTTGGGGTAGGCTAGAGATGAAACTCATATGAAACACTATAAAAGAACGTAAAAAGGCACAAGACAAAAAAAGATAAAGATAGGGTAGATAGAAAAGGAAACAAAGTCATGGTTCAGGCACGTGACAAGATCAACCCACTTTAATTTTCTTGGTTCATTGATCATTTCAGTAATCCGTTCCTCATCTTTGTAGCCGCGTTTTGATTTGAGAAGTTACAAAACTTTGTAGTTGATAACGTCTAATGATCTTGTTATGCAAGGCTACGTTTGAATTTCAAATTTTAAAATTTAAAATTTCGGAACGATCCCATAAAGAAAAACAACCAACGGAGCCGCACGCGACTACTGCTTGCGAGCCATGCCACCATGCAGCCGCAGAGAGAGAGAGAGAGCGCGCGCTCCGGGTGGCCAAGGCATTTGGCTTATTACGGGAAAACTGAGCGTCGACAGAGGATTTACATGTTTTGAAACAATTAACGGCGTGAATGTAACAAATTATTAACTTAGCCATGGACTTAATTGGCATTTAATTAGATCATTTTCTCTTAATAAATTGACAAGCAGCTCTCCAACGTGCTCGAGAAAAACACATTTAATTTGGTTTATTGGTTTTTAGCATTGTTGTTCTTCACACAATGCAGACTCTACTATAGAGTCTAGTCATATTTATTACATTCACATTTATTGTAATTTATTGATGTGGCGCTGATGTGACTGTATATTTAGATGGAGAAAAAACAAAGACTCCAAGTCTTATTTAGATTTGAAGTCCACAATATTCAAGATAATAAATAGTCTTAGACTCTATGGTGGAGTTTGCATTGTGAGTGCCCTTACAACCGCACGGAAAAAATATTTTTGCATGTAAAATTTATAGATGATCATAATTATTGTAATATATCCAACACAAATAGATCATTTGGTTAATTGGAACAGCTAGCTGAACTTAATAATACACACGTACACACTTAACTGTATTTGACTAAACCACACTGACGTACACGGCCCAAACAATTATTCAACAGCATGCAAATAACTAGTACTAGCATGCAGTGCCAACAAGGTCACACTATAAATAAATAAGTACATATAAGCAGCTAATTCATTTTGGGATCGCTCGGGACGCGCAGCACCATCGTCTCGACTGTGATTCCCGGTCCGAAGGCCATCATCACACCCAACGACTCCGGTAGCTGGTGGTCATGGTCGTCTTCCTTCTCTCCTTGCGCCGGCGTCGTAGCTCATCCAGTACGAAGACTATCGTAGCACCGCTCATGTTCCCGTACTCCCGCAGAACGTGCCGGCTGGCCGCTAGCTTCCTTGGCTCCAGCTTAAGCACTTCCTCTATTTTATCCAAGATTGGTCGGCCACCCGGATGCACAGCCCAGAAGAGGTCGTTCCATATCATCTCGACGTCGTCTCCCAGCACCGACCTGAAGGCACTGAGCAGACACTGCTCGACGTTCTGTCCGAGCAGCATCGGCACCTGGATGGCGAGGTGGAAATCTAAGCCGCCTCCTGAGACTTGCATGCCCAGCGCGTACTCGGTCTCTGGTATTGTCGTCTGTGTGGCGGAAACCATCTCAAACAGTGGGCGTTCGCCAGCGGTCAAGGGGCCAGCGCCAACGATGACAGAGCCAGCACCGTCCCCGAATAACGCGTGGCCGACGAGGTTGCTCCCGTCAGGACCGCTGAAGCTGATGAGGGTGGTTTCGGAGCAGGCCACGAGGACACGCGCGCCGCGGTTGTTCTCGGCGAGCTCCTTTGCCAAGTGAAGCGCCCGGGCTCCGCCGTAGCAGCCGTGGAGGCTGAGTATGGTGCGGCACACAGAAGTGCGGAGGCCAAGGAGCGAGGCTAGCTGGAGGTCAGCACTCGGAGCACAGTAGCCAGAGTAGGTGCTGAAGACGAGGTGGGTGATATCGGTGGCTGGACGTCCCCACTCGGCGATGGCCTTCACGGAGGCGGATTCTGCGAGCTTTGGGACTTCGGTTGCAACGATGTCGATGCGAGCATCAAGGGATGGAAGAGCTCTGTCGAGGAACTCCGGGTGGGCACGGAGTATTTCTTCGTTCATGTGGAAGTACCGCTTCTCTATGCCTGTTTTATGGCCTGAAAATCAAATTTCAAACTTCCAATAGTTCATGTAGCTGCCATTGTTTTAATCTCCACTATAATGAATGGAATCCAACTATGAGTGCAAAAGAGTACGTCAGGTCGTCGCTTAAGATTATACCATTTCCCATACTTGAAAAGGCAAAAATATATACAGTACGTATAAGTGAACCCAGTATTGCAAAAATACCCGATATCCATTACCTATACCCGAATTACCCAAACCGGACCCAAATTACTCGAACCCAAGGTACCCGATCCCAAATTCGGATAGCGACCCAAAATTAGTTTGGGTAATTCGGGTAATACACTCAGTACCCAAACTACCGAACTACCTGATTTGCCTTTATCTTTTTATATATTATCACGTGTTGTTAGTTGAACATTTAAAATTATCACTTTATTAGAATATAATAATTATCTCGGTTTGAACAAGTGACTATAATATATTATTCTCCACAAATTGTTGTTGAAATTCTATACAAATTTCTAGTGAAATTATGTACAAAGTGGCACTACAATTTTGTGTAGTTTGTTGTTTTCTGTAAAATTGGGTAGATCGGGTACCCAAACATTTTAGCTATAGCATTTTTACTTGTGAATTCAAATGAAGATAATCGGCCTCATGAGTGCTCGGTCGGGTACCAAACATTTTAGCTATAGCATTTTTACTTGTGAATTCAAATGAAGATAATCGGGCTCATGAGTGCTCGGGGGCCGGGTCACCTCTCCAATGCCGCCTCGGGGCCTCACCCGACGCAGCGTCCTTAGCCCGCCTACCACCACCGGAGTTTGACGCTGAAAGAGGTTCGCGGACAACATCAGCGTCAAAGTTGCTAGGCTGATGTCGTCTCGGGAGTTTGACGCGAAAAGAAGACTTGCTAGGCTCTCTTCCAAGGGTGTCTTGATTTCAAGTGAGATCTTCATTCCAAGGGTGTCTTCTCGGTTAAATCATATTATCGGGAGCTGATCAACCAAAACCTACCCAACATCAATAAACGCTACGGAAATTAAAAATTCCCCTCAAAATCCAAATCTCCCTTTGGTGCATTATCTTAGGAGAGACGTTGTCCTCACTAAGGATAATCTAGCTAAACGAAACTAGCAAGGATCTCAACAATGTTGCTTTATGTCATGAAAATGACTCCATACAAACATTTGTTCCTTTTCATTGTCGTTTCTCGAGGATGGTTTGGAACACGGTATACGTGGCATAGGGAATAAGAAAACCGTCCAGTATAGCTAATATGTTTGGGGATGACTGAATAGGATATCAAAAGAGTATAAATCACTTGTTCTTGTTGGCACGACAACCCTATGTTGTTTAGCCTGGCTATGTAGAAATGCAGTTGTTTTTGAAAACAAACGATCCCGTTTTTTGCAGGTACTCTACTCGATCACGCACCGGCTCCGCTCATGGGCTATCCTTCAACGGCCTTCTTCCCAAGAGGTGCTTGTGGCGGCACCTCGGCACTCAAAGCCAGGGGCGGAGCCACCAATATGGCAAGCTATGGCGTCCGCCATACCTCAGCCCGCCGTATACGATGTATATGTATTAAAAAAAAGAGAACAATACTCATATATGTTATGGC
Organism: Hyparrhenia diplandra; assembly: GCA_015847255.1. Lineage (NCBI taxonomy): Eukaryota > Viridiplantae > Streptophyta > Magnoliopsida > Poales > Poaceae > Hyparrhenia > Hyparrhenia diplandra. The sequence continues at coordinate 483,871 of JADLZK010007696.1, forward strand.
TTGACGTGAGCTCTAGCAAATGGTTGTGGAAGATGGTTCTTGGGCCGGTGGAGGAAGTTGGTTCTGGGCCAGAGGAGGACAGGCCGAGCGTGCAGATCCAATGACTGACTTTCATGGGAACGGGATTACGCCAATGACTGACTCCGCACGATCCCTACTACCCTACGCCAGACTCGCCAGTACGCCGTCGCCGGTCACGCCGATCGATGACTCCGGACACTAGGAGGCCCGACGCCGACGCCCCTACACCCTACGCTAATACGTCCACCCGAGTCCGTATGGAGGCCGATGAGGATGGAGGCGACGACAACCATTGGCGACGTCCGATTCCAGATACCCAGATTGGAAAAAAATAAAAGGTGAGAGTCAGATTGTTTACAGATTCGTTAAATCGTACAACCTATTAATTTAACCCTACTTGCAGATTTTGATATATGTTCCATTCACTGTTTTTAGTTAAATTTAATTAAGTATATTCTATGATTACGTTTTTTTTATATGATTGGGTAGTGATAGGTTTGCCATACCTAAATTTTAATCCTGGCTCCGCCATCGCCAGAGCTTGTGGCCAAGGAATTTTTTACCCGTGCATATGGGTGGCGGTCTAGTCTTAGGATTAATAGTCATTAGTGTGCATGGATCTTACAAACTCGCATAGGCTATGTGCCCGTGGCGAGAGGCCGGAAATGTTTGATGTCGTTGTATCACCTTGATGTAACTTCTAGGTGTGTTATTGTAATAAGTTTGGAAGGATGCTCCCTCTTCTTAGAGGGCTAATGCTGGAATTTTTTTATTATTTATAAAATCTAGTTAGAGTGGTCGGCGAGCTATGCATATCTATATATATCATTAATTTGTTTTTTTTATTTCGTTTAGAAATCTTCTAGGAATTTTGTGTGTTTTTTTCTCCTTTTTTTCTCGATATTTGGGCCCAAAGTGCACGCCCATATATCCACTAGCTTGAAGATCAAGTCAATCCGAGGATATTCGATGCCATCGTATCGCCAAGATAGGATAGAATCAATCTGTTGCACAATCCATTTACCAAACTAGGAAGCCAATTTATAAGCCGACTAGATCTGTTGTAAATTGTAATCCTACTGCCTCCCTCATTTTGAGTTGCACCCCCCAATCTCATTCCCATCATCTTCATTCTAGCGAATACTCCTACACAGCTAGTTAGAGCAGCATCCCTTGTAAACCAAGCATATGAATAAGAGATCCACCATCAAACTTGACGTACGACACCCCCACGCGTGCCCGAACCTTTATATTCCGGGCCTGTTTGGCAGGGCTTCTTTCCGTCTCCGGTTCCTCGAGAGGAGCCCCTGTCAAACGGTATAAGAGGAGGAGCCGTTTGTCAATGGAGAAAGGAGGAGCTGGAGCCGCGTTTGGAGGAGCCCCAATTTTGAGCTTCTCCAAAATGGCTTCGGCTCCTCTAGTGAAGCCCCTCTCGAGGAGATCGGTCAAACACCCCCTCCTTGTGTCTTGTGTGCTGCTATATGATTCATCTTATATGCAATTAGCTGCTTTGTATTGCCGGAGCTAATTCTTCCAACAGTTAATTGGCATGCTAGGTAGGGGCCTTTCTCCATTGGCTAACCACTAGGGCAACTGCAGCCGGTGGCCCAAGTAACTAGGGAGCGGGTCTTAAATGAATACTCCCTCTCAAAGTGACAAAGCCTGAAAAAATTTTAGGGAGGGCTGAAATAAAGAAGATATTGATTTGCATGATATTTAGTGGTGATTTTTGGTTTTTGCTACAGTAATTAATCTTGATTACGGATTTTAGGGGGCTAGAGCCCCACCAGCCCTTACTGCTAGCTTCGTCGCTGCTGAATCCATACTCATAAACTATGACATTTAGACAACGACACACAACATTTAAAAAACAACTTTGACATCTTGTTATTATAAAAAAAATATTTATGAAAAAGTGTTATATGTATACTTTTATGAAAGTATTTTCAAGACAAATCACATAATTTTCACATTTGCAAACTCAACAACTTAAAAGTTATTGATGGTTTATATTCCCATTGTTTAACCTAAACCTTGTCCAAAATGTTATCTTTTGGAGTATGAGTACGAAGGAGTATCTCAAATGTACCACAACAAAGCCCTTTGGGAAAACAGGAATTAAAGCTATAAAACATATTGACTCTAACAGAGACGTGGTTCCTCCTGACGGTTTTCTTTTTCCTGATTGGTTTGATTAAACCGATAGGAAATCCATGCAATCCTGTCGGTCATAAAAGAAAAAAAAAAACTGGATAGACCCCAAATATTCCTGTCGGTTTTGTGTCCTCGTCAAGGAAATAATATATTTCAGCTACAGCAGTGCGCGCGTAGCAGCCCAAGTAATGACGCATGGATTCGATGACATAATAGCAAACATCGTGGCTTGACGTAGGTAAACCACAGGTAGCATATTCATGGTTATATTACTTACATATCTTTATTAGCTTTTCCTTGAGGCCAATAAGGTGGTCGCTCTTGGCTGCGCGGAAGAACTGGTCGGCGAATTCATCCTGGGACAAGATAGTGCCCGGGTTTGCTGTGGCGATGGCAAGCACCGCGGCAGGGCCTTCACTGTGCTGCATGCTCCGACTTTCATGCAATGTGGCCTGAGCTCTGATCATGGCCGATAGGAGTGTTTTCACTATGGGCTTGGTGAGATGGCGCTGCTGCAGGCTTAATTTATACTGTACTGGATAATAGGAAATGTTAATGAGAGGAAGCGTTGGAAATGATGACTGCATACAGTTGGAAGTTGGCCAGACTCTAATCGAGCAGCACGCTTGTCGATTTGTAAATAGATTCTGTATTTTCTCATTTGAAGAAAAGAAGGCACGATGCATTAATAATATATTTGTACTACTCCGTTAATTTTTTGTAGAGGAAGCTTTGGGCCCACTAAAAATCCCGTTTGGTAGGACTCGTCAAGCCTGGAGAGGAGAGTCATACCAAACGGGAACTTAAGTACAAAGCCTTGAGGAATCTATTTGAACTTCACCCAGTGAGCACAACTATTGGCTATATCAGTTTATATAGACTGCAAGACCATCTATGTGTGTTCAGGAGAAGATGCCAGGTACTGGCGTACTTGAAAGCTGCATGCCACAAAAAAAATATTATGCACCAGCTAGCTTGCAGGGATTTGCTAAAGTAGAAAACAAGAGTATTAATAGAGAAATATATTACTTTACCTCATCCCTAAATCTGCTATTCCGTTGGAGCCCATAAATAAAGGTCGGCCCAACGACTTATTATTATCATTCACTTGAAGCATGCCAACTTTAAGTGAGTGAAAGTGGTATTGGCATATAGACCGGTTAGTACTGAGTCTACTGACTGCGTTCTGCATGTTTATCGGTGTTGGGACATGGTCCCTGCAATAAGCGGAGGTTAACTCTTGGAATGGTAGAAACTAACAGACCAACTCAGGTTCGAAGTTGTTTTGCAGGATGAACCGGCGGAACCCGCAGAGCTGGCGGAGGTTCCATGGCGGAGCACTAAGATCACCCGCGGCCTGAGGCTTCGCGAACAAAGGGACGACGAGCCTAAGGTTACGGACGGCCGGGGAGGCTTCGTCCGATCCGTGTATCGGGCAGAAGTTCCGGGACGAAGCTGCGAGGTTACCTACAAGCCTCCGCCTCTTTAGTCGTTGGAGCCTGGTGATCGAAGGTTCAGAAAAGCATCGCCCGGGCACCTGGCGTGAGCCACGGGACGCCTAGCGGAACTTCAGGAAAGGTGACCCCCGCAGCGCCTCGCCAGCGGAGGAAGCCAAAGGGAATATTCTCAAGATATGCCCTGGGCGGAGTTGTAAAGTCACACTCCTTGTCCTTGTAACCAAAGACTATAAATCGAGAGCATTGGTTCTCATGTAAGGGATGTGGTAATGAGGTCATTAATAAAAGGCAACTCTTTGTATTGCAATTTTCTTCGCCACTACTAGCATTCCCCACTAATTAGCCACTCTCTTCTCTCCCTCCCTCGGGCACCCCGAGTGGGGACCGTACCCCCTCGCTGAACCCCGAGTTCAACATTGGGGTCCACCGTGGTTGACTTGATAATCACCCTTAGCTAGAAAATCAATACCGTAAGTCCTCAACAAGCCCAAGCAAAGGTGAGAATGGAGCCTTCCAAGGAAGCCTCCGCGAGGTACATACATTTCGCTAAACAACCTTAGCGAAATTGCCGCAGAAAGCTCGTCGCCGACGCCGCTTCTGATGTGTCCGTGAAGCCGGACATTTAGAGACCCTAATGGGACATTTAGAGACCCTAATGGGCAGGACGCGTCTTGGCGCCCGACTGCCCATGCCCTCACGCGCGGGATTGTAGAGGCCTTTTTTTTACATAGTGCTAGCGGCCGCCCGCCCGCCGCCACCGTCATCGCCGTCGTTTTTCTTCCTCATTAAGTAATATTATTTAGGGATAAAATTGCAATAGATTAGGAAATAAAGGAGATCTACTTCTCATGAAAGTCTTCCCCAGAATATAAATACAAGGGAAATGTAATCGGTTGGATCAAGAAGAAAATAAAGGGGTAACACCCAACAACTTCGGCTCTCCAACCCTAGTCTCTCTGTCTCTCTCTCCACGCCAAGACGTGTGTTGACACCTGTTATAGCACAATATTATTAGTCAATTAAACATGAAATAAAGGCTTAAGATGAATATCAACATAAGTCTAGGGGTCTAACTAACATATTTCCATGAGTTTTGGTATTTCATGACATTGCAGGGACTAACAGAGAAAAGCAGAGAAGAACGATGAGAAACTGAAGAGTTTACATCCCATACGATGACAAGACTTAACCGTGAAGTAACTCAACCCAAAATTTAGACTAAAACACTCTAGAAGATACCGTAAGACACCAGGAGAAGGGAGAGATCACGTTGTGATCTTATCTTCCCGCGGCCGCCAGTGGGGTCGCCCGTAAACCTCATTTTTTATGTCGGTTTACCACCGACCTTGAGGTTGTATCTACACCGTTAGTGTGGAGGTCGGTTTAATCCAAGGGTCCTGTTCATCGCCAAGTGCTATATAAGAAGACCACTGATTTAGTGGTGAAACCCTAATTCATTATCAATTCATTCTGATTTCATCTCAACTCACATCAAGTCCAACCAAGTCTAGACCTAAGCCCTAGTTCATCATATTAGTAGTTAGCTACCTAGCTAGTTCTAGAGGAAGTCAAGTTCATCTTGGATTCCTGATAGTCAAGAAGTAGCGGGAGCAGTGATTCTCGTGGCTTCTCTCTTGTATTCGATATGTAAGTATTATTGTCGGAATATAATTGATATGACTTTGATCTGTATTATGATTATATTCTTATTGATATGTACCCATGCATGCTATAGTTATATATTTAGTTTAGTGAGTTTGTCTTATATCTTATGCATGGAATCGTATAGCATCCACTTAGATGATCACTATGTGGGTGATAAGCAATGTGTAAACGTGGTGTTTATACAACGTTTATCTGCGATTGCACCCTACATTCCGGGACGTGTGGTAGATCGCGGGAGTGACAGTCCTATTGAGTCCTTTGGAGTCCACCCTCTGAATGATAGGCCAAGTTGAGCCATAATTACGGTGATGATCAAGTGGCTGCTGATGCAAACTTTCTATCACGGGCTTGTTCCTAGTGCTCGTGAGACGATGGATGCTGCAGTAGGAGGTGCTTTCTTATCACTTACACTAACCAATGCTACGAGCTTGTGGAGAGGATGGCTTCCAACCAAGAGGAATGCACCAGCTGAAAGAGGTAGATATGCTATCTCGCCAAGATGGACCTTTTATTGTTGGCGGTCATTATCGAGTAATTAATACCGCCAACTTATATCCAATTCATGAGAAATGTTGACACTTGTTAATGCATACTTTTAATTGTCAACTAAACATGGAAAATGACTAAAATATAATTAGATAACCTTATTAGGGGTTTCTACTAATGATTTCCATGAGTTTTGGTAAAGTTGTGATTTGCAGGGACTTAACAAAAAAACAGCAGAATTGACGTGTCATACGACGGACGCAACGTAACGCAATCCAACTCGAAACAAGTCTAGAAGGCTCAGGAATACACCCGACGGGAAACGAAACTTGACAATCAAGAAAACATCATCTAGAAGACTCCGGAAGCCACGACGCATCGCGGGGCCCGTGGGTGGGACTCCAATTTCGGGCCGATCGCCCAATAATCGGCCGATCGGCTGGCTTGGCGGCCAACCCCCCCTCGTTTCCAATGTTCCTCCTCCCGCCTAAGACGCAATCTAATCCGGGTCGCTTGATGTCGGTTTGATCCGAGGGCGTCGGTTAAAGCACGAGATGGATCAAGATCCAACACCGATTAGTACCACATTGCTGCCGCTGAAGTCAAGGGACGTAAGAAGACCCATATATAAAGACCCCCGGCCCCCGGATTCAAATCATCTCGGATCAACTCATCATCATATCGATCGGATCCGGCTCTAGTCGACGGCCTTAGCTCTAGTTCAAGAACTAGAAGTAGAAGATTAGACAAGATGTAGAACTAGAAGCCCTAGATTAGAGTTGAGAGTAGAGCTTCAAGTTGAGAGAATTAGAGCGCGGTTGAGGCGGAGTTGAAGGAAGGAAGGGAGTCAGTCGGCGCTCCATCTTCTTCTTCCTCCGGAGTTGGTGCCATTGGAGCGCAACTCGAGATCTTGTGGATTGTTCGACTTCCATTCGAGTAAGTGATATTGTTTCTATTATTCTTAAGGTTCGTATTTCTTTGATAAGATTACTTTGATTCTTGGTTGCTCTTGAGTTAAAGTTGTTAGATTAATGTAAGCGTGGTGCTTAGATTGACTAGCTTATTACGAATGCCTTCTATAAGCCAGGTGAAACACCAACCGATTAAGGCCGATCGTGGTGGTGACAAGCGCCATTGAGTCCTTTGTTACGCCCCGCCCCGTTTATAGAAATCGTAGGGAGCCCCTGCGTTGTTAGCGTAGATTCCCTTTATTAAGAGTTTCTTCATGACAACCCTCTTAAGAACAATGTGCAAATGATTTACTTGAAGTGAGAACAAGACCTTCCTAATAGAACTCCTTACCTCTCTTTTAATCTAGTTTTAGCCACTCTGGATTTAGCTATACACTTCGACGTACTCTCTTACCTTCTCCCCGTGGATTCGATATTTAAAGCCCTATTCGGGTGAAGTGCTCACCGTATCCGTTAAACTGCGGATTATCCATCATAATATTCCTGTAGGTTAACAAATACCAACAAGCATTTTACGGCGCCAAGTGTCGGGAGAACGGTTTGAGACCACGTTGAAAAACTATAGCTAAATCTTGTACCATACTTTTATCTTTTTCTTTTTATTCTATCTTCTCATCTTTTTCTATCTTCGTGGGATCAATTGATTCCATATTTATCTATCTTATATTGCACCCTTTAAGCGGAAGCTCTGGCCACTAGAATCCTTAGATCTCATCCTTACATCGGCCATTAGCTACGCCTACGGTTGATCAAAATGATCATGAAGCAATACTTCTCGTGAGTGAGAAGCGGGGATCATATCTTCTATGGTAGGAGTCTTTGCCGACATCATGAAAGTGTTGTGCGCATGATCATCATGCAGTTTTGGAGGAACCTTTTCTTTCCCTTTTTAAGCAAGGTTTGCTTTGATTGAACTCAGCGGGTGAAACCCATATACTAGCATTCTTTATGACCACCCAAAGGAAGAAGAATCATCCTCCAGCCGAAAAAAATAGAAGTTCTGATAGCTATATCACCATCACTACAATCCCAAGACTTAGCTATCGACCCCAAACCATCAATGCGCTAAAAACCTTTAAGGGGAGAAGAAATTCAACCCTTGGATATCTCTTTAGATGATGAGTTTCATGAACTTCCAGCTTCACAAGAGACCATATATAATCCAAACCTCTTTTGAGATAATCTCTTAGAAAGCACCTTTATTGCTACGCAAGAACATTGGGGGAACCTCAAGGATAGCATATCTAATCATGCCATAGGAAGAGAGCAAAGCCATCAAGAAGCCACTCCTGTCTCTCTCTTTCTATGTTCAAATTAGATAATTCTTTTCAAACCCATCTTTAACCACATCCTTGAGCCCAATGAATCCTCTTGTGCCCTTTTCTTGCGTCTCCTCACGATCCTAAAATATTATGAACGATCTAAGGAAGACCAAAAGGAGCGCATTTTCTGGAGAACATCAATGAGCATAAAGACTACTTCATAAATGGAATTTTTCCACCTAGTCCATGCTCATTTGAGAACTCCTAAATTGATTGCCATCTCAATTCTTGCCGCACATGAGATCTCCAACCCCCCTCATACTCTCTTTCTTAAAAATTTAGAAAGGGTGGTTGTTGATGAATTTTCCTACGGCTTGAAATTTTGAGACTGGCAATATAAGGGAAACCACTTCATCATCTTGATTCATAATTTGAAAGTTTCCCAAGGACGAGCTTTTTATCCTAAAACAAGCACTTTAGGGGGAAATACTATAAAGACTTATATATCACTATATACCCCTACATTATGAGCATATGATTATAAAAAAAATTTCCTTAGGGTATTCTTGTCACTAACCATGCCGGGTTTGGAGTAAAGAAGAACGAAGGATGACAATACAAGGTATGTCCAACCGGTCATTATGCAACATTGAATTACATACATAGAAACATTTATTGTCGTGTTCTTTTGCACTAGCTTGGTTATCTTTACCTTTATGCATGCTCGACATTAAACACTCATCATTGCTCTATCATCTCTGTTTGAATAAATCTCTGTAATGCTTTCATGCTACCGTTGTTTACTATAGTATGCTTAGGTTTTGAAGTATTTTTCATACACCTTTTAGATTAAGCGGGTGCTTAGTTTAAATTGTTTTCATGGCTCGAAAGTTAAACATGGTGTTTAGTTTGATTCCCCGAAACCATAAGGTGCGGTGATCTTTCTTCTAAAGGCTTTTTAAATTAAGCGTGGTGCTTAGGTTAGAACGCCTTCCTAAATCAAATTAGACGTGGTGTCTAGGTTGACTTTTGAACCATAGTAAACTATAGTAGATCTTTGGTATATTTTGGACTAACCCCCGAGAAAAGAATAAACTTTGAAACAAACTTGGGGGAAGGTCGAGATGAACTCACTAGAGATGGAGCAAGATACGAGAAGAGAGAGAAGACGGATTCCCAATGAGCCAAGAAGAAGAAGAGTGACGAAGACAAGATCCACAATCGGAAGCACTCACTCATGGGGAATTCATGGGTGATAGAAGCATCAAGGAGGGAGGCCAACTCCATTAAAGATGATCAAGCCATCCTCTTCCTCCCCGACATGCACTGTCACTCCACATGCCACTCAAGAAGGAGAGAAGGACCACCACAAGGTGTAATAGCGCCATCATATTCCAATAATAAAGGTAACACCTTGAGGTAAGTTGTCGTTAATTCCTCTTTACTATGGCATTCTCATAAATGAAAAGTCAAAACATGCTAGAGTTATAGTTTCACATGATTCAATCTTGTTAACTCGACATGTTAGCTTTTTAAAAACTGTTTCTAGCTTCACTTTCTTGTTCGCTCATTATTTTGCTAAAAATATTTACATGCTAGATTTATCTTTCGATCTTACCACCCTTGTCATAAATGAACTTATACATTATCTTTATCTTGTTCAATGTGCCCACAAGGTTAGAGTAGAAGTAAATGAAATTTTGGTTTCGATGGTGTTTTCCCACCAACGAGCCCATGCACTTGATCTCTACCTTGTCTTTGCAAGCGAGGACTCACTTTGCGCAATAAGAGGAGAAGTCTTACTTCCCCAATTCCTATAAGTGGAAGTCCCCGACCTACAAATATGCACACTAAACAAAACGCCGCCACCGCCACCATCCAATCTTCCTTCAAGCGGTGAATCGGCGAAGAACATGGGCAACGCCATCACCAAGTGGCTATTAAGATCGGATGATGCACTTGAAGAGTGACCAAGGAAGATCAAAGTGAGCACGACATGACTGGAGGTGTAGACCACTTGACAAGAGTAATGGGTCAACATTCATCCCCATACTCCATCAAGAGGGCCTTACACCACCACTATTGCCTACCTCACCACAAGACCCAAGAAGAACAAGACGCGGAGACGCTGCTAAAAGTCACAAGACCGGTTGGAACGGAGTTGACGAACAAGGAAGACATTAAGAAAGATTAAAGAAGTTCGCCGGCCCCGACCAACCGAACACTCAAAGACCGCCACTCCAAGAAAGGTCTCCTCGAAGAAGCGACATGGAAGAAGAAAGAAGCATCACCTACTGAAGAGGACGTCAAGAGTACACCTTCGGAAAACCTACCACTACCCGCGTCATCAACTGAACAAACATTATCTCCATCGGCCACCTCATCTACGCCACTCGTCGAGATCATTGAAGGCACCATTTCGAACCACGACATTCCGACGAGATGCCATCGATGACGCACGCCATGGAGTAAGTACTCAAAACTCTCCCGAGAGGTAACTCGGTATTTATTCGCATATTTATTTTTCTCAAGACGGCATATTTAAATTAACATATTTCCTTTAGCATATTTACTTTCCTACACCTGCATAAAAAGTCATAAAAATATGTTTGCTACATTTGCATCAGTTTCTTTAGGCCCCATGCAAGTACTCCTTAAGCGTGGTGGCATAAAAAATAAAAATCCAAAAATATTGCATTCATATGTTTTTGCATCATCATTCTTTTGCATAGAAAAATTCCTAAAAATATGTGGGCACATGAAGGTCCACGCTTTTTACGAAAAAATCAAAAATACGTGAGCACATGAAGGCTCACAACATGTTCCTAAATTTGTTCCTTGGGTATATGCGGAATTAATATTTGCGGGGAGAACATTTAAAGAGAACCCGGCGAACAAGTTCCAAGGACGAATCAAAGGACTACTTGCAATATCCGGCTTTGGGGAGAGCACCCCGGTTATCACGATAGGTATCACTATCTTTTAAATTATTAGCTAGTTATTATATATGTTTGCTTTGATTAGAGTTAATAAGTCTTAGCGTTTAAGTCTTAAAGTTAGTTCAATTAATTCGGTTAGTTCGGTTTAGTTATAATTAGTTTACTATTAAATATTAGGATTCGAATTATATAATAAAATACTCTTATGGAAGTCATCCACAAGTTGACTCAATTATTCTCCATATATTTACGGATATGTTTTTGTCTCCACCATGCTTTGTATGCAAGATAAGAGAAAATAAGTGTGGGGAGATCCTCGACAACCAAACAGAATTTTTCGCGACAAAAATCAAGAAATTCGGAACCAAGACGGAACCATCGACTCAAGACGACGAACCGTGCCCCGACACGGTCCAAAAGAGGGAGGCCGACCCGCCCATATACCCGGCCGGCCAGCCCCTGCCTGGTCCCACTCGGGCCCAGCTTCGTCCACCGCCGGTTTGCTTCCTAAAACTTTTCAATTTTCGCAAATTACTTTTTAGTTCGAATTAAAATAAGTCTTTTCATTTATGGTATGTTTTCCCTATTTGAAAAAGATGTCTTGTTAACCCATGAACAAAGTTTTGCATGATTAAATTCCTACATATACCTGTCACTTGTTGGGATGCTTTAATTGCTTAAAACATGAGAAAGAATAAAGTTAGAATAATGAGATCCTCTTTCTTTTATCTTGCCTTTGGAGAGTTATTTATTTCAAAATATTAAAATCATTAGTTATGCTTCTCCTTTGTGATCAATGATACATCCTAATAGAGCCGTAGCAATCATTAAAGATATATCTAATTAATTGTTGCTTTCTTGTATTGAGCTTTGTCAAAACCACGACCCATGTTGAAATTTGTCTAAAGTCTAAGATCAAGATCACATACACGCTTTCACTAAAGTATCCATGCTCTAAAAGTTTTAATCTCTATCTCCCACATTTTTAATTGTTGAAAAAAGGTACAGCTATGAAAAGCCAAATGTTTAAAATTCTAAGAGTGGAGAGAAAAGTGAGAGAGAGGAGAAAATGAGCAAGTGTTCTACGGGTCGAGAAGAACCCCCTCTCTCAAAAAAAAAAAAAAAAAAAAGGCAAAAATAAAGAGAAGAATAATGGACAAGTGTCCAGGGTGAGTAGGGCCCACTTCTCTAATAAATAAGAGAGTAAAAATGGACAAGTGTCCGAGGGTGAGTAGAACCCACCTCTCCACTAAATAGCTGGTTACCTCGCTTAGAAAATAAATAAATAAATGTTCCAAAAAAGGGAGATAGACGATTTTCAACTAGAGAGAGCAAAGTGATAATAATAATCATGACTCACATGCACACCTTGATCTATGACTTATGACATCTATCTCCATGGATCCACAGTTGACTTAGCAATAAATACAAGGTAAGCATGCTACATGTTCTTGAGCTCCACATATGATATAATAAATGAACTATGAGGATATAATATATTTTGAGAGACTTGAGAGTGTCACAAAGGAGTAAGTAGAGCTATGTTTTCTTTTCAAAACTTATGCAAAAATCTCTCCAAGTGACTTGGTTTAAGAATTTAAGGTGATCTGTTTCTAACCATTTCATGCTCGGATATCCCAAAGTGCAGGTATGACCATGGAGTATAATTATGATCCATTCTTTGTCTCTACGGTTACATTAAAGTTAGACCATCCTTTTATCGAGGACGAGTAAAAGCCTAAGTGTGGGGAGTTTGTTGACACTTGTTAATGCATACTTTTAATTGTCAACTAAACATGGAAAATGACTAAAATATAATTAGATAACCTTATTAGGGGTTTCTACTAATGATTTCCATGAGTTTTGGTAAAGTTGTGATTTGCGGGGACTTAACAAAAAAAGCAGCCCGAATTGGCGTGTCATAATGACCGGACGCAAGCGTAACGCAATCCAACTCGAAACAAGTCTAGAAGGCTCAGGAATACACCCGGCGGGGCGAAACTTGACACCGAAGAAAACATCATCTAGAAGACTCCGGAAGCCCCACGACGCATCGTGGGGCCCGTGGTGGGACCCGGCTGGGCCGATCGCCCAATAATCGCCGATCGGCCGGCTTGGCGGCCAATTCACCCCTGTTTCCGAATGTTCCTCCACCGCCTCTAAGACGCAATCTAATCGGTCGTTTGATGTCGGTTTGATCCGAGGGCGTCGGTTAAAGCACGAGATGGATCAAGATCCAACACGGATTAGTACCACATTGCTTTGAAGGCCGAAGGGACGAGAAGAAGACCCATATATAAAGACCCCCGGCCCCTCGGATTCAAATCATCTCGGATCAACTCATCATCATATCGGATCGAGATCCAGCTCTAGTCGACGGCCTTAGCTCTAGTTCAAGAACTAGAAGTAGAAGATTAGACAAGATGTAGAACTAGAAGCCCTAGATTAGAGTTGAGAGTAGAGCTTCAAGTTGAGAGAATTAGAGCGCGCGGTTGAGGCGGAGTTGAAGGAAGGCCCGGAGTGTCGGCGCCTCCATCTTCTTCTTCCTCCTGGAGTTGGTGCCATTGGAGCGCAACTCGAGATCTTGTGGATTGTTCGACTTCCATTCGAGTAAGTGATATTGTTTCTATTATTCTTAAGGTTCGTATTTCTTTGATAAGATTACTTTGATTCTTGGTTGCTCTTGAGTTAAAGTTGTTAGATTAATGTAAGCGTGGTGCTTAGATTGACTAGCTTATTACGAATGCCTTCTATAAGCCGGGGGTGAAACACCAACCGTTAAAGGCCGATCGTGGTGGTGACAGCGCCATTGAGTCCTTTGTTACGCCGCCCCGTTTATAGAAATCGTAGGAGCCCCCTGCGTTTGTTAGCGTAGATTCCCTTTATTAAGAGTTTCTTCATGACAACCCCTCTTAAGAACAATGTGCAAATAATTTACTTGAAGTGAGAACAAGACCTTCCTAATAGAACTCCTTACCTCTCTTTTAATCTAGTTTTAGCCACTCGGGATTTAGCTATACACTTCGACGTACTCTCTTACCTTCTCCCCGTGGATTCGATATTTAAAGCCCTATTCGGGTGAAGTGCTCAGGTATCCGTTAAATGCGGATTATCCATCATAATATCCCCGTAGGTTAACAAATACCAACAAGAAACAGGCAAACTTATGTCACATAAACCGTTACTACTCACCTAGTTCCACTTGTATTCGAAGAAAATATGTTTTTGCGTGCACAAACGTGGAAACGGTGAAAGTACGGCGAATAAAGGAGGAAAGCGCGACGTCGAGCTGGCGCTTTGGACAAGGGGAATGCCACCGAGGCCAAAACCGTCGCGAACCGGGCCAAAGCACCGTCGGGGCGCAACTCATAGTGGGCGACAAGCCCCTGCAGCGGCGGCACCGGGCGGGCAAAACTGGGCCGGCCGCCGTAGGGCGTGGCGCCCGCCGCCGGCGGCTCCGTTCCGCCCGCGCCTTGTCTCGTGAATCGTCCCCGAATAGCGAGGCGGTTGCATGCGGTGCTTTTCGGGATGGCGCTAAGGATTCCCACCAAACTTCACGAAACCTCCCATGAATAAGGAGAGCCCTCCATTCTCCTTCCTCTTTCCCTATATAAAGAAGGCCACCCCTCTCTTTACATCACACAACACACAAGAGCTTCTCTCTTCACTTTCTCTTCTTCCTTTTATTAGTTAGGAGTGAGGCACAATGTAAAAGATCAAGATCTTCTTGGAGATACTTGGTATGATCAATATAGTTTTACTTATGTTGATCAATACTTTGCTCTTGATTATTCTTGCTCTTATTATCAATAGCTAAATAGAGCACGATTCATGCGGTATGATCTTAACTTATGAACTAGTATATAGTTTGCATGTCATGATCTTATCAAATAGAACTTTATGTGTAAATGTATTATACATACATGATTAGACCATAATGAGTTCTCCCTTGAGTTAATTCTTGGTTGCTTGTCGGTTTGCGGGTTCGTCGTCCGTCCTTGTGGCGGATGCTCGTAGAGGGCCTCGCACGGCGGGGTAACCCCGATCAACGCTAGAGTAGTAGTCATAGCGTAAACATGGTGTTTATGCTCGAGGCTGCCTTCGTTTGCCTCGAACTCGCACGGTTGAGGTGGTAGGCGGCGGCGGTGATGACAGCCCTGTCCGGCCCTTGTAATCCCCACGCCGGTGTTCGGGCGTAGAGCTATTGGCCGGCATCACTTGGCGCACCGGGTGTTATCCAGGTGCCCAAAGTAAACCAATAGTAATTGAGGTTATCTCGAGTTAGAATCTCGACGGTATAAGGCATGCATGTATATACGCTATCTTAATAAAGCTATATAGGATATCCTTCTCCTAGCATGTTTTCTTTTTTATCCTTTGAGGACCGGTTCAAGTGTGTGTGTCAAGTTATCATACCATTTGATTTATCCCTATTATGGATTGTGGTCTATTGCATAGTCGTGTTATCTTGTCCATGTTCATATTAGAGACTTTTACACCATGCCTTCCCTATGGAAATACGATACCCTGAATACTTAGGGTGAAAGCTACGGCCGGCATTTCCGTGCGCTTGCTATGAACTCTTTCGTTTTGCGTTAAGAAACGCCAACACTTATCATGAAGAAGCTCGGCGAGGATAGAGATCCTCAACCCAAAGCGCGATCATGCAAATACAAGATTCGCATGACATATGAAGAATGTGGAAACACAGGCCACATTGGCGGGAATTGCCCGGAGATTGTGGAGGACATCAACTTCATCAATAATAACAACAATTTTCGTCCTCAACAAAATCAAGGTTGGAACCAACAGAGGCCCAACTACCAAGGTAACAACTTTAATACTTATTAACCTTCCTTGAGAGACCTAGTTCTTAACCAAGGTAAAGCTATGGAGAATCTGTCTAGGAAGATAGTTTCCAATGATAAAGCTCTAGAACTTATTAATACTAGAATGGAAAGTTTTCTTCAGCTATTAAAAATCAGCACGGCTTTAATAAGATGATAGAATCTCAGATTTCTCGCGTGCAACTTCTGTTCCACTAACCACACCGAGAAAAGATTCGAGGCGTCGGAAGAATTAGAATCGCAAATCTTGTTGATATCTTTAATGCAGGTCACTACTGAGAGAGACCTTAGGGAGTCAGCTGAAAGGTCTCTTGTAGTTTTTGGTAATTGAGTGTCAACATTAGGTGAACTAATATGTGTGATTGAGATTATACACAGGAAATTAGTTCACACATGATGATGCAATGAAGGAGCTTATTGCACATGAGACATGACATGGAGTCATGTGACCGAGTGGTGAAGATCAAGACAAGGCCAAGGCTTGGCTTGACGGACCGGTTGCAAGTGTGAAGGGCAAGTCGAGGGACTTGGCGCCGATGGACCGACGCTTAGCGGTGAAGAGCAAGTGAGGTCAAGATCGATGGATCAAGAAGGTCATGTGATGATATGAAATGGATCATATCATTGTTGATCGTGTTGGTGCATGTGTTGCATCGACACTTGGAGATGAAGCGGAATGGAAAAATGCAAGGCAAAGGTATAACCTGTAGGGCATTTCATTT
Organism: Hyparrhenia diplandra; assembly: GCA_015847255.1. Classification (NCBI taxonomy): domain Eukaryota; kingdom Viridiplantae; phylum Streptophyta; class Magnoliopsida; order Poales; family Poaceae; genus Hyparrhenia; species Hyparrhenia diplandra. The sequence goes on from JADLZK010007696.1 coordinate 500,395, forward strand.
CACGGTCATTGGAGCTTAGAAGTTTATGAATGGGTTTAGGATAGATGGCCGTACTATTAAGAGGGGCAAACTTGTTTGCATATCGGTCATCTAGTGCCACTTGAGCGATCTAACTTTGCGATGTGTTAGGATCGAGTGGCGTGCTAAGAGCTAACCCGGCCTTTGAAATGATTGTGAAAATGCTAACACACTTGCACATGATGATGTACACTTGGTGGTGTTGGCACATTTGCAAAGGCGGCGGTGATTGCGAGGGTTGAGTTGGGTTTGGGAACCGCTCATCCTCCCGCCGAGCTTGCGGGGCGGGATTCGGCGCTTTCGAGAAAATGAGATGCATATTTTCTATTGCGCGGATGCATCGTGGTGGAGAAAGCATGCTATTCCTCGTGCTCAAGTTTGGTATACTTGATGGGTAGCATGTCGAGCGAAGGTGTCGGTGTTTGGTGAAGTTTTATTTTGAAAAGCGGTGGCCGGACGCACCGACCGAAAGTACGTTGGTTCGGCCGGGACGCTCCGGTGGGTGCGTCCCGCGAGAGCTTGTTTCGGCCGTTTTGGCCGGACTGGCTGCGGCCGAACCTTGGCCGGACGCATCCGGTCTTGGCCGGACGCATGCACCGGAAGCATGCTCCGGGTTGTCACGGTGTGGGGCCGGGGGCCTTGTCCGTTCGACGGACACTTTCGGAAGGGAAGCGGCCGGACGCTGGACCGGACTCGTTGGTGAGTCCGGTCGTGCGTCCCGGTCAACGCGCTTTTGGCACCCCCAACGGCTCTATTTTGGCTTGTGGCTATAAATAGATGGGGTGGCCGGCTTTGGCTGGTGGTGAGCACATTCTAGCCTTGGTGGCTTGTATTGTGGTGCTTGAGAGCCCTCCCACTCACATATGCTTGATATCGTTCATCCGATTGAGTGAGAGATCGAGTTCTAGTGCGTTGCGTTGAGAGATCGTGATTCGTGGCACTAGGTGATTGTGTGTTGCAAGCCGGTGTGCTTGTTTCTCTTGGAGGTTGCCACCTCCTAGATGGCTTGGTGGCAAGAGGCTTCGTGAAGCACACAAGGAAGCTTGTGCGGTGCTCGAAGAAGAAGAGATTGTGAGAGGTTCGTGCTCACCTTGCGGGGGATCGTGAAGAGCAACTCTAGTGGAGCGTGTCATTGAGCTACCACACTTTGTGTGTGGGTTCACACGGTGCCCTCGAGGGATTGGCTAGAGAACTCACCTTTGTGTGAGGGTCTCGATCGAGCAATTTGTGGGATTTGGCACCGCCATTAAGCTTGAGAATCATCACCGGGTGATTCGTCAAACCGTGGAACCACTAAAGTGTTGGTCGACACAGCGATGAGTAGGGGAAGTTGGCAAGCTTCCCGAGACCTCGATAAAAAATCACCGGTGTCATCTTGTGTCCACACTTCACGGTGGTTTGCATTCTCTTCATCACAAGCTTTGTTCTTACATTCTTATATACTTGTGCTTGTGCTTGAGTAGAGTAGTTGTAACTTTCTAGCTTGTGTAGCTTGCTTAGTTACTTTGCTTAGCTTGTGTAGCTAGGTAATTTGAGCCTTTGGGTTAGGCGTGTGTTGCCTTGTCCATTGTGCACCTAGTGAGCTTAGGGGTTTTGTGCTTGCGCTTACTAGAATTGTGTAGGAGCTCTCTTGTGCTTAAAGTACTAGTGCTTAGGTTTGTGTGACCTTGCATTAGAATTGATTAGGAGCTCAAGCTAGGCTTGTCACCTCACCTTTCTTGTGTACGATCTTTTGTGAGGTAATTTAGAGTCTTAGTTAGAGGGGTGAAGTCTCGGCTAGACCGATAAGTTTACTTCGCATTTGTTTCGGTTAGCCGGTGCGATTAGTTTTTAAAGGGACTATTCACCCCCTTCTAGTCCCCATCTCATCCCTTTTCTTTGGTTGGATGACTCAATGCCACCCAAGAAGGAAGATCCAGAAAGGCCAGTCATTACAATCCAGATAGGACCGCACACCTTCGATAATGCTCTATGTGACTTCGGCTCAAGCGTGAACATAATGCCTAAGGTAATTTATGAAAAGATTAATGGTGAACCACTTTGGTATACAAACATGTGCTTGTAGGTGGCAGATCAGTCACAATGCTATCTGAAGGGGATGCTTGAAGATGTGTGTGGGGGAATTAGAGGCTCTTACGTACCAGCAGACCTCGCAGTCGTGGAAACCGGAGGAAGCGAAAAATCAATGATCATACTTGCTCGCCCATTCCTATGCTCAGCTAAAGCTATTATCTACGCAGACAGTGCGAAGATTTGTTTCAACATTAGAGGGAGAAAGGAGAAGTTCAACTTCAAGAACAAGGTACATACCTCTCCTGCTCACCCACAACATTCTTACTCATATTTGCCAGAACCAAAGGTTGAGACCTACAACAAGAATAGAAGGAAGAATCGAGAATAGATACAAGAAGGCACGACCTACAAGGTAATGGTAGTTAATAAGGTGGTAAGTTCGAAAATGACCATCTACTTCCATCTCAATACTACGCAAAGCAAGATGATCCAGGTACTCCTACCATCACATGTTCTATTAGATGTTTAACTTTCTATAATACATTTTGCGATACGGGGTCCGGTATTAACTTAATTGGCAAAAGTAACATATGAATTACTATTTGGAAAATTGTCGTTGCAATCAACATTTGTGCAGCTGCAGATGGCAGACCAATCATACAGGGCTCCAGAAGGAATTGCTAAAGACGTACCAGTCAAAATCATGGACCACTGTGTTCTTACTGACTTTGTTGTCATGGACATGGGGAAGGAAGAAGATCCTCCAATAGTGCTTGGGAGACCGTTCCTCAACACTACACGCGCAATCATCTACATCCATACAGGAGAGATACACTTCCAGTTCCCTACAGAAAAGGTACATGTGTTCTTCAATAGTTATAATGATTATACGAAACCCAGAAAGAGCAGGTCAGCTCGTCGCCGCCAAAGGAGGCAGTAGATTAAAGATTCAGAAGAAGATAAGGTAAGTAAAGAGGTTCAAGCCCTTACACCTAAGACATCTATGGAGAAAGAAGAAGCAACCACTCCAGAGAAGAGTCCACCAGCTCAGCTAAAGTGGAGGAAGAAGAAGACATCTCCCAGAACATCATCAGAAGAGACAATAGAATCATCGATTGCCCGCAGTTGTGACAACCGATATACCATGGGAGTAAAGAGAAGAACTAGAAAGTCTAGTTCGTCGGAGGACTCTAAACACCGAATCCTCGCCGAAAGGTAACTCGGTAAGTTATCCATATTTAGAATTCCCTGCATTGCCTATTTATTCTTTCCATATCATATTTATCTTTTAGTGTCACGCCTGGTTTTCCAAAGGCGACCAGACTCACCATATGTGTGCCCAGAAAGTCCACACATATAGCCTAGAAAGATTAAATATCGAGAAAACAATGCTTTAAAGTGTAAAAATAACGAAACAAACACTCACACACTTTATCGAGTAGTAGCGGAACGGTTGCTAAACTTCTTAGGCTCCATTCTCTTGAGGGGCGAGTTATTTGGGGGCTCCGTATGCCAAGAACTAGTATCTTCATCCAATCTCCATGTGACTTTTGCCAATTGGCGAGGTGAGGGAAATTGCAAGAGTGAGTCCATGTCGAACTCAGCAAATATAGCATGGTAGTAACTTTCCCATAAAATCATGACCATTATAACATAATAATAAATATGCATAATTGATAAAGATGAGTGAGCGATTTAACAATATAAAGCGTCATCATCTTTAGTGTGTAAGTGGTCCATGGCCGCTCGTGTCCGTGAGCACGGCTAGTATACTAGTTTGTCAAACTCTGCAGAGGTGTACACTTTCACTATGAGTCGTGGTTCCCGAATGCAAGGGTTAGCCGGACCCAAACACCGAAACCACTATGAAGCCCCCAAAGGTTCGTCTAACAAGTTGGGGCGCTAAGTCGTCAGTATAGGACCCACCCTTCCTATATGGCACATAACCGCATGACCTATACACATATATGTGGACGGGGGCTATACTATACCCAATTCGGCACTTCCTCCAAACTCGCTAGAAAAATGGTCTTTAAGGGACTAAAGTCAGAGCCATGTAACCCTCATAGCACATCTTGTAAGTCCCGGGATACATTAGTTCAGACAAAGATCTTATGAGGTTAAATTGTTACCATTTTATCATTTATAGCATAGATATTAATTAAGTCACAAGATCATGGTAATAATGAGCTAGAAATTCCCAAACTATACTTGCCTTTACTTTTGCTCCAACTCCCACACACTGCTTACGCACACTTGTCGAGTCCTCAACTCCTGGTCTTCAATGCCAATGAACAACTCTTCGTCTACTCATAGCGACCAAGCAACACAAGCAGACGAGCAAAAGAAAACAAGACTAAGAACAAGCATCAAACCTAGATAAAGAGAAACTGGAGGTATCACACTAATGATAGGGCTTGGTACTATGGACACAATAATGTGAGAACGTCGAAGGATAGAGCTATTGATATAAAGGACACAACTTAATGGAGAACAACTACACGCTTGGCTCATATAGTTAACCAAAACATCTTAGTTTAGGAAAACATTTGATATAAGCAAGAACATTAAAGCAAGCTATTATGTAACTATGGTTGACCTAAACAAGTTATTAAATAAAAGGCATTTACATAGACATTAATCATATTAGTTTTGTTTTATGAAAAAGTCTAAAAATAAAGCCTAAGTGCTTGATAATTAAGAAAACTATTATTAAATTGGTTACATCTTATATTTTAATGCTAACCACCAAACTAACCAATCATATTTTGATGTATAAATATTATCACATGATTTATTATGAGCAAGTTAAACTGTTATTTGCAAAAAGTGAATGAACATATCAGGGACAACTAGTGTGATCTAATATATGTATATAAATATACAAGGTATTTGAACTAGGCAAATTATAATTAAACACATAGATTGCCAATAATCAAATTAGAGTTTATTTACACAAGATCGATATTTTAACCACATTGTTTTTAACTATAATATTGATTTGCGTATATACTAATCAATTTAATATTTAAATTAATAAAACTAAAGCCATGTGACATACGAAGGCATTAGCATTTGCGGAGGATAGGTGGTGTATATGGTTGTAGTATTTGTGGTGACGATAAGCGTCATCAAGCTAACAAGCAAAACAATTTATTCCAAGCTCAAATTTAATAAACTATTTATCACCCAAAAATAAATGCAAAGGTATGAATGCAACAAACATGTGTCTATCCTTATATTTAATTTTATTTAAAATGGAAATTATTATTTTCCCTATATTTCATGAGCACAAAAAATACATGATTAAATCATTTTGAACTATTTTCAAAAATTGCAAATTTAAGGGTGTTACATTTAGCATCTTATTTCTGCATTTGAAAACAACAAAAATATTTGTTTTGTGAAAACCTTAAAGCCCCATGCTAATAACCCAGGAGGCTTAAACACCTCTAGTAGGCTATTTTTGTGTGGTGGCATAAAAATAAAATAAAGATGCATAAGTACTTTATCTTTTCTTGCATATAAAAATGAAAATCCAAAAATATTTATCGGGCAACTTAAGCAATGTGGCAAACCCCTAATGCTTAATCAAGTTCCACTAGCTTTGTTGTCTATTTGAAATCAGCGAGAAGGAGAGACATGGTAGGCGCCACCCTTGTCGCCAACTACCTCGACCTCTACATAAGAAACCACATTTCAATCCGGCTTGGGGAATGCATTCCCGAGTTATCTCGATAAGTATCTCTATTATAGTATCAATATTATTAGTTAAATATTTGGTTTGCTATAGAGTTTGTTAAGAGTCTAGTTTTATAGAGTCTAATTGTTTAAAAAGTCTTTTGTTAGAGTGTGAATAAAAAGATCAAGAGAGAGTGTACACCGGTTTCCTTTGCTCAACTAAAATGAACCCCAAAATATGCCAACATGGACATGATGAATAGTTGCTCGCCGTAATACTTTTGTAGTACCTAGCTTTCAAACTTAATTTCTATTGAGCTCCATTTGCAAAGTTACTTTGACTTGAAGATTTACTCTAAACACTCGAAAAACTGTGTGGGTTGCAAATGCTTGCTCTAAAGTCTAGGTAATTGACGGATATGACATAAGATAGTCTGAGCTACTATTTGATCTTACTCCTAGTGACACTAGATTTCTAGAGATTTATTTTGAAAATTTAAAATACACATGATAAGTTCCTATGTGACAGAGTGTTGAATCTTCTACCATAGCCATATATACATGCTCCCTAGATTAGGAAAACCCCTTTGAGATATATATAGGCTTTGCATTGAGTTTGTTCAATCTTTGTCGACCTTTAGAAACTTGTCATGATGATCATGTACACTCCACCACATTCCATTTCACTACATTCCACTCCACTTGACTCTATTCACTTATATGCTATTTCCACCCTGAAAGTACACGCATCCACCACATATACATCCATTATATATATACCACTATCCATTCACTCTAGTCACAAAAAATGTTCTACTCCTATCTTGAGAGAGAGCAACCAAAAATATTCCCTATACACATCCACTCATTCATTTCTAGCCAATGTCTTACAGAAGCTCCATTACATTTGTTTATCTCTCAAAAGTTATTGCAAAAGAGATTTGGGTTATAGATTAAAAAGAGAGAGAGAATAAAAGGGAGATGAAAAATGGACAAGTGTCCCTACGGGCAAGAAGAGCCTACCTCCCTAAGAAAGAGAAGAATAAAGGAGAGTTAAAAAATGGACAAGTGTCCGCTGAAAATAATGGGTACTTAGATGCTCGCCTCTCCATAAAGAAAAATAAAGAAAGAAAGAGAGATACAACCTAGGTTCTCATAAATTTTCCAGATTCCAAAGAGAGAAGATTCCTCAAGGAGCAAAAGTAGAATTAAGCTTTCCTCTCATTCATTCCATACCCCTTACCTACTATATTCTATCCACCATACACATGCACCACTTGATCAGTGTGACTCGTGACTTTGGATCCATTGCTTGAATTTACAATATATGCTTAGTAAGTAAAATTAGTTTCTCCTACCTATGAGCCCCAGATATAAGCCTTAGATATAGCATGAGATAGAAGAAGGCATAGTGTGCTCTTTGCCTTAACCAAAAAAAAAAAAACTACATATTATGAGAGAAAAGCAAAACATCATTATTGCCTTAGAGAGGATCCACAAATACCACAAATGAGAGACTAGAAAGGGTCACATCAAAAGGAACTTTGAGTTTTATTTGAAAACTTGCAAAAAAAACTAAAGAAGGACAGTTGAACAAAAGAGTTTGAGATACAGTGCTTGACTTGACCGATCTATCTTTCAATTACCCAAGATTGAAGAAAAGGTTATAAGCCCCGAAAGGTAAAAGGTAATATGGGTAAGTTGAAGGTTGTTAAAAGTTTATTCTTATCCGAAGAGAAATTTTGTTTAAAAGCATGTGTACTCTTAAGGTGTGAAAGCGTTGCGGCAACTCTGATCCAAGTAGTTTAATATAATATCATGTGTCTTGCTAGGGACTAACAAGAGGTAAGCTTGGGGGAGCTTGTTGACACCTGTTATAGCATAATATTATTAGTCAATTAAACATGAAATAAGGGCTTAAGATGAATATCAACATAAGTCTAGGGGTCTAACTAAAATATTTCCACGAGTTTTGGTATTTCATGACATTGCGGGGACTAACAGAGAAAAGCAGAGAAGAACGATGAGAAACCGAAGAGTTTACATCCCATACGATGACAAGACTTAACCGTGAAGTAACTCAACCCAAAATGTGGACTAAAACACTCTAGAAGATACCAGAACACACCAAGAGAAGGGAGATCACGTTGTGATCTTATGCCCTGGCGGTACCCGGGGAAGATTTAGGCCATTTGCCCGGTGGGGGTCGCCTGTCGACCTCAGATTTTTATGTCGGTTTACCACCGACCTTAAGGTTGTATCTACACCGTTATTGGAGGTCGGTTTGATCCAAGGGTCCCTATTCATCGCCAAGTGCTATATAAGAAGACCACCACGACCCCGGGGCTAAACTCTAATTTATTATCAATTCATTACGAGTTCATCTCAACTCACATCAAGTCCAACCAAGTCTAGACCTAAGCCCTAGTTCATCATATTAGAAGTAGTTAGCTACCTAGCTAGTTCTAGAGGAAGTCAAGTTCATCTTGGATTCACGATAGTCAAGAAATAGCGGGAGCGATGATTCTCGTGGCTTCTCTCTTGTATTCGATCTGTAAGTATTATTGTCGGAATACTATTGATATGACTTTGATCTATATTATGATTATATTCTTATTGATATGTATCCATGCATGCTATAGTTATATATTTAGTTTAGTGAGTTTGTCTTATATCTTATGCATGGAATCGTATAGCATCCACTTAGATAATCACTATGTGGGTGATAAGCAATGTGTAAACGTGGTGTTTATACAACGTTTATCTACGATTGCACCCTACATTCCGGGGACGTGTGGTAGATCGCGGGAGTGACAGTCCTGTTGAGTCCTTTAGAGTCCACCCTCCGAATGATAGTCCAAGTTGAGCCATAATTACGGCGATGATCAAGTTTCGTCCTTGATTGTCATTGGTAATGCTTACCATGTGTAGATGTATTGCAACCTTGCCATGATAGCTAGATGTATTTGCACTAATTGTAGTATTCATTGGCATATGATTAGGAGTATCTTAGGAATATTCTTTCTATAACATTTTAATAGCTCGTATGATACTAGTGGCATATGATAATCTTAGACTTGGGTAGTTATCATTTATTCATTTATCTTTATCTTATGACTTATTACGTTAAGAGTATTGTTAGATGCATATGGCTACTTTGCATTATACAAGCGCAAGTGGATCTCAAGTAAATCATAAACTAAATCATTAGACACCTCTATCTCTCTACTTTCCATAGACTCCCTTCCCCTGTGGTAAAATATAAATACGATACCTGCATTACTCCCGGTGAAGTGCTACGATGGTATTTCTATACGTGCACTTGCGGATATCATGTTCATTCTTTTATCAAGGCCTATCAAGAATACCATACCCGCATTTCTTAGAGCGTTGTTGCTAGGGTGACGGACTAGTGTGTAGGTAATGCCTAGAAATGAGTGGTATACCTTGAGTACATATCCTAGTGAGATTAACTCCACTATGGATAATGATACTAACATTACACCCCACAACTAACACCGCCTAATTCGCCTTTGTTGGATTGTGAGATTAATTCCACATCCAAGCTAACATGATTAGATAGATACCTCATATATATTTCTTTTCGCCTTCCTAATTTGGATCGTGTAAGAAATATCAACAACGTCTTGCCGACGCCATTGCCACGCCGCCATCGCGCCGCCTTTCTCTTCTTCTTCCTCTTCTCAGCGGTCTTGGCAACCACGATTGCTGCCCGCTGGCCGGCAACCACGATTGCCGCCCAGCATCGCGCCCGGCAATCCGATTGCCGCTGCGCCCCCGCAACCCCGATTGCCGCCCGCCTGACCCCCTCCGGCAATCGATCGCCGCCACCGCCCGTCAAGATCGCCGTCGGCGTGTCACTTCCGCCCAAATCGATCCGGATTATGACACAATTCTAGCATAGTACTACTCTAGTTTAGTATCTCAAGTTTGACTAATTATGGATTAAACATATCAATATTTATGATATCAAATAAATATCATTCTAATATATTGTCTTAATAATTTAAATTTGAATTATAAATTTTAATATTGTCTGCTATAAATTTAAGCAAACATAGACTGCTTTGTTGGCACACAACACGACTTGCATGTTTTGTTGAACGGAGAGGGTGCCAAATAACAAATGACATCTGTAAAATATTGACATGTGCAACATATTAATGCACCGTTCCTTTACAGAACAGTACTCCAACAAACAGAACCAGATAATCAATGTTGCTCCACTTGTCCTTGCGACGGAGAGGCAGACGTAGACCCCTGAAGCTACAAGAGGGCTTCATAATATTTTTAGGATAACTTCGATGCAAAACATTTTCAACAACTTATTGATCAAACCCCTGTTTTAAATCGCGGGCTAGCGAATTTAGCGTGAGCTTCAACAAAATGCTATTTCGGTGCTATAGCGGTGCTATTTGGCGCTATTCGCGACGGCGATTTCTAGCCGCTATTTCGGTGCTATAGCGTGCTATTTAAAACAGGGAATCAAACCCATTACAATGAAAATGATGCCGTTTATTTACTGCCACCAATGGGATAGAACGTCACTGTTACAATTATGCTGAAGGATTACATTTGGTAATAATTTAATTTAATCATAAGTGTTACAAACAATCTGATTCCTGTTGCTATGTGAAAAAGGACCGATACGATGGTGGTACCCATCAGTCATTATGGGTACAGCATCCATGATTCAAGAAATGTCAATAAGGGCTGGTGTCAGGAAATTTAAATTTGAATTGAGTGCTAAAAATCATAGATAGGCATCTTCAATATTACACCCAGTGATCAATTTTACCATATTGAATTGTGTGCAACGACATCATTTTTTGAAAAGAATAGTCATAGTAAAACCAACAAGATCAGTTCATCAACATCTTCGAATAAGGTCTGGAATACACGTACATCTGGTCAATGATGCCCATGCATGAGCAGCATGACACACAAGAAACGGAGACAGTAGGAAGAACACCTCCAACAGTCAGGATAACACCTTGAGGTCAAATCAAGTTAATCGAGCGCCTAAATGTGAGGCATATAATACCGTTGACATCTGGTGTGAGGAGGGTCTCCACAAGATGGAAGGTTTTATTAATTTGGTGGGACTGGATAACCATTGATGTGGAACACCTTAGCTAGAAGAAGTAGTAGTTTATTGTTGGCAGAGGATTCTACACTGATACTGATCGTGTCTTTAATGGGATATGGGAGGCTAGATGAACGATGACGAGACCAAAGTCAAGGAAACTATTAAATGGATGTTCTTGGTGGTTGCTCGAACATGAATTATGACGAGGTCGATCAAGAGCCTATGATTGACCCAATGACCATTGGCAGAGCCCATGAAGGCCTATTTGTTTCATCCCCTGAAAGCCCCATGTTTGATTTTTGGATAATTAGTGACACCCTAAGAACTAACCTTTGTCATGAGTGTTGTACCATGTTTGATTTTGGATTCTTAGTGACCAGTTTTTGATTCCAATACGTTTAGGCCTCAAATAGTCAATTTTCACTCGGGTTTGTATAACATATGAGGATCCGGAATAAGGTATGGACGCATACACATGTGTAGTGCAGTGGGATCCGGAATATGGTATGGACACATACACATGTGTAGTGCGGTGGAGGGGACGGTCGCACAGTGAGTGAGAGGATCCGCGAGTTTGAATCCCCACCGCCCGCGTAGTCTTGGCGATTTTACGTGAAAAATGTTTGTTCTTATGGTGATTCCTTGGCTCCTTAGCCCGTGCAATTGCCCCACTATTATCACAATGTAGGTTCAATGGGACACATGCATTCGGAAATACACCAAGCTCAATGAGGAACTTCTCATCCAAACACCTTCCTTTGCGACTTGAGAAGTTCCGATGTACTTGGCTTCGCTATAGAATCGGTCACCGTCTCACGCTTGTGACTTTTCCAACTTACAACACCACCATTTATTGTGAACAAAAATCCTAATTGAGATTGTGAATCATCAGGTGCCGGTTTGGAAGCTAGCATTGGTGTAACCATTTACAATGAGCTCCTCCTCACCGCTATAGATTAGGAATACATTGTTAGTCCTTCTCAAGTACTTAAGAATGTTTTAACAAGCGTCCAATGACTCTCATTGGATCATCTTGGTGTTGGCGGTCACTATCATACAAATTATACCGCCAACTTAGTCATATGACATAACAAATAAATGTACTTTTGCCACATGAACCTTTGCTATTAATCTAGTTCCACTTGTATTCGAAGAAAATATGTTTTACAGGCATAAAAGTGGAAACAGGTAAAAAATACGTTAAAGGTAGAGGAAAGCGCTTTTGCCTTGACCCGCGTCCGGAGGAGGGAAGGCGGTTGCATGAGGTGTTTTTCAGGATGGCGCCAAGAATTCCCGCCAAACTTCCCGAAACTTCCCTAGAACAAGGAGAACCCTCCATTTCTCTCTTGCTTTCCCTATATAAAGAGGCACTCACCTCTCTTGTAACACACCAATTCACATTCAATAAAGGATCACACATTTCAACACACACTTCACCATGTGATCCATCACTCTCCCCACATTCCTTCGAGAATTTCACTCCACGTCTCACACATAGGGTGGTGTAGAGAGTGCCAAGACAGTCAGATAGGAGTGAGAGAGTGAAAGGTAGAGAGAGAGAGAGAGAGAGAGAGGAGTAGCGACCCCACGGTCTTGTGCGGCGTAAGGATTTGCGACGCCCACCAGGCTGTCGGAGTGCTGGACCTGTCGGCTCCCGCCTCCATACCTTGAACCTCTGCGGGTAATCTTTCGGATTGGTGAAAGATATTCGTGTCTTACCTTCGATATCATTCTTAAGTTCCACGCTATCATTTATTTTGTTGAGATTCTGAGGATCGTTGTTTACCTTTCGGTAAATGCTCTAGTAGAGGGTGCCGGATGAAGGCGGGATACCCCGTACGGCCTTAGAGTAGTGATGAATAGCGTAGGCGTGGTGTCTAGGTTATGAATCACCCTCGTTTTTGCTCGCGCAATCCACGGTAGTGAGGTAGGGGATAGGTGGTGACAGCCCTATTCACCCACTGTACTCCTCCACGTCCGGTTGCATAGTAGAGCTGGAGACCGGCATCGCTTGGAAGACCAAGTGCAACCCGGTGCCCGAAGTAATACTCGCTTAATAGAAAGAGTAGCCTGACTTAGTCTAAGTGCTGAAGGAACACATCATTTCCACGTTCACCTCCTATGCTTGACTCTCGATAGCTAAGGAGAGCAGACTTAGCGCCCGTTCCTCGTGGAAATTGATACGGAACACCGGGTGAAGTGCTACAACGGTACTTTCCGTGCGCTTGCAGACTTTGCTGCATATGCTAAGAAATACCAACACTTGGTACCGCTTTCGCAACACTTAGAGCATATGAGACATCTAGGTGTGTACATATCATGGCGTACATGATGGAACCAAGCGCGAGGCATATGGAACCTTACTCATGTGCTCCCGCTCATTAGCGATCGAAGGGCGTTGTTTCTTGCTAAAGCGCATACCATGTGACATAGGCAAAAACCCTTTTTCTTGCACTTTGTTCCATGTTGAACCGTTCCAACACCTTGTCATATGTATGTATCATGGTTTAATCGTATAAGCCTCTTCGATCTATCTCTATAGATCTTAATGCCCGAAATGTAAGTTGCTTCTCCCAAATCCTTCATAAAAAGCATATTGATATATGAAATCTTCACGGATTGCAACATTGGACTATCATTCCCAATCAATAATATGTCAACCACATACAAGATAAGAAATACAACAGCGCTCCCACTTTCCTTCTAGTATACATAAGGTTCTTCTTCATTCTGAATGAAGCCAAACCCTTTGACCACTTGTTCAAAACAAATATTCCAACTCCAAGATGCTTGCTTTAACCCATAAATGGATTTCTGAACCTTGCATAATTTTCCAGCATTGTTTTGATCAACAAAACCTTCGAGTTGTATCATATACATGTCCTCGCCCAAATTTCCTTCTAGAAAGGCTATTTTAACATCCATCTACCATATCTCATAATTCAAATAAGCAACTATTGCTAGGATGATCTGGATAGATTTGAGCATAGCTACTTGGTGAGAATGTCTTGTCGTAGTCAATTCCATGAACTTGCCAAAGACCCTTTACGACAAGTTGAGCTTTATAGGCGTGAACATTTCCATCCACATCCTTTTTCTTTTTGTAGATCCATTGCTCTCTATGGGTTTAACCCCATCGGGCGGGTCATCCTTGTTCCAAACTTGATCGTCTTCCATTGAACCTATCTTATATCTCATGGCACTTTGCCATTTTTCAGAATTTGGGTCCATAATTGCTTCCACACATGTTGCGGGTTCATCATCTTCTAACAATAACAATTCCCCATGTGACTCATGGATTCTTGTTGATTTTTGTCCTTGTGGTGGTGTTTCCTTTGCCATAGCTATCTCAACTTGTTACGCTACATTAGCATCACTCGTGGAGTCTTCCCTTATTGGTTCATCTTGAACTTCTTCAAGATACACCTTTTGTCCACTTTTCTCTCTTTTGAGAAACTATTTCTTTAAGAAAACACCATTTCGAGAAACAAACACTATGCCCTCGATCGGTTGTAGAAATAATACCCTAAAGTTTCCTTTGGTATCCCGAAAAAACATTTGTCCAACTTGGGTGTTAGTTTATCTAAGCGGAGTCATTTGACATAAACTTCATGACCACGAAATTTTTGAAAATGTAAGCTGGGACTCTTACGGTCCTCATCTCATATGTTGTCTTAACTATGTACTTAGATGGTACCCTATTTAATGTGAAAGTGGCTGTCTCTAGAGCATATCCCCAAAACAATAAAGGTAGGTTTGCCTAGCTCATCATTGACTGAACCATGTCCAACAAAGTCTGATTACATCACTCGGACACGCCATTTTTTTCGAGGTGTTCCAAGCGATGTAAGTTGTGGAACAATTCCACAACTTATAAAGGCGGCGGCTAGGGTTCGGGAGACGAGGCTTGAAGGCTTGAGGCGAGGGTTTTGGGGAAGACTTCATCTAAAAAATCACCTAATCTATTTCCTATTAAATATTTTTAGTTCCAAAATAACTATTGCTTAATGGAGAAGGTAATGATAACGGCGGCGGCGTGGCGGAGGCCACCACCGGTTGCCCACGCCCATGGCCTTATTGGGTCCTTGCTTTTGGGCTGTGACAACAAAAAAAAAAAGAATGTGAGAAAAACTAATGGGGATATACATTGAAATTAAAAAAAGTAAAAAAAGAAAAAAGTTACCGCCCTTTGTTAGCATCGAATCGACGACCTCACCGGTTGAATGTTCAGTCCGGTCCTAGTAATTATGATTTGTGTAGTAGTGCCACTTACGCAACTATTAGCATCGATCGATATAGTATCATTGTTGAAGTATTACGCAATTTCAGTTAATTTCATAATACAAATCATGACGAACCGAATGACTAGACAAACCATGGGTAGCAAACTAGCATGATTCGAAATCATATCGCGGATCATAGCAAGATTTAGCATGACCATAGAAACTAGTGTAAACATAACTCTTACACTAGGCAGTTGGACATGATGAGCGATAAGATTGGATCACGGGAATAATACATGTTGTTCGTAGATGACGGCATGATGGTGAGGTTCCCGAAGGCGAAGTAGAGGTCTGCGGTCGTTGTCATCGATCGAGGCGCGAGAAGACTTTGAAGAAGCTAACGATAAAGATCATGTGTGGGCACGGCGGTGATCAATGAAGGTGGAGAGGGCTGTCATCCGCCATGGAAACACGACCCGGGAATTGAAGTGCAACCATCATGGGGAAGCGTAGTGCCCGGCAGAGTGATCATGCGAATTCCAACCGGCGATCGTGCAAATTCAAGCGGTTGGTTGGCCGGCGGCGTTCATGGGGAAGCGAGTAGCCGGCTAGCTCACTATTTAAGCACGCACTCGATCATGGCGTTCATCCTTTCCGATTACTCTAATCCGGGCACATTCTCTTTGTAATCATCGGCACCATGGCTGCCTTAGGCTCGGGACCCAACAAGTGCATCGGGGAGGATGAAATCTCATGTTTGGTTTTGGAAATTGATGACACACTTGTGGACTAATCCTTTGCTCTAAGTGATGACTTTAAGAAAGGATTAGGTGGATGACAAGGAGCATGATGATCATGAACATGGACCATGTCGGTGGACTTGATGGATCATCAAGCTCGGTGATCGGCTTGAGAGGAACCAGGGAGATCAAGGCAAAGGTATCTTGATAGGGTTTTCCTTTCGGTGATCAAGACACGATAGAGCGTGTGATCACATTATAGGATAGATAGCCGACTATCAAGAGGGGATGCCGCGACAATCCTTGCATGAAGTGCTTCTAGGTCAATTGACTTGCATATTGTATTTAGGACATGAGAGCACTAACTTCAATCTTGCCTAACATCTCGGCGTGCTAACATTGGTGATAATGTGGTCATCTTGGACGTGTTGGCAACCTACGGCAAGAGGCGAAGCAAGTTTGAAGCAAAGAGCAAAGAAAAAAAAGAAGAAGGCTGCGACCCGAGGCGGCCCGGACGCCGCGAGGTGCTGGCCGGACACACCGACCGATGGCTCCGGTCGATGCGTCTCGCGGGAGAGCTCGGCGGTGAAATCGGACGGACGCCGGGACCGGAAGCTAGGCCGGACGCTTCCGGTGCCCCGTCGAAAAGCTGCGCCGGACACGCGAAGGAGGGTGCGGTATGTGGGCCCGACCCTTGTCTGTAGCGGCCGGAAGCGATGGCCGGACGGACTGGACGGACCGCCTGGTGGTGGTTCCGATTCGGTCGCGTCCGATCACCCGAAAAGTGTAAATTTTGAAGGCAACGGCTCTTTCTCGAGGGGTCTCTATATATACTTGTTTGGCCGGTATTTGGAGTTCTCTCTTGCACATTTGAACACTCTAACTTGCTTGTGAGCATTTGAGACTCCTCTCCACTCATCTCTCCATCCATAATTCGTATTCTTGGTGAGATTGAGAGTGATAGAAGTGCATTGCATTGGTGATTGCATCTAGAGGCACTTCATCCTTGGAGAAGCCGGGATTCTTGTTATCTTGGAAATTTGCCCGGTTCCCTAGCGGC
This sequence comes from Hyparrhenia diplandra, assembly GCA_015847255.1. Lineage (NCBI taxonomy): Eukaryota > Viridiplantae > Streptophyta > Magnoliopsida > Poales > Poaceae > Hyparrhenia > Hyparrhenia diplandra. The sequence continues at coordinate 517,240 of JADLZK010007696.1, forward strand.
TTGGAGCAAGAGGCGGTGTTGAGCTCAAGTGGAGCTTGTTTGAGGCCACACCGGTGGTGATTGTGAGGGGTCGTTCCTTACCCTGCGGGAGATTCACGAAAGGAGCACTAGTGGATTGCTCGTGGCTTGTTGGACCCTCTCTTGTGATCATTGCTTGAGCGCCCATAGGGGGGTTTTGGCACCGGCCATTAAGCTTAGCACACGTCAAGTGTGTGTGTCGCCACAGCGGGGACTTAGCGTGCCGGCAAGCCGCGTGAACCTCGGTGAAAAATCATCGTGTCAACCTTGTTGTGCTCGTTGGAGATTTCTAGTTGATCACGGTGATTGGCTTCCACCTCTACACATCGGCGTCGGTATATCGATCACTACTCCTCGTGTATTTACTTTGATATATCTTGTGTAGTTTTGCTTAGGTTGTTAGCTTGTTTAGTTTAGTTTAGCTCCTAGTGGTAAATTAGATAGTTTTGCTTGTTCACCTAGGAGTAAACTAGCGACCTAGACCTTGTGTGGATTAGAGACAATAGAAATTGACTTGTGGCTTGCATAGATAGCTTGTAGCATTGCTTAATAGCTTCGCCATCTTATTTACTAATCCGTGTGCTTAGTGTTGTTGCAAGAATTTTTAATAGGCTATTCACCCCCCTCCTAGCCATTAGGACCTTTCGGAGGCGGTAGAGCCCGGCGGCGGAGGGCTCGAACAAAGCACAAGGGAGGAGGTGGGGCGCCGCCGGTGACCCCGAGCCCGAGGGATCGTCAGACGATGACTTTGACTCCTCGTCCGCCCTCCCCTAAGCCGGTGCATGGATGTTACGGCGAGAAAGGCTAGAGGAGCCGGCCAATTCTAATGATGGCGGCTTTCAAGAGATGATAGAGAGGGATTTCACCCTCGATTGTCTCAAGCCTTGCCTTCAGGCGTTTTAAGGAGCTGGCGGGACGGCCATGATCTTCTTCAAAGGTGGAGCCACCTGCGGATGAAAAGATTAATCACTACACCCCAAAAGTGGCGGAGTTGACCGGTATCGTCCTCAAGGCCTTGGCCAAGAAGGGGCGATGTCGACAGGAGGAGGAGGAGGAGGAGGAGGACTAGGTTGGTCGCCACCTTCCTCTCTTTTTATCAATTTTAATATATTCTATTTTTCATTTCTATATATATTATATATTAATATAATAAATATTATATATATACATATATTAATATTGTGTGTTGCTCCCTCTGTCTTAGAATCAGTTTCGTTTCTAGTTCAAAGAGCGATTAAAATTAAATATGTGCAAAACAGTTGAGGCCACATCAGCGCCACATCAGCAAAGTGCAATAAATATGAAGCTAATAAATAAGCTTAGACTTTATGGTAGAGTTTGCATTGTGATTGCCCTAAGGGCCTGTTTGGTTCCATGGACTAGGGACTAGGGACTAGGGAGGGACTAATTAGGGGCTAATTATTAGTTCCTAAAAGTATTTGGTTCAAAGGACTCATGAGGGACTAGGCGGACGACTAATGTCATTTTAGCCTAGTGAGTTCAGGGCAACTTCGCTAAGGGGCTCACTAGGATGTAAAAATTTTCTCAATTCTCTTAATGCAATATGTGCACGAGCTCGGTTTCGAAAAAAAAAAAAGTTGACGGCCCGACGACCGACTATAAATCTTGCCGACGACCGACAAGAGCACAAACTAGTCCTCATTAGACTCTCGGGAGGGCTAATGGACTAGGGATTAGATGGGACTAAAAAATTAGTCCATTAGTCTTGGTGTTTGGTAAAATTAGGGACTAATTGAAACTAAAAATTAGTCCCTAGTTCCTAGTCCACGAGAACCAAACAGGGCCTTAGAGAAACACTAAACTTTATTTCTCCAAGCTAGGCTAAGGACTTTTTGTCAAGTCATTACAGGCTGAGAAATAAAGCCTAGCTCGGAGCCGCCTAATATGCGACCATAGTGTAAAGCACATTCATGTCGTAGACAGCGAGGGCGCTAAAGTATATACACCCCTCCAAATTTAAGTTTTTCCACTCTCTCTCCATCACATCACATTAAATACACCAAAAAACATATATTCGGAGTATAAAAAGTAGGTAAACAAAATAACTAATTATATAGTTGAGATGTAGATTACGAGACGAATCTTTTGAGCCTAGTTACACCATGATAGGATAATATTTACCACAAACAAATGAAAGTGTTACAGATAGTTCCAACGGTGTTTTTCTACTCCCTCTATCTCAAAATAGATGTCACTATGGGATGCGTGCGGTCAAACTTTCTCAACTTTGACTAGGTTTATAGAAAATACGTGTAACATTTAAATCTCCAAATAAATTTGTTAAAAAACTAGACTTAAAGATCTTTCGATGATACTAATTACTTAGCATAAATATTTATATATTTTAATATATAATTGCCGGCATTTTGAAGAAATTGACTTCTCGGGAAGCGAGAATGACATCTATTTTGACACGGAGGGAGTAGGTTTTTGCCACCTAAACAAGGTTAAACAGTGACGCTATAGAAAGGTGAATCCTGGCTAGACATAACGTGTAGGACAGCAAAATTCATATTAAATGCAGATTGCAATGGTTAAGAGCAACCGGCCAACCAACAACGGAAACCAACACGGTAATAACCCAAGAGAAGAAACCGGCAATTCTACGGTAAATACGACAGATTGTTGATAAAGATCTCTTAAAAAAGATTGTTGATAAAGATGAAGATCGGATTGCAGAAATACCGAGGGATTCAATAACTGAGGTGTTGAATAAGTCTCTACTCTGCAAGTAAGTTTCCTTGTGCTGGGTCACTATGTTATTTTCTTTTTGTATGAATCATCGGTAATTTGGGTACTAAATGAATGATGTAAATGTCAACCAATGATTTTTGCACTAGGTGCATGCTGGCGAAGTGATTTTTTTTTTTTTTTTTAAGCCATACTTGCTCAATACTACAACACTAATATAATACAGCTGGTTAGAGGTTAGAAGGAAAACATCTGTAATTTGGCATGGATGATTGGACATATGGCTATACTGACTGCAGTAGTTCCTAGGCCACATACTGTATCATGTCTTTTATGCATCTGGAAATTGGTTAATTGTCATGAAGCACTTGTCCTATCATTAGATGCCATAGCTTTATATGCTTCCTAAAATAAAATTAGTTTATCTTCACTATGTGTTCTACATATATCTTAGTGTCCTAGATCATGATGCAATTATGTTGTTGTTCTACAAGTTAACATTAAAATCTTATTACCCTGAGAATTCATACGATATAAATTATGTGGGCAGTGGCAGACTGCTGGTATATATAATCTAACAAATGTTGTCCAACTCAGTTTATGTTTCCTTTGTCTAACAGCTGCCAGCCATGTCTAATATGTTTGTTCGGAATTAATATGCTTCTTCATCTTGATCCAAGTTTCTTAGTGCGGGTCGACATGCAAACAGATTCCTGAAAGTAGCAAAGCCTAATTTAACAATTCGGTATTGGAAATAATGACCAAGGTATGTTCACACACCTTTGGCCGCTTGTTTCTTTCTTCATGTTCAAAAGTAACCCTAATTGTGTTCGTATGCAGTGTTATTCAAAGTGTTATATATACAAATGCTAACCATTGCTTGATTTGGATTTAGTCCATGTTGTTGTTGTCAAAATAATCCAATTTCAGCAATACTGATGCATATGCCAATGCTTGCTATCATCTTTTCAGGAGGAAGCTAGACTGAGGAAGTTTTGCTGCAGTGGTAGTCATAGCTAATTAGATTTTCATGTGTAGATACAATTGATGTCAAATGCCTTTTGGGTTTGAAAAAAAATGTTTGTATCTAAGCTTGAACTTGATATGGGATGGTTTCATTCTAATGTGTATAAACAAATGGTTTTTTGACCATATATTTGTTGTGGAAAATAATGGCTTGTTAGTATTGTTTGATGCTAGTAAACAAAGCGTTGCAATTCAGCCTGGGCGCAAAAACCGAAAAACCCGAACCCGAGACCGAATGGACCGAGCCCGAACCCGAATGGACCGAACCATCGGTCCTCGGTCCTACGTTCAGACCGAACCCGAATAGACCGAACTCTACACCGGTAATCGGGTTATTTTTTCGGTTACCCTAGAGACCGAATAGACCGAACTTTCTGCTTGGAATCGTGATCGTACGTTGTCTGAGCTTGCTGCTGCACGACAACCACATCGATGGCGGCGTCGTCATCGTCGGTATTGACGATGGGCAGGGGCAGCTCCACGACGATGAGCACGGCGTAGAGCCCCACGACGATGAGCACGGCGCCGAGCGCGCTGCCGTGGTAGAGCTCTCCCAGCAGCAGCTCGATCGATCATCGAATTGAATAAGCTAGGCCGCCGCCGGCGCTGGCCGGGGAATATATCATCGATCGATCAAAGGCAACACATGCATGGCCGGCAGGCGCAGATCGAGATGTACGTACTGCTGCTACCTGCTGCGTGCTGCCTGCTGCCTGCTCGATGGATCGATCGATCTCGCTCTCAATAGATGATGGAACTGAATGCCGCACGCGCTCGATTAGTCTGCTGCCCGCAGGCTGCCCACTCGATCGATGATGGCGATAAAATACTCCGGCGTGCTAGCTACTACGGAGTACGTACTAGCTAGCTATTGCACATGCGCGCCGCCTGCTTGGCTGCCTGGTGCCTGCTACAAAAGCTGAGAGAGGACGATGACGGCGAGCAAGACCACGTACACCTGCTCTACATCGGTTTTACCCGAAAAGACCGAACCGAACCCGAAGACCGAACTGTCGGTTCCTCGGGTAACCCGAGGACCGAAGCCGAAGACCGAACAAAGACCGAAATAAAGACCGAAAAACCCGACCCGAACGTTCGGGTAAAGACCCGAACGCCCAGGCTGAGTTGCAATATAGTCGACATCACGATTTAGTAGTGGCAATATGCGCGTAGCGTGGCAATTAAACCTACAAGCAACCTCACATTTCTGGTGGCAAAAGATTTTGACAACACATTTTGGCCTATTGCAACACTTTTAAGGTGATCATTGTAACACTATGCAAGTATTCCAAATTCCAATGGATAAATACATCTGTTAAAAACTATATGTTCTATCATAATTTGAAGTATTACTAGAGCCTAAAAAAAGTGTTACAACAAAAATCATTGTAATACTAAATAGATGTTCCTATAGACAAGTAGATGTGTTACAATAAACCAGGTCTATAGTAACATAGGCAAATGGAACACAAAAAAAATGTGTTACTAAGAGAGCTAGTAACACTTTTTTTTCAACCAATAATAACACAAGTTGGTGTTATTATATCCCTGTGTTGTAGCAGTGCCAATGCAACCAAAATAATTAAAGAGGGGTAGATTTTGTCGGTTGTTGAGAGAAGAGAGGTAGTGGTAATGAGAGGTGGAGGTTTTTCCTGAACCTTGTACTGTAGCCTGGTAACCTCAACAAACAACTATTAAATTTTCTCTAAAAAAACAAGCTTTCGGGTAAAAGTGGATCCTAGGTCTTTGGCCTGCAAGGGAAAATTAAAGAGGCCGGCAAGGTCTAAAATGTCAATATATGTACCTTGTTAATTAAGTAGATTGAGATAGGGTTAGGAACACAGATAGCGCTTGGTGACGACGGCTACCGCTAGATATGCCGAGATTGATATTCTTGGACCTTGCCTCTTTAATTTCGTTTTTAGGCCAAAGACCTAATACATGCTTTCAGTGTACTAACAAAAAGACACTTATCATATAAACTAAATAATTAAATGCGAAAGCATTGGATCTAGCCGTTTTCGTGTTGATTGCGAACTCTTCATTTTTGTCCCATTTGCTGCCATAGATTTGTTATGCTCTAAGAACACCATGAATTTTGCTATGGTTAAGTGAAACTCCACGTCATCCCTAAATCTAAGCAGAATGGAAGTGAGAGCGTTCATTTTCATTCTTACTATTGGTGCTAATTCTATTTTGAATCAAGCGAATGAAAATACTAAATCAACCGTATATGTTTTTCTTCTCATTTTTTTTTTTCTTTTTAATCTTTTATTTTAAAAATAGCATCCTATGTTTTACTTTTATTTCCCAATTTTGAATGTGCTAACATATGCATGACACAACAAAATCATGCTACCGCATCACATGCTTTTGGGCAGCAAGATTTGTCACGTTGAACGACGACTTTCATGCGTAAAACCTTGAAGGTGTGACAATACGGTTTTGTCACGCGAATTGAAATGGCATGACAAAATTTAGTCTGAGAAAAATCATATACTTTTCATACGAAGTTGGATAAAGATGTTATTTATATGAAAATTGTATATCTCAGTGAGATCTACAACTATATAATTTTAAGGTTTATATTTGAATTCATTAAGATGCTCAAAAATTATTTAATTTTTTTGCGTCGACAGACAAGACTCAGTCTGTGGTAGTCATTAAGATACTTTTTATATAAATTTTATGAGCCCTTTTACCATGCTTGGAAACGCTTCCTAACGCTTCGTAACGCTTCCCACTGCTTCTTCAAAATAATCATTTATGTTTTTTATTCGTTCAAGGGCATTTTGATCATTGTGCATCCGGAACACACCCTGCCCCTCCACCGCCGCGGCCCAACCTCCAACCCTCACGACCCCCTCGCGGCCCCTAGCGGATCTCACGACCCCAAGACACGAGCGGCCACCATCGCCGCCGTCTCCCTCGCGGCCTCGTCGAAGCTACCAGCGTTGCTGCATCCCATCGCCGCTCGCACCCGTGCCTCACCTTCTTTCCTCGCACGCCGCCCACACTCGCCGCCGCCGACCGGCACTTGCCCTCGCCCACCGCGGCGGCGCCTTCCTGACCACTCCTCCGCCGCCCTCTGCCCTCGCCGTCTTTTTGTCGCCGTCGCGGCCGCCGTCCCTAGCGCCGCGCCCATCGTCCGGGAAGCACAACCGTTTTCTCCAACCCCGTCGTCGCAGCCGTCGGTCCCAATACCGCCGTCTTCCCCAATCCCGCCGCCCAGAAGCAGGTACCCTTGTTCGTTCATCTCACTTGCGGGCAGTGTTAAAAGAAATTAGTAGGTGTAATAAAGCTTTTGGTTTGATTTAATGAATAAAAAATGATCTGCAGGACAGCTTCGATTATTAGGCATTAGTGAATCCCTGGATTTTTAGTTTACTTGAAATTGATCTGTTCGATGGTTCTTCTGATGCAGGATCTGTTACTGTTGCAACTGTGTCACTAGTTTTTATTTCTTTGTAGTATTGTTACATTGTCAAGTTATATGCTAGAAACCATATTATCCAGCATAAATGTTTTGGATGCATCTTTTGCTCACGGAGACAAATCAGCAAGTTGCCTCTGTTGTAATGTTCAATGCAACTAATGTTAGATAGAAGGTTGAACTGAAAAACCATAAGCTCTATTTGGATGCAACATGAGAGCAACTGGAACTAAAACACTGCTAAGGTTATTGTCTTCAAATACAGATTGTTAATTACATTAATATTTCTGTACCAACTTAAATTTCCTCTAGATAATTTCTGTACTGCACTTAGTGGCTGCAGATGTTATTCTTGCTATTCAATTGGTAGCCATGGTGCACTATTTCTCATAAGCCAAATTTTAGCTTCAATCTGTTCATACAAATATGAAGTTCCTAGGCTTGTTGATATTCTAGATAACTCTTATGTTGAACTTAGAAAAAATTGGTAGAGAAAAAAAAAAATGATTTTGCTTATCCATGAGAATACTAGACTGCTCAAGTTAATATCTATTTTTAACTTAATTTTTGTATGCCTGCTCACTTTCATTTTTGTCGGCAACTAAGGTGAGGAGTCCAAGCTCCGGAAGGTTGGGGCGCAAGAGGCCACAGCGGTCTTGCGGGCGGCGCGGCACAACACTGACGGAGTCCTCCGCCACAGTCTCACCGGTAAAGGCGCTGCCCTTTCATGACTCCCTGCTTCGATTCATTTCTTCTCATGCATGTTCATGGGTGAATGCAGCCGGCTTTTTCTATGCCTCGATATGTGACTTGTATATGTTGTTCTATCTTTTACATGTCTAAAGTTTTACCGTAGTTGGCCAAATTGTATGTCTGCCACTGTTGAAAGCACTTTGTTTAGTTCACTAGTCAGATCAATATCGGTGCATTTAAACATGTTTTTTAAGATAAAAATGGCAATTGGATGGTTTTGGACATTGGATTATGAAATCAGAATAACATCCTCCATTAGAGGTTCATTCAGCACAGCACATTGGCATCATTATAGCTCAAAGACACAAGATCTTGCACCAGGGAAAATTTTAATCCCATGCATACACTCTGAGGGAAATGGAACTTGGGTAGACTGAATCGGCTGTGTCGACATTTCCTATATTTACTTTGCTACCTGAGTTAATTGGCATGCCAATGTTTCTGAATTCTGACATTAACATTACCACTACATGGTCTGTCTCTTTGCTTGTTGATCCATACTCTTGCGCAAACTGCTGTAATTGCATGATCTATCATACCGATTCCTGTTATTATTGCTTGATATATGTGGTTCTTCATCCACTTTGGGTGCTGCTTACTCTTATTGCAATTGCAACGTTTGTTTTCTTTGTGATTTGCTCAGCCCATACGGCATGGATTTCATAGATATTTTTGGTGATGTGTTCTGCACAGAACAGAAATCCAAGGCTGGACATTACATTAATAACTTGCTAGTAGTATGAGTGCTCGATGCAGTTTGGAGATTTCGTGTCAAGCATGGCGCCTTCTCTTTGGCATGCCCGTAACTAGTTAGAATCCGTCTACATTGCTGTTTCTGATTCCTCTGTAGCAGTAGACATATGGACCATGGAGGAGAGAACGGAGGGAAGAGGTATGGTCGGTGCTGCTGCAAGCCGCGGATGTTGATTCTACAGAGCCCATAGATGTCTTGGATCCAATGCATGTGTCTGGCAGCGGTGCCCCGAAGAAAAAGATGAAGTCAGTTTCAGATTCTTCAGATAAATCTAAGAGGAAATGTACCCTATGTAAGGGTGAGGGGCACAATAGGCAAACGTGCTCCTTGAGAGAAGAGGTAGTTAAGAGTAATGTTTCATCAAAGCTAAAAGTTATTCGTCTTAATTGTCTCGTTATGGCTAATGTTACTCTTAATTTGTAGGGAACAATGCTCCCTGAAGATGTGCCGGATTTATGATTTTCCAATGGTCTGCTTGATGTTGCACAACACGTACGCTGGTGCATAACTCATTTAAATTGATGCTTGGGTTGTCAACTATTTCAGTAGATAACAAGCAGATCTTTAGTAGTCATTTTAGGTGTTGTGACTTTTGTGCCTGCTTTACATCACTTTATCTGCATTTGAGTGACAGTCTACTTGACTTAAATATAAGTGATCATCAGGTTTCAGATAATAAATTGTACTTAGTATATAAACAAGGATAGAGGGAAACTGTAGGTATCTGTACTGCAAAATTCTCATCTGGATCTGCTCAAACTGGAAAAATATTCTGTTATTTGAGTTGCAGAGTAGATAACAAAGTGGCAGAGTACTTTTTAGAAGGTATGCATTCGATAAACTAATATTAGCTACTGGTGTGTGGGCATAGTATACAAATTAGTTCCTTCTGTTACTTTAAGCTGAGTTTTCTAGGAACACTTGTCATAGTCATAATAACATAACCAAGTATCCAACTGAAGTTTTTTTTCTCATTTCTGTCTTATATTTTTGTTGCAGCTTATAATGGTTGTGCCGAGGAAACAGGTGCGCACCTCTTCTCCAACTCCTCCGCCTCCTTGTCCCTTCCCTCTTCCCCTTAGTTTGTGAGCTGAGCAGCAGGCGTTTCAATTTTGATATGTGGACTGTGAGCCGCGATGCGTGTGGTCATAGTGAGCTTGCTTGCTGTTCCTGTTGGATCGACGCCCTGCCGCATGAAAGAAACCTTGGCGTGCGCCTGCTCATGGAGGCAATCCTGCAGCAATAACTGAAACACAGCTCTGCAATGCCTGCCTCTGTCCATAGGTTTCCATTACTGTAGTGAAACACAACTTAGACATTACTGTAGTGAAGTTTCCATAACTGAAACACAACTTAGACATTACTGTAGTGAAGTTTCCATAGGTAGTGGCATAACTGTAGTGCTGTTTATCTTCAAGTTTCCTTAGTCCCTGCCTTAGCTTTGCTGATGATGGCCTGATAGCCATTTTTCGTCATTTTTAGTCAAATCAATTGGTACTGTACTGTATGAAGCAGATAGTTGACCCATACAGATTGTTATCTGCTATGTGGTATTGTGATAGCCTGTGTTTTCCTTTTCAGATATCACTATGTGAGTTTAATGCCCAGCATTGTCATGTTTATTCAATTCAGAGAGTGCTTGGAGACGGTTTGCTTGGAGATGTAGCTTGATCCCTGAATGCGGCTAATCATGGACTCTTGGACGCTGCTGATGTAGCCTCTGTTTGGTTGATGAGAGTGTACTTAAGCTGATCATTGCTGGTTCTAAAAAAATGCAGTGGCCGAATGTCTTTGTTGTACATTTGTGTTTGCAGGATACAAATCATTTGAATAACTAGTGTTCAGATGACTGTTCTTGATGAAGAGATGTCTCTGCACGTGCATGTTCAGTTCACTCCGCTGTTATATACATTATTATGAAGAGTGCATGTTCAGATATACATTATTATGCTACATGTTCAGAGCTCTTCATCCTGTTCAGCTGTGACATGTTCAGATCTATGGTGATTGGATAGATGAGAATGAGTCGGAAGGATCTATGGTATGCCGAAGGGAGGCTGTTGCTTGTTAGTATCTGTTCGACTCCTGGTTCAGCTGGTGAAGGTTAGCATTGCAAAACCTTGTCTTGACACAATGCAGGGTGTTTGTCTTATGAGCTTCTGCATGCCCTGCTGTTGTCTCTGTTGTAAGCATGCTTAACATAGATCGAAGAAATTACCTCCAGATATTGCAGGGCCATTTGTCTTATGGGCCAGGCTCAACCATGAAGGGAGCTCAACCATGTCGGCCGCAGAGGCCCAACCACCGGCACAAGTGACAAGCGCTCAATATAGTGTATGAAAGTAGCGCTCAATAAATTTACTTGATGTTTGAAAAACCTAAAACAAGTGAATACTATCATAGATTAGATTCATAGTTCGATTGATATTTCTTTCCTTCACCTACAATCTTATTATCATGTTTATGTGATCGCAAATGTTATCGAATTCACTTCAGTTAAGTTTCAGGTAGGCGGGCGACAATTCAATTCCATAGATAAACTAGAAATCAAGTGTGCAGAACACTTCTAAGAGAACAGATAAACTTAAGTGTGTAACATTCCGTGGATAGGAGATAATAAATGAAAAGATGCCATCCGATCAACAAGTATATATTTACAATATCATCTTGACACTAAGTTAGATATCATTGTCGTCATCTCTTTGTCATGAAAACCATAGACAACTACTTTGCATCTTCTACCTTCCTTGTTTTTTTTTTTTTTTTGGCCATCGTCATCACTTTCCAAACCCTGTAGAAGGGAAAGCAGTGGAGTACGGCCGATTTGGGGATGGAGGGTCGTGGGCGAGCGCGAGGGGAGCGGCAGGGGCAGGGGGCGTCGGCGGCGTCGGGAACTCAGGATGTGGAGACCGGAGAGAGAGGGAGCGAGGGTTTTTGTTTCGCCGGCGTCAGCTCCCGTCTCCTCCAATCAGCCCCGCCTAACAAATTGGGTCGGGCCGTCACTTGGCTTCCTCGGACCAGAGCAGCAATGGGATGTGGCCCATAGTCCGAGAGCAGGGGATAAGGAACTCAGCTTCATGCTGGTTTTATCTCGCCTCGCTTGCGCACCAAGGCGTCGCACTACTTAAAGGCACAGGCGAACAGGAGCCATCGAACTCAGTTACAACACTACTATGCTCTCAAACACTTGTTATCTATGCTCATTGGGCCGGTCTGGCCTGGTCAGGCTCCCATTTTGGTTGAGCCTGACCTACCTGCTGTTGGCCCATAACACCATTTTTGCAAAACAAATGCATTTATTTTGTAATTTAAGTTTTTTTTTTTTAATCTTCGAATACTTCATTTATTTTGCAATTTAAGTTTTTTTATCTTGAATACAAAATTGTAATACAAATCCAGACCTTAAAATATACAAACTCAGATTCACACATACAAGTGCACTCAGATGACATGAGAGTGATCGGACAACAGTGTAGGTTGAGTACTTATGCGTCATAGGAGCACAAACCTAGCTACTCAGCGGAGACATGAGAGTTATCAGTTGACTTTATCATCGTGCTATTAACATTTGAGTGAGAGAGATCCATCACGACCTCACTCACTCACATGGCTCTATGTGAGTATGTTCATGGTTGTGAAGGATGTGTATCATCAAGTATCTTCAAATCATCTAAAACTTTCATGGATCCAAACTAAGATGTTGTGCGCATTTGTGCAATTTTTGAGCAAGTTTACCGCTATTGTAATTATTTGTTGATTTACTAAAGAATAAATGTTAAAATACCTTAACCTAGCTAGAAAAATCTAAAAACTTGCATTGACACACCATTTGATTGTATAGTCATGAGAAAAAAGTTTCAATGGATTCGACAAAGTGATAGTGCAAATCCTCATAAAGACATACATGTCTCACTACGACCAATATGACCATGTGAGAGATGTCGTCATATGTGAGATATATGTATCACCACTATCTTTAAATCATCTCAAACTTTACTAGTATGTTAATGGAGTCAAAATAAGGTGTTTATGCAAAAAAAAAAACACAAAAATTAAAGAACATAGAGAAAAAAAAATAAAAACAAAAACTTTAATACAAACAGTTCTAAAAAATTATGAGTGTAGCATGGTTCGAAACTAGGAGGCCAAGGTTCACAATTAACTCGTCTAACCAATGGGCTATTCAAGTATATTCATTATGAGTGGACAACATTTATTTGAAAGATAGATTTCGAGAGCCCAACGACGCTGAGTGACCCGTTTTCGCATCGTAGGCCCAATTGGCGAGCCCGTATGGCCTCAGGCCCAAGGCAGCGTACCTGTTTGGTGATCTTGGCCCATTCTCAGCTCCAGCAACAGCATGCCCTTGTTTGCCGGCAAACGGCATCAACCGGGCTGGTGGCCCAGAAAAGAAATGGAGGGGAGTTCGAGATCGAGCAGGGAGAAGGACCTCAGCTTTGTTTTTTTTTTTTTTTTTGAGGAAAGGCCTCAGCTTTGTTTAGTCCCACCTTGGGATACTTATTAGGTCTTAATCAGACTTAGCAGAAACAAAAATGCTGTTGTTGTCAGAGTTATAGCACAAGCATAATACAACGGGCCTTTTTTAAGAGCTCTGCCTTGGCTTAAGAGGAGCAAAAAATCATCAATAAACCTAGGCTTACCAAAAGCCAGTTACAAAGGTCAAGTATCTACTATTACACAATACAATTAGTGACACATGGCAGCTACATGATCCTGATGTGCACAGCTACAAGCGCAACAAAGTATATGCAAGCCTACAGAAAATATTCATGGCGCATCAATTATTCTACAGTTTATTAGGTCACCAAAACTGAGATTCCACAGTTTAGGTGTCCAGGGAAATGCATGATTCATGAAGCAATATTTATCTATTCATTGAAGTAATTCAAATCCGTGCAATTAAAATATTACAAACGGAGAGAGGCTTAAGTGTTGCTGGAAGATGCTTGACCCCAAAGGAAAAAAAATTTATGAATGATGACTGCCATATACAACAAGAAGGCCCTGAACAAGAAGGCAGAGACATGAGATGCGAGAGTGCATCTTGCGTTGTTGTTGCGCTATGAGTGTTAGTCCACTCAGACAAAATATGAGCGATCGGTTCACTTTGTTATCGTGTTATTAGCTTACCAGTGCACTCAGGAGTCAGGACACTGAGGGTGTGGCGGCTTAGTTCCGATCATGTCAGACCTAGTGGTTCAACACTGTAGCGACGACCGAGAGTGATAGTACGGAACCTGCATGGACGAACCTATATCCTGAGTTCGTATATCCTGCTAGGACAACGAGTCAACTGAGTTCGTATATCCTGCTAGGACAACGAGTCCACTCTGTCAATGCATGGACGAACCTGCTAGCTTGCTTTCTTCTTTTTTGCATGTCATGAAACACACTTGGTAGCTTGTACCCTTCAGCTTACGTCAAAATTTAAACGGATGACAAAGGCTTGCAAGTAGCAAGGTTCACGTAAGACAAGAAGCTACCAAAGTTGTACGTGTTTACATGGTGCTAAAAAAATAAAAATCCCGCGGATAAAAATCCCGCGGATGGTGCTTCAAGTACTTGTATTTCTACTATATCATTATCCTTAATTAATACAGGTACATTATATATATATATAAAAAAACCCGCGGATTACCAGTCCAGGCAACGAACGAATGAAAAAATCCCGAAAAAATCCCGCGACTGCATGCGCGCCATGCAAAAAAATCGAATAGCAAAAAAATCCCGCGGCTGCATGCGCGCCGTAATTATAGATCGGTGCCGCTAACCTATAAACTGGGCTAGCTATAAACTGGGCAAGCCTGGATCGCGCGCCTTTCACAGCAGAGCGCGCGCCAGCTGCCACTTTCACCGCCATAGCCGCGAGCCTGGAGGTTGACCCGCCGCCACCGCCGTTGCCCGCCACCTTCACCGCCGTCCACGTCCACGCGTTAGGGATGAGTCAAGGAGGATCATCGGTATCATCGGTAGGATCATCGGCTCCGCCAAAGAGGAAGAAGACGGGCAAAAGCGCGGCTGTGAGGAGGGGCATCGAGATGCACAAGGCCCCTATTTGCGCGAACTGCGTTGCCGGAATCTCCCCATGCCTCTACCCGAGAAGGACAGACGGCTACGCCTGTTGCAACTGCTGAAATACTATTGTTGTGTTCAGGCTCGATATGCTGAAATACTATTGTTGTGTTCAGGCTCGATATGCTGAAATACTATTGTCGTTGATAGATTCATAGTTAGTTTGATATTTCTTTCCTTTACTGAGCCATACTAAGCTATACTGATCGATGAAACACTATCTTTGATGACAGCTAAATGATGATGTACGTTTTATATAAGACATGCATTTTGTTTTACAATCGAGATGGTGGTAGTACCTTGCAAGCATTCCTCAGAGAACAAGGCTAGATAATTAAAACGCATCGATCGGTACGATCTTTATATATACTAGTGGAAATGCACGTGCGGCACGCACGTGTTATGATATTCATATACAATACAATGGATATATATTAATGAAACTTTTTGAGCCAATTCATATCTATACCTACTAATAAAGAGAGAAAATTTCCGTCAAAATTTTCTTCCACCTTTTTTTCCTTTCACTTTTTTTTTCCTTCCGCATCTCCCTAATAAAAAATCCGTCCAACTCTTCCGTATTTATTTCCACGTCCGTTTATGTTTCCATTACGGTTCTCTTTACTGGTTAGGTACGGGACCTGCTGTCCTTGCATGTTGCCTTGTTCAATCCTGTTTCCTTTATACGTGTGTGTTTCCAGTCACGTTGTGCATGTTTCCCTCTACATTAAGTATAAGAATTTGATTTGAGTTTTGGGTAGTGCTGGAAATTTCTATAAGAACGGAGGGGTTTTAGTTTGGAGGAAGATTCTAAGAATTTAATTCAACAACGACTCATAGGTGGAACAAATGTTGGCGGCAAGGCATACCACGGCCATGGGCCACAGGTTGCGAGGGCGAGATGCAAACTTGAACCACAGGAGACACCCGCAAGGACGAGGTGGAGCTCGAGGACAACGACCATGCAGAGCTCAGATCGACAACAGTCATGGGGGTGACGGCGACACAGAATTTGGCCCACCGATAGCGGCTCGCCGCCACCGCCCTCTCTGCCTGAACCACGCCGGGACGACGAACAAACTGCCATGCTCACACAGCTAAACACCGTCGTGCTCGGTGGTCAAGAAGTAAAAATGGAAAATCATGCAGCGTATGGGAGCTTGGATTAATGTCTACAACACAGCAAGAGAAGAAATAGATAAGCGATGTGACACAAGAGTGGTTTAACCTTTCGACTAGATGCACTAAGATCATGGGCCATGGCCCATGGGTCCACATATAAAGGAGTGCGAGAGAAGAAGCTACTGGAGAAATTCAGGGCTCTTTTTAAATTCACGAGATGAATTAAAATACATGACAAATCAGATAAATATCCAATCTTTTTAGGTTTTATGAGTTAGAGCAAAACACAAACGATTAGTTTGAAGGCAAATCGTAACACATGATACTTTAGCTTTTCACATGTTCGAAGTTGAGTTAGAGCGAACACAGTCGACTAATTTGAAGGCTAATTGAAACACATGGCACTTTATCTTTCCACGTTAGTAGAAGTTAGAGCAAAACACAATCGATTTGAAGGCAAATTGGAACACACGACACTTTCATCGTTAACTAAATTTTGAGCCAAAGAGTCATATAAGTGACATTATAATAAATCATGTATCCTGTTGCAACACACTACACAAAGGATTTATTTCTTTCCCGTTGCAACGCGCACGGGCACTTTTGCTAGTATATTGTAAAAAGATAAATGACCTTTTTAAACTACACAATAGGATATAAGGTATTATATAAGTTCATATCTTCTTGGTTTTTCTAATCTAATAAGCAAAACAAATTCTAGATTTGATTTAGAGAAGCGCCGCCTGTAGCTCAGTCTCGGACCAATTGTCTTGTCTGCTCTTGGCAACGACATTTTTTTTTTTTTTTTTTTTTTGAATCTACTTTGGCAACGACATTGACTGCAACATACATTCTCCTTGCAGAACTGTTCGGTTTCCTGCCATATCCAAGTGTAGCAACTGCTAAGCCATATATTAGTATGAGTACACAATTAAATGCCATATAAGATTGAGTTAACAACAATCGATATCCAAATGTACCATTAGAATGCATCTACCTTAAGGATCATTATATCCGATCTCTAAGCTAAAAAGAAAAATTGGAAACAAAGCAAAAGAGTAGCATAGTTGGAAATAAAGATAAATCACCTTCTACCAAACTCCAGCTCGTGCAGCTTCGTTCTTCCAACTCTCGGTTATCAGAGTCACACAAAAATAATGTTCTACTAAAGAAATTCACAAATTACAACAATATGAATGTAACTGCAAAGTATATTAACAGCAGTGCTTTAACCTGCCTCTATACACTCCTCTATTGAATCAGTTTCCCCAAATCTGGTTCGATAATCTGATATCCATAATGTTGTGTTAATTTATTACTACCGGCGGGCTTCTCTAAAATACATATAAGATGGCAGTAGCTTACCTGTACGTACCTTGGGCTTCTCTTAAATACATAAAAAGATAGCGAATTGGCTTGTAGTCAATGGTAGGACGGTCCAGTGGGGACGCTACCCACCAGGGTTCAAATCCTGGTGCTCGCACCTTTTGGGGATTTTCCCAAGGATTTACCGGCGTTATGCATTAAGTGGTAGCGGCGTTCCGTCGACGACGAGGCGCCTATGGTGACTTCGAGAATCTCCAGATCTGCCGGCTGCCCAGGTCGCCGGAGGAGGTGCTCATAGGGGTAGGGTTTTGCGTGCGTGTGTTCATAGGGGTGAGTGTGCGTGCGTGTTGTGGCGCTGCGTTATCTTGTGTAATTCTCAAAAAAAAAAATACATAAAAGATGGCATTAGCTTACCTGTATGGACCTTTGTTTAAAGGCAATTTCTAGTTTAAGTACTTCTCAAATAAAGGGCAAGATATGATATTGTTTAGCCTTATTAGCTTCCAAAATTATCTAGAAGAATAATTCTAATTTCATCAATAATTCAAATTTAATCGTAGTAAGAGAGAATAACCATGAATTGCCTTGTGAGAAAAAAAAGAAGTTGCACCAAATACGCACCATCTTGGCAGTGATACAGTTTCTCCTAATGGCCTTCAACTGAAATTGTCTTCTTCGGGTAGAATATGTCACTAACAAACTTGTACACAAAAAAAAAAAAAAAAAATGTTAGGCTGTATCAAACTTATTCTCCTTCCAGAAACGTGTATTCTTGCTCGATGGATAGGGTTTAAAATAAATTTTAATTGATCGTTTAAGACAAATAGAATTGTCTTCGTAAATAGAGGTTAGATATTACCTAAACATACAAATTGATATCTTCTTATAGATGTAATCTTTTATCGTGTTTTTAGTTTTTACTGTCACATACTACTGTAATGTTAAATTTCAGTGAATACAAAACTTTTCTTCATAAGTAATGTAAAATTTTAAGCTTTACTCACATGGAGCGCTTAATTACTTTGTCCATGATTTATCCCTGATAAGGTGTAGATCAATGGCAATCACATGTAAATTATTGGTTACTGAGAACTCTTACTCGCATTAAGAGAAGTTGGAATAAAGTTACACTACCGCCTGTAAATCAATAGCAGCACGTGCAAAGCACGCTGAAAAAAAAAAAAAAACTCTTACTCGCATTGCTAATTTATTTCCTATCTATTGTAAATACATGCTGAAAGAAATTAAGGGTATTATAGCAAAAAGCTGAGAAATATATTTGCTAAACAGGAAAGACAGTAGCTCATATTCCTACATATTATACTCCTAAATGGAGGTTAATAATGTTAAGTTAGAAGAATCTTTATTTTAATGGTGAACTGCCAACAAGTACTATGCAGTTTAGTGACAACCACATTACCTCCCAACAATTATCAAAACAATAAGATGCGAGCATGAACGTCAGCATAATTAGTTGATCATTTCCAAAAAAACGTGGAGATCGGATTACTACTTTAAACTAAAAAATAGAGCGCAACACTAAGTCAAAGAGTCTCTTGGTCGTTAGTATAACTGAAGTACATAATGACCGGTGAGTCCAACACAAAACGCCAGCCTCATCCTGTTCTTCTGCTTCCTGAGTCTCTTCGAGAGCGCTCCGACCGGCTCGCTGGCCATACCGCGCCAAGATTGGCAGCATTTTGTTAGAACAAAAATGTTTATGAACGACCCTTCGGATGTTTTCCATCCAAGAAATTATAAAGAAATCTTTGAATATATTAGATGGTTTTATGGCGCAAGAAATAAAACGAAAAAAGAATTATATATGTAGCATCACAAGTTTTGTATCTAAGATAAGATGAGAATTGAATATTAGATTTGTATACCATATGGAAAAAAAAAAAAAAAAAAAAAAAAAATCTACACGTGAGTCCTCCGCAAGGTTTCGATCTACCATTCTAGATTCAAAACAACTAATTTAAGATTGAATATATACATCAAATCTATACACCAATTTAAGATTGAATTAATAAATAATAAGTAATCATGATCCATGCACGCAATCTAATATCTATACCTACTATTAAAGCACGAAAATTTCTGCCGTTTTTTTTTTTTTCACCTCTATTTTCTTTCACCTGCCTTTTCTGTCTACCGGATACTTACGATGGCAATAGCAATACAATACGTAAAAAGTGTTCTATCCAAAACAGAGTTGGAGACCATATCTATCCAAAACAGAGTTGCAGACCATATAGTAGGATACCAGTAGGATACCAAAAAAGAGCTCCAAATCCAAAACTGAGTTGTAAAAAAAAAGAAGTCGTTTGAGTCGGTTGTGCAGTCCAGAGATATCACGATCTCATGCACCTACCAAAAAATCAAATGCGGACGGTGAACTGAACAGCTCCTCGCACGCCTGCATGAACGCTTCTTTGAGAGCCTCCGGCACGGCCATGGTTGACCACCTTCGTCCATGCCGTGCCAGACCGGGACAATCCGTTACGAATTGAGACGGCCGGAGTCTGTGCTTGTACGTGCAGCTAGCACAAAGAGGAACAGAACAGCATGCATGCATACCATGAAGAAGCCCCAGTCCTGGCATGCCCGGCCGACGTCCCGGACCTCCTGTGCCCGTTGCTCGGCCGCGCCGTTGACGAGGGCTTGACGACGGGGATTCGGTGCCGGTGTCGGGAACGGCAGGGTGGCCGTTGTGCTCATCGTCGTCAGTGCACGGATCCGTGGAGTGGTAAGCCGGAACTCCCGCCATGGATATACTGCAGGGACGATGATTAGTTAGGAGACGATTCTGGGGCAGGGCAATGCAAGACGTTTGCCGTGGCACCTCCGTGTGTTCATTCACTGAGAAAACGATATTAAGCCACAAAACTTGACATCCAACTCTACAACACATAGATATGATAACCAAAGTTATGATACATTTATGAGAAAATAATTTGTTCCTTACAATGAAAGAAAAAAGTTTATCAAGGTTGTATTTTAAATTCAATACATAATTATTAGAAAATTATGATATTATTAGAAAATTGTGATATTATTTTTTATATTAACGTATATTATGGATACCATGGTGATCATAAATATCTTTTGAATTTTATAGAAATTTAAAAATAACTAGATATGTAACATGGCTTCTATTAACGAGCTGTTTCGTTTGTGATTGTTGTAGCCACCAATCACAACATCAAAAAGTAGCACATATACAAAATAAGTTGTTGTGTTGTTGCAATTGTGCAACAAATGAAGCGAACATGTTAAACATTTTATTGTTATTTTCTCCCGCTGCAACGCATACGGGCATATTTACTAGTTATCTAAAAATTGCACGCAATCTATTGTGAAAACAACTCTGTGACACAAGCGACACGTGTTAATGTACCTGCAGCCGATCGAAGTAGCTATCTCGATTTGAAGACCATGTGCATGGGAGCGTTGTTGATATTCGTAGCGCCGGCGAAGATGTGGATCATGTGGAACTCGTTGATGTGGATGCACTGGAGTCTTTCGAAATCCCTGCTGCAGATGTGGGTGCAGTACGGTGCTTGTTTCCAAAGCGCGACGCATGTGATTAGCGTTGACACGGAGCCACTGGCCACGGATCTAGTGCTTCGATCATCGCGTCGTACGCCAGCCTCGTCTGCGGCGATGATCTTCGTCGTCGCATCGTACGCCAGCCTCATCCTGTTCTTCTGTTTCCTGCGTCTCTTCGAGAGCGCTCCAACCGGCAAGCCGGCCAGTTACCACGCCAAGATCGGCAGCGCTTCTCGTCCGTCTCTTCGAGAGCTATCTGATTGGTTCTCTGGCCCAACTGCTACATGATCGGCAGCGTGAGCGCCGCCGCGCCGGTAGCCGCGCGCTGGAACTGCAACGCGGTATCGCACCCGTCCGTCGGGTTTGGCCCATGCGCGAGGGATCGCGATGAGGACAAACGGGTGTGCCGCATGTGGTGGTTTCCCGTGCGACGTGCGAGAGGAAGTATCCGCTCGTCGGGATGCATCTTTCCGGGCGGCGGGGATTTGGTTCGCGCGGTCTCGCGCGACGGCTGCAGATGGAATTGTCGTAGGCGTGTTGCGGAGGCCCGCTGGTCGCTGTTGTTGCCGGCGTGTCCTCTGTGAGGCCTCCGGACCACGGCGGTTCTGGTGATGGCGTGGTAGCGTGAGCGTGGGGAGGCAGCCTCTTGCCGCCGCCGCAAGCGAGTCGCGTCGCGCTAGGAGGCTGTCACCGCACCGGTAGTCATCGAGCGAGAGGGGAGGCGATTGTCGCGTGGCAATTGTGCGGAGGCGGAGGGACTGCGTCCAGCTTCAGCGAAAAGGCGAGTCTCAGCGCGTCACCATCACGACGTTTCGGGAACTCCACGACGCTTCGGAGGCGCGATCCATGGATGCGAGTAGCGCGTGGTGCCAAAGAGAGCGAAACACCGAGCAGCTAAGGTCGGTCCATATCTGAGGACCATTGGATGGGATGATCGGTCCCGATCCGGCCGGTTGAGATCGCGACATGATGCCCCTAATTCCTTCGGCTCTTTTATATAGTATAGAAATAGATAGATATGGGCATGTGACATTTCGTTTCGGAAGAAGATAGCACCCACAGGCCACAACTATCTAGCTAGCATGCGCGCCATTAGCAGTCACGAAAAAATCCCGAAAAAAATCCGGCGGCCAGGCAACGTAGTCACGTCGCTGCATGCGCGCCAGTTTTTTCTCTTGAGCCGAAGCTAGCAAAGTTGTACGTGTACTCAAAAGAAAAATCAATCATAAAGGCCCAACTCGTACTCGTTTTTCTCTTGGGCCGAAACCCAGTAGACAGCAGCCCATCATGTACAAGGGGATAACAATTAGTGCACATCACGCGTCCACGCCGTAATTATAGGGTCGGTGCCGCTAACTAAAACCATCAAATGATGTCGATAGGGAAATCAGCTATAGTCAGATGGCAGTTCCTTTATCACCTAAGCAAAACAATACAGGAAAGCTTCTTTTGGGAAGGTAACTGAATAGTAAAATAATTAGTATAGGAATTTCATGCATTGTCAGATGGCAGTTACATAACTGCAATATACATCAACAGGCTGGTGTCCTGAGAACACAGAAGTCAGCTGCAGCATTAGAATGCTCCTTGGTCGCATTATCACAAAAATAATAATCAGTTGCCAGCTGCATATGTACTATCTTTGCAGCTTGCTGAACCAGAAATGAGTTCTGTTTCTTCACTGCATCCATATCTCTACTATACGAAAGCAGGGTCTCTACTATACGAAAGCAGGGTCCAAGCTCGGGCAGGAGAAGCTGGCCACGTCGCCAGCAAAACATCAGCCGTTCGATCGCGATTGGATGGCTCAAACCACACCTATCTTTGCCACTGTTCACGCACTGTACTTTTACTGTTCACGGGCAGCCAAAGGACACTTGCTACACGTACACGAGAAACGTACCAAAAAAAAGATTAAAGTAATCCCTATCCCTTTGCAAAAAAAATTCAAATAAACTAGAAATACTCTAGAAGCAATCCAAATATTTTTGTCCCTTCTTCATCATCCAAAAAATTCAAAACAATTTTTAAATTCCTCACATTCGCAATTTTATCGATAAACTTAAAAAAAAAATTATAGCTCATTTATCCTAACTCCGAATCACGTAGTTCTTGCACAAAAAATCTTCTAAAATAAAACCCCACATATTCAAATCTTTTTTTTTCCTAATTTTTCACCCCTTTTTCATCATCCAAAATCAAGAAAAAATTTCAATTTTCCCTCATTCGTGTTTTGTCGATAAACTTAGGAAGTTTATATCTCATCAACCTAACTCGAATCCCATAATTCTTCAACCAAAAAACTTCTAAAACAAAACACTACATGTTCAAATTGTTTCCTAATTTTTGGTGATACCCCTTCTTCATCATCAAACATTAAAAATAATTTCCAAATTCCTCTCACTCGCGTTTTGCCGATGTCACAGATCGGAAGGATTCCGACGATCGGTGACATTTTAACGGCGGCGAAGTTGACGGCGAGATGATGGGCGGCGGCGCGCGGCGGCGCGGCGGCGGCGGCGGCTGAAGGCTGTTTCTGCTGGCGGCTGGTAGTAGTGGCGGGCGACTAGGGTTGAGGGCGCGTGAGAGAGCGTAGGCTGGGAGACGGGAGCTGTTGGGTGTTACCCCTTAATTTTTTTCGATTAAGATTCAAGCGATTACATACCCCTCGTATTTATAGTCCGAGGGAGACTTGCACGCTAAGAAAGTATCTAGGAGGTTTCCTTATAGATTGGAATACCTTTTGACAAAGCAATCTATTTCTTTCCTAATTTATTCCCTATTATTTTAATAAAGATTGGATGACGACGGTAGCAGGCGGGCGCGGCGGTCGGGCGGGGCCGTGCGTGCGCACGCCCTAGGCCCCCTTTTGGGCCGGCCTCTTTTGGTGTGTGACAGCCGATAAACTAAGAAAATTATATCTCATCCATCCTAACTCGAATCCCATAATTCTTCCACAAAAATAAACTAAAATAAAATCCTACATATTCAAATCCTTTTTCCTAATTTTCGATCAATATCATTTTTCCAATTGATAAATTATAAAACTATACAACCATCACAAAATCAACACAGACATATCAAATATGACGCAACAAAATATAAATATCGTTATTATATTTCAAAGATAAATTTGAAACAGTAACTCTACGCATCACTAGCTGGCCAGATCAGGCTGTCACGCGGCAACGCCGCGTGTACTTTCTAGTTTAGTTACTGGAGCCAGGCTTCTCGACCTCACGCACAATGTGTCCTTCCAGCCTTGTAGCCAGCGAAGGCAGTGAGGTGGCAGGGCTTCTTTTGGGTCATCCCTTGGGAAGGACTTCACTGCAGAAAAACAATGAAAACAAGCCCATTCATTGAGTTGCACAAATGCAGAGTACTGCACTAAACTGAAAATATATGTATGTATACTTCATATTGCAACCACTTGACAGTTACTTAATGAACATCTTCAAAATTTAGTAATTCAACAGTGCATGCCAAGTTGACAAAATTATATTCCTCAATTTTAATCTTTGGAGCTCAGGCTTGCAGCTGCAGGCTTGAACAGAGCTAAATGGTAGATCTATTCAAAAATGTGGCCAATGAGTGCACTACGAACTGGCAGCCACAGCAAAGCTGTGCAATAAATCTTTCTTCAACTTTTGGTACTGCTGAAGGTGCTCCATAACAATTTATCACTTAAAAATGTTAAATTGTTCAGTCCAAATAGTGGGTAGAAACATACAGATAGGAACTTCAAGGATGGCAGGCACATATACAAATAGTGTATGTAGAGGCCGGATTGTATTATCCATTATCTAAAAAAAATATATACAAATAGTGTTGAGATAATACTGAACGCGAGCTGCAGGAAGCTACTATCCCAAACGCGAGCTGCAGGAAGCTATTACTACATTGAATCAAAGACGAAGGGATCAGGAAATGCGTCACAGTGCACAGGCAGCCTCACCTCAATCTTACCAATTACATCTGCATGCATGCCATGCTCCGCCTTCATTCTGATCGACAGGTTCTGCCATCGCCGCCGTGAACTTCCAATCATGGTTAGCTGTCAATGGTCTTTATGTTTCCATCTTCCCGTCGAATCACTAGACATGGTCATTTCTTGTCATTTATCAGTTCAGTATATAACCAGATGTGCTTCCATGGCCCACCTTTGCTCCCTGACCTGCAGACAATAGCTAAATGCTATGAGTCACTAAGGTTTACACTATCCAAATTTCCATAAAAGGAGCAGCTGGAACATCAGGCACTGCCTAAAGATTTGTAATGTAAGACCCTAAACGAGAAATGTCGCGTAACGTAAAATGTACAGACCTGCCCAGCAAGAGCTAGCTAGCGCATCATTGAGCAGAGGAAATGTCAGCCACACTTGCAAGCACAACTGATGGCCGGCCATTTAAAATTGATAACATTGACAGGTCTATACAACAAATCAGATTTCACTATACATAAGTTAAGACAGTTCTATTAGTAGTAAAATTTGGTGGTGATAACTGGTAAGCAATATCTGATATACATGAATCTCAGAAATGAATAGAGATCAAGAACA
Source organism: Hyparrhenia diplandra (assembly GCA_015847255.1). Classification (NCBI taxonomy): domain Eukaryota; kingdom Viridiplantae; phylum Streptophyta; class Magnoliopsida; order Poales; family Poaceae; genus Hyparrhenia; species Hyparrhenia diplandra. The sequence goes on from JADLZK010007696.1 coordinate 542,587, forward strand.
CTGAAACTAACAGCTTGACACATGGTGCAGCAACTTCAGTTATTTCACCAGTGAAAAAACCTTTACTAATTTGGCTATTTGATAATCTACAAGGCTATTTGGAAATCAGTGCTTATCAGACATATATAGTAGCCCAGTGAGAGGGTTCATATAGGTGAAATCAGATTATCCTATACTAGTATGTTCGATCTTATCGTGACACAACATAGAGCATGGATCGATCTTCTCGCAGTACAGTACGTACCTGGAACTCGTGGCTGGGATTGGTTGGTGCCAGGAACACGGTGTCGCTCCACGGTGTGTACCCATCGCCGCCCTTGCAGAAGATGCGCACGGTGGGCTCAGGTGCGAACACGCGACACAGGTTGCCGTAGCCTGGTTCCGTGGGCAGACGGGGGTATGACCTTGAAGGGGTGGCGCGTAGCCCAGCCCGGCAGGACGCCTCCTCACGGCAGCGGGGATGGCCGCCGCCGCCGCCGCCGCCCAGAATGGGAGCGTAGTCGCCGGCACGGCTTCCATGTGTTTGGTCGGGCCTGGATCTCGCCGGAGAAGATGCAGGAGCAGCACAGCGCGTTGAGGTCCTCCCGCGGAGGGATCAACGGCGGCCGACAATGATGGCACATAGATGGAGAATACAGAGACGGCGGTGATGTGGACAAAGCGATCTCGTCGGCACCGTCCGCCCAATCCGCCGCCGTGCCGCGCGCCGCCTCCGTCTCGTCGTCCGCGCCGTCACCGAGCACCTCGACAGGTCCGCCTCGACGAGAGCAAGCCGCCGGTGCCCTCAGCTCCGGCCGGGACCTCGCCGGCGTCGGTGCCGGCGGCGGTGCCCGGCGCCTCCTGCGCACGATGAACTCTAATAAACCCTAGAGATATCATAGACAACTAACTATATTACTTAACTATATTACTTGAATTATTCTAAATCCTAAATATAGTATCGAACATTATTGTTATAATTATGAATGTACTTCTTTACCCTTGGTTTTTTTTTTTTTACCAAAACGCAATTACAGCGCCTATTTTTACAAGCTAACCCACCTCAATTTTGAAGCGTTGGGGAGCGTTACGGCGATTGGGCCCCACCGACCATAGACACATTCTAACGCTTCTTGACGCCCACATTAACGCTTCTCAATGCTTCCCCGATGTATTGGGCCCACAACTCATAGACATATAAATTATTTTTCAAACGCTTCTCCAAGCATTGTAAAAAAACTCAAATTTTATAGGTCCTTGATCTACTGAGTTTATAGTTTAAAGTTTTCTTTTACATTTACTAGCAAAACATGCCGTGCGTTGCACGGGGACGTATGTGTAATTTATTTTCTCACATTTTCTATCTATCAGTGTCTAGTTTCCTCTTGTCTGCTTAGATGAGTAGTAGCGGTGATCGTGTTTTGTTTTTAGGTCCACTCTCTGTTGGAACCTAAAAGGTCGCATACAACGTTGTGCTGGGAGAAGGCTATTTTCACCTCCCTTATTTCATGTACTCATATGCCAAAAACATGTCTTGCATCGTTACAACACACATGAGCTTGACACATAGTACACTCCATGCCCATCTTTTGTAACGGTTAAAATTTATATCGTATATGCAATTAAATTATAGAAGAAGCATGGAACTCCATGTCCCATGTGTTGCATTGGTGTATTTTCACGTGTTGGCATATCAAAGACACACCTGATTAGACATGTTATTTTGATAAAACGATTCTTGCCATGCCGTTTAATCTGGCCTTTGCTTGCTTTTAAATAAATTGTTGAAGGGACCCTCCTATTCTGCTGACTTGCAAAACTCAAGCATAATCTTGAAGATGTTGGACATCAAATTCATCTAAAGTTCATTTTTTTTAAAATCACTCAAACTCAAATCCTTCGATTGGTCATTGGTCAGAGCCACTACAGCCACCTCAAACGACTGCGGCTGCAGCAGTGGTGCCTGGATGGCTAGATCATGCAACGGTTGTTACAACTGCGGCGTCTGGGCACGCGACGGTGTCGACAGCACCTAAATCCGCGCGCCGATGATTGTGTCCTTCGTCCGCGACCAGACAGCTCATCATGGCGGTGTGAGCTCTGGAGGACATCCTGGCAATTGCATGAGGCTTCGGACCTGTTGGCAAGCATCGGGAGTGGCCTACAGTCGTGATCGCATCGATATCTTCTCAATTCTCTCCACCTTGGTGCACTGCCTCTTGGTCCTCGCTACGTCAGCAGCTGTGAACGTGCGCGAGTCCTCGATACCTATCGTTGACGACGTCCGGCTCCGGAATCCCACACGATGGGTGCGCCACCGCCTTAGGGCCGCCGCAGACGATGAGCGCGACATCGACGTTGCAGAGAACTTGCTGCGCCTTCTCGTGGTCGTGTGCGTTGCCGATGAGGCTCATCCGTATCTTGCTGCGCAGCATGAACGACGTACTGCGGTGGCGGCGTGGTCTACATACGCATGTGCGGCCGGCGACTCGCTTTTTGGCTTGGACACGGCGGCATGTGCAGTATCGTGCTTGTCAGGTCCACCGTGCACAGGGGACACGGTGGAAAAAAAATTATGGCAAACGATATTTATAGGTATTGGATTTGGTAAGGGATTCCATTGCATGGCTTCGCGTTGTACCAGTTGTATATGGACTCGGCCTCTACTTGCGATTTGTAGAACTGGGAGCGGCGTGGCGTGCACACGGCGGCTCAACGTGCGTCGGATACGAATAGAACTCTTAGGAGCGGACAGAAACATATTTAGCCGGAGGAAAAGGCGAAAGAAAAGGGTGGTGAAAAAAAGTGGCAGAAATTTTCTCTCTTTAATAGTATCTTTAATAGTAGGTATAGATAAGGATTAAGATCTAAAAAATATTATAAAGTTTCATCAACATACTTGTCACACCCACGTGGTGGGGCCCAGAGGGGATGGCCCAAGGGGCCCGCGGCGTAGGGAGGCCCCCCGGCCCTGGCGCGCACGCCCTCTCGCCGTCGCCGCTCTTCCACGATTTTTTCGGTAATTAAAGTCAGAGTTCGGTTAGGATAAGATTAGAACTGTTTGGTGTGAAGGAGATATTTTCACTCTATAAGGAAGTCTAATATTAGGAAAAGAATAAATACTTGTTTGTAAAAGGTATTCCAATATATAAGAAAACCTTTAAAGATTGCTTGAGATACAAGTCTCATAGTAGGGCTATATAAATAAGGAGGATGTAATCTCTTAGGGACAAGCAATAAAGAATTACTTCCTGCCTTCTACCCTAACCCGCCGCCACCAGCCCACGCATGCGCGTGCCGCCCCCTGCCCGTGCCGCCGCCCGTGCCGCCTCCGGCCCCTCTAGCCACCACCTCCTCGTCGCGGCTATGACAGCTGGTGGCCGGTGGTCTGCTTATATAGTCGAGGAAAAACCGATCTCGTGTGTAACCCCCTATTTTACAAAGAAAACAGAGAGGCAAGTATATGTGGGCCCAGAAGTCCCAAATCACATATACATACAAATTGTAATAATATTCATAGCACAAACCACGTTTATAACTTTATTACATCACATGAGCATGTCTATCACATCATTGCCAACGATATTTATTACAGCAGATACATAGAAAGACTAAAAACACCATCCCACAGGGACACGGGGCTGGTGATACGCTCTCCTCAGAAGTCCTCAATATCTTCAGGGAACTCCTCATAATCAAGTCCATCTGGAACGCGTCCATGGTTTTCATTGGTGAAATAACAAGTGTCAGCTCACCATGCTCGAGTAAGTATATCTATGGGGATGCAAGGCTCAAAAGCTTGACATAGGTTTAAGCGGTCAGCATTTTAGTTGGTCATATTTTATTTATTACCAGAGTTATTAAGTTAATGAGAGAACCCAACCCAAGTGTTTAAGTAATTATAAACATCAAGTTAATATGATCTCCCATCCAACCCTTATCTGGCTATACATAAAGGATCCAGGTCGCTCGTATCTGAGAGCTCGGCTGATATATCAGTTTGATCAAACTCCTCCCATCCAACCCTTATCTGGCTATACATAAAGGATCCAGGTCACTCGTATCTGAGAGCTCGGCTGATATATCAGTTTGATCAAACTCTGCGCAGAGGTGTACACTTTCATCTTGAGTCGTGATTTCCCTTTGCCCGAGGTGGCCATCCTCTTGGCTCACTTCCGATGTAAGTCAGGGATCACTACGAAGCCTTTCACTAGTCATCCTAACAAGTTAGTAGCCGTGAGGTTTCAATTTAGGCGAACGGAGGCCCCCTTCTAGACTGGCACACCTGACAGCAGATCAGCACACAGCTTGACAGGCAAGGAAGCCATTCTACAACCTAGTCCCACCTCTTGCGCTGAATAAATCTAGTAACTACTAACAGGGATCGAGAAAAACTAGTTATACGACTAAGGTCATGCCCACTTTGACACTCAAGTCTGTACTATCTTCCTGGGTTGCCACTTTAAGTGACAGTCCTTATGAAGAGCAACTAGAGCATAAAAATATGGTCACACTCCAGCCCCCTACTTGCCATGTTGCTAAAAAGTTTCTTTTAGTCATTGTTCTATATATCATTAGTCAAGTTACAATTAAGCATTTGATGAGCGTAGCAAGACTTAACCTTCTATTATGCAAACCCCCATAGGTAACAAGGATAAATAGACAATAATCCTAGGTGAGTCCTTAAGGGTTATCAAATTTGGACACATGCAATATGAATAAGGTGATTAAAATTGTTGGGTAACAAGGAAACCATAAGAAATACTTGCCTTGCTCAAAAGCTTGGTCCGGGTACTGCTCCTCGTACTCCACGTTCACGAACCATGTAATAGCGAGCCGACAGTCTCTCCTCAAATCACCGCCGCTGTTTTGACCCAGCAGTGTTTTGAACCCCACATCACTACCCGCTTTGGTTCTATCGGTTCACTTTCTGTCAGTGAAGGGGGGGTTTGAGCCTGGCTGTAATGTACAAATTTGTAGTAGTGATTTGTGTGCCTGAAATTTAAGAAGGTTTCAGGCAACACTTTTTGTCATAGTGACACGTTAAATTTCTGTCCTTGTCTAACTATAGAAAATAATTATTAATTTTTAAATTGTCCTTGTGCCAACACGTATAAAATTTGCCTTGTCTAACTATAGAAAATAATTGTTAATTTTTAAATTGTCCTTGTGCCGACACATATAAAATTTTATAAGGTTTGTAGTTTGTTTAACTGGTTTTTATTATTGGAACCGAAAATTGCAGATTGTGTCCATAGAAATTGTAAAGAACTAAACCTGCAATTTTAGTATACGATATGTGCAATAGCCGTCGCCTGAAATAAAACAAAATTCAGGCACTTGAAATTTAGCAAATCCCTTAATTTGTTGGCTAGCTTTAATTTGAAAGTTAATGGTTGGATGGTAAGAGAGTATAATTAAGCTAGATTGAGGCTCTGATCTGGTCCTTGTGTGACGCCGGCTCATAAGTACAACAGGCCAGATTGGCTCCTCCGCGCACTGTACCATCCTCTATAAAAGGGGTGTTGGATCGAAGAAATCTAGGCCACGGAGTACAAAGACCAGTTTTAATTTGCAGTGAAAGCTTGTTAACCTTGTATCATGACGCTTAGACTCTTGGCCGAAGTGAGCCCACAGGACTTGCTCGTAGCTCTTTCCGAGCTCCAAAACCATGTGCTCGGTTACATTAAGTCCATGGCTATCAAGTGTGCAGTGGATCTCGGCATCCACCACACTATCCACTGCCGCGGCGGTGCCGCAAGCCTAGCCGACATAGCAGCCGACACTAAGATACATCCAGCCAAGGTGCGAGATCTCCAGCGCGTGATGGAACTACTTAGCACTACGGGCATCTTCACTGCCACCGCTAGTAAAGACAGTGGTGATACCTTGTACGGATTAACCACGGCGTGCCGCTTCCTCGTCGGACATCGCAACCTGTCCCCTATAGTCCCGTTCTTGGTGAGTCCTCTCGTCGTGTCTTCCTTCTTTAGCATTTCTGACTGGTTACGGAAGGAGCCCGATGCTGCCGGGTCACTCTTCGAGCTGGCGCACGGCTGCTCCCAGTGGGAGATGGCGAACCAGGATGCCGCGTTTAGCAGCGTCCTAAACGACTCCATGGCGGCTGATAGCCAGCTCTTGCTCGAGGTCGTTATTATGGACAAGGGCCGTATCTTTCGCGGCCTGAGCTCGCTCGTCGACGTTGGTGGCGGCCGTGGCGCCGCCGCCACGCAGGTCATCGCGAGGTCGTTTCCACGCATTAAGTGCATGGTGCTGGACCTTCCTCACGTCGTCAACGAGGCCCATGCCAGTGATGATAACACGCATTTCATCGCAGGGGACATGTTTGAGACCATTCCTGTTAGCAACCCAATCGGATTGCCAATCAATCTCAGATATAAGTAGCAGGAACTAGTACAATCTAGGAAGAAGAACAGTAAACTATTGCTAAGTACATGTAAAGGAATAAATTGATAATTTGGTTGATGATTCCCTTCGCCGGTTGCTCGTGCCTTTGTAGTCGAACTTCTAACTTGGGCAGGCACACCACCTGGGCATACTCTGGCAGACTCGGACCATGGGCATGGCCCATAAGGCCCAACAACAGCTGGTCCCTGACATTAGACCCCATAGGAGAGGCAGCTCTCGACATTTCTCCCTCCTTAAATGGCGGCTTGCCCTCAAGCCGCTGCCTGCAGATCATGGTGGTTTCCAACAAACAGCGACAAATAGAACAACAGTTGCCCAAGGTGAAAGATGGCCATGGCTGTAACTCAATGCAGTCATTCCAGGTCTGCCTATTGAATTCATATTGAACCCCCTCACTCAACATCTCAAGCTGAATAGGAGGTGGCCATGGAGGCCTGTACTGCACAGCAACCAGACTGAAACAAGGAGTGACCAGAAACCCATTCTTTTCATCGGATTTGATGGAACTCAGTAGCACGCCATTGTCAACATACTCAATGCCCAACTGAATCTCCTTAGCCACAATGCTCAAGAAGCTATCTATACGCTGAGCAAATCCATCTTGCATGGAGCCTCCGTCATCAATGAATGGAAATTTGCCATCACAGAATTCAGATATAGCATGCATGGCAGCAGTATCATGAACTGAGCTGGAACTGAACGTGTGGATCTGGACATGATGGCCATCGAGAGAACAAGAACATCACTTATCTTGAGCATAGGGATGTCCGGGAAGTTGGGGTCCATCGGTCGCGAGGTTCACCATCACAAGCTCGGCGTCGGGGCGGTCATCGGCACCATGTAGCAGAAGAGGTCGAGGGATTCCAACTTTTCCTCCTCCGACAACAGCAGTACTCCGGTCAGCACGGTCTTGAGCACGCATCCGCGGACGAGATGCGCACAGTGGAGCGCGGACACGATGACGGCGAAGTTGATGAAGGCCGACATGATGTGGCATCGCGCTGCCGGCGTGCGGCGTCCATTGCCCATGGCGAGGCGAGCCCATAGGTCTTGGCGAAGTGCTCCTTGGTGGCCCGCTCCACCACAGCCGCCGGACGCAATCCAGCCGACGTCGTCGCGGGCACACGAGGGCGCGGCACACGGCGGCGTCCGGGGCTCTGGCGTGGGCGCAGCGCTAGCGGTGCAGCAGGTTTCCCCACGGAGCTTAGGGAGGAACGCCGTGGCGGGGCGCCGTGTTCAGCGGGAAGCGCGACGCCATTGTCGGTGAGCTGTAGGCCGTGGTAGACGGCGATGTCCTCAGCGTCGTCGAGGCCGACCTTCCGAATCAGGACAGCGACCTCAGCGTACCAGCGGATCTGCGGAAGCCGCCAGCGACGCCGGTTGGGGCGGGCTCAAAAAGGGTCATCGGCGTCGGCGTCCTCGGCGAGGGGGGTGTGGAAGTGGTGTTGCGCCTCGGCGTGGCGATGACGGAGAGCTTGGCGGCGCGGCGCGCAGGAGGAGTCGGCGGGACGAGGCCCTCGTCGTCGCGCGTCACGGAGCTTAGGAAGACGATCTATTCGTGCCCAAATACGGCGATGAGGGAGCCGGCCGGGGCACTCGCCCGCAGCGGCGCCCGCGAGACGGACTCGAGATGTCGTGGATCGCCGCTTCCCTCCGGGTCGGCGACGACGCAGCGGCGTGGTTGCGACCGTGGTCGGCACCGCGGCGGCGCGCGTGGGTAAGCCGGGGCCGCGCGTGCGTACTGCGCCCCCGCCGCGGACGCAGCGCGGGATGCGCGGTGGCGAGACGAACCGTAGCGAGATGGAGGGAAGTCGAAGTACGACGGCGGCGGCCTCGAACCAGGTCCGAGGAGCCGTGGAGGCCGTCCGCGTCGACGCTGAAGGAGCACGGCGCGTCGGAGCCGAACCGCTCGGCTGGGGCGGTCGCGGCGGGCGCGGAGGACGCCCGCGGTGGGCGAGGGCCGACGCGGACGCGGAGGGAGACGCCGCAGAGCGTTGGAGCGAGGAGCGCGGGGCGGTCGAATGAACCGAGATGGACGCAGGAGGTGCTTCGCGGCGGGACGCCGAGCGAACAGGGCGCCTTGGCGCGAGGAGTTGGGACGGCGTGGGGACGACGGACCTTGAGCACCTCGCCGCGGTGGATGGGAGGGCCTCTCCTCTACCTCCAGCTCCTCGCGCCCCGGATCTGGAGCGGGGAAGTACTCGGGCTCCTCGTTCTGGTGGCCGCAGCGTCAGGGTGGACGAGGGAGTCGAGCGCTGGGACGAAGGAGGTGGAGTCGCCCGAGGGCAAAGGAGGCTTAAGTCGGCGCGTCGAGTCGATCTCCTCGGTCGCCGCGGCCGGTGGGGGAGGAGGCGTAGTCGGGCGTCGGTCGTGGGAATCGGTGGAGGCGACCAGCGTCGGGAAGTAGTCGTCGAGCTCGGTGACGGCTCGTCGGGGGACGCCGTTGAAGAAGTCGCCCGGTTGTCGACCCACGGCGTGAGCGATGGCGGGAGCTGCTCCTCCTCCGGCTCGAAGACGGCGCCGAGGCGACTCGAACGCGGTGCGGAGATCCATGAGCGAAGGAGCAGCAGCGTCGAAACGGCAGTGACGACGGGATCCATGGCATTCAGCACGAACGGATCTAGGGAGGCGATACCCATCGTTAGCAACCCAATCGGATTGCCAATCAATCTCAGATATAAGTAGCGTGAACTCCTAAAATCTAGGAAGAAGAACAGTAAACTATTGCTAAGTACATGTAAAGGAATAAATTGATAATTTGGTTGATGATTCTCTTCGCCGGTTGCTCGTGCCTTTGTAGTCGAACTTCCGACTTGGGCAGGCACACCCACCGGCATACTGCGAGGACTGGACCATGGGCATGGCCCATAAGGCCCAACAACAGCTGGTCCCCGACATTAGACCCCATAGGAGAGGCAGCTCCTGACAATTCCACCTGCTGGCGCTGTCTTACTCAAGGTAATTAACCATTAATGTGTACCGCATGGGTCTACTACTCATCGCTAATCGAACTACGTACTTCCGGTTCTTTATTTCCCGGAAATTGAAACAATGAAACCTAATCACTTCTGTGTTTGTTCAAATACTGGAGCAACAAAAATCAACAGAAATTCGATATATATAGTACGTGAAACAAGAAAATTTTTAAGTTTCATCAACTTTACGAATCAAAACGAGATCATATGTACTAATGATGAGTCTCCATATGGAAAATGATTTTTCATTGAATTAGACAAATTGACTTCAGGTCATTTTGCTTGTGCTTTTCTTTCCTTCAAATTTTTTTTTTAATTTCTACCTGTTACAGAACATTTTACATGACTGGAGTGATGAGAATTGCGTCAAGATACTTAAACGTTGCAAGCAAGCTATTCCTTCTAGAACAGCAGGGGGAAGGTGATAATCATAGAGATGGTGAGAGGATCATCACAGGGAGATAGCCAAATGAATGAGGTGGAAGTCATACGGAACATGTTCATGTTATATATCAACGGGGTGGAACGAGACATAAATGAATGGAAAAAGATCTTTTCCGATGCTGGATTCAGTGACGATTACAAAATCATGCCAGTGTTGGGCCCCTATTCAGTAATCGAGATCTACCCATGAATAATGCTTGAACTACGGTATTACTACGTACATAAGGCACATTAAGTATACGTGGGTTACCATGTTGTCAGTTAGCAGCAGGACAGGATGCATGCCTCCGTGTTATCCTTAGCTTTCTGCTCTCGGGTTATAAATATGATATATATATAATTAAATAAATATGTCACTTAGCAGCAGGACAGGATGCCTCCGTGTTATTCCTGGCTTTGCTGGTTTGTAACCTTATTTTAATGAATATATATATAAATAATATATCATATTCCCTTTTATATTCTAATTGTGTATTCAACATGTCGTTAATGGTAGGACATTTTCATTCCTTCCACTAAACATAGTCCGAGACAATAAATCAATGTCTCTCTTGTTGATACTATTGTAAGTCTCTATATATGTGATTTGACTTCCTAGATCACAGACATATGGTTTTATATACTCGGTTTTGTCTTTAAAATCGGGTACGACATATACTAGTTATTGTTTCTCTAGATTTAGACTTTGTTTGGATTTGTTATCTAGCTAATAATTCATTAATGATTTGGTTCGAGTTGTTCTATAATTGTTATCTAAAGCCCAAGCTTATAATTAGCTAGGCTATTCTTTATAACTATTTGGATCCAAAAAAGATAATTATTAGCATATAACTACTATCTGTAGGATGCGAAAAGGGCATCATCTACCGTTCGGATTAGTTAAACCTTTTAAAAGTTGCAATAATTAAGGAGAGCAGGCTAATTTATTATTTTATATAAATTAAGTGGTTGAATAGTTCAAAATGGACTATAAGCGTACTTTTTTGAATTAGCTACAACTTTTATAATTGCTAACAACTTGTGTTAGGAAATAATTAGCTAGAGATAGCTTTATACTCCCTTTTGTGTTTGAATATAAGACATGCACTTTTAATGGCATATCATATCTTAAAATAATATAAATTTTAACGGACATATCAAAGGCCTATTAGGGCTTTACAAATTAGAAAAAAATATACCTTTCTTATATGAGATAATAAGATAAAGATACCTTTGATGAATGGCGTGCTCCATATGTTCCTTTTCATCTGCCGCTCTTGTTTTTTGTGCTAATCAATTTTTTTTTTTAAGGTTTTGAAAATACTATCACTATTTGTTTTTCCGTCACGGATGAGCCCAGTTGATATTTACGGCCCGCTAACTCGTGACGGGTTTAATCAAGACCGTCACAATGTATGATTTTAAATTCATCGTACTCTAGTTAGCCCAAATATTTAGGGAAAAGAAAAATAAAAAATATGATTGCAAGTAGAAGCAAACCCAAAAAAATGATGTTAATTTTGAACAAAATAACATTGTATTGTTACATATATATATTGTGCGTAATATGGCAAAAAAAAAAAAAACATATTGTGTGCATATGGCAAAATTTTTGCAACATGTGGGATTCGAACCCTATGTTTTACCATTTAAATTACTCACTCTACATGTCAAGATGTGCACTTAAATATTGTTACTATCAATTATTGGCCTCTTCTATTATTGAGAGTGTACCAAATAAATAAATGTATGCGATAAAAAAATAAGCCATCTTTTTGAGATAGATGTTTAGATATTCAAGATAGATAAACTGAAACCAAAGTATTTATAGAAAATTAAATCTCACACATGTTTGAATATTTAAGATAGATTAACTGAAACCAAACTGTTTATAGAAAATTAAATCTCACACATGTTTGGATATTTAAGATAGATAAATTTATTCACAGAAAAAATTATTAGCTGATTGTCATGACCTAGAATTGGGCCAGCCCGGGGGACGGGCTAAGTGGGCTTTTGGCTTGACGGCCGCCCGGCCCGAGAGGACAGGGCGGCGCGGCGCAAGGGGGGGGCCCCTTGCCGCCGCCGTCTCCTCTCTCCGTCTGAGTCCGACTCCTTCATCTTCAAGTTAGGATTATCTTAGGAATTTTGGTGTGTAAAGGTATTCCGATCGTATAAGGAAACCTTATAGAGATTGCTTAGATTACAAGTCCCACTAGCCGGGCTATAAAAGCAAGAGGCATGTAATCTCTAGGGGATAAGCAAACAATAAAAATTAGTATCCATCTACCCTCGGCTCCAACCGCCGCCGCCGCCTCGCGCCGCGCCTCACCCGCCCCACGCTGCCGCCCAGCGCCGCCGCTGCGGGCGCGCCGCCGCCGGCCGCCGTTCCCTCCCCGCCGTGGCTCCTCCCTCCACTGGCTTCTTTGCTCGTCTTTGCTGCTGGAAGTCGCCCGCCCGGCGAGATCGCAGCCCCCTCTTGAAGCTTCAACGGTCGGCGAACACATGTCAATTTCGGCCCAATCTGGCCGGAATCGGCGGTGGTATCCGGAGACCGGGGCGATTCCCACCACCCATGGCTTCGAGATGAGGAGTTCACGCGGCACGGCCGAAAGGCGCTCGGCGACAAGCTGGCGTCAAGATCAACGCCCCCCGGCGAGATGAGCGGCCACGGCGCATGGAACACGTCTTCATCACCTCCAAGACTACCCCCGACACGACGACCAGGCGGGGAGGACAGCCCGGCGGCCGCCGCCGCGGCCCGGCACGGGGCCGGCCCCGGGCGCCACCCGGCCGCCGCCCCACTCCCACCGCTGGACCCCGCCGGCGGACCGACCCTGCCATCCTCTGGCCGGAGGAGGACGATGGCGTTGCAGATGACGTGACCGGCCGTCATCGATGTCATCCTCGATGACTTACTGCGAGCAGCTGCCCTCTCCTCTCCACCGACACTGCTGACGCGAGGACTCTCGGGAGAGCGGTGTCACCCGCGGCGCCCGCTACCCCAGGCGCCACCCGCGTCCCCCCCCGGCGCCACCCGGCGCCGGGCGGTGGTGCCACCCGCGACATCACAACCTCCTATGTCCACGGCGTGCGGATCCGGAATGCAGCGGCACCGGCGACCCGACCTCGGATTCGGAAAGGTGGAGCTCTGTTCGGCTCAACTTGGACATCGACCGGACTACTACGTGGAGTTATCTTTGCCTTCCACCTCATTGGTTCTGCTGAGTCCGGTTCATGGACTGTCCAGAAAAGTCCCCAATCGAGTGGGATGAGTTACACCGCTGCGCCATCGCCGGACCCCGTCCACCTCGACACCGCGAGGGATACGGCGCCCCGAGGGAGGCAAAGGCGGGCGACTATCATCAACGCCTTCAAGAACTATGCACGCATGGATTTTGGTCGGCGCCCAGCGTCGGCCTCTTCGTCGGAGGGCTGCGTGACACGCTTGACGGCCTTTCAGTGGATTCGAGCCTCGCTCGATGGAGCCACAACCATCGACCTTGCCGCCCGCTTCGCGCGGCGACGCGAGTGTCGGTGACGTCGGCGGGAGCGCACCGGCGGCGCCGACAAGGCCCGGCCTCCGCATGGCGACATCGGCAACGCCATTCGCGGTACGCCTGAAGTTGACCGCATGCTAGCCCGATGGCGCCTTGGCGGCGGCAATGGGCGTTATCGGCGAGACTGGCGTCGAACGACGCCGATATTGAGCTGCGCACTTGGCCACGGCGACCAACAAGGGCTCGGGATCATCTCCGCGCCGGTCGAGTGCGAGCCACCGCGCGGTGGAGCCTCCACTATGGCATCGTGGTACTTCCACCGCTACTATCCTCCCTGCCCGAGCTTCTCCAAGATTTCTGGGCCGGGGCGTCGGCCCCCATGGTGTAGGTGGGCTTCCACCTCCGCAAACCGCCCTCGAGAGGATCGGCGTTCGCAGCGGCGTCCTCCTACTCAGGCGACCCACGACGTCGGGGTCAAGGGCACCGCCGCCATCCTCTTCTACAACGACGACGACTTCTTCTTCCGCATCGACAGCGTCACGGTTGGCGCACCGTGGACAAAAAAGATGCAGTTGGGACGCCCGTCGGCACGCCCAGCGACCTCCTCTATAGCTGCCTCCTCGACTTCACCTCTTGCCGCCTACATCGGCCGACATGTCTACCGCGAGGCAGCTCACGCTAAGGTGGCGGTGCGGCGACCTACTCCTACACGTCTCCTCCTCCGACTCGCCCGGATGATCGAGGCGTCGGGCACTCTCGGCGCCTCCGTCATGCGCCGTGTATGGGCGGAACGTCCCTCGATGCAGCCCCCTCGAGCTTCAAGTTCAGCATCTGCCGGCGACCTCCACCTCGACTTCTCCTTAGCCGAAAAGGATGCAAGCATCCGCAGAACGGCGACAACGACAAGTGCGGCCCCCTCGTCTTCTACCGGGCTAGGAGTTGTCACTTCCCGATCAGCGTGCCCTTCGCCACCACAGTGGGTTGGGCGGCACGTGGACGCGCCGCCGCTCATTGAACGGTAGGGAAATGTCATGACCCAGTGGGCCAGCCGGGGACGGGCTAATTGGGCTCGACGCGCCGGCCGCCGGGCCCGAGAGGGGGGCCGGGGCAGCGCGCAAGGGGGGCGCCCCTTTGCCGCCGCCGTCTCCTCTCTCCCGTCACGAGTCCGACTCGCCTCGTCTTCAAGTTAGGATTATCTTAGGAATTTTTGTGTGTAAAAGGGGATATTCTAATCTATAAGAAAGACCCTTATTAGGAAATAAATAAATATTGCTTGTAAAAGTTATCCCGATTGTATAAGGAAACCTTATAGAGATTGCTTAGATTACAAGTCCCACTAGCCGGGCTATAAAAGTAAGAGGCATGTAATCTCTAGGGATAAGCAAACAATAAAAATTAGTATCCATCTACCCTCAGCTCCAACGCCGCCGCCGCCTCGCCCCGCCCAGCGCCGCCGCTCATTTCATGGCCGCGCCTCCGCGGCCGCCGTCCCGCCGCCCCCCCGCCCCGCCCGTGGCTCCTCCCCTCCTCGCTGCTGCTTTCGTGCTGCTGCTCGTCGCCGCCGGCGAGAGATCGCAGCCCCTCACGCCCTCTTCGAAGCTTCAGCGGTCGACGAACACGTGTCAATTCCGCCCAATCTAACCGAATCGAATCGATGTATTAAAAAAGAACCGTTACCTCCCAAGCACCTCATCGTGCGAAATTGGTTCATTGCGCCATATGAGACATAGTATAAAATTCCAGTAACATTTCAAATCGTTTCGGGAGTATGTCCAGTTCCACCTATAATTACGTTGTGTTGTTCTGTTGAAATTCATTTAACCTTTAGAAAATGCCAAATGATCACGTAAAGGTCTAAGAAATAGTTTGAGGCGTATCAGACAATGAAATAAACAAGGCCAATGGAAACCTAGGAGTTGTAGTTAGAGTTTCAAGGAATGACACATCCTTATTGTCAAAAAAAAAAAAAAAAGAATGACGACACATCCTCTTTTGTGAAGCATGTATAATATTCCGGCTATGTCTGAATGGCTTGGATTTTTTTTTTTTTTTTTTTGCAAGCATTTACACCCAAAGTATGGCCCCACAGCTTAGATTTTGCAAGCTAGGAGTTGTAGCTTAGATTTTTCTGACCCAAAGTATATTCAGCGAGCACAACGACAACAAACCCTGCCACTAGACAACTAGTTAGTTCGTAATATAAGTGTATAATCATCTTCTCTATTGACCATAGCAACCTGAGCCAATTAATGACAGGCCCAGCAAAAACGCTCCCGCCTTTTCTGCGCCGGCCTGGTAGCGAGGCAAGAACCTGGATTGGCTGATGTTTGGCCCGTGGGCTGATTTGAGTTTAAAAAATCAAAGAATAATAAGTCCTTACATTGTATTTTAGTAAAGGAAAAAAAGTTTGTGCATTCGCAAAATCATGGCGATTGCTAGTTGAGCCTTTTCAGGTGAGTTTGATTGAGAAGATCTTTAATTACAAAGGTTTTCCTTATTTTTTCACATGTAAGGGGAGTTGACTTAACTTGATCCTTTTTTTTTTTTTTTTTGATTTGATTGGTTTCTAGGATGAAGCTCTGTTAAGTAGGGGCAACATGCTTCATGCAAGCATACTTTTTTTTTTTTTCAAGTGTTTTGAATGATTTGTTTAAATGAAATGTTGATAGATGATAGATAGCTATGTCTTTTGGAAATACAATTCTGTTTGTGACTGATATAAGAGAATGTAATGCTCTAGTGCAATAGAGTGTGAACAAAAAATCGTGTGATAGTTGCTTGGTTGTCACACGAATATTCTATTTGCTTTGTCTTTGCTCTGCTAAAAATTCGTGTGACCAGCCCCTTCCTGTCACCCGATTTTTCTTTTGGCCAAAATTTGTGTGACATCGACAAACAAATTGCCTGATGAGTGAAATAGAAGTCCATATCACACAAGTTACATATAGATAGACTCTTCTGAAAACACTCATTTTGGGTGGCGGAGGGGAGCGCACAACATCAACAAAGCTTTTAACAGGTTTTCCTTTAGATCCCACATGAGTCCACTCTTTCTCTTGTTCTAGAAGCTAAAGACTATAATCTCTAATCCAGTTTGGACCTCCTCTACCCCAAAGCTGGAAGAAGATCAAGAAAGATTTTGCAAGAAAATGATTTTTAGCCTATAGACCATGAAACCAATTTCCTTGCAAGAAACTGAAAAGCCAAACATCCAACCTGAAAGAGATCTAACATGATAATTCTTTACTTCCCCACGCAAACAAGATTGGAGGATAAGACTAACCGAGTCATTGTTCAGGTGAATGGCTGAGCCACCAAAGCTTGCCACCAGCTTGTAGGAGTCCTTGGTGGAATCTGAAGGGCTCACCAAGACACTAAAACGCTGCCAGGCGGATGAAGAAAACTTGATCCCCGGATCGAAGCACAGATTGGAGAGGCTCGCCATAGGCGAAGATCAGAGGGAGGATCCATGGAGGAGGGTGGAGGGAGGGGGCAGGTGGGGAGGGGGCGAGAGCGGAGTGAGAACCATCATCGTTGCCAAATATAAGTTTACACACTGTTTTTAGGCACAGTTGTTGTTGGATTATGCGTGATGAGTTAGTGACTTAGTAACAATGTTTAACTCTTGCACGCCACAAAAAAAAGTGGGCTAAGCCCTTTAGCGGTCACCTTTCCAAAAGTTATGAGCAGCTATAAGAGGCTATTTGCGGCTGCTAAGCCATTTAGCGGTTCATTACACTTCTGAGCTTGAAATAAATAGTTTCTAACATCCAAGTCCAACATGCAATAGGAAGACGCTCATTACAAGAATATGACTAATATCCAACAGGTAACTTAAAGTGCATTTAGCCTCTTGTCTGAAAGAATAGCGGCGAAATTTCAGCCCATTTAGCGGATCGGCGACATTTAGCCGACTATTAGTGCCTGACTCAGCTTAGCGGCTAAAATGGAAAAAAAAAATGGCAATTGTTCTTCCCAGAGGAGATATATGGCTATAGAAAAAAAAATTCGTGCTTGCACACGTAGGTTTTTTCATAGACTCAACAAGTAGCACACATGTATTATATACCTTATTATTATCATCATCTAGGAGTAGCAGGGGTACGATTTATTTATGATATAAACTGACGATAGACGACGCATAGGTTCCCGTCTCTTGTTAACCCTGACCATGAGCCCGTTGCCCCCTCTTGTTAATCCTGACCATAAGCCCGTTGTTCATCTGCAGAACGACCGAGAGCTTTGGCTGCACGGCGTGTCCCTCAACCACCTCCACGTCAAAGTTCCACGCCACTGCTGCAGCGATGGACATCATCTGCTTGACCGATATGTTCTTGCCCATGCACGACCTGGGCCCCGTGTTGTAGGACAAGAACTTGTACGACGGCACGAAGCGTAACCTGTCCGGGCGATCTTCCTTGGACTCAGAGACCCACCTCTCTGGCCTATACTCGCAGCAGTCGTCACCCCAGACGCTCTCCATCCTCGCCATGGAGTACACGAGGACCAGGATGGTGTCGCCAGCGTGGACAGTGTGGCCGCTCGGCAGCACGTCATCGGCGGCTGCTACCTTACGCAGGATTGGGCCCGGTGGGTACAGCCGCAAGGACTCGAACAAGGCCGCTCTTAGGTAGACGAGATGTTCCAACTCCTCGGGCTCGAAGATCACCATGTCGCCGCCACTGTTCGCGGCCGACGACAATACTCGTGATGGGTTGGCGACGATGGGCGCCAGTTAAATTTGCGGACAGCGGATACGACTTCGCGGGTGCATGGCGAGGCTAGGGTTTTCAATTTCGGCCGAAATTTTCCGAAATTTCGGAAATTTCGGGTTTATCGATGGGTACCGAAAGAAATCCTCTTCTAGTCAAAAAATTTCGTGTGAATTCATCTTCCGTTCTCAAATAGCACCAAGATGGCCCAAAATCGACTTCTCCGTCGGCCCACCATATATATAGCCCTAGAAGGCCCTATAATCACACCCAAAATCCACATTCTATTCCCCTGTCTTCGACTCTCCTCTGTTTGCGGCGGCGGCGGCTCCTGCGGTGCACCGCGCTGCCGCGACCCGTGAGCCCCCGTGTAGCCCTATAGAAATGTGGAATTATGTCAAGTTTTTTCATGTATTTGTGGTGTATGATCAACCATTGATAGTTTATAGCGAAATCATGTCAAATTTTTTCAAAAATTTCTTGAATTTAATTTGAATTTGTGCCGAAATTTCCAGAATTTCGGAAATTTCCCTTTTCTCAGTGGGTTCCGAATTTTTTTGTTTCCGAAATATAGGAACCACGGCAGGGCAGAAAGCCATCGGATCACGCAACGCGAACAGGAAGTTGATGAACGTCCTGTGCATGAAGTCAGTCGGCTCCCGGGCGTCGTTAAAGAAGTCAGGGTCGTCGATGTAATGGGACAGAATGTCGTCAGTTGTTGTCTGCCGGTGGCCGGCGGCCATCCTCATCTGGATTTTTTCCGCGACGAAGTCCCACAACACTGCCTCCGCCGCTGCAACGTTCCTTTCTGGGCCAACTTTAAACCACCTCATCGCCTTCCAGCAGGGTGCGGGCACCGTGTGGCGGAACAAGGCCACCTCCATGAGGGCATCCAGGGCCGCAGCCACTGGCACCACCGCCAGCTTGCTGCTAATGAGGCCCGGTCGACAAGCAGCATGGGTCCTCGCCAAAGGCAACCGTGACAGTCATGTCGAGGACAAGCCTCCCAAGCATGTCCTGGATGTCGAACGCCGTCCCGGTGGCAGCCATGCGGGCCAGCAACGGGACGAGGCCTCCCGCTACCTTGTCATGGCAGCAGCTGGACATGGTGTCGAGCAGCGGTGGACTGGTGAGGACGTGATGGATCCTCCTGCGCTGCAGTCGCCACGGCTCGCCGTCTGCGGTGAATATAGTGCCCTCCAACAGCGGAAACACGTAGGCGAAGTCGTCACCTTTAGGGTAGTTTGCAAAGTTTTTTGTGAATATGTGGTTGATGTTTTCTGGGTCACACGTGAGGAAGAAGCAGCTCAGGCTCGTAAGTGGCGGGCCACGTGTGACGTGCCTAGTACCGGAGTTGTTGCCGGCGAGCACGCATGGCGGCGAGGACGATCGGGAATCGCCTCAGAGCACGGGAGCGGAGGACCGGAGAAGAAAGGTTTGGGCATAAGCTATAATGACATTTTGATACATTTAACCATTTTTCTCATCTTCTAAATACATGTATTTTTGTTAATGACCATATTTCCTTTCCATACTATACACGAGACCGATTCAGCATCTGTCTTCCAACCGTTCTTCAACACACTGACGATAAGATGCAGGCAATTGGATGGATATGGAAGATATTATTAGAGCTGAATTGGTGTCGGGAATTAGATAACAATAAACAACTAGATGCCTAGATTAACATTCTTGGGCGTTGGCTCTTTAATTTGCTTTTTAGGCAAAAGATCTATGCTCTGCTTCTATAAAAAGCTTATTTTCAGAGCATCTCCAACACTAGTACCTAAAACACACTACCCAAATCCCTATTTAGGTAGTCCACTGTATTCTACCTATGTTTTGCTTCCAACTCCAACAGAACTACCTAAAAACATGGCCACTAAAATTATTTTAACAGTCTATGACATGCGGAACCCATGTGTCAATCCCCTTCTTCCTTGTGGCCATAGACAAACTAGGACATGGATAGTGCCGTCGGGAGTGGAGTTGCCGGTCGGGGAGGAAGTTTGGGGTAGATCCGGATAGGGGAAGGGAGTTCGGTCGGGAGGAAGTTCCAAGCGCCGTCGTGGAGGACAGATCTGTGTGGCCACCTTCGGCGGTGTGCGGTGCCGAGGAGCAAGTGCCAACGAGGTCTGCTACCGCCAGCTGGCGAAGAGCGCATAGTAGCGTTGCGCCCCTACAACCTGTAGTGAAGAGCTAGCTGCTGGCGGTGGCGGCGGGGACCCTACCACCTGCGGTGAAGGGCTGGTGGCGGCACGACAACCCTACGACCCCTAGGCTCGGGGACGACACACAGCAAGTATGGCAGCGAGGGCAAGGCACAGGCCTAGGCGGCAAGTGGACGGTGAGAAATGAGGCCAGCGAGTAGCCTGCCATTTACGTAAAGCTTAACGTAGTTGCTAGGTTATCAGTTTATAAGATTCAACAAAACTCGCACCTCTCACTATCGTTACCTCTAAACTTATAGGAGATGCTGGATGAACACTTACTCAGTCTTTTGCAAAAACAAAACTTGTACTCGAAGCAAAGATGAAACATCAAATGAGTCCATCTAGGTGATGCTGGAACTCACTTCTTTCATGCAAATGCAACAGTGAGATATTGAAGAAATCTGATCACCGAACTCACCTCCTTAAAGAATATTATGGTTTTCTGAAAAAGAAAAGATGCTATGGGATGACTATAGATAGAGATTGAGTATCTCAGAATTCATTGGCTTCACTGTTGAACCCAATAGTCTTATCAACCCAAGCCAGGAACTACACAATCTTAGGAACCAATAGCACAGAAGAAATAGATTAAATAGTCAAGGCACTTCCAAACAATAAATCTCCAGGACCAGATGGGTTTAACAATGAGGTTACCAAGGTTGCATGGTTTATCACAAAGCAGGAATTCTATGCCCTCTGCAATGATTTCGACAACAACTCTATGGACCTAAGAAGCATCAACTCTTCCTATATAGCTCTGGTCTCAAAAGTTGAGAACCCAACATCGATCAATGACTACATGCCCATCTCATTGCTCAATACCTCTTTGAAGCTCCTAACCAAAATTTTGGTAAATAGACTACAACCTGGAGTGATACCTCGATCTACAAAAATCAATATGGCTTCATCATGACAACAATTCAGGATTGTTTAGCCTGGGCTTTTGAATATCTTCACATCGTATCCATTCTAAGAAGGAAATAGTGGTCATCAAAATGGACTCTGAAAAGGCTTTTGATAAAATAGAACATCAATCAATCTTATCAGTCATGGATTAAAAACATATTTAACTTTGGCACCTCACAGATCCTTTTGAATGGCAATCCTAGGAAACAGTGTATTATAAGAGAGGGGTGAGGCAGGGTGACCCCCTATCTCCTTAGTTCTTTGTGTTGGCAGCTGATTATCTCTAGACTCTAGTTAGCAAAGCCAAGGACTGAATCTATTGAAACTGCCAATCCCACTTTAGACCTCTAGTGACTTCCGAGTAATCCAAAGACGCAGATGACATACTGCTTATTTTTGAAGGTGACACCATGCAATTATTCTTTCTCAAAACTTTGTTATAGAACTTTGTTGAATGTCCTGGCCTAAGTATGAATTACGGTTAATCTATGGTGTTTCCTATAAACATATCTAAGGATAGGCTTGATTATTTGGCTAGAACCTTTGGCTGCTAAAAGGGCTCCCTCCCCTTCACTTACCTAGGACTGCCCCTGGGTATTACTAAACCTAAGATTCAAGTTTTCCTCTCCCCAAGTAAACAAGTGTGAAATATGGGTGGTATTAATTCTATGCTTAACCAGTTAGGCGGGTTACAAATTACCAATGCAAGCGCTCTCATCCATGCCAACCTACTACTTTTGCTCCCTGGAATTGACAAAGATAGTAAT
Organism: Hyparrhenia diplandra; assembly: GCA_015847255.1. Lineage (NCBI taxonomy): Eukaryota > Viridiplantae > Streptophyta > Magnoliopsida > Poales > Poaceae > Hyparrhenia > Hyparrhenia diplandra. The sequence goes on from JADLZK010007696.1 coordinate 564,491, forward strand.
CACACAAATATATAAAAACATTGTCTCTTGAGAGGTCCATTGTCAATGGTAGATCTTAGCCCAAAGCAGCATGGGAGATGGTTCGTCTACCAAAAGAAGAAGGATGCCTAGGGATAATCAATATTGAAACCTAGAAACATGCCTTACTCATGAAGGATCTTGATAAATGCTTTAACAAAAGGGACATTCCTTGGGTTCATTTGATATGGCAGAAATATTACAAAAATGGACTCTTGTTGTGTCTAACATAAATCTCTTGTTGGATTATCATTCCTGACCTAGAATAAATCCCGGTAGATTTCAAAATAACCGAACGAGTCCTAACTTTCCTTTATTCTTAATAATATTTTCCCTGTAGGGGCTCCGACCCCTCCAGTTCATTAAAAAAATTGGCATTAACTCTCTTCTCTCAACACCTGCCTACCCCCTCTTTAATTTTGTTGGTGCATTGACCATTTCAGAAATCATTTTCACCTTTGCTGCCCATTTTTATCATCAATCTTCTGTATTTGTCAAACAATAATTGATAACTTCTTCTTTTGGGCTGGTTGTTGTTAACCATTGCCATCTGCACTCTATATGTTTGGACTCATTCAAGGATCTTGACACTGTGATAGAATTTTGCTATATATCCTATATTGAGTTGGTCAAAGTGAGTCGGCACAGCTTAGGAAGTCAAATTGTGAGCTTATTACCAAAGCAAATTCAATGAAATAACAACTAGTAGCATATAGAAGGGGTCATAAACTTCGGAGTCTTCACCAATTCTGAAATTTGGATGATCGTTTGGTGTAGTTGAAATAACAGAATGGTAGCGTCTAGAAGGGGTCATAAGCTTGAGAGTCTTGACCAATTCTGCAATTTGGATGATCGTTTGGTGTAGTTGAAATAATTAACAAAATGAGAACTTGTTTGCTCGAGTAACAAAAACTCAACAAAACTCGTAATTGTCTTAATGGAATCTTTTCCTTCTTGTTTCTAAATATTAGCTAAGGTTATTCCAAGATTCCTTTTAGCCATGCGTAAACTAAACCAAAAACTCGGCTAAGCACAAAAATGAAAGCTTTGATAAAAACATGTACACCCGATATATTAAAACTCATATATAGCCCAGGCTTAACTAAAACGTTTCTATAGCGCCACAGTTCAAGCTTAGGCCCACACGTTCATATAACGTTCCTATATTGTGTACAAACATTACTTTAGAACCTCTATATGTCTAGACCTCTCACAGATCCAATCGACTTCACGTTCTTTGCGTAGGATCATGCACTACTACAAAAAAAGCTCTATAGCAACTGGGGCTTTTTCTAGGGGCAGCTCACCTCTGCCGTCACCCCTATTGTTGCCATACCAAGGTTGAAGAGGATCCGCCCTACAAATGGAATAATAGTTGCGACCGGTAATACGAGCCACTCCTACAAATCTTATGACATTAAACTATATAACTCCTTTAAAAATTAATGGTCAGATCCAGATACAAATGGACAAGCCAAATATGACACTTTTTTTTGAAAAAAACAATAGGGAGTATATATCGTTGTAATCCAACGTCTCCCCAACCACCTGATCTTTTTATTCTTTTGACAGTAAACCACCTGATCTGGACTGCAGTAAAAACCCCCGAAGCTGAATGTGCGTTGACTGAAATAAAGAGGCAGAGCGCCGAGGCGCCTACAAAACCTCACCCTGTCTCCCTGTCCGCAGCAGCAAGAGAAGAGGACGACGACGACGGGTAACATGAGCTCGCTACCTCTGTTCGGTAAAAAGGCTTGAAGGCGGCCGTGTACCGTCGCGTCTTGGATAACTTCCACGCCGTCGTGACGGTGCCGCTCGCGGCCGCCACGCTAGTCGCCGTGGTCCGCTTATTGGGCCCCGAGGAACTATCCCGCCCGGCTCCGCGAGGGGAACCCGTGCACCTCTTCGTTGCGCGTTCCTCCCGGCGCTGGGGCGGCGGCAGTGTACCTCATGCTGCGCCCACGCTTCGGTGTATCTGGTGGACTACGCCTGCTTTTCTATACGCCGTCCAACTGCCGCGTCCCCTTCTCCACCTTCCTGGAGTATAACAAGCAGGCTGTGCCAGCATTCAACGAGCACAGCATCCGTTTCATGACCAAGCTGCTCGCGCGCTGGGGGCTCGGGGAGGAGGCGTGCCTGCCTCCCCGCGCAACACTATATTCCGGCCCACAAGTACTGCACCCTCGACACGGCACGCGGCGAGGTCGACCTCGTCGTCTTCTCGGCGATCGACGACCTCTTCGCCAAGACGGGTATCCGCCCTGACGCCATCGACATCGTCGTCGTCAACTGCAGCCTCTTCTGCCCCACGCCGTCCTTCGTCGACATGATCACAAACAGGTACAAGCTGCGCAGCGATGTCGCAGCATGCACCTCTCTGGCATGGGGTGTAGCGCTGGGCTCATCTCCGTGGGCCTTGCTAGGAACCTCCTCCAGGTTGCTCCGAAGGGCACGCGACGCCCTGGTGGTGTCCACGGAGACCATCACACCCAACTCCTACATTGGTAGCGAGCGCGCTATGCTCCTACCCAACTGCCTATTCGCATAGGCGGCGCCGGCGGCGTTGCTGTCAAACTCCCCTGCCAAGGCAAGGTTCGCCTACAGCACGTCGTGCGCACGCTCACTGGGCGCAGGATAGCGTACGCGTCGCGTGTTCCAGCAAGAGGGCGATGATGGCAGCGTCGGCATCAACCTAAGCAAGGACCTTATGACCATCGCGGGAATGCGCTCAAGGCCAACATCACGGCCATCGGTCCCCTGGTCCTCCCGGCCTCCGAGCAGCTCCGTTTAAGCTCTCTCCTTCATCGCGCGTAAGCTGCTCGGCGGCAAGTTTAAGCCGTACATCCCCGACTTCCGCGCATGGCCCGAGCACTTCTGCATCCATGCGGGAGGGCGCGCCGTCATCGACGAGCTGCAGCGCAGCCTCAACCTGTCGGACGAGCAGGTAGAGGCATCGAGGATGACGTTGCACCGGTTCGGGGAACACGTCGAGCAGCTCGCTGTGGTGCGAGCTAGCCTACATCGAGGCCAGGGGGCGCATGCGGAGGGGCGACCGAAAGTGTGGATGATAGGGTTTGGGTCGGGTTCAAGTGCAACAGCGCTGTGTGGGAGTGCATCGAGCCCGTGGCGAACGCGGAGGGACCCTGGGCCACGTCCATCCATAGGTACCCAGTGGACATTCCAGGCGTGACGAAGCACTAATGTTCTGCAGGTGCGCTGCAAGTGTTTTAGACCGATGTTGTAAAAATAGTTCGCGATATTACATATGTTGTAATGATTGTATAGATATGTTACTAAATAGAAAATGTTTCATATGTGTTTTTAGGGTGTATATTGCAACTGTGTTTATCTGGATGTTCCATATGTTTCGCATCTATGTTGCAAGTGTTTTATATAGATGTCATGTATGCTTGCAATGATATTTCAAGTGTTTTTCAGATTTTTTTTTTTCAAGTGTTTCATCTATCTTCTTTTGTTTTTTTCTAAAAGGACAGCAAAAGTTTTACCGCAGATTTTATTAGATGATATAAAGGAAACAGAGAAACAAGATTTACAACTCTAAACAAGCTTTACAACACCCGAACTGCAGTTCCTACCACTAAACCGCTACTGTAACAAGACTCGATATCAACAACTCCCAGTAGGACAACACGAGCCACTCAGGGCCAGGAGAAGAACGAAAAAAAAAAACTGAATCGATAGTAGGAAGCAACTGCCGCTCCACCTAGATTCATGGCCATCATAAATTGCATGATGTCGTTTTTACATAATGTTGCCACTTGAATTGGATTGAGAGTTTTTCTGCAGAAACTACCTCCTATTTCTCTCCTTCCAGACGTTCCACAAAAAATAGATGAAAATCCCATTGACATTTCTTCTCTCTATCCTCTGAAATTTACTTCTACAACGTTGCCAGTAATTATAGATGCCACCCGATGAGTTTTTTTGACAAGAAACAATTCATTCATAACTCAACAAATTCGATTGCGCTCAAAAAGTGGGCACTCATGAACATGACTTGGATTAGTGCATAATCCTGAGAAAGCTAACTGATCTGACTGTGACAATGCTAAGCTCTGCTTTGCTAGTAGATCAACCATCTGATTTTGAGTTCTTCTAATTCTATGGATTGTTGTGTCGGTACCTGACAAGATAGAATGGAACACCCGTGTGTAAGGCTTGATTCTCCAATCTGGGGGATTCAAAAGATTAGAGTCATTGATGTAATTGACCAGCATTTGGTTATCTGCAAGCAGATTTGCATCACCTATGTGCAGACGGTCCAAGATGGAGGCAGCCACCTATTGTATTAATGTCGTTAGTTGGAACCATTGTTTGATTATTTCACACTTGCTTAGTAAATGGACTGTCCTTGCATAGATGAGTCGTTGTTTCGACCTCGATGCCACAAAGCCTACCGTCAGTGTCATCTGTCCATCCCTTTTTAAGAAGGTTGTTGGTTGTGAGTATTTTTTTGTGCCAGAGAGTCCAGGTGAAGAAACGGCATTTCGCTTTAGCTTTGGCCTTCCAAACTGTTGTAATTTTGATTTTAGTGAATCCTCCCACAAACTGAACGTCGTAAGAATTCTTGGAGGTATACTGCCCATCTGTTGTCCATCTACACCTTATTTCATCTTGTACCTCATCATTATTTCATGGATAGCTTCCTAGAGGCTGACGAACTCTTGGACCTCTTCAGGTGATGATGAAGAGTAGATGTGATCGATCCAATTATTGTTGTTTAGTAACTGTTTGACCGTGAATTTCTTTCTTCTAGACTTGCTATATAGATTTGGGGCAACCAAGCGAGGTGTCAGACCATTCAGCCAACTAGAGTTCCAAAAGCTCGCCTTGTTTCCATTTCCTATTGTCACAATCAACGAAGCATTAAAAGATCTTGGTCCGCCAAATCACAGGGCACTTCTAGCTTGCTCCATGCTCGTTCCGGCATCTTCCATTGAAACCATAACCTACTTCCATTGATACCATAACCAGTGCAAACGTAGAGCCCTAGTGAACCTTTCTAAATCCAGAATGTCGAGCCCTCCTTTGTCCTTGGGCGAACATGTTACTGGCCAATTGATAAGTGAATGCCCCCTCCCACAAACTTTGTCTGGTGTCTCACCATGCCATAAAAACTTCGGCGAATATGGTCAATCTTATTGAACAACCATTTTAGTGCTTGGAAAACAATGGTCAATGAGGTGGTAAATTGGGAGTGGCGAAAGAACCGTTTGCACCAACACTTCCCTGCCTGATGACGATATGAATTTTCTTTTTCACCCTGGTAACTTTGCACTGATTTTATCAATGAGCGGTTGAACTTCAATATTCCTTAACTTCCTTGTGTGGAGCGGCAGCCCAAGATATTTGCCAGGGAATGAGCAGTCCTCCTAGGAAAATTTTGGATAAGATTTTGTATTGCTCTGGGATGTAATCTGATTGGGAAAATTTTAGTCAAGCTCATGTTTACACTCAGGCCAGAGCATTTTCTAAAAAAATTCCACAAGTTTTAGGAGGTTTGAGAGACCAACCGAGGAAGGTGCTACAAAGAATGCAGCATCATCTACGCACAGAGAGCATCCTAAGTTTGCCACCTTCAGTAGTACTGATTGCAGGAGGCCATGTTGTGTTGCTTACTCAATCATACGTTGCAATGGGACTATGGCTAGGATGAAGAGAAGAGTTGATAGTGGATCCCCTTGCCAGAGACATCTGACATGTGGAATTCGTTTGCTTGGTGTCCCCTTGATCAGAAGTTTGGAGGAGGATGATCTGAGAAGGTATGATATCCAATCTCTCCATTTGATGCTAAACCCCAATGCTGCTAATACTTCCAACAGATATGGCCACCCCACCGAGTCAAAATCTTACAAAATGGCAAGCTTGATAAAGAAGGCTGGCTTTTTCTTCTTGTGCTGAAATTGTATCACCCTTTGGACGTAAACGAAATTTGTCTTCTTTTGTATGTTACAAGTGTTGCATTTGGGTGATCTAAAAGTGGATTGAGCGAGTCCGGGTCAGCCATTGCTTGAGGCAGGTCTTGGGCAGGTCCCTGTGGGCACACGGGCCCACGTGGGTGTGTGATATATGGCTTAGGAAGTGAACTACATGTGTGGGCATCCCAACGTCAGCTAGTCATGCCCATCATCATGGGCGTGGCTGCTCGGCGCACGTGCACTAGGAACGAACCAGCACACACGAGTGGCACGCACGCACCTATAGCGATAGTGGACTGTTTCCCAGGGCTTCCCTGTCAATGAGCCAAGATTTCTTTTTTTTTTTTTTTTTGCCTAATCTCAACGGACGATAATAAATTAACAATATATTAATAATATACTAACAAAATACTTATTGAGCACTAATCTCAACAAACTCCTTGAGTCCTAACCTCGTAGACGCTCGAAACCTAATCTCAATAGACGATATAAACCATAATCTCAACAAATGCTCTTAACACTAATCTCAAAGAACGCTCTGAACCATAATCTCAGGAAACACTCTATACTAATCTCAGTAGGTGCCCTTCACCATAATTTCTGCAGACGCTCTGAACCCTAATCTCGACAAACGCCATGAACCAGAATCTCAGCAAATATCATGAACCCTAATCTTAGCAATGCCATAAACCCTAATCTCAAGAAACGCCAAGAACCCTAATCTCAAAGAACGCCATAAACCCTAATCTCAGCAACACCATAAAACCTAATCTCGGCAAACAGCATGAACCTTAATCTCAGCAAAAGCCATGAACCCTAATCTCAGCAAAAAGCAATGAACCCTAATGTCGGTGGTGACGCCATGAACCCTAATCTTAGTAAAAGCCATGAACCCTATTCTCAGCAACGCCATGAACTCTAATCTCAGCAAACGCCATGAACCCTAATCTCAACACGCCATGAATTCGAATCTCAAGAATGCCATGAACCCTAATCTCAACAAAATTATCAAATTCATAAATATTTTATCTTATATTATATGATATATGCAATTAATAATCTAACGATATGAACACCTAAAATCTCATGTTTGGTTTTGGCAATTGATACAACCTTGTTATGCTAATCCTCTACTCTAAGTGTTCTTATGAGATAGGATAGCATGGATGGTGTAGAGCTACATTATCATGAACATGGACGATGATGATGGACATGATGGATCATCAAGCTCACTTGAATGGAAAACAAAGACCCAGAGATCAAGGCAAAGGTATACTTGATAGGTTTTTGTTTTGGTGATCAAGACACTATAGAGAGTGTGATCACATGTTGGATAGATAGCCGACTATCAAGAGGGAATACCACGCCTAATCTGCATTTCGAGTGCCTCTAGGTTCATTGTGACTTGCATATGCATTTAGAATCTAGTGCACTAACTTTGCCTTTGAAATTGATTGTGAAATTGCTAACACACATGCACACGGAGATGTACACTTGGTGGTGTTGGGACATTTGCAAAGGCGGTGTTGTTTGCGGGGTTGAGATGGGTTTGGGCACATTAGATGCCTATTTTATATTGCGCGGATGCAATTTGTTGGAGAAATCTTGCTAACCCTCGCGCTCAAGTTGATATACTTTTTGGGAAACAAGTTGAAGAGAAAGCGATGACGCGGCAAAGAAACGTGTAATCATAAGCCACACCGAACGTTGGTGGCTGTAGCGTCGACGTTGGCCCCACGTCCGGCGCGTTTAGATGTGGCTCGGCGATGGACTTCGGCGCCGGAGCTTCCGACGGTGAGGCGCCGGATGCTAGGGTTTCGACCCCTAGCATCCGGTGCACGTTGTGGAGCGTGTGCGGCGTCTACGCGGTGGTGGCTATGGGACGATCCGGCGGTGCGCCCGACGCAGTCTAGAGAGCCCCGCAAGCGGTCTAACCACTGGACGCTGGCGCCGGACGTGGTGGTTTTTGCGTCGGACGCCAACAGCTTCTTTGGTTTGTGGGCGTGGTGAACGGCGCCTGTCGCGTCCGGCGCATGCGAAAAGCGCTAGTTCTCCCCCCCCAACGGCTCTATCTTTGAGTGGGGCTTATAAATAGAGGTGTGGCCGGTCCATTGGGATCCCTCTTGCATATTTGATCATTCTAACATCCTCTTGAGCTAAGAAAACTCCCTCCACTCTTTGCCTTGCTTGATTGTGAATCATTGGAGAGATTGAGTGAGACTCAAGTGCATATTGCTTGATCATTGCATCTAGAGGCACTTGTTCTTCGGAGGAGCTGTGGGATTCTTGTTTCTCTTGGGAATTTGCTCAGTTCCCTAGTGGCTTGGAGTTGGTGGTGGTGTTGAGCTCAATCGGTGATTGTTCGAGGTCACATTGGTGGTTTTGTGAGGGGTCTTGAGCCTTCCCCGCGGGAGATTCACGAAAGACATCATTAGTGGATTGCTCGTGGCTTGTTGATCCCCATCTTATGAGTGATTCTTGCGGGTTCCCTCGACGGATTTGGCACTCGTCCATTTGCTTGCGAATCATCAAGTGGGTGCGTCGCCACAATGGGGACTAGCATGCCGGCAAGCACGTGAACCTCGGGGATAAATCATCGTGTCAAGTGTGATTTGCTCATTGGAGATTTCTTATTGACATCGGTAATTGGCTTCAACCTCTTCTCACACCGACGATATATTGATCACTCTCTACTCTTGTATTTACTTTGTTAATATCTTGAGTAGTAGTTGTAGCTCTCTAGTTGTGTAGTGGCTTCACCTAGGATCAACTTAGAGCCTTAGTTTGTTTGCTCACTAGAGATCATAGTCTTATTCTAGAATTGCTTAAGTATGTGGCTTGCATGGATAGCTACACTACTGCATAAACGAACTTCCGTGGCGGACAAAAACATTTTCCGTGGCGTTTTTTACGTCCGCCACGGACAAAGGGTCACGGAAAATGGACGATTTTCTGCGGGCGGACAAAATGCCCGGCATGGTTAATAATAAAAAAAAAAAAAAATAAAATCCAATCTAGAAACCTAATGGGCCCAGATGCGGGTCGCTGGGCCCGTTAGGGTTTCGCCACGGGGTCGGCGGGCCGCCACGGACGCCGATCCGCCATCGCCGACGCCGATCCTCCACCGCCAACGCCGGATCCAACGCCGCCGACGCCGGATCCTCCACCGCTACGCCGGATCCGCCACCGCAGCCGCCGGATCCTCCGCCGCGGACGCTGGATCCGCCACCGCCGATGCCGGTTCCCAGCGGTGGAGGTGTGGCCACGGCGATGGAGGTGGAGGCCGCGCCTCGCCGGAGGTGGTGGCCGCCTCGCGCCGCGCGCCGGCCGGTGGAGGGAGGGCGGCCCGCGCCGCGCCGGTGGAGACTGCAGGGAGCTCGTGGGGAAAAGAGAGAAGAGAGGAATGAGTGGATGAGTTGGGTTAGGGTTTGGTAATGTATATATACCGGGACCTTGGTATTGGGCCGAGATGGACTTTGTTGGCCGGATTTAGCCTTGGTTTCGGGCCTTATTTTCCATGACGGTTTTTAAAAAAAACCGCCACGGTTAATAAAAATAACCACCACAGTTAATAAAGGTATTAACCGTGGCGGTTTCTCAAATGCCCGCCACGGAAAATGAAATCTGAACACCTCGCAAAATCAATTCTGTAGTAGTGCTAGACGCATCGCTTTATTTTCTACGCCATCTTATTGTCTAACTACCTTGCTTAAGTGTTGTCGTAGAAATTTTTATAGGCTATTCACCCCCTCTAGTCATTTAGGACCTTACAACACCCTAATCTTAGCAAACATCATGAACTCTAATATCAGCAAAACGCCATAAACACTAATCTCAGAAAAGACATAAACCCTAATCTCAAAGCAAACGGCGTTAACCCTAATCTCAAAGCAAATACCATGAACTCTAATCTCAGCAAATGCCTTAAACACTAATCTCGAAAAGGCATAAACCTAATCTCAAAGACACGGCATTAACCCTAATCTCAGCAAAACGTAATGAACTCTAATCTCAGCAAACGCCATGAACCCTAATCTCACAAATGCCATAAACCCTAATCTAAGCAAACAACGTTAATCCTAATCTCAGCAAATGTCATAAACTCTAATCTCAACAAAACTTTACACTCCAAATTTTGAAACTTTATACTCCAACAATAAAAACTTTGTACTCTTAGATGTAAAACTTTGTATTTTAAATGTAAAATTTTGTCATCACGAAAATTATCTCAAAACATATCCAATATGGATCTAGTTTTATAGATCTCGTCATAATAAACGTGATGGTGCAAACAGAATTGAAAACAGATGTTTGACGAAAAAGTTATTATGTTTGACGAGAAAGTTATTATATTTTATAGTTTGTGTACGAATTACTAAAAAAGACAAAAAGCATCGCATGGATTGGGGAGAGGAAGTGCGCGTGCGCCAGTAGGCCAAATAGCGCGCGTGCGCCAAGTAGCGCTGGTGCCATCATCATACATAATTCATAAAAATACATTCCCCATTTTGTACTTCCATTGGGCCCAAGAGACCACGAGACCAATGGCAAGTTGGTCCAATCAAGTTTCTTCGGAAGGGCAACAAGCTGCTAATTGCTATTAGGTGCTTACTCCCAACTTCAGAGCGAGGATGGACATGGTCATGGATGTACTATGTAGCCGCAAGAGCCGATTGCGTGGAACCGAACTGCACCGAGCAAAATGTCAGGACCTCCCCTTCATCTCTTAATTAAGTCAGCGCAAGCGAAATGAAATGCTGGTTAGTATGGACGTTTGGCGCCGTGGAACACATTAGTCCCTCTGTTCCAAATAAATTATAAGTCAATTTTACCTTTTAGTTCATCCATTTAGTTATGTACATGTATCTTTAAATAATTATAAATTTAGTTATGAATCCTCTTGGACTTAAATTCATGTGCCTTTTTTCTAATGAAAAACGTTCTAGGTCTAATTTTCAATTAGAACACGTTATACTTTCTGGAGAAGCTTTGTTTCTCAATTCCATTAGCATCAAGGACTGACATTTCATCATCCTCTTTTATTGCCATTGACACACAGATAGAGATTACAAGTTTACATTGAGATAATAAGCCGCCTCCTTAGTCGAGACAGTTTAATAGCTTTATGTTTTACAAGTTGAAGGCCAAGTAGCTTCAAAAGAGGCTTCACTTGCACAAATACTTGAGAACACCGGGGATGTGGATTTTAGTGAAGTAATCGTCCCAGTTGATGGTCTTGGGGTCAAAATTGAACATGTGATCTTCAGGGGTCTTCATCGCCATCGTCAGCCTCAACCGCTCCAAGTTCATGTCATCAAAGCTTCATCACCGGGCAATAAAAAGTACGTATATCAAAAACGTTAGCTTTTTTTATATAATACAGTATATAATTAATATAACAATAGAGATAACAGGTAATTAATTACCATCCGTTGAAGAAGATAAAGGGGCCATAGACGTCAATAAGATGCATCACAAACTTGTACTTGCGGTTGAGGTCGTTGTAGAGTTGTGAGAAGAGCCCGCAAAGCAGCAGATTCACCAAGTGCAGAACCTACAGGCACATCAGGTTACTTGAGTTATTTAGTTAGACAACAGGGAGTTACTATTGGTTAATCTTTAAAATGTATATACATCCATTATATTAATTATTTTGAAATAGAGGGAGTAGATACAGTATAACTTCTCAAGGGCTTTGTGATTTTGCACCTACTTTGAAGTTAATTTATGATTTTACCCTTGTTTTTAACTTTATGATTTTACCCTTCACTACCAGCAAATAACGCAATTTTGCCCCTAATCAACGGTCAAAAAACAGGGGCGTAAACGCGTTGACCACGAGCAAAAACACATTCACCGGGGCCAAAACAAGGGCAAAATCATAAAGATAGAAAAATGACGGTAAAATCACAATTTGCACCTCAAAGTAGGGGGCAAGAACACAAAATTAACTTATCGACCTCTAGTGGCAGCTTGAAGGTGAGCAACATGTAGAGGTGGAACTGCGCGATTGTGGGGAAGATGCGCATCTCCCCGGTGGGGATGACCTTGCCGTCCTTCCCCACGCGCGGGTTCTGGTAGAAGTGCCGGCGGCCGGACTCGTCTGAGAATGGAGTAGGTGGTCGGGTTGCGCAAGCGGCGAGGTGACGTGTCACACCCCCGGCCGCCGGCGAGACACCGTCGGCGTGAGCACTTTAACGAGGACGATTTCGATTACGGTAGCGCCACCAGAGATAACCCTGCGGATTGGCGAGTTCAGAATCTGAATACAAAACGATTGTTGCGGGACACGCTAAGGGGACTGGGGACTTATACCCCTTTACAACTCATGACATTTGGGGTCCACACGTCATCTGAGAGACTCGAAATGACTTAGACCAAAACACGCTAACACAATAATGAACACGCCTTTCTGCTCCCGCGCTCACTCTCCTGTTGTAGCCATGTCCGCCGCGACATTTCCCTCGCTTGAGTTTGAGCTTGTCCCCAAGCTGGGGCGTCCGGAAAGCGAGCCTTGAGCACATTGTAATCCTCCCAAGTAGTAACTGGTGCTGGTAGAGTAGTCCAGGTTACCTTGACTTGAGGAATCGCCGTGTTGCCCTTCTTGACAAGACGACGGTCCAACACCTCCTGAGGAACTGCAGCAGCTGCTTCCAGATCAGTGGTCATCGGTAGTGTGTCAAACACCGGTGTGTAATCTGCAAATGGCTTAAGTTGGGAAATGTGAAAGACATTATGGATTAGTGAGCTATCATGAAGCTCCAGACGATATGCCACTTTCCCAATACGCTCCAAGATCTTGTAAGGACCATAATACTTGTAGGCTAACTTTGGATAAGGTCGATTAGCCACTGAAGATTGAGTGTAGGGCTGAAGCTTAAGCAAGACTTGTTCACCTACTGCAAATTGGTAGTCTGACCGATGTCTATCAGCCATGACTTTCATTCTATTTTGAGCCCGAGACAGATTTTCCTTGAGAGCGTCCAGATGACTAGCTCTGTGTTCAATCATCTCCACCACAGTAGCAGGTGTGGCATCAGGAATGGCTGGTAACAAACCCAAATCTGCTTCATACCCAAACAAAGCATAGAATGGAGAACACCCCAAAGAGGAGTGCAGAGCAGTGTTGTACCACAGTTCAGCAAGAGAGAGCCAAGACTTCCCTATTGTTGGTGAATCTTGGACAGCACACCTGAGGTACATCTCCAGGCATTGATTCACCCTCTCTGTCTGCCCATCAGATTGGGGATGATATGTTGTACTGAAGTTCAAATCTACTTTGTAGGCTTTGAATAAACTTTTCCGAATTTACTCGAAACACCAAATCTCGGTCGAGACTACCTTCTTTGGTAAAACCATGGAGTTTTACAATATTGTCTAAGAATGCCAGGCCACAATCTTTCTTTGTGTAAGGATGTTTCAGAGGGATAAAATGTGCATACTTGGTTAGCCTGTCAACCACCACAAGAATCACATTGTAGCCTTCAGATTTAGGGAGTCCCTCAATAAAATCCATTGTGAGTTCTTGCCAAATTCCTTCAGGGATAGGGAGAGGTTGTAAGAGCCCCATGGGATGTCTATTAGAGTGCTTGGACTGTTGGCAGACAGAACATTGCCTAACATAGCTAGTCACATCTTCCTTCATGCCCTTCCAGGCAAAACTCTGTTTGAGTCTGTGCTAGGTGGCTGCCACCCCTGAATGACCCCCAATGGAACTAGAATGGCAAGCAGATATTAATTTTGTTTGAAGGGCAGAATTGCTGCCTATCCACACTCTTTGTTTGTACCATATGACACCTTTGTCTAAACTATATCCATTCTCATCAGGACTAGAAATCGCCAATTTCTGTAGCATGTGTTGGGCTTGAGAATCAGTGGTGTAAGAGTTAAGTACCTCTTGGAGCCAAAGAGGTTGAATTGTGGAAACAGCCTGAATCTGCATCATATGAGCTACTCTGGACAATGCATCAGCAGCAACATTTTCCTTTCCTTTCCTGTACTGGATTCTGAATTTCAGGCCCATCAATTTAGCCATGGCTTTCTTCTGTAATTCAGAGTGTTCACTGTGGTCCTCCACTGTAGGGCTATAGATGAGGATGTCATCTAGAAATACCATAACAAATTTCCTCAAAAATGGCTGGAGGATGTGATTCATAATGCACTGAAAAGTGGCTGGTGCATTGGTCAGCCCCAAATGGCATGGCTTTGAACCGATAATGTCCATGATGTGTTTTGAATGCTGTTTTGAACTCATCTTCAGGGAGCATCTTGACTTGATGGTATCCAGCCCTCAGATCCAACTTGGTGAAACATTTTGATCCAGCCAATTCATCTAAAATCTCCTCAATTATAGGCATAAGGAACCTATTTTTGATAGTAAGGTCATTGAGCTTTCTGTAATCCACATATAACCTCCAGGTTCCATCCTTCTTTTTGACCAATAGGACTGGTGATGCAAAAGGGCTATGACTATAATCAATTAAGGCTACCTTGAGTAAGTCTTGCACTTGGCTTTCTATTTCTGATTTGTGTTGAGGAGAATAATGATATGGTCTGGAATTTACAGGGACAGCATTAGGTATCAAGGGAATTGCATGGTCATATGCTCTTTGAGGGGGTACAACCTGAGGATCAGTGAACACATCTTTGTACATGGTAATGACATGTTGGATGGGTTCAGGTAATTCCTCTGTACCTTTTGCTTTTTCTGGCTCAGAATTGATCTTAGTCACCATAGCAAATGCCCAAATGTCATTGCCTCTGGAAGATTTGTATACTTTACTTGCTGAAATAGCTGATAGAGCCAGAGGTGGTTCTGCCAAACCCTTTAGTGTGATCCTCTTATCACCATCCTGGAACTCCATAGTTCTCAACACCCAATCAAACTGCATGGGATTATGGGCTTTAAGCCAGTCATACCCTAAAATGGCATCATAAGGTTGCATTGGCATCACAATCATATCAGAATATAAAGTGTGTCCTTGACAGTACCACTGAAGTGGGGCAATCATCTTGTTGGTGTGCACCTGTTCACCATTTGCCAGACTGACTTTCCTTGATGGGGTACTGACTGTAGGAAGGTTGAGTGCTTCCACAAACTGTGAGTTGATGAAACTGTGGGAACTACCACTATCAATCAAGATGAGCATCACCTTATCTTGGACTCTAGCCTTGATCTTTAGACAATCATTGTGATCGAGCCAGACGGGGCATTAATTGATAAGTGTCCAAACTCCTCTTGTAAAACATCTTGAGTTTCAATGTGTTCAACACATCATCTGATAACTCCCAGTCCAATTCATTCACAACTAGAGCATTTGACTGAGTTTTGTTTCTCTTTGGACATACTTCCAGGTGACCAGGTACAAACTTCTCACCACAGCTAAAGCATAATCCATTAGCTCTTCGATAGTCCCTGAGCTGCCTGTCCTTCCATAGTAATGTAGTGGGTGCTGGAGGTTTAGTGTCGACTTGAGGGGTATGGGTGTTTTGTAAGAGTTGGCATTCTTAGCATATCTGCTCTTACTTCTTTCAATCACACCTTGCTGGATTTTGGCAATAAGTGATGCTTTCAAAACTGTAGGTGGCATTTGAGGCTCCACTACAGCTCTGATGTCATCCCTCAATCCTCTGATATACTGATGTGTGAAAAATAAATCATCATATTGAGAATTATGCATTTGAACTTGATACTGAAGATGTTGGAATTCTTTGTGTGTATTCCTCAACCACTTTGTAGTCTGTTTGCATTCTAACAGATCATTGAGAGCTTGTCTGAATGTATCAGATCCAAATTCCTCATGCACCATAGAACAAAAATGAGTCCAATTTCTAAATGTATGGTTCTGCTTGTATGCCTGGTACCACATAGCAGCATTGCCCTCAAAATGAATATGAGCTGCTGTCACCCACATACCTTCAGGTATCTTGTACAATTTAACCCTCACAGTTATCTTGCCAAATTTTTGGGGTCAGTCCCATCAAACTTTGGAAAAAACATCTTGGGCAAAGTGTGATATGGTAGTTCGGCTCGGGCCTCCTCTCTGTTGTGGAATCTCACGTGCTGGATGGTCCAGGTTTAGGAACCTCCTGCTTACTAGCAAACACATTTTCGAGTTCTTCTGAATGCTCATCAGAGAGTACTGAAGCAGAAAAGTTGCTCTGAAAGGGTGCTTCAACATCAAATTGTCCGAGTGTCCATTTGAGCAACTCACAGCACCATTTGCTTTCACCTGTCTTTGCAATGATATTTTGAGCCTTGGTATACTCATCCATTGTAGCATCCCTTAGGTCCATCTGCCTTTTCATCTGATGCTGAGTAGTTCCAATATCATTGAGCCTTTCCACTAAGAAGTAAACATTCTCCATGATTTTTTCCATGAATTGCTTATCCTCTTCAGATGTCTTGGACATGTTGTCTAGGAGAATCTGAGTCTGTGCGGATGGTCGAAGTTTAGGCGCCAGATTGATCAACCCAAATCAACAAAGAATCGCCCGAATGTAGTTGGACACTCTCCACTCGTTCGCCGATTGGGATCACACCGCAGCTCCGGAATTTTACGTGAGGGACGAGTCCCACAACCCTTGCCATGAGATCACCACGGAAACTTGGGGGTAGAGAGATACGCTAGGATCACAACGAAGGCGCCGGAATTTTACGTGAGAACTTGTCCCACAACCCTTGCCCGAGATCAACTAGAACAACAACGGTCCTGTCGGGGAGATGGATCGAGATAGCGTTCCGGTGGTCGGAATTACGGTACCCCCCCGGCTAGAAGTGCGCGGATTACTCGGACCGCACCTCCCGCCGAAGTAACCCTACCGGAGCTGTTTGGAATCGCCATGAAAGTAGATCAACACCCTTAGAACTGGACCAACTTGTAACAGACAAAACGTCGAACACCTAGGGTACGTATGCACAGGATTCGCTGGTGTTGCCAAAACTGGTGCCTACGCTGCTGTCGAACGAGATCGAGACCACGAGAAAGACCAAAGAATCGGAGAAGCACCGATGGAATGCGAGATGGAGTCACCTTAGGTCGTCGGAGTGCTTTATGGAACCGATAAGTAGCGGCGCTGGCGAGCTCGATGGAGTCCACGCGCGCCCGCCGAGGAAGACCAAATCCGATACCAAGTTGTCACACCCCTGGCCGCCGGCGAGACACCGTCGACGTGAGCACTTCAACGAGGACGATTTCGATTACGGTAGCGCCACCAGAGATAACCCTCCTGGATTGGCGAGTTCAGAATTCTGAATACAAAACGATTGTTGCCGGGACACGCTACGGGACTGGGGACTTATACCCCTTTACAACTCATGACAATTTGGGGTCCACACGTCATACAGAGACTCGAAATGACTTAGACCAAAACACGCTAACACAATAATGAACACGCCTTTCTGCTCCCGCGCTCACTCTCCTGTTGTAGCCGTGTCCGCCGCGACATGACGTGGTACACCGTCTCCGCACCCTTCTCCTCCGAGTGCGCCACCATGGCCGCCATCATCGCGTTGGCCACCATGTCTCCTGGTATGACGTCCATCACCAAGCGGAGGTCGGCGAGGAAACCGGAGAGGTTCTGCCGGGCGTAGCCGGTGATAAGCGTGTCGATGGTGCGGGTGCCCCGCATCCATCCCGGCAGCGGGTCGCCGGGACGCCGGTGATGATGCTGGGGCGCATGATCACCACGGGCATGTTATTATTACCCCGGAGCTGCTCCAGCACCATCTCCCCATGGCCTTGGTGAAGACGTGCGTGTTGGGCCACCCGAAGTGGCGAGCCCTCTGCAAGCCCAGCTCCTTCATGGCCTTCCTCTCCATCTTCCTGTGATGCTCATCGTCGTCGCTGGCGTCCATGAGCTCTTTTGGCTTCCCTGACGAGCCGCAGCTTGGCGTCGACGTCGAGGTATCTTCTCTCCCGCAGAGACTCACCAGGTTGGATGGGCTTCTCCAGGATGATCCCGTCCCTGTCGCCGCAGACATAAGCTGCATAGCGTAGGTGCAGATAGACCAAATCAGTGAGATACAATTGACCTCTCGCTCTTTTCTTGAATGCATTAGGAGTTGTACTGACCAGTGGAGACATGCATGAACATCTTGAGGTTGGCGCACTCCTGAGCGAAATGATAAAGGTGCTTCACCCCAATCACGTTCACGTCCAACGATAGATCATATCTACACAAGTCATCAAAAATTCAAAAAACTACTATGTAACCTACTGTTGTCCTTCAGATAATTATTTATGCAAATATACATGCAATGCGTAAGAAATTGAAGTATTGACCATGCATGCATGTACTAAAGACAATATAAAACTAGGAGTGTATATACCTGAGCGTTACCGCGGGTTTCTCTTAATTAATTTTTTTATATACTACATACTATATGATATTTTGTATACTCTAAATACATATATAAGAATTTGATTGCAAGTTATTTTATTGCATCAGGTCTAGTGAAAAATCTGTATCAAATATTTGATTACATTTATAGAGGAATAGGTGATGAAACAAATACTATGTAGATAAACCTGTATGTTACTAGACTGAAGATTTAAATTATTTCACATGATAGAGATGACATGGATAGAACATCTATGGGTTCACTTAGTGGGGAATGATGTGAACACTTTGCGTTTAGAGAAAATCATCTAGTGGCTTTATTTTTATAAAAGAGTTATAAATAGATAACCTTTCGTAGAAGTTGGTGGTTGCCGCAATGTTCACAATGATGTCTATGTCCTTAGCCAGAGCCTCCAATGTAGGAGGCTCCAGTCCCAGGTTGTCGTAGATAATGTCCCCAGGCAAGGCAACAATCTTCTCGTGCATGAACTGCTGGAACCCGTCTTCACCGTGCTTCTCTCTCAGCTTGCCGAACAGCTCGGTGCCGATCACCTGCATGCAGGCTTACGCACCACGGAATTATTTAAAAGGTATCGTCATGACTTCTTGTTACATCGCTTTTTCTTGCACCTGGACGATACTGTAAAGAAGCTAGCATTCAATGGACACAAACGATGAGGGTCGAATTGACGACAGATCGACAAAAGAGCGAGTTAACACGGTCTTCAACAATACAACTTGGGATCTTTATAAACACAATAATTTTGCAGTCATTTTGTTGAATGATAACAGTTTCCAGCAGACTATGCATCGTGGCATGCGATTAAATTGCCGCAGTTGCTTCTTTGTAAAAGTTAGAGCACGTACAACGCAGGCGTTTGTAGCGGCGCTGCATGCACTTTTTGACTTTTTAGGCCACAGTGGAGGCTAAGAGGGCGCTTGTTCGCGACGTCAATGCCTAATTAAGCGCCCGACGCCTGCGTCTGGCTTGAAGCAAATCCTATGGTGACAAGCTAATTGTAGTATTGTTGACCGGTTATTCAGTTAAAGAAGCGCCTATACCATTGTAAGCTAGGACTGCTAGATAAATTTTTGTGTCTTCTCTCTCTTTAAATGCCTATTGCTTTGGCATATACTCCTATATGTTTTTACAACTATATACTATATATAGAAAGCTAGGTTATTTGGAAAATGGGTTATCAGGAGTCTATGGACAATGAGATGTGAACAGGTGTCACTTTGGGCAATTGATACCCGCCAATCTATTCCATTCTTTTCGCTGATCATTATCTAATCATTTGTGGTAAGGCAGATATCCAATAGGTGCATACAAATTAAAAAAAGATTCTCCAATCTTTTTTCTCTATGTCAAGACAAATTGTAAACTAGACAAAGTTTTCAATCCTTTTTAACAGAAAGGTAAGTTCTGCAATCAAGTTCCAATTTTTTTCTTGAAAATCGACCACTTCAAGACAAATACAATGTACTTAGGTCATACTTTACTAGTTTCTCAACGAGAGAAAAAATAAAGGTCATAGTTTCATTTGGCAAAAACTGAAGTTAAAGTTCACTCTCATAAAAGCAAACACTCATAATCATGTGGGGCCGGCTTATGCTTATCCAACAGTTTTTGCTTCTATTTTGTGTTTATCTCATTTGAAATGATTATTTAGGACCTTAAACGAATTTTCAAATGTGAACATTTTCAACTATAAGGTTTTACATATAACTCTTTGAGATCTACAACTTTGCTTTTGGTCATTTATCTATCTAAGGTCGTTTGAAGAATTTGAATTTCAAATGTGAACAGTTCAAACATAAATTTTCGTGGATAGATGATTTCAAATGAACAAGTTGTCGAGTACAAAGTTGCATAATATTTTGAGATCTGCAACTTTCATTTTGGTAGTTTCTCGCATCCAAGGTCGTTTGAATAAAAAATCAAATTTGAGAAAATTGAGCATACACCAAGGGATATCACCTGTATATCCTTGTGACCTCATCCATCACCAAAGTAAATAAATAAGGGCTCAAGGGTCAGCACTAAGCCCTTATTTATTTACTTTGGTGATGGATGAGGTCACAAGGGATATACTGGGTGATATCCCTTGGTGTATGCTCTTTGCTGATGATGTGGTGCTAGTGGATGAGAGTAGAGCAGGGGTAAATAGAAAGTTGGAGCTGTGGAGGCACACGCTAGAGTCGAAAGGGTTCAGACTGAGTAGGACCAAGACCGAGTATATGATGTGCGACTTTAGCCCGACTAGGCACGAGGATGGGGACGTCACCCTGGATGGACAAGTGGTGGCCAAGAAGGATACTTTTCGGTATTTAGGATCTATGCTACAGAAGGATGGCGACATTGATGAAGATGTTAGACATAGAATCGCAGCAGGTTGGCTAAAGTGGCGTCAAGCTTCTGGCATCCTATGTGACAAGAGGGTGCCACAGAAGCTAAAAGGGAAGTTCTATAGGACAGCGATTCGCCCGGCGATGCTATATGGTGCTGAATGTTGGCCTACAAAAAGGCGACATGTCCAGCAGCTAAGTGTGACTGAGATGCGTATGTTGCATTGGTTTTGCGGGCATACTAGAAGGGATAGAGTTCGGAATGAAGATATTCGGGATAGGGTCGGGGTGGCTCCTATCGAGGAGAAATTGATTCAACATCGGTTGAGATGGTTTGGACATGTTCAATGGAGGCCTCCCGAGTATTTGGTAGTGGAGTTCTAGAGCGGGTAGATAATGTAAAGAGAGGTAGCGGTCAACCTAGACCGGCTTGGGAGGAGGCGGTTAAGAGAGACCTTAAGGAGTGGAATATCTCCAAGGATTTAGCTTTGGACAGGAGCGCTTGGAGGCTAGCTATCAACGTGCCTGAACCATGACTTTGTTTCCTTTTCTATCTACCCTATCTTTATCTTTTTGTCTTATGTCTTTTTACGTTCTTTTGTACTGTTTCATATGGGTTTCATCTCTAGCCTACCCCAACTAGCTTGGGACTAAAGGCTATGTTGTTGTTGTTGTTGTTGAGAAAATTGAACATAGTTTTCCTTTGATAGTTGATTTCAATTGAAAAGGTTGTTAACTACAAAATTGTACAACTTATTGAGTTACAACTTTCGTTTTGAGTGTTCCTCCATCCGAGATTGTTTGAAACTTCATATGCGAGAAATTCAACCATAATTTTCGATGGATAGATGATTTCAAGTGGAAAATGTTGCCAACTAAAGTTGCATAACTTTTTGAAATCTTTAATATTTTGTTTCGCGGTCATTTCACCAGCTGAGATCCTTCTGTATGACTACCTACACTGTATACATGGATTGCTTTGGTATACACCTACAAAGTTGACTATACACCTAAAAATCTTGTGATACATATGCTGACACTAAATGCTATCAAATAAAATAGTTTATGCTATAAAGTTGTAGATCTCCGAAGCTATAAAGTTCATCTTTATCGGACATCATATAAGAAAGTTTTGAAGTTTTTCATGCAACCTATCACTACCGATTCTTATCCTAAGTAGGTAGTGATATTTTCACTGATCTCAATATCACTACCGGTGGTCTATCACTGACAGTTCAAGCCATGAACTGGTAGTGGTACACTATCAATACCAGTCCATTATTAGAAACCCGACATTATTGGGCTCGAAGTGAGTGTGAATTTCGTAGAAGTGTCAGTGTCGATCGTCGCTATCTTATTCAGCTCAAAATTTTAACATTCATTCGACTCCACTTCACTGAAGTGAGGGAGGCATGTAGTTAGGGCTGGATATCAACCTAATTCAGCTCGTTATGGTTCGACTTATTATTATACAAATGAGCTAGAAAGCTAGCTCCGCTTGGCTCGTTAATGAGCTGGTGTTGCTCACGAGCCAAAACATGAAAACACTACACATGGAGAATATAACACGAAGTCAACAACAAACACATCACATGCATCCTCATTCATTCATGACCAGTCGCGACAACTCAAGATGAGAAGGGAATAAGGAGATGTCGACCTGCTACGTGTGGTCGTTTTGAGACTAGGATGGAGTGGAGCGGACTTAGAACTTGACGGAAGCATAGAACTCGCCTCGCGGTGACGTGGATTGGCAACAATGAGGGGACTCAAGATCCTAAATCATTGATCGTTAGAGAAGGTCAGACGGCGATTGCTTGTGTGGGGAAAGAAGCGGCGAGCGTTGTCGCATCTCATGTCACTGTCGCCGACAGGGGCGAAGCATAAGCTAGGACAAAGGTGGGGCATGGGCCTATCTATAGAATCACTTGAGTTTAGGGAGCAAGTTTGTTAAGGAAAGAAAGATTTACAAGCTTGGCCCTTCCTATATTTATCAACAAGGTTCGCCACTAGCTGTGGGGTGGCCTGGTGGGGAGGCCAATTTAGGTTGTATTAGACTAAAGTTTTATTGTCTAACCGTCTTGGGCCATATGGGCCCAGAGACATATATGGCCTGATCAAAGTTGCTCGTGAGTAGCTAAAGCTGGCTCATTAATACGAACCGAGCTAAACTGCTTGGCTTGCTAAAAATTCAAACGAGCCGAGCCACTAACAAACCGAGTCGAGTGAGCTAGCTAGTTAACCAACTAAGCCTACATGTAGTGCTGCGGTTAACACAGACACTAGAAACTTTAAAGAAAGTGAAAGTGCGGAACGCCTAAAGAAAGCGGTGCCCTTGCCAATTCGTTGTTGGGTTTAAATGTTCGTGCATTCCGGGATATGCTACCAGAGGTTTCCTTGTTTTTTTCCTTATGGTTTGTCTTCGTTGAGGTTGTTTGGCTACTCTTATTGGATGTTGGGTGTTTTAGAAGGTTTGTTTTCGTTAGTTGTTAGTTATTGTTAAAACTGTTGTATAAACCTAGCTATAAAACCAATCTTCTTAATTGAAAGGCGGAGTTCATTCAAAAGAAAATGGCGGCGGCAATGCTAATCCAATTCCGTTCTTGTGTTAGTGATTATGAGTGTAAGACCGCCTAGTTGCGCTCAAAATTGTAACGACGACACTCCCTCTCTGCTTCCGTCCGTCTGACCGGAGTGAGCACTGCATTTGCTGCGGTTAAACAGGCGCAGGCCCTGTCAGCAAGAGAGATCGAAGTGCATGCAAAGTGAAGTACGCAATGACCTCTTCTTGGACGCGTTGGTTTGCAGATGACGGGTCCTTCCCTCGTACAAGAAGGTAGATCTTGTTGGCATCAGGCTGCACCCGTAGTATCTTCTCCACAAGAACTGCACGCATGCATGTTAAACAAGTCACTTATGTGTACGTATGTATATGTACTAGTTGGACGGCGCGCCTTTGCGCGCCAATACGGAAGAAGATCGGAGATCGAAAACATTACATGACATCAATAACAAAGAGGACAAGCAGTTACGATCGTGAATTTGTATAGATATGCAAGGGCACACTGCATCAGCACACACAACAACTATTGATGCCTGCCAATGTGTCTCTACTTTCATTGAAGCATCAAGGTCACCCGGTTCCATACAATGACAATGTATATAATTAGGATACAGTGGGATGTATATATGACATATGGCTGCGTATATAGTTGGTAACGTTTACAACTGTGGTCTACTCCACTGATTCAAGAAAAAATCATGTGGATGCAAGATAGGACATATCCAGCTTCATTCCATGATACGCTCCCTATAAACAGGGTAAAGTCAAGCCTCATTCAGCTTCATCCAACAGACCAAATCCAATTGTACTGAGCTGAGCAAACGAATAGGGTTAGTATCAAGCAAGTTAGGATAACCCAACAATATAGGCAGAGAATATATTTGTCTCATGGTTACATATAACACATTGAGAGCATATAGAAAGAAAGTTTGAGACTTGAATAGTTTCTAAGAAAATCAAATTTGAGAGTGTTTGATGTAAAACCAATCTAGAATTCATTTATACTAATTATTTTAAAATTATCATTGCTACATAAAGGATTATAGAATTCCTTTAGGCCATCAAATCTAATATTAATAGATGAATAATATCGCATATACCAAAAAAAAATTATCTTAAAACCAAGCAGAAAACACCAAAACTAACAAGACAATGTCCAGTCATATGTTGTTAAGGTCCCATGAGTCTGATATAAGGAATCTTAAAACATGGCACTGCGGGATATAAATCTGGGGTGCAGACAAATAAGCCCTACAACTAAATTCAGCCATTAAATCTGAAATGAATATCTATGATTTTTCCAGTTTGTTAGTTTGATTAGGATGGATATTCATATGACATGGAGGGGTGTTATGCATCAGCGTAAGTGTATGTTTTTGACTTACAGAAACCAACTTGTGCACAAATGCTTTGTCTTTTCAACATGTGGCGTAAGCCCAACTAAAATAGAAGCATAAGACAGTATGAGTAAGCAACAATTTGATGGAGTTTTCTCAAAATTCCCTGATAGGAACCCATTTGTTTGGCAATACTACATACTGTAAGAGGCATTTTCTGACATGTACAAAATATTTTTCAATGAATCAAGAGATTACGTATCACATTCTTTAGAAGATGCCAACAACTCCATCAATATTGCCCTTTCCATTGTATACCTATACAAACTGCTTCTATAAATTAGCTACTTTACCATGGTCTAGAAAATACAGCAGACTAATTAATCAGGGAACTCTTAGTTAACTACAGTCATCCATCTACACAATTGAAAATCTTCAGGCTATTATGTTGTCGAAGGTAGCCTTGAAATTGAAATAGGAATGTTGAGGTATTTTTTTTTTTTTGGCAAGCACATTATGATCATGCACTTTCAATGGGAGTGTTGAGAAGCAATAGTGAAAGCTAAAATATGTACCATGTCAAAGTGGTACCATACGTTCTGTTGAACACAGTTTGCTACCCTTCCTCCCGTTGTTTGTGTATAGTTTCAAATTGAGCACTGCAAGACATGCATAAACAAAAGGTTTATCTGAGCTTAAATTAGTGGACATAAAATAGGCCTTAACATTAACATCCAAGTAAGCATTCAAATTGAGCACTGCAAGACATGCATAAACAAAAGGTTTATGTGAGCTTAAATTAGTGGACATAAAATAGGCCTTAACATTAACATCCAAGTAAGCATTGCGCTTTAGGCTAAAGAATAAGTTTTTTTTAAAAAACCACCTATGATGCAGTGGGATGAGAAAGAGAAACAGCTAAGCCCCTTGTGTACTATTAGTTTAGATAGAACACAGGGAAGGAGGCTCTTTTGAAGCATGGTTTCACAATTCAGTCATTCCTCTTATATCTTGACAACCATGCATTAGTGACCAGGTGGAGGTCTACTGAATCAGGAAGCGCACAAAATCTATGAAAACAATCACAGATATTACAATGAGTATGGCTAAGGCTTTATGTAATCTCGAATGAGATCACAACTAAATCAACCATGTTCCTTGAACTAAACAATTCCATGTGCAAACAGGTGAATCACAGCAATGCAATGCAATGAAAAAAAAGCTTCAGATGACAAAGGGATTACCTCGGTACTCGTCTAGATCCTTTTTTTCCCCTTCCTTTTCATAGGAGGCCAACCTCACTGTGACAGCAGATTCATTATTGGGTCACCCTTATAAGCCATCATTTTGATGGTATGTTCAGGAACATAATATAAAATGTAGCAAGTGTAGGAAAACTGAACCTGTAGTTCTAAGTTGAAAGATAGTAATAGTAAACTAAGCTAAGAACCAAACAGGACAATACGAATGTCTTTTGGTGTAAATGTGAGCACACTCGAGTTAATAATGGAAACTTTAAAGTTTTCTGAAACCCAAAAATAGGACATATCGGTTCCAAATTATTTTGAAGTGGGGTAGTTTAAAGGCTTTGCAATGCCACCTGTCTCTGAGTTTGTGTCTGAGAATCGCAAAAATAACTCGAGTGTTATTTTGACGGCATCATTGTTCTAAGCGGAGCTATGGCATAATGAAGTTGGAATCTATTTAGGAGCCAATTAGGCAGTAATATATTATATGTAATCATGGTATGCTTATTTTAGTTGCCTGGTCATCAGTCACTTCATGTTCAAACAGTGAACTGGGAGCAGTAGGCAAATAGCACTATGAGTTATCATAACCAAACTACGTAGCTTACTTTCCTGATCATCCATCTCTTTTTTGGTGAAACGACAGCGTGGCTCGATTTAAGTGATAGCCCTATGTCATGAGAAGAACTTAGAATTGCAATGCTAAAATCAGATTGCTAGCCTTAACCCACACGACATTACCATTTAAGTATGACTAAATTTGGTAAATATAGTCATTTAATTGACCTAATCCCAGCATGAAGAGTCAAAATTTAATCCCATAAATAAGTAAGTAATTAATATAGGCCAAGCACTGGGAAGCAAATTAAGAACAATAGGGCAACAGTACATGAGCGGTGCTATAGCAAATCATCGCAGGGCCAGAAGCATGTATTGGAAGACTCTAGTTGGTAGTCATATTTTCACACTATGTATCCTAAGCAACCAGTATATATGCAAGTTCAGAGACATAACAGATGATGCTAAAGCGAAAACTTCGAATCAATGCTAAATAATATTTTCCTATGAACTGCAGGTTAATTTGATCTGATCACTTAACTTTTGTCAGAATTAAAATAATAGTACTGGAAATAAGTATACGTAACTGAAAATACCATGCCTCTTATGGTTTTATTGCTAGGAGGAAAGGAATGAATTAATAGCAGTTATATGCCTAAAATTCTAAGGACAAGCCATATTGGAATCTAATAGAGGAAACTGGAGGTAGGAAGAGAAGCCAGTCCTCATAGACACTAATGTTTGGCATCTACAAAATTAACATGGCAGGCATTAGCACTCATTACAGAGTTAGTGCAAAGGGAAGAACTGTACTCTCAAATAGAAGGAGTCCAGAAGGATTTTTACATTTTTAAAATCATAATTCTGCAATGGAACACATCTATTAGAGGAATGATTTGACACAACATTTGGAAACATACATCCATGAACAGATAGTACCCTAATTGCACATAAATAAGGCTAGAAACAGTGAAATCAAATAAAGGAAAGGAGAAAGTGCAGATCAAATGAGAATAGAAAGATGAAAAAAGAATGTTAATCGTAACCACATGACATGGAAATTGGTTCAAGCTAGCAGAAAGAAACAAGAGAACCAAAAGTGAGTGCACACAACCAAGTGTATGGAACGTCATCCTTGGGAATAGGGCATGTGCTCAGAAGCGGCAGTATATAGTTTCATGTCAGAGGCAATGACCATAGGTAAAGAACAGGCAAATGAAGAAATCATCACATGCAAGGGCATCAGAAGCTCATATAACATTATTGCCCATGAACGAATTCCAAAATAGAACAGGTAGGAAAAAATGGAAGAACAGAGAAGCAACCAGCTGACCATTGCCTGAACCAAGGACAAAGCAGTACCAATATTGCCCATGATCATTGCCTAAGTCGTCAAC
The DNA here is from genome assembly GCA_015847255.1 of Hyparrhenia diplandra. Taxonomy (NCBI): domain Eukaryota; kingdom Viridiplantae; phylum Streptophyta; class Magnoliopsida; order Poales; family Poaceae; genus Hyparrhenia; species Hyparrhenia diplandra. The sequence continues at coordinate 592,241 of JADLZK010007696.1, forward strand.
ATAATAAGATGTAAGAGGAAGAACGATCATAGGGTATGCTGCTATCATCATAGCAGTAGCCCATTCCCTCAATTTTGAGTGTGCTAACAATAGGAAATCGTAATCATCACTGCACATGACTGAAATTGCATATGACATACCCAAAAATATTACTGAGATGCTCATGTGCTCAGATCTATTACTCAAATCCAGACGAACCGAAGCTAAATGAAGACGTACAGACCCAAAACGAATTCATAATAACCATGTAGAGTGGTAGGAGGAAAGGAGGAGTACATCAGATCCAAGGCAAAATGGAGGCTGCCTCCCTGCACATGCCACATGAGTACAGAGGAATAGGGAGAGAGAGAAAGAGAAGAGGGGTAAACCACCGAGCGGATGCATGGATCGAGCGGAGCCGGACGCGCGGAGCAGCCATGGCGGGAGCACCAACCAGAAGCAACCCTAACCCTAACCCTAGAGAAAATCAGCAGCGTCACCTGCAAGGAAGCAGCGCGGAGAGGAGTTGTGGAGACGAACAGAGAGAGGGACAGGGCCGAGGACGATGGGGAGGAGGGGCGCCGCCGCCGCGTCCGCTCCTCGCGCCGCCCGTAGGGCGCACCTGAGAGAGAGCGAGAGAAAGAACGCTACCCAGGGGAGGGAGGAGAGCGGCGCCGGGGGGGAGGAGGAGGCCGCCGCCGGTGTCCGCCGCCGCCCCGGTGGCCATCGCCGCCGCCGTGGCGGGCGGAGCGCCCCGTCCGCTGGAGGAGAGGGAGGCCGGAGGAGCGGGCGGCACGGGAAGAAAGAGAGTGTCTCTCTCTCTCTCTTTTTTTTTTTTTTTTTTTTTTTGAGATGGAGGGCCGACGTATATATTTGGTGGGGAGAAGCGGGTTTTTTTGCAAAACGTACTGGCGGGCGGTTAAATGAAAATGAACGCCAATTCGAATTTTACCTTCTTCGGGTGTAGGAGGTCGAATAATAGGGGGGTTAAAAGGTAAAAAGTGAAAACTTAGTTACTGTTTACTGAGATTTTATGGGCTCGGACACGATTTGCTCAAAAGATAAGTGCTCGGGCGCAAAAAAAAATCCGGACCAATCAGAAGAATTCGGGTGACGTGGATGGTCTCTCCCAGGCGGGAAGTTTTTCGGGTTAAAGGTCCGGGGAACTAAATGAAAACACAAGATAACACGATGCAAAGCTATAGCTACTCCTTTAATTAGTTTGCAGGAGAGACATCATAAATATATACTACATATATTTAATTAGGAACATACTCTTCCCAAGAAAGCCGGTTGAGCCAGTGATGAGGATGCTCTTGCCCTTGAAATACGCTAAGATCCTCGCTGCGTCCATGCTCTCGTATATTACCTTCGATCACGTCGGTTGATCTCTCTTAGAGGCCTCTACTACTCTCTCTTCTCTGCGTTTGTACTAGTACGTCTTGCGTCGGGGAGACAGAAAAGAGGGCAAGTGCTATATATGGTGCTGGTGGTGATTCCAAGCTATCTCCACCTAGCAGCAGCTCGCTGGTAGCTAGTGAGAGGAGAGACCGAGAAAAGGTCATCTATCCGCATCTATTTATATCATTTCGGCAGCGTTTCCAGCCTGGTGGTATATCGATGTGGGGTAACGTGGGGGACGATTGGTGCCTAATTACTAAAACATAGGCAGAAGATAGGTATTTTCCTTATTTGATTAGTTTGGCTTCATAAACTACAAGAATCCTGATATTTCGTGAGAGGAAAAGAATAGTCACGAAATATGGTTTTACTCTCACAAAAAATAATGCGTGAGAGTACACCATCACGTATCATCTCTTACGGCCGTATTAGACTCATGAAATACACATTTTTATCAGAGTTCATCGCCACAGATTATTTTTATGAGAGTTAACCGTGATGGCCAACCGCATGAAAATAACATTGCCGCCAGGTAATTTGCATTGATAGGCCACCGTCGTGAACTTATTTCATGAGACTGGTATTTTTTGTGAGAGGACAACGTCAAGAATTTATTTCATGAGACTATGGTATTTTGTGAGAGGACAGCGTCAAGAAGTTATTTCGGGAGACTTTAGGTATTTGGTGAGAGGACACTCTCATGAAATTATTTTTGTGAGAGTTAAGGTATTTTGTGAGAGGTCACTATTATGACATTATTTGTGAGAGTCACCGGTCATGCAATGAATTTCGTGAGATTACCATACTAGTACTAGAACGGAGGTCAAAGGTCATCTATCTGCATCTATTTATATCATTTCGCAAAGCGTTTCGGCTGATGGGATATCGATGTGGGGCAACGTTGGGACGATTGGTGCCTAATTAAAACATAGGCAGAAGATAGGTATTTTCCTTATTTGATTAGTTTGGCTTCATAAACTACAAGAATCTCGATATTTCGTGAGAGGAAAAGAATAGTCACGAAATATGGTTTTACTCTCACAAAAATAATGCGTGAGAGTACACCATCACGTATCATCTCTTACCGTATTAGACTCATGAAATACACATTTTTATCGAGTTTATCACCACAGATTATTTTTATGAGAGTTAACCGTGATGGCCAACCGCATGAAAATAACACTGCCGCCAGGTAATTTGCATTGATACTTTCATGGCAGTTTTTTGTGGTATTTCATGAGAGGCCACCGTCGTGAACTTATTTCTTGAGATTGGTATTTTGTGAGAGGACAATGTCAAGAATTTATTTCGTGAGACTATGGTATTTTGTAAGAGGACAGCGTCAAGAAGTTATTTCGGGGAGACTTTAGGTATTTGGTGAGAGGACACTCTCATGAAGTTATTTTTGTGAGAGTTAAGGTATTTTGTGAGAGGTCACCATTATGAAATTATTTGTGAGAGTTATGTTATTTCGTGAGAGTCACCGGTCATGCAATGAATTTCGTGAGATTACCCATACTAGTACTAGAACGAACGTCAAAAGGTCATCTATCTCGCATCTATTTATATCATTTTGGCATGCATCTATTTATATCATTTTCGGCGTTTCCGGCTGGTGGGATATCGATGTGGGGCAACACGAGGGACGATTGGTGCCCTAATTCAAACATAGGCAGAAGATAGGTATTTCCTTATTTGATTAGTTTGGCTTCATAAACTACAAGAATCCCGATATTTCGTGAGAGGAAAAGAATATAGTTATGAAATATGGTTTTACTCTCACAAAAATAAAGCGTGAGAGTACACCATCACGTATCATCTCTCACCGTATTATACTCATGAAATACACATTTTTATGAGAGTTCATCGCCACAAATTATTTTTATGAGAGTTAAGCTGTGATGGCCAACCGCATGAAAATAGCATTGCCGCCGATTAATTTGCATTGATATTTTCATGGCGGTTTTTTGTGGTATTTCGTGAGACCGGTATTTTGTGACAGGACAGCGGAAGTTATTTCGTGAGACTATGGTATTTTGTGAGAGGACAGCGTCAAGAAGTTATTTTCGTGAGACTTTAGGTATTTGGTGAGAGGACACTCTCATGAAGTTATTTTTGTGAGAGTTAAGGTATTTTGTGAGAGGTCACCATTATGAAATTATTTGTGAGACTTATGTTATTTCGTGCGAGTCACCATCACGCAATGAATGAATTTCATGAGATTACCAAAGTAGTACTAGAACGAAGGTCAAAGTTCATCTATCTCGCATCTATTTATATCAATTCAGCGGTGTTTCCGGCTGGTGGGATATCGATGTGGGGCAACGCTTGAGGGCGATTAGTGCCTAATTAAAACATAGGCAGAAGATAGGTATTTCCTTATTTAATTAGTTTGTCTTCATAAACTACAAGAATCCTTATATTTCGTGAGAGGAAAAAAAAATAGTCACGAAATATGGTTTTACTCTCACAAAAATAATGTGTGAGAGTACACCACTTTTGTCCGGGCAGCGCATGTTTTTTGAGAGGCAGCCTGTCCAGTGGGCAAAATGTGGTCACCGCCACCCCAGGCGGTGCACCGCCACCCCCATGGCAGGGCGGTGACCGACGCGGGCGCCAGGGCAAAATGAGCATCGTTCGGTGTTTTGGTCATATCTTCTTCGTATGAACTCCGTTTGTGATGAACTAGCACTTGTTGGAAAGCTAATGAGTACCTCTACAACCCTGTGGTGGTGGATTTCGATTTGGAGAAAGTTTGGATCACCGCCCTGTCCGGTGTGGGCACCACCCTATTTTTCCAGAGAGTGTTGTTGATTTCGGTTTTCAGCTCAGGTGGTCACCGCCATGGCATGGCGGTGCACCGCACCGGCTGTCCGGTGACCATTTCAGCAATGATTAGTTTGAAATAGATGTTGGAATTTGACCATTGGAGGGCACGCCATGGCATGGCGGTGCACCGCCCCGGTAGGGCAAGTGACCTCGTAGAAAAGTGTTGGAATGTGCATAACGGCTCTATTTGTCTTGGGGGCTTATAAATAGAGGAGTGGCTGGTTGGTAGACCTCTCTCTTGCACATTTGAACATCCTAACACACTCTTGAGCTAAGACAACTCCCCTCCACTCATCTCTCTTGCCTAACTTCGATTCTTTGGTGAGATTGAGTGAGATTCAAGTGCATTTGCTTGTTGATTGCATCTAGAAGCACTTGTCCTTCGAAGGAGCTGCATGATTCTTGTTTCTCTTGGGAATTTGCCTAGTTCCCTAGCGGCTTGGAGTTGGTGGTGGTGTTGAGCTCGACCGGAGATTGTTCGAGACCACACCGGTACGTGGACTTTGTGAGGGGGTTGAGCCTTCCCCGCGGGAGATTCGTGAAAGGTATCATTAGTGGATTGCTCGTGGCTTGTGGATCCCCTCTTGTGAGTGATTCTTGCTAGCTCCCTCCGAGGGATTTGGCACCGGCCATTTGCTTATGAATCATCAAGTGGGTGCATCGCCACAATGAGGACTAGCATGCCGGCAAGCACATGAACATGGGGATAAATCATCGTGTCAAGTGTGATTTTCTCATTAGAGATTTCTTATTGACATTGGTGATTGGCATCATCCTCTACTCTACACCGACGGTATATCGATCACCTTCTACTCTTATACTTTACTTTGCCTTTCATATCTTGAGTAGAAATAGATCACCTTGCTAGTTAGCTCTCTAGTCTTTGTAGTATATTTTGCTCACCTAGGAGTAACTTAGCAACCTAGCCTTTGTGTGTGATTAGAGATATTAGAATTGATAGGCTTTCATAGTTAGCTAGTAGCATCGCTTAATTAGCTTTGGCATCTTATTGTCTAACCTTTTGCCTTAAGTGTTGTTTGTAGAAATTTTTATAGGCTATTCACCCCCCTCCCTCTAGCCGAGTTAGGACCTTTCAAGTGGTATCGAGCCGAGACACCATTTTTGAGAGGCTTAACAACCTACGGTGACAAAATGGCGTTGAGTTTGCATATCAACAACACCAAGAAAGAACCTCCTTTCGATGGCACAAATTTTTTTCATATTGGAAGGTGAAGATGACCGCACATCTCAAGTCAATCAATAGAGAAGTATGGAAGGTGATGGAGAAGAAGTTTGAGGTGGCAAATAAAGAAGCACCAACACTGGTAGAAGAAAAGAAGCTTCAATCCACTGACATTGTCGTGAGTGCCTTCCATGAGACTTTCAATGACAAGGTGTTTGAGCAAGTCTAGTCACTTGTGATTTCTCATGACATTTGGAAGAAGCTTATGAGGGCACCGAGGGAGTCAAGGCCGCCAAAGCCTACATCTTGCTTGAGAAGTTCAATAGCTTCAAGATGGAAGATGGTGATAGTGTGCCGTAGATGTTTCATCGTATGCAAGTATTGGTGAATGATCTCATTTCTCTTGGGAGGAGGTCAAGGACAATACCTTCAATACCTTCAACATGAAGTTCTTGAGATGCTTGCGAGAGAGGTTTGGGATGTTGGTCACCGTTCTCATTAGAACCACATTGAAGGACCTAACACCCAACAAATTGCTTAATGAAGTGATGACCGATGACTCCTATCGAGATGATAGCAAGAAGATTGAGTTGATCAACAAGAACAAGAAGAAGGACAAGGATGATGACAAGAAAGATGAGAAAAAGAGTGTGGCATTCAAGGCCACTTCATCATCTAAGGGCAAGTCCAAGAAGAAGGAAGAGTCAAGTGATGAAGAGGAAAGGTGCCTCTTATAATTGAATGAGAATGATAATTTGAATAAGGAAGTAAAAAGAGCTCAATCACACCTTAGCTAAGGCTTATGGTGGTGAGGACCGCTTGCTTATGTGCTTGGGTAGCCAAAGAGCATCTCTCTACAAAGAGAGATTGGGCTACAACCCCAAGAAAGGCAAAGCCGCCTTTGTTACTCACAAGACTCGTTTTGTGAAGAACAATGGTAGTTATTGAACCTCCAGCAATGGGCATTATCATTCCGATGGTTGGGAGTGGTGTATGAGGGTTGTATTGGTTCTCCTGGTTTTGCTCGTTTTTCATGGGAGCGCTGGGTGGGGGGCCTAGCGGAGGTGGCAGGTGTGTGTTGGAGGCTTGGTCGTTGGACTGCCTACACTACACCACAACACTTAATCAAGAATCGACTAGCAGTTGCTAAAACTCTTAATCGGCGTTGGCGGTGGGTTGCTAAAAAGTTGGTCTCGGGCGGGCGTTGCTAAAAACGGGTCGGGCGTTGGACCGTCTGTTGCTAAAATGACTCCACATTTATGTTGGAGGGTCGGTTGCTATACATGAATAACAGAGTCGAATGGTCCGTCGCTAAACAAATTTTGCATTGGCGGGATGTATTTGGGCCCTTCACGCAGTTATTTTTGGCCCAAAACCACCTAAACCCGGGCCCCCCCTAAACCCTAGACTTTCCCCCACATAGCCACACCCCGCTGCCTCACAGCCCCCTCCACCCTTTTTCCCGGACACACGCCGCCTGCCGCACACACGCACCGCCGGCTGCTCCGCCGCCGGCCGCCCACCCTGCTCCGCCACCGGTCGCCGTCCTGTCCGCGCTCCCGCCACCGGCCGCCGTCTCCAGTCCCCGCTCCCGCCGAACGCCGGCTCGTCCTCGCCACCGCCGGCGGACCTCCAGTCCCCGCCCATCCAGGAGATTCCGGCTTGTCCCCGACGCCGCCGGCTCGTCCTCATCCCTGACCCCGCCGGCCGCTGTCCAAGAGCCGCTGTCCAGGAGCCGGCGGCCCATCCAGTCCCTCCCGTGCCAGTCCCCTGCTAGGCAAAGAGCATCGCGCTGGCAGGTTCAGGAGCATCCTCTGCAGCCCTTGCTCGTCCCCTGGTAGGCAAGAGCATTCCCTTGCTCCAGTCCCCTTGCTCCAGTTGCCGCTGGCAAGTTCAATTTCAGGTAATAAAATTTTTTACTCTTTGCTCTTTGCAGTGTTGTCAGTACAACATGGTGGATTCGTTAATTGATTCATCCGCCTAAATCGACAGTACTTTGATTCGGCCTCGTTTGGAGAGTGACATGGTGGATCCGCGAGACCTTGGCCCCGTCGGTAGACCACGAAGTAGGTGCAGCTGGCCCCTGCCTGGTGCTGTAGCCATGGAGGTGCAGCTGGCCCCTGCTTGGGTGTTGTAGCCATAGATCCTATCTCTCAAGACAACAAAGTGAAGAGAACTGGAACATATTTAATGCCTTATTATCAGTGAGTGTATCCTTGCACCCTATTTTGGTTTTGTTCAGATCAGATCCGTTTCCAACTGTAAAAGTGGAAGTATCATTGCTGCCATTGTTTTCAAATATGCCATATCAGATCTGTTTACAGGATAATAAGTTATAGACTTCGATGCACTAAGTATATGTAATAAC